>QXEO01001068.1:96554-696554 GCA_007115705.1 Dactylis glomerata | reverse complement strand
ACAACACCGTATAAGGAAAAGTTCATCAGAAAAGAAGATACCGGATTGGATCCAGTTACGTGAAGAAAAAGGAAAAAAAGTCAGCTGCCAAATTCATCGTGTAGACCGAGTCTTACACAGGTTACAACTCAACGTTCCAAGACGGAGGAAAATATCAGCTTGTACGTACTACACGTGCGGATCAAAGAAGACATCAAATAAATCAGAAGCAATGTGCATCGGCAAGTTACAAGGACTACTCGGACAACTCGGAGAAAAATATTTTGACTACTTCGTCTTCAACATCGTCGACTACATCCGTGTTGACTGCGGCTTGTTACGCTCGGGGGCTCGTCATCGCGAACTCGCGCAAACTATTGGCAACGCTCGGGGGCTCGACATCAACTCGCCCTGGAGTGCGGAAATCACCCTCAAGACCTGCAATTTCGTCGACATCAGCAACACGATAATCCCAACAACGCTCGGGGGCTCGACAATAGCTTCGCCTCCGATCGTGATTATGATTCTACGACAACAACTCGACAATGTCATCGTCGACTATGCCGCGCCGACTATGCCGCATCCAATAAAACCTAAGTTTTCCTCTTCCACGAGTCAATTATTATTTACTTTTTGCCGCACCCGACACTCGGGGGCTCCGCCATGAAAAATCATCTTGCATATCATTGACTTTGAAAAATTGTGAAAGCCCTAGTAGCTGGCGTTCCTTGTAGAATACTTGACAATTTAGTTTACAGTCGCATGAAGCTCGACTAACGGTTGGCAAGGCACAAAATCTTGGGCGTCAGGCTAACGAAAAGGCTTAGCAAGTATCTTGAAATTCAAATGCGGCAAACGCATCGAATTACGTCTGACCTGAGTAGCTGATCGAGCCGTGAAGTGTATCAGGCTAACGAAAGGGTCTTATGTATGAATAACAAAATTGCAAAAAACATCGAGTTTTTATTTTACATACTACATCATCATCATTACAATCTACAAGCACAATATTTCTTCAAGAGACAAAGTATTTCATAATTATTCATATTTTCTGCAGGAGTCGACAAATTCGACAAAGTCATCAAAGATCCAAACTTCTTCGAGTAGTACAACTTGAGTCTATGCCCGACTACAAGTACCCGAACATAGACTCGGGGGCTACTCCCATCGGGAGCGCTGGCCGCGCACCCGATAGAAAAGACAATTTTGAGAAAGAACTCGATAAGAAGAGAAGAAGAAGAAATTTTGAGCCTATGATCAACTACAAGTATCCGACCATAGCCTCGGGGGCTACTCCCATCGGGAGCACTGGTCGCGCACCCGATGAAGAATTACTTCGAGAAGAGCAAGGAAGAAAATCTCGAGTCCATGGACTCAACATTTCACTCCCATCGGGAGCGTGGATTCAAGAACCCGACGATTTTGGTCATTGCATTTGAAGTCAAAGATATATGAATTCGAAGGTTGAAGAAATCGAAGTTTGAAGAAGTCGAAGTTTGAAGAAGTCAAAGTTTGAAGAAGTCGAAGATTGAAGAAGTTAGAGAATTGAAGAAGTCAAAGATTTGAAGTTTTGGAGACTCAACCCGAGTCTGCAACTCGAATTGAGTCTCGGGGGCTACTGACATGGATATGCCCTCCGGGTACCCACGGATTAGTATACCGGGTTCGGCCCATTAAGGAGGTGTACTAGCACAAGGACTCGAAGATTGACTTGGAGATGAAGAAGGAAGGTTCTAATCCATATTCGACTAGGACACTTGTAAAACCTAGCCTGGTTGCATATATAAAGCCAAGCAGGGGCGCCCCTAGAGGGACAACTTACAACTTAGACATCGAGAGATAGAATAGACAAGATAGATTAGACATAGACTAGATACAATATTCCGCCTACGGCGGCACCATGTAAACACCATTGTGATCATATACTAGATTGCTAGCAGGATGTAGCGATCCTCCACCGCGGGGACGTGAACCTGGGTACGTCGTGTGCCAATCTCGATCCCGGAATCTCTAGTCGTTGCTCTTCCCCTGATCTAAAGTCCTTCATTTAGGACATTTGTCGAGTTAACCCCTCGTCACTATGTATGGCATGTCATTAAGCCTCCCATAGAATTTTGACATGAGCTGCATCTGCCGTCATGTAGGAATGTTGCACTCCTATAGTAGTCTCAAAAAGTCCTTCTCTTCTGGTGGTATGTTCCGGTGTGAACGTAGGAACCTTGTCAGAGATGGTTTTATGAGCAATGGGTGGTTATGCTCATCTGAGAAGTCTTTAACATAGAACCATGCATCTTTCTTTTTTATGTACATATGAGTTGTGCAACCTGTCCTTGGATGTGTGCCTTTCTTTCTTTTCTTCACCGCACCCTCTGGATTCTGTGTATCCTCCTTTTGCTTATAATTTTTCCCTACATTTGAGCACACAATGTTAACACTGTTATACTCTCCATCTTGTCCTTTTCTTGACCAATCTATCCTTATCCCGAACCCTTTCCTCTGCGCATATGCCCTATAGTGTTCTTTTGCTAATTCAAAACTGTCAAAGCGCATCTCAGCAGTTGGCGGCTGTGGTGTGGAGTGGGCATCGTCTACATTTTCATTGCTGTCATCTTCATTTGTCCCAGCAGTTCCCACCGTGGGCTCGCTAATGCTTGCTCATGTAGCTATTCCAGCTTGCTGTCTATCATCTTCACTGTCACTATGCAAGTTTATGTGGACATGACCTGTAATTGGTTACTTTGCATCAGTTAACAGAAAAATACATGGATAACTTGTTATAAAAATTGTTGATAACTTTAGTGTTCTGGGGTGGATTACAAAGTTGAAAGTGCAATTTCTTTTTTTCTGCTAACCATGATGGTGCGTGCAGAGTGTTGGCTCTTCATTTTAAGTTACGTCCTTGTTTGGCATGGGTTCTTGAACATAGTAAGCATGAAGTAAGAAGTGGGTCACTTAGTCCTAGTTTTCAGTTGATATCTTTTGTTCCAGTGGTATGGGTAGTTTATCATAGTTTTCAATGGATAACTTTGTACTATTGGTATCGGTAATTTATTTAAGTTTGCATTGATAACTTTTTTTTTGTTTTGAAGCATGTTATGAAAGCACAGAAAACACCGAGATTCTAATGTTAGTGCTACAGCTTATTGCTTTCTGAAACATCATAGGCAATTGCATGTTTTGTGATAAATTTTAGTACAAACAAATAATTTTGTAGAATAGGATATTCATCACCTTATTTTTGAGTCTGACCTTCAGCATGCATTTGATAGCCATCGTCTTGTTCGTATAGTTCCATTTGTTCAACCCCACATCCGGTTTCTTGCCCTTGAGCATGTATGGGCGAGCCATTACTGTGAGGTCCAAAGTTAAGATCAATATCCATTATGGTCTATCCTTTTTGTTACCTGGCCATGAAATCATGTAAGATGTGAGCTTTTTATGGATGCACAACCAGTGGATAACTTAAACATTATGTGACTGATAACTATTTTACTTTTAGCATGGTAACTATAACGACATCCAACTATAATGTATTTCCATGTGGGGTAACTTTGTGTAGTAGGCATATATCTTTATTTTACATAGTAATCTTCCATATACCAGAATACCAACTATTTTTCTACCTAGATTTCTAACTATTATCTATCAATATGCAGGTTTTCTGCAAGATTCCATAATTACACCTGTACAGAGGACACATTGAGGGGGTAGAGAAAGATAAATACGCTGTGAGAAAAATAGGTTGTCAAGGTTTTCTTGAAATTTGTGCGGTTGTTCAAGACAGTTCTCCTTGATAGAGTTAGATACATAGGCAGTGGAGGAATTTATGTTGTAATTTGTGTGTATTCCCTGAAAATTTAGCTATTTTTTAGGGTTTTCCCCAACTTTTCCTATTATCAACTGACCAACTCGAAATTGCTTATTTACTGAATGGTTTTGAAAGGTACCTGATATGCTCCTGCTGCTTGCTACTCTCCTCTTGCCCCATGTTTTTTCAGGTTTGCTTGATGTTGAGAGAGAAATCTGCCATGGAGATGTTTACTGGGGGGGGTTTGTAGGGGACTGGAGGTTGAAGATAAGGTGGGGTTGTTTCTCAGATCTGTTTTGGTTTGCCTTTGCCTTGGAGAATAAATAGGATCCTTTATGGGAGCTTCCTTGTCTTTTTTCCAACTTTTTATTTTGGATTGGTGCCCACACTACATGCTTTTGCTGCAGTAGTACCCTGATGGGTAACTTTATCAGACGGGGGTGGGGTTTTAGTTGCTTTTGGACCCGGTGGCTGGTGCATCACCTATTTTTGAACTGGTTTTGACAGAAATTCAACTTTTGGAAGCACATGGGTAACTTTATCAGATGTTTGAAAGGGTTTTTGACCGATTCCTTGAGGAATTAATTTTTTGTGGCCTGTGAACGCAATTAGCGTTGATGATCAGAAGAGTCGATGGTTTGGGGCTTCTTGATCCGATTTGAACTGGTGGAATCGTCGACGTGGTGTCAGAAAGCTTGTTGGGGCACGGCGCTGGCGGCTGGGCGGGTCGCGCTGCGCGCGCGGACTGGCAAGGCTGTCAGAACGCGTCTTGGCACGCGGAACGCACGCTGGCGAGGCTGTCGGAACGCTCGTTGAAAACGAGTTCCCAGCGAGCGTCGTAGGGTAGGCGCGTCCAAAAAAATAGCTTAAACTTATTGGGCCGTAAAGTAGTTTGTTTTGAAAGCATATCCATTTGGCCCACCAAACAGCCATTTTCTTCCTCCTCTTAAAGACAAAACCACAATAGCTACACAACACAAAGCGGCACCTTTACGGCGCGCGCACCCAGCACAAAACACACCGGAGGAGACGGAGATGGCGGCGGAGGCGGTGGAGGAGAGGGAAGGGGAGGAGCGGGTTATAGCCGTGAGTCACGCTGGGTTGGGGCTGGATATGGAGGCGGATGCGGGTGCCGCGGTGGAGGACGGAGAGATCGAAGGCTCGCAAGCGGATGAGGAGGAGGAGCAGGCGGACGGGGGCGAGCGCGAGGAGGACGCCGCGTTCGAGGGGAAGGGGGCGAGGACGATGGGCTCGGTGTGGAGCCGCTGTTCCTGGAGGGGGAGGGGCGGGAGGGGGCGAGGAGGGTTTCACCACCGCCCTTGGTACGGCGCCGCCGAGTAACGGCCCCGCTCGCCTGTTCTTGGCCCTTGATTCGATCTAACGCGTTCTTGGATGATATGAATAACCTGCTTTGTATCTGTGCTTGCTGTGATGCTCCACCCAGGTTTTGACTTGTAGGTGTAGAATTGTGGGTAGCATTTCGCAGTGGTTCCTCTACTTCGTAGTGGTGATCGTTTGCTCTTGGGGAGATTTTAGGTTATTCTTAGTTTCTTGGTAAATTGTGATGGTAAGTTCGACTGTAGAAGAGAAGAAACGCCAGGATATAGGGATGTTTCGTTCCTGTATTGAATAATAAACTCCTGTTATTCGGATCATGCATAATTGCTCACAGACCCACTGGACAAACTGTTGCACATCGTTCATTCTGTATGTAGATTGTCATCTTCTCAGTTTTCATGCCTGCTCCTTAGAACACCTCTACTAGTTTGGGAAACTGAGAAGCTCTAGTGCTTGATCTATGTTTGTTCTACAAGGCTACTTGCATTCTTGGTCTCTGTCGGGCTCCTTCAACAGGAGGAAAGTAATGGAAAACATCGATATCACTGCAACCTTCTTTACCTTCCTTTTGTTTATTCTGTCACTGTTGGGCCTTTTGCCCTAGACTCTGATCAGTGTTAATTTGATTTGATTTGATTTTACAATAGTAAATGTGAGCCGCTGACTAGTTTTTTCCCCGCTGGTGCTGCTCGAAGTTAGCAGCTGCATGTGTTCTCTGAATGTATTGGGGTATCTGAAGAGCGAATTTTCTCATTGCCTCTGCCTTTCGTTTTGAAGGAATCCGCGCCACAAACTTGACATATTCAAGATACCTGGTGTTTATGGTGGTGCTATTATCCTCTGCAATCGTGTGACTAAGATGGAGAGCTTCAAGCAGAAGCTTTTTGCCCTTCCTGCATATGCTACATCATTTATAAGGAAGATCAGAGCTGGTATGCTTCTCTTTGTGTTTGACCGTGACGAGAGAAAACTTTGTGGCGTGTTTGAAGCAACTTCAGATGGAGCACTGAATATTCTTCCTAATGCATTCCGTTCATCAAGGAAAGCCACTCCAGCCCAGGTAAGTATGCTGTTGGTATTGGTCTGTTTTCTGTCTACATTGCTCAGGTTATGTTCTATCTTAGGTTCATATTCGTTGCCCCATGATTACCTACATATTAATCATTTTAGCAATTTCGTTGTCTTGTTTTGTTGCTCCTTTTTTTCTTAATCTTGTGGAATAATACTGATGCATGTTCTTTTATTTTCTACCTTGTCACTTACATCAGGTTCGTTTCAGAAGAGTTTGGTTCTGTAAGCCCCTGACTGAAGCTGAATTTTCTGATGACATCAAAGGACTTCAACCTGAAATGTCTTTCTTTGGTATATCATACCAGCAGGTTTGCGATCTCAACCCCAAATGTCTTTCTTTGGTATTATCATACCAGCAGGTTTGCTATTTCATATTTGTGATCCGACTTATTTAGCGCCTTTACTCTTTTAGAACTTCGCTTGCTGCTGATCAGGTGTTTTTCTTAGTATAGGTTTTAACTCTTGTGAACCTATTTTCTTCAAAGAGGATCAGTCTGGAGCCTTACCAGAAACCAAAATCAAGAGTTATATGGGATTACAATGTCTCTTTGGCTCGTGCTGGACTAGAGTCTAATTTGCACACAGGCAGCTATGCATTCCCTAGCCGCTCGCCTGCTATGCTATGCAACAACAGAATCACAGCACCACACTGTTCCTTCATGTATGCCAAACAGAATGCAAAGCATGCTGCTTATACCTATGGATCTTCTTTGCACCCTCGCATTAAGTCTGTGATCTTTAAAGCACCAGATATCAAAGAACAAGGCTTAGAGCCAGATGCTGATTTTATACCACTTGATCTAGATGATTGTAAGTCTGACAGTGATACAGTCCCATCAGATCTTCTGGGACCTGTAGGCCTCTATTCAGCATTAGCAGGCAAATTCAGCTACGAAGATCAAGACCCTGAACCTTTCAGTGGCAAACTCAATGAAGATGATGGGAATCGTGCACATGTGCTGAACCAAAGCTTCATTTCATTAAGTGAAACAAGTGAGAACAGTGCCATTGCATATTTCATGAAAGAGAGGCAGTTAAGCATGCTGGGCAGGGGCTGCAAACGCAGGGCAACCATCCAGTTCGATGGGCACTCACATATGCCATCCCTGAGGAGTTGCACTATAGCAAAAAAGGTGCCATTTAGCTTCGAGGGTGACAAAATTCCGGTCACCTCTGATCATGCATTGAACAGGCCCGCACTTGCTGAACTAGAACAGAACAGAGAAACAGTTACCAAAGAAAGGAAGCAACAGGTTGGTTATTCGGTTCAAGACACTCAGAGCAGGAGTGGAGATGATTCAGAAAAGAGTAAGCTGATGAGACCATCCTTCGCAGGAAGAGTTGCTAATATAAGTGTCCAGAGCTGCTCCAGCAATAGCCAGTCACCGCTGATGCAGTCGAGCAAGCTGACCTGAACACTTCTGGCCGATGAGTAATGCAGATAGATTCACAGAAGGAGTGCCTCTAACTCAACGTTGAGCAGGTAGTTACTTAAGTTATTTCACTAGGTGATCATTACACCGTCAATCACTTTCGCTTGAAGGCGGAGTTCTGGAGGAAACTTTTTTGAGCAGTAGATCCCAGGATGGCAGTATGTTTTCGGCCTATGATTTTCGGAGCACTGTATATATGGCTTATCAGTTATTGCTGTTTTATTTCCTCTTCCAGTTAAACAAAATTCAGAGATGAGTGGTCTTTGCATTGTGTAAGAAGATTTTGTCGGCAGTCTGCTAATTACATCGTATCTGCTACATGAATGTTCGCTGCAAGTGTTTTCCTAGGAAGAAAAACTCAGTTATTTCTGTTTATTTCTCGTCCATTTAAACAAAACTCACAGATAAATGCTGTTTCAATTCAGTAAAAAGATCTTGGTCCGTCTTACCTTGTATACTGTTCTTTTCTGGCATTTTTCTTTGGTTGTCTGCTAATTACTTGGTACCTGCTACATGAATGTTTGTTTGCAAGTTGTTTCCTGGGAAGAGAAAGTTCAGGTGGAAGTTGTGTGGTTATCCTTCTAAGGTTCGTTGTTTTGCTGTTCTGATAGGAATCTCTTATTGGTGTATATATGCTAACTACACTTCTAGTCGAAACAGCCTGCTGTGGTTGAGATTACAACATATAGTGGTCAAGGACAGTTTCTAATCGAAATCAGGCTTCCTAAATTTGGAGAATAAAACCGAACTCTCAAATTACATGGTATCTGCTACATGAATGTTTGCTGCACCCTGTTTTCCTGGAAAGAAAATTCAGTTATTTCTGTTTATTTCTCTTCCAATTGCACAAAACTGACAGATAAGCGGTGTTTCAATTCTGTAAAAAGATCCTAGTCCGTCTTACTTTATACTGTTTTGTCTGGCATTTTTTGTCGGTTGTCTGCTAATTACATGGTACCTGCTACATGAATGCTTGCTTGCAAGTTGTTCTCCTGGGAAGAAAAGGTTCAGGTGGAAGTTGTGTGGTTATATTTTTATGGTTTGTTGTTTTGCTGTTCTGAGAGGAATATGTTAACTATACTTACATCGAGATGGCCTGCTGCGATCGAGATTATAACATACTCTCTCCGCCCCCAACTTAGTTGTGACAGAGGGAGCAGTAGTGAAGGACAGTTTCTAATCGAAATCACGCCCCCTAAAATTGGAGAATAAAACAGAGCTCTCAAGTCTCTTGATGCCACTGAAGCAATTCACCAATCATCCCTTTTCTTTTTTTCTCCAATCACAAAAATTATGACGTAAAAAAATGGCAGAGAACATTTAACCAAACAGTAAATCTGTTACAACGTCGCGCACAACAACAATAAATGCAAAATCATCTCCAACTAGCATTGCGTGCTCTTGTGTATGACCACCTGTCGCTTCCCCAACGGGTCACTTGGACTGAACAAAAGCAAGGAAATAGGTGCTGCATTATCATTTTCGACATTGCTCGTACAAGCTAGATAGATGATCGCGGAAGTTTCGTGTTACCAAAATTTTCACAACGAGTGCTGCTAAAAGCAGAGCAGAGTTGTGTTGCTGCTAAAAGAAGAGCAGAGTTGCTCTAGAACGGAAGGAACACATGATTTTTACAGATAGTGGGGACAAAGCTTGCAGAGAAGAAAGGGGGGAGAGAGAGAGAGTGGGGGAGGAAACAGACTCTGCCATCATCTGATCATCCCCTGCCTGCCTGCCATGCGAGAAAGCAAACAGTGAAGAGAGAAAAAAGAACCAACCCAGAGAAGCCAAGAAACCCTCGAGGCAAGGATTCATCCCCCTCCTCGCCCCCGCCGCACGCCTCCCCCCATCCAAGATCGAATCCGCGGCGCCGCCCTCTCCTGCATTGGCCACTGGTATCTTGCTTCTTGCCCAGTTTCTTCTCTTTTTCTTCCAGTTCTTGCTTGCTCTGTAGTCGGTGAACCGTACGCGTTTTATTCTTCACGCCTTGATTTCCTTGTTCCGCCCCCATCGTCTCGCCCCGATTGTTGATCGCTCTTGCAGAAGGGGGAAATCTGTCTCGGGTCGTTCTTGGCAGGGTAAGAAGTTGGGGTTTTTTGAGCGCTACTTAAACCCTCCAATAATCGAAGAGAAAGGGATTTACCCTACCCATGGCCCATCCATCCAAGAACACGTTGTTCTTGTAAGGCATCTTACCTGGGCGCCTTGCTTTCACAACTCACAGGGCTAAATCAACATTTGTGGGGTGTCTTCTCTAGGGGCGTCCATGGATGTTGTTTTAGTTCATCAGATGTGTGCAGCGGGAGCTGCTCTCTTAGGGATGGGGGTTTTCATGCAGGTGTGTTTGATTGGAAGGAAAGTCTGGAGGTTTCTAAATCCTTAGGAGAACAGTGCGTCAGGGGAGAACCTCCCCGTCCCATGTTTGAGTTGCAAAACATATATGGTGTAAATTGTTCAATCGAAATCCGTGTTTAGCTGCATAATCATGTAGACCCATATGGTGGGAAATTGTGAATCGATTGCATATGGAGCCCAATTGTTTGTTGGCTAGTGAAAGTGAAAAGTGTGAAACCATATTTGTGCGGTCATTAGATGCCCGCGTTTGTGTTTGTGTTTCTTCCTTCTATGTGATGCGGTAGTGCACCTGTGAATCCCCTTTGGCAATTGCTGATTGTCTTAAGTTCAGCAGGTGCGATACTTTTGGTCCTAAATAATCATTGCTATAAGTACTTCTGTGTTTGTCTGTATGAACTCTACAGGTAGGAATTAATGTCTGAGATGTAATTTCATTTCATTGATGAAATGTAGCTAGGGACTGACTGCTGATTTGCTGAAGGGAAATTTGGGATTTTTCAGGCAGGTGTGTTTGATTAGAAGGTCTCCAAGTTTTTAGTCCTTAGGAGAGCAGTATCTCAGGGAAGAACCACTCCATCTCATGTTTGAGTTGCAAAAAAATATATGTGTAAATGGTTCGGTTTACGTTGCATAATCAGGCATTGTAGACCCATGGAGTGGAAAAATGGGAATGGATTGCATATGAAGCACCATTGCTGGATAGTGAAAGTGAAAAGTGTGAAACCGCATTTGTGCGGTCATTACATGTCTGTGTATTTGTTTCTTTCTTCAAAGTGATGTGATAACAAATCCTCTTTTTACAATTGCTGATTGTGTTCAGTTCAACGGTTGATGTACGTCTGGTTCTAATAAGATAGTGCTATACTATTGTGTTAGTTTGTATGAACTTATACTATTGTGTTAGCTGTAATTTTATTTCAATGGTTCTAATAAGATAGTGCTATACTATTTTGTTAGTTTGTATGAACTTCTTGAACTTATACTATTGGCTCCGTACCATTGCATTGCTGTTTTATCTTGTCTTGCAATCCATTCCTGCACCTGCCAGAAAGCATGTTCTAAGTTCTTCTCTTCGGATCTTAGTAAAATGTTAAATTTCCTGACCCTTTTTGCTGTGATTGTTTCAGGGTATCAAGGAAGACGGATGAACTTTTGGATGGGGAAGGCACAGAGTAAGGATGTTCCAGCCTACGCTGGTGCAATTTTTCTGTGCAACTACCTGACCAGGAAGGAGTGCTTTCACAGAAAGATTTTTGGCCTGTCTTCTAAATGTACTGATTTTATACAAAAAGTTAAATCCGGCGCAACACTGTTCCTGTATGATGTTGATCAACGCAAGCTTCATGGAGTGTTTGAAGCAACTTCAGATGGAGCAGTGGATATTATTCCTCATGCATATTCCTCATCAGGGTTTCAGTATCCTTGTCAGGTATGAGTATGTTTTAGACATCCAGGCATAGTATTCTATTCCATTTATTCCAGTGTTTATATGAAATTTCTCAGTGGAATGTCTTTGATAATCGACCTGAAACAACTATCCTCCCTTTGTTTCATTTTTCACACTAGTTCGTAGCTTACTGATGGTGAAAAGAATTTGCCAGAAAATTCTGTATTGCTATGAAGTTTGCCTTTCCAGACATACTAGGCTAATACTTCTCCTGTTGTGTTTCACTAAATACAGATACGTTTCAAGAGGATTTGGTTTTGCAAGCCATTGATGGAAAGGGAATTTGAAGATGCACTGCAGGATAACTACTTTGCAAGAAACAGGTTTACTTACGGTTTGTCGCATCAACAGGTGTGTATCACAGTGTTCTGGTGTTCTGTCAATTTACTTAGCGACTGACCCCAGGGTGTTCCTCTAATACAGGTTGTAAGGCTTCTTCACTTGTTTTCTTCAAGGAACAGATTACAGCCTCGGCAAAATCCAAGGTTACAGGATGAACCTCCGAGGGAGTCCGAGGTTTCTTCTGTGATTAGCCAAACTGATAACCAGTCCGGTTCAAACAGTTCACCTAGTTCATTGAAAAGCCCCGGTCAAACATGTACCTCCTCCACTGTTGGGGAGGATGCAGCATCACCAGGTCACAAGTTAGCCAAGCCTATGTCAATAATGCACAGAGATTCAGACATCTCTGATGTGGCTAAGTCCAACAGCTCGAGATCTTCCTTGCACACTACAGCAAATACAAACATTGTCACTGAATCTGGCACCCAAGAAACAATGGATGACGAGTCTACTGATGATTATATACCACTACAGCTGGAGGAAGATGACGGTGTTGATAATCTGTCTGATTTGCTTGGAGATGAGAGTCATTCTTCAGAATCTAAATGCAGTAGTGACTCTGAAGAGCCATGTGGCAGGAAGAAAGATTGCGATCAGCCCATGGAAAATTCAAAGCTCCGTGCTGACATTGAAGGGAGAAAAAGTGTGTTTGCTAGGTTAATTGGGAGACCTAAATCTTTTAGTCAAAGAGATAAGTCCAAGACAAAACCATTTGCATCAATGAAGGCTAGGTCTTTCGGTCCCCTTTCTCAGAGGAAAAAAAAGCGGAGGGCACAGAAAAACAAGCCCTTCCCACGTGATAATCGGGCAACGTTCAATATGCCTTTGGCTGATAAGGTGACGAGAATTCCAGCACTGAACTATTCATTTGTCTGTGATGACGACAGAAGATCCAACAAGTTCTCTGGTGGAAAACCAAGAAACATTCAAACAGGCCAACATCCATATCTTCGTGAAGATGTGAACAAATGGGATGTCTGTACTAAAGAACCTGATCGATCTGATGCATCCAGAAAGATGATTGTTCCTGAAGATAGTAGAGAAATGATTGAATCATGTGACAGAGATTTAAACAAATCCCCAGTGTTTGCTGAAGTACGTGAGAGCTGTGAAGTCACTGTTGAAGAAGGAACCAAGACCCCTTTCTCGGATTTTAAACGGCGTGCTAAGGATACAAATGTTGAAGGAGGAGATGCGGATTTTGACATTGAGGACGTTGAGGAAGCAGCAAGAAAGAAGACGCGGCTAGCAAGTGCATCTTACCACCGAGAGTATCAAAGTGAAACTGCATTGGTTCTGAAAGACACCAAACCTGTAGACATACTGACAATATCTGATGGAGACTGTAAACTCAAGAGCATTAGTTTGTCATCTAATGACACCTCTACTCAGATGGCTAGAGCTTATCTTGAAACCGAAGTGCCCCTGCAAGATGAACAGCAAAGGATCCAAGGCTGCTGTGAAGATGTTACAAGTGAGAAATTATTGATTCTCGAAGATTTTGGAAATGTGCCCAAGATCGGTTTTGGTAACAGGCAGCCTATTCCGAGTGTTGAAACTAGCAGTGAGGTGGCTTTTGGTCATCTGGAAACTGAAACATCCTTCCAAGAGAAACGAGACCAAAGTGCTAAGAGCCTCTACGGAGTGGTTAAGACAGATAAAATATTGCTCCTGGAAAAACCTGAAACCATTGATTTCTCGCCAGTCCATGATGAATATGGGAATACCAGGCATGTTGCTTCTAGCCATCTAGTTCCTGAAGCGCCTCAGCATCAGAAGCAAACCCTGGGTGTCCAGAGCTGTTCCCAGGTAGTTCATGCTTATGAAGTGTTCGTGCCAGAAAATTCTGAAGATATGTTACCCAAGTTCGATCCAAATTGTGAAAAGAATAAGAGTTTGTCATCTGATGAAGCTTATAACCATGTAGAGGCTTCCCATCTAGAGACTGATGTGTCCCTGCAAGAGAAACCCTACCAAAGAGCTCGAAGCTGTGGTGAAACAGTTAATGCTGCTGATCAAGTGTTATGTCAGAAAAGTTTTGCAACCTTGGATACAGCACCCAAGTGTGATGGAGATCGTGGTAAGAACAGTTTATCTTCTGATGGAATTGGTGGGTATGTGGCCACTGACTGTCCTTCACCTGAATTCCACGGAGATAGTGCACACAAGAATATCTTACCGGATCAAACTTTGGAAATGGCGTCTACTGATCCTCAGCAAACCTGTAAACTCCCTCAGGAGAAGCTTTTCCGCAGTATCAGTGGTGTTGCTTCATCTGTCTCAGAATATTCTTGCACCATGGACACAAGTAGAGGTGATGGCGATAGTGCACACAAGACATTCTTTCATCAGAGAGATGCTGAAGCTACGTACTCACCGACAGGCTCTGAAAGTCATGAAGATACCAAACCTATGGGAATCCTGACAATATCTGATGGAAGCTGTGAACTCAAGAGCATCGGTTTGTCATCCAACGACACCTGTACTCAGATGGCTGGAACTTATCTTGAAACGGAAATGCTCCTGGAAGATGATCAGCAAAGGACTCAAGGCTGCTGTGAAGATGTTACAGGCAATAAATCACTGGTGCTCGAAGAATTTGGAAACAACATGGTGCGCAAGCTCAGTTTCGGTAACATGCAGACTATTGCTGAAACTAGGAGTGAGGTGGATGTTGGTCATGTGGAAACTGAAACATCCCTCCAAGAGAAACAAAACCAAAGTGCTAGAAGCTGCTACGGAGTGGTTAACACAGATGAAATCTTGCTCCTGGAAAAGCCCGAAACCATGGGTTTGTCACACAGCCATGATGAGGATGGAATTTTGCAAATGTTGGCTGCTGATCATCAGAAAACCTTTACCCTCCTCCCTCGGGGCAAACATGCCATGTATTTCCGCGGTGATGATTCATCTGTCTCGGAATATTATGGTGCTGTGGACACAGCTACAGGTGAGGGCGATTGTGACCGCAAGACATCCTTTTATCAGAAAGTTGCTGAAGCTTCATACTCGCCGACAGGCTCTGAAGATCATGAAGATGCTACCAACACTCTGTCACTCAGCAAAGCAGTGCCGCAGCTGGAGTCGCGTTACCAAGATCTCCCAGGAAGACATGAAGCACCCTATGAGAACTCCGACTCCACTGACCCGTTTATGGTATGCGCCGAAGGTTACGGAAGCAAGAGCGGGATGTCAACTGACCCTGGCCATTTGCTTGATGCTGATCTCCTCGGAATAAACTCGGAGTCCAGGGCAGGTTTCTTCGACGGCTCTTCGAGCGAACTTCTTCCCGAGATGATCATGCTCGGGCATGACCCTGGCGAAGAGATGGAACCGCACTGACCGTGCTGCTGTGGCGTGGCTTGGGAAGCGGAGGCTACCCAGCAGAGCACAAGACTCACTCCAGTGACCACAGTGAACCGCCTCCTTTCCGTCGCTGGCATCGGCTCCCTGTTACTGCATTAATCCTGCAAAGTGGCAATATTTATCTGGACTGCTTTATGTAGCCAGCCCCTGTGTGGGTATCGTTTTTGCTCTTTCAGACATCCGTGGGTTTTCCAAGTACGTATGCCTGAAACAAAACCATAATTAAAGTGACTTGCTGAACTGAAAATTCTCCCAGTTACTGCATTGCTTTTGTTGCCTGCTCTGCTATTTACCTGTTTGCCGATGGGCGTCCCATGAGTCTTGACGCGGGAGGTTATGATCCGCGATCTGATCTGGTTCCCGGCAGCTGGTGCGAGTCTCGTTGCATTCGGAGCACGGGCAAGCGCTGCTGATCGCCGGAATGGATGGCAACCTGGGACGGCAGCGGAGCGTTGCCTCAAGACTTACGGTGGGGGAAGAAAGGCATCATCAGCACATCTCGCCTGTTCCCGCAGGCACTCTGTACCGCATATACAGGATCTGCGGCTAGGGCGTGTAGTTTCTGAATACCCAGCTTGGCGCCTACATTGGAGTATTCGATTCGAGATCCATGCTGCGATGATCCGACATACCACATAGATACATCTAAAGCAAAGGGCGTGAAAAATGCCACGCGATTGCTCGAGACAGCACGTTTCAACTTTTCTCAAGAGAGAAAAATATAAAATTCCCTTGTTTCAAACAAGAAAATATATCAAACCATATGTAAACTTTCTACAGATGATACTACTTGGGCTCTTCTGAGCATACAAATACACAGATCATGTACAGCCACACGAACGGTGGCTACAGAATCAAGCCAACCGCACTCCATTTTCAATAGTCTTCACAATCCAAGTGTCACAATTACTGAATAAATAGCAGGTGTCCTTCTCTACACACAACAAATAATTTCTGCAGCGCAGCTTGTTGCAAATGGGGTATTGCAACAGTCGCTCTCCTGGGCTGAGCAAGCCAGACATACAAGCCATGTACACGCAAGCACACAACAAATTCGGTAATTACCGGATGCAGGTTGGCAAGGTGAAGCCATGGCACACAAAGAAGAGGGCGATGTATATAATTACCAGAAGGAGGAGTATCAACGCAGCCCTGCAAATAAGAACGGAAGACATGTCTGTGTGTATCAGATGTTTATTGCTGACGAAAGGTCAGAAAAGCAGCAAAGTAAACAAAACATGTGATGGTTTAGGTAGCCACCTTTGGCATATAAACTGTTAGGTAGTGAAAGCTAAGTAAGCTAGCTGCTTGGCACAGAAAGACAAATTAAGGAAATGAACAGACTATGCTTCAAGCTCATGTAGGCTACATATAAGATAAAGAGTTGATTCAGAATATACAGTCAATAAACCATTTCAGATGACAGAATTGTCTATTGTTGATATCCACATACAACACTTTCAAATCTTTGAATGATCAGCAGATAATTTATTCTACAATCTATGTTGCTTACTGAACTATTGATAAAAGTACCAAGCCATGACTGATGATTCAGAACATATAGTCAACAAAACATTTCAGATAATAGAACAATCTATTTACTCACATACTGCACTTTCCAGTATTTAGATCTGTCAGAAACTCAGAACATATATTTGTTCTCAATCTATGATGGTCACTGTACTATTGATAGTACTAATAAGTACTGAAGTACGCATGTACGCACATACGCTACATACATATACAGGTCAGTCTTTGTTACACTCAACAAACAGCAAAATGCAAGAAATTGCATTCATTTCTGCAAAATAAAGTCATTTTGGAAAGTACCTAGTGCATATGACACAAACTTATAGCTTTCACTTAGTAAAGATTGTAAGATTAAGTGGTGGATGTCAAATAACAATTGCAAAGAAGTCGACGAACATAACAGTAGTACTCCAGGAAGTAAAAAGGAATGTGAAGATGCAAACTAAAATGTTGCAACTGGTTTTAGCAAGACAATTTACATACGTGAGTTTGACATTTCTCCACCAAGTAGTGCTTCTGTAGCGACGAGCTTGTCGCTTAAACCGAACTGTATTTCCTTGCATAGTTGTAGTCTTGTCAACCAATAGGTCCAGACGATCACCCCTTTCAAGGACTTTATCAATATTATCAATCATAACATGCCTAACCTGCAAGAAAATAATGAAGAGTAAATACCATTTCGAAAGTCCACATTTGTTTGGTAGTAATATGCATCTGCCACAGAAGTAACACAAGATCCAATGTCAATACTTTTATCGTTTCAATAAAAAAAAGTAAAACCACTGTATCTGTCAACAACAAGCAGTATAGCAAACATGCAACTAGGGTCGAAATCTACTTAAGGATGTTCAGACAACGGCTGAAAGGCATATACCTGACTGATTTCAGTTCTCATGCGATTTATTCTGTCGGAACTAGGGTCATTCGAATAGTAATCCATCTGTTGACCGAGAACCCTTGAGAACTCATCGTTCATTCCATAAGCAAGAGCTGTCAGAGCAGCACGGCCATATGTCTTCACAAACCTCCCATGAATATCCTCAAGGAACGCAAATGGGATACGTCCTGCAACAGAAAGAAGCTTATAAGAACATCGCTAGTGATTCACAACACAAGAGAGGACGCTTAATGTAAATTTGGTTAGCAGGAAAGAGAATACAAAGATTTTACAGATTGCTTTCAGCAGGTGTTATACTATAAAGCAGGCGGCCAAGGCAGACGCTGTAGCCTAAACACTAAATATTGTGTATTCCAAAATTGTCTCTGGGTAATATGAAACCACCATCATCCCCATGTCACTCCATATACTAAAAAATGCAGTTGAGTTTTTCTGAAACAGAACACATTTCCGGACGGAATGCTTAGGCTCGATAATGTACAATTTGAAGTGACAGAGATTTCAAAAAGATCAAACAGCTGACCATTAACAAAACCATAACAGGATCAAATGGGTTTGATGTGAAGGTCAACAGCTGCAAATTTGGGCAGCCAGTCCGAAGGCTGGACTGGCCAACTCCAGTCTATCCTCAGCTTGAACTACAATTAGCAAGCCCTGAATCAGGAACACATAATAGAGTGAATTTGCCTTGGGATTTCGCAGATTGCTTTTATCAGGTGCTAGACTACAAACCAGGCGGCAAAGGAAGAAGCTTAAACACTAGGAATTGTCATTGTCTATTCAAAAGTTGCCTTTGCATAATATCATAGCAGCAGCATCACGAATAGACTAAAAATTGCAGTTGAGCTTTTTTGTTCTGAGGTTGTGCAATTTTTCGGACTGGGATGCTTAGGTTGAATTTGAGCTTAGAATTACCCTAATCATAAATACCGCATCACCAAATCCGTTTGATCTGAATTCCAACGTTGCCTTTGCGTAATATTAGACCATCATCATCACGAACAGACTAAAAATTGCAGTCGAGTTTTCTCTTTCTGAGATTGCTCAATTTTTGAATGCTTAGGCTCGATACTACTGTCCAATTCCAAGGTGGCTGAGATTGAATTTGAGCTGGGAATCACCCAAACCATCAATACTACATCCCCAAAGCCGTTTGATCTCATGGTCAACAGCTGCGAAATTCTGAGTGTCGAGCCGCCAACTCCAGCCTGTTCTTGGTGGACAATTGGCGTGCCCTGAATCAATCTGAATAACCACGACGCCCCTCGTGAGGAGTGCGAGCATAGCGACACGAGAGACAGACCTCGGAGACGCTCATGCTGACAAGACAAACGCCCCCAGCACGAACCGGATCTCCAATATTCACCCTCCCGCCTGCCTACGGCACCCCAGCCGCAGCCAACTTCAAAATCGCCACCCCTCCCACCGCATCGATTTCAATCTTAGAAGGAACGTAAAAGCATAGCCGTCTCCGGCTGCGAGCGGCGGGCGATGGCAGAGTGCGGGGAAGGAAAGAGGAGGCGGCGCTTTCAGAGCTTACTTCCAGCGGCGTCGTCGGCCATGCATAGGGCGGTGATGCCGTCGGTGCGCTTGGCGTGGAAGACGTATCGGTCCTGCGTGTAGGAGACGTGGCTGTCGGCGCCGCCGCCGGGGAGGCGGTCGAGCACCTGGCGCGCGACGGCGCCCGCGTTGGTGGACGCCGCGCCGTGCTCCGCCAGCACCGTGGAGCCCCGCGCCACCACCGCGTAGAGGATCGACATCGCCCCTCCGCCTCCGCCGTGTGGACTCGACTCGGGGGCAGGGGAGGGGAAAAGCAGAGAGGGAGAGCCGGAGAGGGTATGTAGGTAGATGATGATCTGGCAGAGACGGAGGGACAGCTCAGCTCGGGTTGGGTGGAGCCGTTGTTTAATTCGCGGCGGGGCCCACGTCGGCGGCGGGTATTGTGGTTGGAGTTGGACGCGGCTCTGCCAACGTGGCTTCCGGGTTCCGGCTCGTGCCGACTACGGATTGGACTGTATATAGACAGTAGAGCCAAATGGAGATAGGCTCGCTCATGTCTCCGCTGAATTCGTCTCCAACGCCCTGAGATTGATATGCAAAAAAAAAAAAAGAATTCGTCTCCAACGTACCCGTATATCTGCCGCACAGTTAACCAAAAAAATTCACATCATTCAAAACACATAAATATATTGGCTTCATACATCAGTCTCGAATTCCTAGTGTCAACTTGCATAGCCGTACTGTGAACTTTTTTTTTTTTGGCTACCTTGGGGTTTTGGCCTTGGTTTCGCAAGTGTATGATACGTCTGTCTCGAATTTGTCTAAAAAAAGTACTCCCTCCCTCCGATCGGGAATAACTGTCGGCAATTTTGTACTAGCTTAGTACAAAGTTTGTACTAAGCCCCCGACAGTTATTTCCGATCGGAGGGAGTATATAATACGACATATAATAGTCCTAGCTGTATACGGTATAGTACCAAACTTGCAGCACAAGGCGGAAGCGATCTGTGCCCCGACCCCTCCTCCTTTATATACGAGACGAACACGAACCTCCTCGGCGTATTGGGCATCCAGAGAAATCATAAACCTTGTCAAGGAGTGGTGGAAAATGCGCTGATTTTTTTACGGTAGAATTGATCGTGGGAACATCATGCTTGAAGCTTGTCATCCATTTGATGATAATGGAATTGTGAAGACATGCCTTAGTGAAGGTATCTCATAGTGGTGTATGTGGGAGCATATTGGAAGTCTTCACGAAGCAACAATGATCAAGTGAAGCATTCCGGCTTGATGGAAGCATGAAGCATCATCATCAAGATCAAGCGGGGTGCGCAAGGCAAAGGTTTGTCCTTGCTAGGTTTTCCTTTTACCGGTCTCAAGGTGTTTGTTGGGAGACCGGGTTATAGGATAGATAGCCGCACTATCAAGAGGGGCTTTCGGTCGGGTAACTTGATCACATCGTCTTAGGGAGCTCAAACCTTTGCATACTTTGCATCTTCCTAATTTATTGGTTCTTGGTGTTTCTCCATGTGAGGTTCTTGTGCTTGTTGCTAGCTTTCCAACAAGTCCAAGTACATCGAAAACGGAATCCGTATGTATCTTTTATCGCGTTTTCGAGTTTGGAGGTTTTACCGGTTCTTTCTTAAAAGAGGTTTTCACCTCATCTCATTTGGTATTTTATCTCTTACTACTTCTTGGGCTTTATGGTCTCCATTGGATAGATATTTTTCTTAGCTTTTCAAAAAGCCCAAGTTTGCTAAAATCGGAGTCCGGATGTAAAAGTTATCGCATTTTTTGTGAGGTTATTTTCTGTCGGTTTCAAGCTCGGTTTGAACCGGAAATTCAACCGGAAATTCAACTGGGAATTCAACCGAGAATTTCTGGTCCAACCGGAAATTCAACCGGAAATCAACCGAAAACCTTCTGGACTGATTTCTTCTAAGCTCGGTTTAAACCGGAAATTCAACCAAGAATTCAACCAAGAATTTCCGGTCCAACCGAGAATTCAACCGGGAATTCAACCGGAAATTTCCGGTCCAACCGGGAATTCAACCGGAAATCCAGTTTCACCCCAAACGGCTAGTTTTCTTTGAGGACTATAAAAGGGGTTCTTCTTCCCCAAATGTTTTAGAACTCTTGAGCACGAAATACACCTCCATTGTTGACCCTCTTGAGCTTGCTCCCTCTCTCTTCCCTCCAATGATTCTTGCATATTTTTGAGGGATTTGGAAGAGGAGATATAGATCTACAACTCCACCAATCAATTCCTCCTCTAAGTGAGGGGAACCCATTGGATCTAGATCTTGAGGTCATTGGTTGACCTCCACCCTTGTTCTTCCTCTCTAACTCCTCCATAGCATTTGTTGCCTTGGTGGGATTTGGGAGAGAAGGATTTGAGCACTTCCTCTTGTGTTCTTGCTTTGCATCCTTGCATAGTGTTGAGCTCTCCATTACGATTTGTTCGAGTGAGAGACCGTGAGCTTGTTACTCTTGGAGGGTGACCTCCTAGTTGGCTTGGTGGTTGGTGCCTCGGTGACCTCTTCGTGGAAGATTGTGAAGAGGCCCGGGCTTCCCCTTCGTGGGAGTTGTGAAGTGGTTGTGGAGCTTGCCATCTCCGGAGTGGAGGAAAAGCTAACCATAAGAAGGGGTCCCTAGCTTCGTGGGGGGCTCGGAGAAGAAGGTGAGCCTTCATGGCGTTCGGGGGCCTTCGTGGTTACCCGCATCTCTCCAACGGTGATTAGCTTACTTTATGTAAGTAAACATCGGGATACATCTTCGTCTCCGTGTGCCTCGGTTATCTCTATACCCGAGTTTATTTCCTTGTGATAGCCATCGTGCCTGAAGTACTCATATCTTGTTTATCACTTGTGAAATATATCTTGTGCTATCTTGCTTTTATTTAGTTGTTGTTGGTGCACTTAGTTGAGCCTAGCATATTTAGGTTTTGTGCTTGAAGAAAATAAACGTTAGTTTAATTCCGCATTCCTTCAAGCCAATTCCGTAATTGTTTTTAAAATCGCCTATTCACCCCCCCTCTGGGCGACATCTCGTCCTTTCAATTGGTATCAGAGCAAGGTCTCTCCTTGTTTAGGCTTCACCGCCTTGAGAGTAAAGATGTCGGCTAGTTATTTAGTGCACAATGACACAATTATTTTTGATGGCACAAATTATATGCTATGGAGAAATCGCATGCTTTCTAATCTTCCGACTTTGTGTCCAAATATAGAGCGATTTCTAGATGTACGTTTTTCTCCTCCGATGGATCTTCAAAATCTATTTATTGAGGATGAGAAAAATTTACATCTCGAAGCTCAAGTATCTAATGAAATCTTATTGTCTGTGAGCTCCATAGTTTATGTTTGCTTGATGGGTTCAAAGTGCAAGACGTCTCATGAGATATGTACCAAGCTAGAAGAGTCATTTGGTGGGTCCATTTCACTTGAGGTTGAAAGTGAACCCAAGGAGCTCTCTTCACCTTCACATCATGAAGAGCTCCAAATTGCTTCCACATCCGGTCGTGATGATTGTTCAAGTTCTTCCACTTCACCAACATGTGACTTGTCACAAGGTAATGATATGGTGAGTGAAGAAATCATATGTGATGATGGTAGTCTTGTTCTTTGGACCAATGATTCTATTTCTATAAATCCTAATGGTGTAGAGAGTTTGGACCTAAACACTTCTTGCAAGAAATTCTTTACTCATTCTTGTGTTAAAGGTCCTTGCATATCTCCTAAGACTTGCTTGATTAAATTTTGTGATGATATGTTTGTTTCTAGTTGTGACCACACTCAAAATGATTCTATTTCCTCTAGTTGTTGTATGACTAACCATGTAGAGGAAATTAAAGAAAAAATGGGTCACATAATTAAAGAAGAAAGCAATAGAAGAACCAAGAAGGTTTCTATCAAGAGAAGGCAATGCTATGAATGCCACGAGTATGGACATCTCGCAAGAGCTTGTCCTACACTCGAAAATGAAGAATGTGCTTCTATTGATGTTCCATCATCATCACGCAAGTCCACATGTGCCTTATGGCAAGCGGCTCAAAGGTAACTCCTACTTTGAAGCCTGACACATCTCCTTATGATGAGAGTGATGATGATGATGATAATGATGATGATAATGAAGCTTTCTTGCATGAGATGGGAATTGTGTATGCCTCTCTTCGTGGTAATAATGATGCTCGTGGTAAAGTCGAACACTTAATGGAAACCTTGTTTGAACACAAGGAGACTATTAAGGAATTAAACTCCCTCGTTAATGAGGGGAAACGGAGATTCAATCTCCTCAAGCAAGAGCTATCCGAAGAGAAGCATACTAATTCTTGCCTATCTCAATCTATTAAATCTTATGAGCTTACAAATGCTAAATCTATAAATGATGCTTGTGCTACTAACTCTAGTTCTTGTGAAGCATATATATTAAAGGAGAATGTTGAGCTAAGGGCTCAACTTGAGTTGCTAATAAGCAATTATAAGAAATTGGAGGAAAGCCATGAAAAGCTCTCGGGCTCTCATGGGGATCTCCTAATCTCTTATAATGGGCTAAAGTTAGCTCATGAGGCAAGTATCACTAAGGAAACATCTTGTGAGCCTCATTTGGACATTAGCACTACTTTGAACCAAAATGCTATATTACCATGTGGTAGTCCTAGTAATTTGTCTAGGCATAATATTGCTACATCTTGTGATGAATTACTTACTATGCCTTGTTGCTCTAACAATGAAGCTTCTACTTCCTCTAGTACTTGTATTACTACTAACCTTGTAGAGGAAATCAAAGAGCTCAAGGCCCAAGTCACTAGTTTGGAGAAAGACTTGGAGAAGCGTCATGAAGGGAAATCCACACTCGATAATATTTTGAGTGTGCAAAAATCCCCTAATGACAAGAGTGGACTTGGATTCAACTCCAATAACAAGAACAAGTCCAAGAGCAACAAGAAGAAGGAGGGCCAAGACCAAGTCAAGAATTTGGCCAAGATTGTTTGCTTCAAGTGCAAGATTGAAGGGCATCATGTGAGATCTTGCCCATTGAAGAAGAAGCACTTGAGTGAGAAGCAACAAGGGAAGCGGCCACAAGGTCAAGCTCAAGCACAAGCACGACCTCAAGTTGAAGATAGGCCACTTCCCAAGAAGAAACAAGATGAATCTTCCTAAATCAAGAAATCAATGAAGAAGAGAAAGGGAAGCACTTGTTGCTATATTTGCCGTGAGAAGGGGCACTTTGCTTCTTCATGCTTAAGCGGTACCTTATCTAATCCTATCATTGTTGATGATGATTATTCTCTTAGAAAAGATAAGGATGGCAATGTATTTGCCAAGTTTGTTGGAACTCAAAGTGGTGCCAAGAAAAGGACCATTTGGGTTGCCAAGCCTATTGTGACTAACCTCTTAGGACCCAACTTGGTTGGGGACCAACAAGCTAAAACTTGATCAATAGGTGATTGTGGAGGGCATTGGAGACTTGGCTACCTCATGAAGAATTAAGGGATCTTCATTAATTTTATTTCATCAAGCCGATTCATTGACACTATCATCTTATATCCATTGTGCCTCTTTGTGGTAACTTGTACTTAACCTCTTTACATTGTAAGTTACTTGCCCCTTTGCATGTTTTGGTTTTGTACCAAGTATGTGTTTGTATATGTTGTTCCTTATACCTACTTATCTTGTGTATTCAAGTAGGTGTTGGTTGTTTGGCACATCATATACTTGTGTGTTTGCTTTGAGCCTCTAATGCATCTTTATGGTATCTTATTTGGCTCTTATCGAGTGATTAATGGAACATCCCATTTTGGGGGAGTGATTTGCCATTGGCATCTCACAATCCTATAAATGTGTGCACATGAGTAATACCACTTAGTATTGATATTGCAAAATTATCTAGTCACTATGTGGTATGCCATGCTCATGAGAGATTCAAATTTTATATCTCCATTAATTATCTCTAGTTGGATTTTATTTGCCTCTTGTAGTAAAGAATTGAATATCACATTATGGGGGAGTAATATGCCTTGTGCATATCACAAGCCTAGGAAATGTGAACATTTGAGGTATTGCCACTTAGAGTTGATATTGTTAATTATCTTGTTCCTAGGTGGCATGTTTGCTCAAACAAGCTCCATTCTTTCTTAAAACATTTTGTTGCTCATTTCTTTGGTCTTGGTTTGAGTAAGAATTCTTGGTGCGGTTTCACTCAAATATATTTATATATATATCATAAGTAGGAAGCCATTTGCTTCTAGTTACTCTAATCATTGCTTTGCATGATTGTTTGACTATTTTTGGAGCTACCAATAATCCTTTTTCGTGCATGGTGCTTAATTTGAATATTTAACCATATGCCTTTTATTGTGAAGTTGATCTTGAATATCTTTGCAATACACCGCCAGAAAATAATTCCAATATGAACTTCTTGTCTTTGACAATTGGTATTCGTTTATATGCGTGGTAATTCCTCTAGATCATCTTCACCTTGGAATTTGCCTCTTATTGCCCATATTTCCTGCCAAGAAATTATTTTGACTGCCATTGTCTTATTGCCTTCTTGAGGATCTTTTTTACTTGACTTTGTCTCATCTCTTGATCCCCATCAAGTGTGTGTTGTTGTAAGATAATCCTTTTCTTTTCGGTACTTGTGCCATTGTGAAAAGTGTAGAGGATTTGGTTTATTTGTTGGAACCTTGCTCTTTTGGGAGTTAGTTATCTCATTCCTTCTTCTATGATTTATTTGCTCGAATGAGATAAATTGTTGAGCATGCTTTTATTTATTTATTCTTTCATGCTCAATAAGTTGTTAGGTTTATTTGTTGAATTTTATGAATAAATCATTTGTTGATTTGTTCCCTTGATATCATTTGGACAAATAATGTGTTTTCCACACCTTTTTTACTTCATTGTACTCTTGGTGATTTTGTCTAAATTGTATCTTCTTTGGTTCTTGAAAGCTAGGTGCATGCATACTCTCTTTATGCTTAATTTTGTATCTTGGTTGCTTTCTTTGATCCAATATATATGTTATACTCCATCAAATCCTAAATGGCTAAGATGTGCATGAAATTCAAATTTCATCTCTAACTATGCACATATTTATATGGAGTCTATCATATGTATTGTGGTTAGTCTAACCACTTTGGACCCAATAAGTTTGGGGACCAAGATGTACTTGAATGATGTCTTAGGTACATTGGAGATGCAATGGATGCTTGTCTCGTTTATAAGGAAGGTGTGATCACCATATGATTATTGGAGCCAAGCTAAGATGACCGGCGAACTCTTATCTACTACATCACACCATTGCTATCTCGGTAACAAGTATAACATTCATGCATACTTTTCTAGCATCCCAACTCTTATAGGTTGGTTCTTGGCATGATAATATTTATTTGCAAATGTTGCGGTTCTTGCAAAGGTCTTATAAAGAAATATCTTTATTTCATATGTGAGCAAGTTGAGATGATTGCATATGATGGGAAGTATATAAAATCATGTTTATGATTCACCAATCCCAAATATGCCCTTTTAGCAATTTATTGCATATTAATTCCTCAACGCTCTCTCATGTGCAATATAGATAATGTTGCAAGTTGTACCCTTCTTTATTATGCTTGTTGCCTTTCAAAGCATTCCGACTATCTTTTGATCCCTTATTGCTAGTTGTGATGGCTTTGATGATTTTGCGTGGGGAGTTTATTAATATACCATAATGGAAAATGGAGCCTTAAGCTATATATGCTTTCTAGCAAAGCTATTTGGTATATTCTATGACTCTCTCTTGGATATCAATTCGCTCCTTAAAGCAACTAACCTCTTGTGTATATATGTTCCTTTGTGGATTGTTCATCATGATTTTTTTTCACTTAGAAATGTATATGCATAGTAGTGTTAATATCTTCCGTTGATATCCTCATTCTTTGCCGACCATCTTTCTTATTCATTTGGTTTTTAATGGCGTTGGTAAGAACTTGATTTATGAGTGCTTGTTTATTCTTTTTGCTTCTTCTCGCACTCATATCTCGTGAATCATTTTTGGACTAAAGCTCAATTTGATAAGCGTATCGACTCTTTTGTGTATCTCGTGCTTATGGGTATTTTAAATGATATAGAGGGAGTGAGGATTCCATGTTTGTGCATATTGTATTCAATGCAAAAAATTCAAATTTGTGCACGAACCTTGGGGAGCTTCCTTATTTCATTTAAAGCACTTTTTGGCTCTTATCATCACTTCTTCTTGTGTCCAATTGGTTCTTTGGGTCTCTTGATTGCTTGCTTGCTTCATTCGTTGAAGCTTTCTTCACTATGTCATCTTTTTGCAATCTTTGATCCTCAATATGGTTTGACTTCCTCCAAATATTGTTAATTTGATAAGTGCATATGATTTCACTCATTTGTATGAGAAATGCACATCTTGGGGAGGAACTCGTACTATATTGGCCTTCTAAATTCCTTCATCAATTTTGGCAATCGTTGCCAATGGGGAAGAAGTTTAGAGGGTTTAAGGGAAATGGTTTTTATACTTAAGTTTGGTTTGTGCTTAAGTGTTTACCTTTCATGCATCTCTTCTTTGTTAGATGTTTTGCATGGTTGAATATATAGTGTAAACTCCATCAAAGGTTTATCTTGACAATATATGCAATGAAATTCAAGTTCATCACACGTGCATATATTGTGGGGGAGTTTGCTCTATATATTTTGGTTGTACTCACATCAACCATATTCATTGTAGTTTATGTGAGTACAATTGGTTTTGATGTGCGGTAGTAGCTTCGTGTTACTTGACCATATCAAATACAACCTCTTGTATGCAAGTTATTCTCGGATAAGTTGCATATTAGTTTCTTTTATTCATTATATAAACCCTCTTATTGAGATTGTCATCAATTACCAAAATGGGGGAGATTGTAAGGGTAAATTGCCCCTAAGTGTGTTTTTGGTAATTAATGACAATCCCTATGGACCAATGTTTTCATTGAGCTTTTTATGAAGGAATTGTTCATAGGAATTGCTTGAAGTCCATGTGTTGGATTCAAGGCTAAGAATTCTTTATGTGGCTCAAGATATTGTTATGGAGCATGAGAAGATACATTGTTGACCAAGACAAAGATCAAATAATGAATTCTAGATTGGTCAATACATGAAGCATAAGGAATGTGCCACATGGGACCAATCGGTCTTGTGGTATGGTATGGTTTGTCAATTATGCTTTGTGAACTAACCCATTACATATGTGTGTTTGTGTTGTCTATGTGGGTTAGGTATTGTGTCATGGATATGCATCACTAGTGAGATTTCATATAGACCATAAAAGGATGATATCAAGTGGTGGTTGTCATCAAGGTTGCGAAGTGCAAGTTTCAAGATAAGCATCTCGAGAAGATCATATGCTTGAAGCTTGTCATCCATTTGATGATAATGGAATTGTGAAGACATGCCTTAGTGAAGGTATCTCATAGTGGTGTATGTGGGAGCATATTGGAAGTCTTCACGAAGCAACAATGATCAAGTGAAGCATTCCGGCTTGATGGAAGCATGAAGCATCATCATCAAGATCAAGCGGGGTGCGCAAGGCAAAGGTTTGTCCTTGCTAGGTTTTCCTTTTACCGGTCTCAAGGTGTTTGTTGGGAGACCGGGTTATATGATAGATAGCCGCACTATCAAGAGGGGCTTTCGGTCGGGTAACTTGATCACATCGTCTTAGGGAGCTCAAACCTTTGCATACTTTGCATCTTCCTAATTTGTTGGTTCTTGGTGTTTCTCCATGTGAGGTTCTTGTGCTTGTTGCTAGCTTTCCAACAAGTCCAAGTACATCGAAAACGGAATCCGTATGTATCTTTTATCGCGTTTTCGAGTTTGGAGGTTTTACCGGTTCTTTCTTAAAAGAGGTTTTCACCTCATCTCATTTGGTATTTTATCTCTTACTACTTCTTGGGCTTTATGGTCTCCATTGGATAGATATTTTTTTTAGCTTTTCAAAAAGCCCAAGTTTGCTAAAATCGGAGTCCGGATGTGAAAGTTATCGCATTTTTCGTGAGGTTATTTTCTGTCGGTTTCAAGCTCGGTTTGAACCGGAAATTCAACTGGGAATTCAACCGAGAATTTCCGGTCCAACCGGAAATTCAACCGGAAATCAACCGAAAACCTTCTGGACTGATTTCTTCTAAGCTCGGTTTAAACCGGAAATTCAACCGAGAATTCAACCGAGAATTTCCGGTCCAACCGAGAATTCAACCGGGAATTCAACCGGAAATTTCCGGTCCAACCGGGAATTTAACCAGAAATCCAGTTTCGCCCCAAACGGCTAGTTTTCTTTGAGGACTATAAAAGGGGGTCTTCTTCCCCAAATGTTTTAGAACTCTTGAGCACAAAATACACCTCCATTGTTGACCCTCTTGAGCTTGCTCCCTCTCTCTTCCCTCCAATGATTCTTGCATATTTTTGAGGGATTTGGAAGAGGAGATATAGATCTACAACTCCACCAATCAATTCCTCCTCTAAGTGAGGGGAACCCATTGGATCTAGATCTTGAGGTCATTGGTTGACCTCCACCCTTGTTCTTCCTCTCTAACTCCTCCATAGCATTTGTTGCCTTGGTGGGATTTGGGAGAGAAGGATTTGAGCACTTCCTCTTGTGTTCTTGCTTTGCATCCTTGCATAGTGTTGAGCTCTCCATTACGATTTGTTCGAGTGAGAGACCGTGAGCTTGTTACTCTTGGAGGGTGACCTCCTAGTTGGCTTGGTGGTTGGTGCCTCGGTGACCTCTTCGTGGAAGATTGTGAAGAGGCCCGGGCTTCCCCTTCGTGGGAGTTGTGAAGTGGTTGTGGAGCTTGCCATCTCTGGAGTGGAGGAAAAGCTAACCATAAGAAGGGGTCCCTAGCTTCGTGGGGGGCTTGGAGAAGAAGGTGAGCCTTCGTGGCGTTCGGGGGCCTTCGTGGTTACCCGCATCTCTCCAACGGTGATTAGCTTACTTTATGTAAGTGAACATCGGGATACATCTTCGTCTCTGCGTGCCTCGGTTATCTCTATACCCGAGTTTATTTCCTTGTGATAGCCATCGTGCTTGAAGTACTCATATCTTGTTTATCACTTGTGAAATATATCTTGTGCTATCTTGCTTTTATTTAGTTGTTGTTGGTGCACTTAGTTGAGCCTAGCATATTTAGGTTTTGTGCTTGAAGAAAATAAACGTTAGTTTAATTCCGCATTCCTTCAAGCCAATTCCGTAATTGTTTTTAAAATCGCCTATTCACCCCCCCCTCTAGGCGACATCTCGTCCTTTCAGTTCACCACCTCCGTGGTGCACCTGCTGGCCGGGTGCGACGAGCGCCTGCTGCTCCCTGCTAGCTTTGTCGGCACGATGGGGAAGAACCCCCTGACGAGCATCATGGTGGAGGAAGGCAGCGGCGGCCAGCCCCTGTACCACATCGCGATCCTCCACGACGAGCAGGGGAAGAGCTACCTCACCGACGGCTGGACGAGGTTCCTCGATGACTATGACCTGAAGTGGGGCTGGTCTCTCATCCTGACTCACCGTGCCGGGTCACCCATCCTCTGCGTCCGCGTCGTCGACACCTCCGGCTGCGCCCGCGCCTACTCCCCCTGGCCATGATCGTCGAGCACCCTCGAAGCCCCCTCCTTGACGATGGCCTCGTCAACAGAGGTCCAGGGACTTAGGGGGGAGTTTCTTTTGTTGTCTTGGCCCTTAGCGTGGCCCGTACTATGTAACCACCCGTCGTATGCTAAGAACTTCTTTAATTTCCTGCAAGTCTCTGCCTGCTGTGTGTTTGCTATTGCGTGAATGTCTTCTGTTTGCACCATAGCGCAGTGATGATTTCCTAGCTAGGATTCTTCCTTTGCTAGAACCATTGCTGCGCGGGCCTATAGGTAGGGGCTACGGTAGCCTCCAACTTACGCCGACGCTTCTGGCGAGGTTCTCCGGCCTCAGCGCGGAAGGGAGTAGTGCCTCTGTTGGCCGGCTTCAGGAGATGTAAGTTAACCCTTGCTTGAGGGGGTTGGAGTGAAAGCTAAGTCCTGTGCTAGCTCGAGCGAGGCCGAAGCCGGCACGTCCCCCTTCCCCGGGCCTTCGCATAACCCTTGCCGCGGCTGGAGTAAGTCTCCAGGTTTTTGGCTTCAGCCGTTTCATTGCGGGTGCTAAGTTTCGATTTCGTCGCTCGTTTGCTAATCATGTCGCAGCGCCAACTGACCGGACAGTCGGCGAGGTACTGGCGCCGGCCCACTTCTAAGGGCCAATTCCCATTCCCTCTAGCCCCCGAGTTTTGGGATAGCTGGACTGACAGCTGGCTCAAAACTAACTTGTCCGCATACGGTGCCAACGCCGGGCGAGGCAGCTCTAGCTTCGAACCTCTTTGACGTGGCTACCCAGCCTAAGCGTCGAGAAACTGTGATCATCGACCATTCGCTGGCTTGCCCTAGTCTGGTTCCCTCAACTTTTTCCTTAATCTCCCCACCCTTCAGCCCTTCTACCCCCAACCGGCAGCCTGGTGCCGGTTGGTCTCCCTTGGGCCGGCAGCCGAATGCCGGCCTAGGGTGGGAGCGTGCCGTGGAGTGAGAAGTAGTACTTAGGTTTATCGGGCACCCGACTCGTGCTAGCCAACGCATGGTTAACGAGCACTGTCTTCAACGCTTAGTTGAGCGATTTTCTATCATTTACGGTTTTTCTCTGCGGCTTTCCTTCGTATGTGGCCTACCGGCTACTATATGTCCGGCTGCGCGGAGCCGAAAGATGGAGGTTGGGCTCGAGACCTACTTCATACGTAGTACTCATCCGGCTGACGAGGAATCGATCATTTTTAGGGCTGCCGGCTGTGGCTCGGTGCCCGAAGCCGGCTGCCGGTCAAGAGAATAACGCAGGAAGCAAAACATACATGAAGTGTTTTCCTCGAAGCCGGCCGTAACTAGCCGCTCCGTTATCCTTTATTTATTGACAAGTTTTTCGGGGTACAAGTTGTTGCCTTAGCAGAAGAAAGGTCTTAGGAGACTGACATTCCAGGGACGCTTTGTCTCCTTATCAGAGTTATCTGCCTTGTTCTTCCTGGGCTCCGTTAAGCCATGGGGATGGCTTAACGGAGGGGCTCGACAGTGGTGACGATGGGTCCGGCTCGGGATTGTGCCAACGAAGACACCTCGGTTACCCAGGTTCAGGGCCCTCCACGCTGGAGGTAAAACCCCTACTTACTGCGTGCTTTCTATTAGCTTCACAGTGGTTACAGTGCTCCTCGAGCTGTTCGTCTAGAGGAGGAAGAAGGAGAAGGATTCGATCTCCTAGGCTAAGGGTCCAAACCCCCTTATATAGGCGGGGGTCTGGTTACAGATTAGGTGGCCGACTGCCCGGCTGCCGGCTCCCCACGGCTGCGTCTTCGGCATGATCTTCTGGCCCTCCTCTGTCCCCTTCTGACAGTTGCACTTTATAAAGCGCCTTTTCCCCCTTTGGACTGGCATCTGGGAGGCATATGCCCTCCCTTTTGCCTCGGATCCTTTCGTGGGGAAGACTCCTGCTCGCTGGTTGGTGGAGTCCAGTCGTGGCGGGCGTCACTCCCGTCCTTTGCCTCTGTCGACCTTGTCGGGGCTGGGCCACTTTCGGCGATCTAGCCGTTTGGAGAATCTTATCTTCACCGTCCGGCTCTGGCTCTCCTCGGTGGAGTCGCCAGCCGACCCTTTAGCCGGAGCCGGTCTTCCCTGCTTGACACCGTGGAGACTCCTGGGACGCCAGCCGGAAGACCGCGCTGCCCTTGGCAGACCGCGCTTGACAGGGCGCTGGCATTTCAGGAAGACCGACACCGGTGCTTCCTCGTCCAAGGCCAAGAAGAAGGCGCCACCACCCAAAAAGGAGCGGAACATGCCCTACATGAACATGGAGATCGCGCAGGCCCTGTACGACCAGAATGCGTCGGTGGGCTTGCGCGATGTCCACCTTCCCGGCGCTGGCACCTCAACACCAGGATGGTGCCAGTCCCTCCGATGCCTCACCACGGACAGGATCGGCGAGACGAGATCCAGCGCCGACGGGCTATCTTTTGAGGACCCGACCTTCGCTATGGACTCAGAATGGTGGGATCATCCCGCCTACGAGCCCTACCCGAGGCAACGATCAGGCCTCCTCGGCGACACCGAGTATGACTATGCTTTGGAGGTGTACCCGCAGCAGCAGGTCCCATACTGGGTCCGCCATCGGAGGAAGAGGAGGCCGAGGAGGTGGCGGGTCCCGGTGGAAGAATACCAGCCGGCGGACGTGTCGAAGGAGGAGGCCATCCGACGGGCCATAGAAGAGAGCGAGCTCGTCGAGCTCGGCCAGTGGGTGGGACTCGGGGCACAGCTGGTAGCCTCTGCGTCCACCAGCGGCGCCGGAGCGTCCATGAGCCATGCCTCCCCGCCACCGTCACCTCCTGCAGCACCAACACCCTTACGGAAATTTTAAAGAATTTGAAACAAAAATTCTAGTTGTAGATAATATTGAGATCTACTAGCCTAAAAAATCTCAATTCAATATTTGTTGTATTATAGGCTAGGAAAAAAAGTCAAATCTGACAAAATTTCATGTTTTAATTTTTTTAACTCTTTATCACACCCGGATCTACCCATTTGTCATTTTTGCTTAGGCAAAAATACAACAATTTTGACTTTCATTTTTTGCATACTAGTAGACCTCATTATTATCTACATCTAGACTTTTTGTTTTATTTTTTCTAAAATTTTAAATGCTGATTTTAAAAAGTTTTCAAAAAACTTGAGAGCCACACCATTTAGAAGTAGAATATCTCACTTACAACTCATATGCAGCAGCATCGCGATGTAAATTTAATAATTATAGACTTGACTGATCACTAAATTAATTATCAGCAGCTGAGTGTTAGAAATTCAGATAAAATAATGGTTATTTTTCCAAGTAGTAGTAGCATTCATCAACCCGTCAACCAATTCGTCTATGCAAACACCCGTCAATGAGAAAAAACTCCTCGGAAACCCAGATCTCCTCGGGAGACTACTTGCCAATCAGTTCATCTCACCTCTCCTCCTCCTCCTCTTTGAACAACACTGCTATTCCATGGAAGACCATAAGCGCGGCGGCCGCAGCACGAGAACCGCCGCGCAGACGATGCCTTGCTCCTCTTCCTCCTCTGAAGACAACGACGACGATCCCGACTACCGCGTCGACTCCTCCAACGACGAGGCGGACTACCGCGCCGTCACCCCCGACGATGACGGCAACGGCGCCGCTGCTGTCGTCCTCCCGCTGGCCGCCGACCCCGAGGGCGTCGCCTCATTCCTGCTCACGCAGGACGACGTGGATGCGGTGTGCGAGAAATACGGCGTCCCCATGGGCCGGTACACCGCGCGCCCTGCCGGCGACCTGCGCGCGAGCTCGCCCCCTCCGGCAGGCGCAGTGTGCGTGTACGCGCACGCGCTGGAGGCCGGGATGCGCGTCCCGCTGCACCCGTTCTTCCGCGACGTGCTCGCGCATTTCGGCGTCGCGCCGACCCAGCTCACGCCCAACAGTTGGCGCATCATGGCGGCCTTCCTCGTCCTCTGCCACTCCACCGGGGTGCCGCCGTCGCCGGCGGTGTTCCGTCACTTCTACGGGTTTTTCCCGCTGCCGCCCATAAACAGCAAGCGCAAAGCCTGGTACTTTTTCCGATCCAAGGACACATCCGGGCTGTGCTTCGAGGGTTTGCCGCACCGTAACAAGGACTGGAAGCACGGATTCTTCTTCCTCTCGTCAACGACGGAGCCTTGGACTTGCCCCGTGGAATGGGGCGAGCCGTCCGAGAGCTCGGTCATGGAGCCGGTGCTCAGCGGCGAGGAGGAAGAAATGGCGGAGAAGCTGGTGCAGGCTCACGACGCGGCGCCCGTCGATCTGAAGACCTATCTTTGCGACAGCAACCTTGCCGCCGCCATGATATCTCCCGCGTCGCCGCCTTCTTGTGCTCGTACATCCGGCGGTCCCAAAGTGATGGATCCCATCATCTACGCCGCGATGAAAACCATGCGGGTGGAGAAGGCGGCATCGCTGGTTCCAGCGACGCCGCCTTCTTGTGCCCGTACATCCGCCGGCCCCAAAGTGATGGATCCCATCATCTACGGCGTGATGAAAACCATTCGGGCGGAGAAGGCGGCGGCCTCGTCGGCGAAGACGGTGAAAACAGAGCCGGGGCCGTCGCCGTTGCGCGGAAAGAAAAGGAGCTTGGACGAAGCCAACGGCGCCTCTCCTGCCGCAGATGGCTGGTCGGTGCCCGCCGGTGAGCGTTCGCCACCGCCCGGATTCTCCCGGACGCCACGGCAGTTCGCCTGCGGACATGATGGAGGTAGGGGCGACTGGGGGACTGCACAGGAGCTGCTGCTGCTGCAGGAGCGCGTGCTTTCTGCCAACAGGCCATCGGATGTTCATCGTGTCGTGCTACGTCGCGATTCTCCAGGTACGCCAGCAAATGAAATGTCACACTCACACATTCCATCGGTGGCGGGATAGTCCGATTCCTGATTGATCGCACTCACAGGCTACGCGCTGGAGCTGGAGGAGAAGCTGGGGGAGCGGGACGCGGAGATCGCCGCGCTACGGAAGCTGCTGGAGGAGACGGAGGGGGAGCTCGCCGCGGCGGAGGTGGAGCGAGAGAGCGCCCAGGCGGTGGCGGCGCTACAGGAGCTCCTGGGTTCAGAGGAGCGCGTGCTGCGGCGCGCGGAGCAGGCGCTGGAGGGGTACAAGCGCTGGAAGGATAGCAGGGGAACGGCACGGCGGCCGCGCCGCGATCGCTCAATGGCTGATCGTGCCCCATGATTAGCTTGTTGATCGTGCCCTTTCTTTTGGAGTTCGAAACGTTCTCGACGCAACTCGTGTAATTTGGAGCTTTGTTTAATGTACTGTAGTACTACCAGGTAATTGTTTTTTTTTTCTTGCTCTAATTCATAGTACTCCATCCGTCCCGGTGTATAAGTCCTGCGCGTACCTCTAGGTCGTCATTTTGACAAATATAATATAAATTTTACAATATAAAAATTATACCATTAGAAAGTACATAATCTGAAGTTTCTAGTGATATATATTTTATAGTATATATATCTTATATTACATTAGTCAAAATTGTAACGTAGAGACACCGAGACGGAGGGAGTACTACTCTAGCCGGTGACCGACCGTCACAAACAGATCCCTTGATTGCTGAACTCTAGCCGGGCGCCGATAAATTAATGGTGCTCCATGGAGGCCACCTTTTGAAAAATTCAATAACAGCATTCTGAAGATTCAAAAACATATCTGAATAATAATGCCTACATATTTGGGAGTCACACAAACATGACAGATTCAGTAATTTAACCAAATTCTTAGAGTTGATGTGGTATGCGCGTGTACTCTAGTTGTGTAGTCTAGAGACCGGGCATGGCGAATGATACAAGTCCTCCAGTGCAGTGTTCGGCAATGCTAGCTTCGTCTCGAAGGCAACTCTCGCTACTGACGCGCCAGTTAAGTCATGTCCCACAGCAGCTGCGTCCGTCGCATTTACCTCGACATGCATGCGGCGTGTTGACCATCGATACGGCAGTGGTGGTCATAGCACCAGCTCCTCTACAGTTGAGAGCATCGAGGCCCCCCCAAGCGGCATCCGGCGCTGATTTCGATTTCTATATGGAGGCGGTGGTTTACTAGCCGTGTTCCTCATTCTAAATTTAAAATTCAATTTTATTACTAAACTAGATAAAATTTATAGAAACTCGGCGAATTTTAAAAAGAGCAGCAAATTTTAACTAAAAACATAAAAAAACCTCAAGTAATGCACGCCGAGGCGAAGGCGAGGGTGCGGCCGGGGACGCCCCACCACAGCTTCCGCCTGTTGGCCGGCGGAGGGCCGTTGCCCTCGTATTGCGCCAGCTCGTGATTGTGGCGGTTCGTAAAGAACGCTGTCCACTGGTCCTTGTTGTCGGGGTCCCAGACGGGGTCGGCGCGCTCCTCCGTCGTGAGGCCCTCGTAGTAATGACGGTGGATGGCGGCGCTTCTTGCCGCGCCGTACGGCATTGGCGGGATTGGGATCCCGCCGGCGCTCAGCCTCCACGTGCCATGCACTGGAAGTCCAGCGGGTGCCATGTACCCTGTCTCGTATAGGGCGCGCGCCTCCCACTCGTGGAGGTACCCGCGGCCAAAGCCGTTGGCCTTATGTTCCGAGAGTCAACACATATTCCCGAGAGGATGAGAATATCACTCCATTGATGGAATATTCTTACTTAATAAGATGCAAAGAATTAAAAAAACATATCCAACATTAGTTGGCACACTATTGACGAAAGTGTTCCTCACGCTATAAAATATTTTCTCTTAGTGATAGATAAAGAAATTTTAAAATTAATGAAGTCACAATGTAAGTCGCACTACAACACCAGCTTAATGATACATACATGACTGAGTCAGCACGTATCCTCGAGAGGATGAGAATGGCACTCCACTGAAGGAGTATTCCGACTTAATGAGACGAAAAGCGTTAAACCTTCGAAATATATCCAACATTAGTTGGCACACTATTGACAGAAACGTCGCTCACACTATAAAATATTTTGTATTAGTGATACAATAGAGCAAAGAAACCATAAATATTCGCTTGATATGTTTCATGTATATTTAGTATCAAACACCATGTGGATACATTTTTAATCTGATGACCCAGAAATCATATATTTAATTCTTATAAATTGTTTTGGCGGATATTATTTGGCTTGCATTAGACATATTTGGACTATTTTAAGTATATGTATGTCGCATGTAACAAAAGCAACATAAGAGCACATTTCAAATGCTCAGTAATTATCGAGGATTAAGGGTCTTAAACCATGTTATCCAATTCGGTTAGTTATTTTGCAGGAGGCAGAAAATTCATGTGACCGGGTGGGTAGAACCATTGAATCAAGATCACAATAAATTAAGAGTCTAGAAAAATTTGAATTACACTTCTCTAAATTTGATTATTAATGTATAGATATTTTAACAAATATGCTTGGAAGAAATAATTTCTATTTTAGCACTATATTCATATGAACATAATGGCCAAAGTTTCACCACATTCATGTTTCTATAAGATTGCACATTGTGACATGGAGTGAGTAAAAGTTAAGGAAGAAACAATAGAAAAGGTATTTCTCACTATTTAATTTTACCTACCTGTTAAGTAGGATAGACCCTCTATCTTAATTCAACAATTTTTTTTATCAAACATAACTAACCTCGCATACTATCTAACATCATATAAGAACTATAGTTCACTATAGAGATCCAATATCACTTACACGGGTGTTTCAACATATTGCACGGTAATAATTTCCCCGCAAATTTTAGATTGCCAACAATGTTACTCACATACGTCATATTTTTTTTACCAAAACATTTGCAGTACTTGAATAATAATTTGTTTATCATCACGTAATGGGAATTAATGTCATATCAATCAATTATATTTTTATTTATTAAACACTTTCAACCAATTATAAATTATGCCCTTGCAACTACGGTAGTTGAATAATAATTTTGTTTATCATCACATCATGAGAAATAATGTCATATCAATCAATTATATTTTTATTTATTAAACACTTTCAACCAACTATAAGTTATGCCCTCGCATGTGCGAGGGCCACAATGCTAGTTTACAAAACAACATGATAATGTTTCAAAGTGTGTTTGGCTCGAAGGAGACACAAGACACATACATAACATGAGATAGTGGGAGCAAATTTTTCTATAATATAATTTAGAGTAATCAATTGTAGAATACTATAAAGATTTGTATCTTATGAATCAATTGATCATCATAGGAAAAACATTGGATTTCTATGCTCCCAAAATACAGTTTTTCAAAGAGGCGAAATACCATGTATTAAAAAAATCAAAGTGATGAGCACGCATCCTATAAAACAGGGTAACAAAGCACTACACACGCGGTTTGGAAAAAACCCCTGACGGATGGACGGTGAGTAGTGGCATCTCCAGTGGACCGACGCAAACCTGCAATGCAAACGGTTCGTTCTGGTCCGTATCCGTCGGGGTCCACATAGAAAATGTGTCGCAGTCCGGTCCGACTAGCCAGCACACGCAGCGGGACGACGCATCCTGTCCGGCAATTTTATTATTTGGCCACCGCGTCCATGCCGCGTGTTCGAGCGTGTTCCCGCTGCGCCGATGGCTCTTTCCCGCCGCTCGGCCGCTATGAAAAAGGCGATGCCACTGGCGGAGACATCTCACATCCGAACAAAGCGCACCATACCAGGGTGCCCTCTTCCTAGCAGTAGCACTGGCCACCGAGATGGGGGAGAGGCAGCTAGCAGCCAACCAGCAATGGGGAGGCGCGAGGGTAGAGGTGCCAGCAACACACCTCTGCTTCGCCCGGCACTGGCAGCTACCGCAACCATACCACCGTGAGCCTTTCTCGTGGGCAGTCACGGGCGTTGTCATGCTGCTGGTGGTGGTCCGGCTGCTTGCATTCCAAGAGCGGCACATGAAGATCTTCGAGGTTGTGCGCACCAACCCCAGCGACGCCGGTTTGCACGCTCAGTTCGATCAAGCGGCGCACGAGGTAGTGGTGGTGGCCGCCGAACTGCGGGGTCTAGAAGCGCGGTGGGGCTTTCGTGCCTGGTCGCCGCCGGCAGCGCCGTATTCAGCTAGTAGATTTTTAGGATTTGAGGTGCGGAAGAAGGTAGTGTGTTTTGGTTGTGCAATCGGTTGTAATGGAACTAAATTTAGCATTGCATTGCACATTTTTGGATACATTGCAAATATTATTTGCATACATGATCAGATACATCATGCCCTAGAACTAAAAGAAAAAGTAGCCCGTGGCTACTCGTCGTCCTTGCGAGAGGAGGAAACGGCGGCCTTGTCGCGGGCGGGCGCGACGTAGTGATGATGGCACGTTGAAAGTGTAAACTTTGTTTCCCTCAGATTTTGTGTGTTAGATAACAACATTAGGGATATTAAGTGTGTGCTAAGCTGTGCAGTTTTGACAGATGAAGAATTGCCAGGCCGGATATTCCGGCCAGGGGTGGCCGGATATTCCGCCCCCTCGGGGAGTGGCCAAAAATCGGCTAAGGACCTGGCGCGGCGTCACCCAGTATAGGGGGCCGGATATTCCGGCCAGGGGCCGGATAATCCGCCCCCCCCGGAGACGACCCCAAATTCGGCTAAGGACCAGACGCGGCGTCACCCAGTATAGGGGGGCGGATAATCCGGCCACGGGCCGGATATTCCGGCCAGCCGGATAATCCGGTCCAACTCTGGCCGGATAATCCGCCCCTCCAAGTCAGCAACGGCTACATTTTGGGAGGGGGTATAAATACCCCTCCCCTTCTTCCACCTCAAGTAGCTCGAGCTGATGAAGAAGAACACCTTATTTTGAGCCACCAAATTCGCAAGATCTCCTCCCTCAACCCACCAAAGCTCTTGATCTTTGGAGAATCGAAGGAGAAGGCCTTGATCTACATCCTCACCGAAGCGATTTGATTTCCCCTCTCATTTGCTAGAGGGCCCTTTGGTCTTGGGTTCCCTTGTGTCCCTTGACCTTGTTTGTGTGATTGATATCTTGATACTTGTTGATTGAGATCTTTGTGGTGCTTGGGAGCCTCCAATTCAGTTGTGGAGCTGTGCCCCAAGTTTTGTAAAGGCCGGTTCCGCCTTGAGGAATCCCTTAGTGGAAAGTGAGCTAGGCCTTTGTGGCGGAAGCTTGCACCGGAGAATAGGGTGAGCCTTTGTGGCGTTGGTTAGGCCTTTGTGGCAACCACACCCCTCCAACGTAGACGTACTTCCCCTAAAAAGGAAGGAACTACGGGAATTACATCCGTGTCTCCGTGTGCTCCACTCTCGGTTACCTCTATCCTTTATTGCCTTTACTACTTGTATCTTGCTTAGCTTGCTTGTTGACATATAGGTAAATTCACCTTAGTTGCATATCTAGAGAATTTACCTTTTGTGTCAAGCCTAAATTGAAAAAGAATTAAAATTTGAGTAGCACCTATTCACCCCCCCTCTAGGTCCCCATACGATCCGTTCAATTGGTATCAGAGCCTCGGCTCTTATTTCGGGCTTAACCGCCTAAGAGTATGGAAACATCACCTAGTGAGGGCTCGGGTCAAGTTTCCATGGGTGAGTTCAAATCTTTGGAATCATCCATGGCTTCCATGACATCTCAAATAAGTGAGTTGCGTGAAATGATGGCGCAACTCATGCAAGCTAAAACTGCTAATGCTTCTCCACCTCCGGAAAAACCCGCTACTCCACAAGTGGAGAATGTGGGGATAGATGATGCCGACAAAAATGGCGATGCTAAGTCTTCCACCAAGGCCGACGGGAAAGGTGAATACCCGCATTGGTATTCACCCGACCCGCCGGTTCCTCATCCTCATATTAACCATAGAGGTGATCCGCCTAAGCTTGATGCATTAAACTTTGGTCAATGGCAATATCAAATGATCTCTCATATGCGCAGTTCTTGCATCGAGATTTGGAGGATCGTTGAGGAAGGATTCAAGGCCGTGGATCCCCACAACATGACAAGAAGAGAGACGGTCGATAGCCAACTCAATGCTACCGCTCTTCACATGATTCAAGTCGCCGTGGGATCCAAGGACTTGCCTCACATCCAACACTTCTCCACCGCCAAAGAAGCTTGGCAAGGACTCTCCGACGTCTTTGTTGGCAACGAGAGCATGAAGAAAACAAGATATATTGCCTTCTCAAATCAAGCGGAGGGTTTCTTCATGATGGATGGTGAGGATCATCAAGAGATGTATAGAAGACTCAAGGCTATTGCTACCACCTTCAAGAACCTCGGTGCTCACCATATTGATGATGAGTGGATCAAGATGAAGTACATTCTTGCTCTCACTCCATATGAGCCCGCGGATGTGAAGAGTGTTCAAGGAAAGCACAACTTCAATGAGATGACCTCCAATCAAGTGATGCAAGAGATTCAAGCCTACAAGGTTTCCGCACAAAATGCGGAAGATGCCCGTGCCCATGCCATAGGAATGCAAAGAAGCTCTAATCTTGCATTGAAAGCAAGTGTGGTTGATAAAGAGGTTCCTCTTCAAGCGAATATTGAAGCAAGACTAGAGATGTGTCCCGAGGACATAAGGCATGAGTACAATGAGCACATGGCCTTCTATGGAAAAACCTTTTGGGTTGATCCACACAAGGCTAAAGAAGACAATCAAAGAAGAAGCAAGTCAAGTGGCTATCAAAGGAATGACAACAATGGTCAAAGGGTGAGGACTTGCTACAATTGCAATGATAGATTTCACTTTGTTGCCGAGTGCCCTTATGAGAAGAGAGAAGACCATGGTGGAAAGCTCATCTTCAAAAGCAAGACCAAGTCACCATCCAAGAAGCCATTTGTGAAGAAGGGTGGACCAAAGAAGAAACAACCAAAGTTTGTGTTCTTGACTCAAGAAGAGTACTCCGCAAGTGAGAGTGAAGAAGAAGAAACTACAACTAGTGAGATGGCCGCAATGGCAACCACCTCCACTTCTTCCACATCACTCTTTGAATCCCCCAATGAGGACTCGCTTCACAAGAACGTCAAGTGCCTTATGGCCAAATCTTCTGAGGTATCACCCATATCTTTCTCTTCCTCTAAGACAAATGATGCTTCCTTGAATGATCTTGCTAGTCTTAGAGTAAAGGAAGAAATTATTGCTTTTGATGATTATGTGTCTAGTGTAGATGGTGTTCACAAGCTTCACTTTGAACGTCTATTGAGCCAATATGGTAAAACTCTTGAAAAACTAGATGAACAAATGAGGCTTGAAAAAGAATATGCTCAAGATATTGCCTCACTAACCGAGTCTCTTGAAGAAGAGCAAGAGGAACGAGCAACTCTTGAAGAGAAGCTCGATTCCATTGAGGAAGCTAATAATGAAGTGGTTTCCAAACTCACTAAAGAGCGTGATCATGCTCGTGCTAAAGTAAAAATGCTTAAAAAGGAAAAGGTTGAATTTGGTGTTGGTCATGATATACTTGTTAAGGATTTAGAAGATCTTGACAAGGCTCACAAGGCCTTGAAAAGTGAACACTCTATTCTTACCAAGTCACATGAACAACTTCAAATTCAATTGACTAAGAATAATGTGCCTAGTTCTTCTACTTCTACTTGTGATCATGCAAATGTTATTGAAGAAAATGCTAGGTTGAAAGATGAGCTTGCCAAGTCCTCCATTCCCATAGGTGAGAAAAACTTGAATGACCTTTTGAGTAAGCAAAAGGCATTTGGTGATAAAACGGGGATTGGCTATGTCTCAAAGAAGAAGAAGAAGAACAACAAGAAAAAGAAGGCCAAGCCTGCTCAAGCAAAGAAGGATCCTATTGTGAGTGGCAAAGCCACTCATGATGATCATGCGGGAATTGCTAACCCTCACTATGTTTTATTTCGTGATTATTATGGTGATGTTTATGCAAAATATGTTGGTCCACATGATGGCCTTGTTGCTTGGTCTATTTGGGTTCCAAAGACCCTTGTTGCTAACAAAAGAGGACCCATTGAAAAATGGGGACCTAAAACCAAGCAATGATCTCTTGTAGGACTATGCTTCCGGTGGATCAAAATGGGTGCTTGATAGTGGATGCACAAGTCATATGACCGGAAGCAAGGAGATTATGACGGAGATGAGGCCGAATGACAATCATATAACCGTCACTTATGGAGATATGTCACAATCCGAGGTATTGGGTCTTGGCAAGGTGGTGGTCGCACCGGATATTTCCCTTGTGGACGTCATGCTTGTTGAGACCCTAGGTTACAATTTACTTTCAGTTCGTGCACTTGGTAAGATGGGCTTTGCCGTCTTCATTGATAATGAAATTGTGGTACTCTTGTGGAGCAAGTCTCTAAAGGTCGCTTTCGTTGGGCACATTGAAAACAACTTGTATGTGGTGGACTTTTCGGGGAAAACCACTACAAGTGCAATGTGTTTATTTGGAAAGGCCGATGTGGGTTGGCTTTGCCATCGCCGTTTATCCCATGTCAATATGAGAACTTTGCAAAGCCTTCACAAGGGTGGCCACATACTCGGACTAAAAGAGAATGTTTCTTTTGCCAAAGATCGTGTTTGCAGGGCTTGCGTTCTAGGAAAAATGCATGATTCTCCCCACCCAAGCAAGACTATCATTTCTTCCAAGAGGATCTTGGAGCTCCTTCATGTGGATCTCTTTGGTCCTCCCTCTCATGCAAGTCTTGGTGGGAAGAAATATTGTTTGGTGATTGTTGATGACTATTCAAGATATACTTGGGTTTATTTCTTCAAGCATAAGAGTGAGACTCAACAAACCGTCATCGACTTTGCCAAGGAAGTTGAACGTCAACATGGGCAAACTATTTTGGCAATTAGAAGTGACAATGGCTCGGAGTTCAAGAACTACACCTTAAATGGATTTCTTAGTGATGAGGGGATTCGTCATCAATATTCCGCTGCATACACCCCTCAACAAAATGGTGTAGCCGAAAGGAAGAACCGGACTCTTATGGATATGGCTAGGTCCATGTTGGCGGAGTTTAAGTCTCCATACAACTTTTGGGCCGAAGCTATCTCTACGGCTTGTCACTCTTCAAACCGGCTCTTCCTCCGCAAAGGCCTAAACAAGACTCCATATGAAATACTCACCGGAAGCAAGCCCAACATCTCCTACTACCGGGTTTTCGGGTGTAAGTGTTTCTTTAAAAGAAAAGGAGTTCGTTTAGGTAAATTTGATCCGAAAGCAATAGAAGGTATTTTTGTTGGTTATGGTGCCGAATCCCACACTTATAGAGTCTTCAACAAGTCCACCGAACGTGTTGAAGAATCTTGTAGTGTGGTATTCGAAGAGAATGATAGCTCCCAAGGGGGGCGAGATGTTGTTTCTTGTGATGTAGATGATGAAATACCTCGAGAAGCCATAGGAAGAATGGGCGTGGGATTTTTCCGCCCCATTGAGGGACACCTTGTGGCCGACCGGGAAGGACTATGCTCTACTCAAGTGGAGCCTTCATCTTCACAAGCTCAACAAGCCTCTCCCAAGGAAGCAACTAATGCACCAACCGAAGAACAAGACAAGGACCTTCATGAAGAAGAAGGGGCACCACCATCCTCTCCGGTTATCTCAACCGCCCCCAATTCTTCACAAGACCAAGATCAACCTACTCATGAAGATAATGATGATCAAGGTCAATTTGATGGTCAAGACGGGGACCAAAATGATCAAGATGATCAAGTGATTCCTCCAAGCTCAAATGAGGAGATCGAAGCCCGTCGCAAGAGAAGAGTTGAAAGGGATTTGGAACTTAAAGGTCATACCCTTGAGAGGGTTATTGGAGATTTAAGAAGCAAAGTGTCAACCCGGCGTCAATTGGCACAATTTAGCTCTCATCATGCTTATATCTCCATGGTTGAACCCAAGAAAGTATTTGAAGCTCTTGAAGATCCGGATTGGTTGGATGCTATGCATGAAGAACTCAACAACTTCAAGCGCAATAATGTATGGGTGTTAGTGGAGAAGCCAAAGGAGTGCCGGAATGTGATTGGCACAAAGTGGATTTTCAAGAACAAGCAAGATGAGCATGGAATTGTTGTGAGGAACAAGGCAAGATTGGTTGCTCAAGGTTTCTCTCAAGTTGAAGGAATTGACTTTGGAGAAACTTATGCTCCCGTGGCTCGCCTTGAGTCCATCCGTATCCTTCTTGCATATGCCACTCATCATAACTTTAAGTTGCAACAAATGGATGTTAAGAGTGCATTTCTTAATGGTCCATTGAAAGAGGAAGTGTATGTTAAGCAACCCCCGGGGTTTGAGGATCTCAACTTCCCGAACCATGTCTACAAACTCCATAAGGCACTCTATGGCCTTAAACAAGCCCCACGTGCGTGGTACGAGCACCTTAGGGAGTTGTTGTTAGACCGTGGGTTTGAAGTTGGGCAAATCGATCCCACTCTTTTTACTAAGAGGGTCAATGGGGAGCTTTTCGTATGCCAACTATATGTTGATGATATTATCTTTGGCTCTCCTAACAAAGCTTTTAATGATGAATTTGCAAAGCTTATGACCGATAGGTTCGAGATGTCTATGATGGGCGAAATGAAGTTCTTTCTTGGTTTTGAAATCAAGCAATTGAAAGAAGGGACTTTCATTAATCAAGCCAAATATGTCCAAGACATGCTCAAAAGGTTCAAGATGAAAGAACTAAATGGGGCCGCCACACCAATGGCCACGAAATGTCATCTTGAACTTGATCCCAATGGTAAAGATGTGGATCAAAAGGTATACCGTTCTATGATCGGCTCCTTGCTTTACCTTTGCGCATCTAGACCCGATATTGTGTTGAGTGTAGGTGTGTGTGCAAGGTATCAAGCCGCTCCTAAAGAAAGCCACCTTATGGCGGTTAAGAGAATCTTTCGATATTTGGTTCATACCCCAACTTATGGGCTTTGGTATCCCAAAGGCTCGGATTTCTCTCTTTGTGGCTTCACGGATTCGGATTGGGCCGGTGACAAGGATGATAGGAAATCAACCTCCGGAGCTTGCCAATTTCTTGGTAGGTCTTTGGTGTGTTGGTCTTCTAAGAAGCAAAATTGTATATCCCTCTCCACCGCCGAAGCCGAATACATTGCCGCCGCAAGTGGATGCACTCAATTGTTATGGATGAGGCAAACTTTGAAGGAATACGGTGTCAATTGTGACAAAGTGCCTCTTTTATGTGACAATGAAAGTGCTATCAAGATAGCCTATAATCCGGTGCAACATTCAAGAACCAAGCATATTGAGATCCGGAATCATTTTATTAGAGATCATGTTGCCCGTGGTGATATTGAGCTTGCATATGTAAGCACCAAGGATCAACTTGCCGATATATTCACGAAGCCTCTTGATGAAGCAAGATTTGGATATTTGAGGAATGAGCTAAATATCATCGATTCAAGGAGTGTGGCTTGAACATCTTGCAAATACACCTATATTTCAATGCATGTTTGGTTTAGGTGTGGGCATAGAAATAGGGGGAGTGCGGTCCTAATTAATTGGGCTATCCCTCCCCCCATAATGCCGATAGTAATCATATCATTCTCTTAATATCATTTTATGATTTTTTTGAGCTTCAATGACGAGTAGTGGTTATGGACTCAAGATACATCTTCGCGGTCCAATGCCATAACACTCAAACATGGTGGCTTCGGCCACCGACCTCTTCTTTTCGAAGAGTTGATTCATTGCATATCTTATTTGAGGTTTTGGTGTTCTCTCTCATTATTTTTTTTATATGGGAAGGCACTTGCATTGGTTTTTTAGTCGATTTGCTCTTGCAATGTTAAGTACCGAGAACCACTCCGTGTTTGCTCTCTCACCTAAGCCATCCTCTCTCAAGACATCTATCTATGCACACGAGTTCAAATTTTTCATCAAAACAACATCTGTTTTTGAAAATTTTGAACTGGCTAGTTTTTGGTTCCCAGGCCGGAATATCCGCCCCCCTGGGCGGAATATCCGGGGGGCCCGATTATCCGCCCCCTCCTGGCCGGATAATCCGGCCCAAGTGGCACCTGGGTATATAAGGGGCTGGGTCGGGCTGCCCTAGGGTAGTCCCTTCCCCACCCCTTCCAGCAGTTCCCTGCCGCCGCCGCCGTCTTCCCGTCGCCGCCGCCGGAGCTCCGGCCACCCCCTTGGCCGGATTTCGTCGGAGGTTGCTCTCCTCTTCTTCTAGAAGGCATTCACCAAGCCGTTTTCGCAATGGATGCGGGTATTGTTCTATACCTAGGATGTAATCTTACCCTTGCATGTTCTTGGTGGTCTTGTCCCTCTAGTTGTTGTTTTTGACAAGCTTGAATCATGTTGTATGGGTCTTTCTCCCCGATCTATCAAATTGTAGGCTGCAGCAACACTTAGAATTTTTTTTCGAGGGGGCCGGATTATCCGCCCCCCCTGGCCGGATAATCCGGCCTGGGAAGATCACTGTCATTTTTTTGTTTGTTGCTGCTCTCAATTTGATGTTTTGGTGTAGGTTGTTTGTCCATACTACATGGTTCTTTGATCCTTTCCGTAACCCGTGTGCATCCGCTTATCCCATGCTATCCTTGCACCTCTCTTTTTCAGGTGGTTCGAGTGTGCCGAAGCGCAAGCGTCGGTTTATTCCGGATGATCACGGAGTCTTAGTTGATGAGGTTGTAATCCGTCAGCGCCAAAGGGAGGCTGCTAGAAAGGCTGAGAAGGAGAAAGCTGCCAAGGTTGCCAAAGCTCAAGCCCGTCGTCGCAAAGGCAAAGAGCCACGTCCTAACTACAAGAGCATGCCTGAGGCCGAGTACATTCTTGTTAGGCGCAACAATTGGTATGCCACTGCAAGAGATGAAGAGATTGAGGACAGGGGTTTCTGGAATGAGGAGCAGTGGGGGATTTTTCGTGATGTTTATGAGCCATTCAAGAACCCTTGTCGTCCGATGCATCCTATTGATTTTGATCACCTTCGCAGCAAGTCTTATTTTGATGAAGCAGTTTCTGTGGTTGAGAAGTTGGGTTTGACGGGGTTGGCCAACATTCAGTGCAACTATAATCCCGGTCTTATCAAGCAGTTCTATGCTACCCTTGTGATCCTGCCAAATGCTCAGAAATCTATGAAGTGGATGACCGGCGAGCATGAGTGTACATCAAACTTCACTACGTTTGCCTCACTCTTGGGGTATGCGTATGATGGAGACACTCCAGTGGGTCGCCGTATTCACAACCCGGGGACCAAGCCTGACAAAGATAAGTTGTATGATCTCTATGACTCCACAGGTGTTGTGGGCTTCATCCATGGGCTGCATCCGCTTTATGATCAGCTGGTCCGCATTTTCAGGGAGAACATTGCTCCTAGTGGTGGCAACAATGATGCCATTCGCACCTCTCTTGTTGATCTACTTGCTTTTGCTCATGAGTGTGCCACGTCGACTGACCCTGCTGAGGACTTTACCCTTGATGTGATGGATTTCATCTTCTATGAGATCAAGGATGCTATTATTCAGAGGAACACTGTGCCATATGCTCCTTTCATCATGCTTCTCATTAAGCATGTCCTTGGAGACTATGATATTCATGATGACTGTGTGGAGCACAAGGTCAAGAAGATGTATATCAAGAGAAAGGCGAAATCTGCTCCTTCAGCTGCATATCCTGACACTTTCATGGCTGATGCGAGGACTAGTGCTACTGCTCGTGATCAGAGGGCTGCTGCATCTGTTGTGTCTAGGGAGGTGAGGAAGCTCAGTTGGTTTGAGCGGAATGTTCTATGCATGAAGGTAGAGATCCACCGTGAGAACTACCAGGCCTATGTCGAGAGGAAGAGCATCCAGGACACTCAGCAGCTTATCCTTCACCGTCTCAGTGGTGCTCAGTCCACCGATCCCACTCCTACTGCTCCTGTGGCCTATAATGCTTGGAACACCGATCGCTACAACTGGGTGGATATGCAGAAGCATCTCTTTGATGCTCCAGATGCTCCGGCAGGAGGTGCTCGTGCAGAGGCTGAGGAGGACTTTGAGGCTGAGGAGGACTTTGATGATGAGGATGAAGATGCTGGAGATGACGAGGGTGATGGCGGAGATTATGATGATGTGGACACCGGCGACTTCGATGATGGGGAGGATTGATTCCTCGGGACGTGTAGCATCGCTCTTCTCCCTTTTTGGTGTCTTGATGCCAAAGGGGGAGAAGTAGTTCTATTAGGAGTGTTTCGGGATTTGCATGGGTGGAAACACAAGCTTGCGCGCTTATCATTCTTTGGCGCTTGTGTTTCTTCTTATTTCGTTCGTCTTAAGTTGAACTTTGTGTGTGGTTGAACTTCGTGTCGTTTATTTGCTACCATGTGGTGTATGAGACTATGTTACATGTTCTATGTGCCATGTGGATCATTATGCGTTGTTCATTTTGTTTAGCTCATGGTTATTGGTGAAATGGCTATGAAATTATTGTCCGGTATATCATATTATCATATTCGGAATTCCATAATGATTGAGTTATCTATGCAAAGGTATGTCTCCTCTAAACTTGTTGGTGAAGATGCACACATCTAGGGGGAGCCTTTTATCTTGCTCAAATATTTGTTGTTTGAAATATTCGATCTTTCTTGCAAATCCTAGTGTTGTCATCTAACACCAAAAAGGGGGAGATTGAAAGTGCAAACTTTGTTTCCCTCAGATTTTGTGTGTTAGATAACAACATTAGGGATATTAAGTGTGTGCTAAGCTGTGCAGTTTTGACAGATGAAGAATTGCCAGGCCGGATATTCCGGCCAGGGGTGGCCGGATATTCCGCCCCCTCGGGGAGTGGCCGAAAATCGGCTAAGGACCTGGCGCGGCGTCACCCAGTATAGGGGGCCGGATATTCCGGCCAGGGGCCAGATAATCCGCCCCCCCGGAGACGACCCCAAATTCGGCTAAGGACCAGACGCGGTGTCACCCAGTATAGGGGGGCGGATAATCCGGCCAGGGGCCGGATATTCCGGCCAGCCGGATAATCCGATCCAACTCTGGCCGGATAATCCGCCCCTCCAAGTCAGCAACGGCTACATTTTGGGAGGGGGTATAAATACCCCTCCCCTTCTTCCACCTCAAGTAGCTCGAGCTGATGAAGAAGAACACCTTATTTTGAGCCACCAAATTCGCAAGATCTCCTCCCTCAACCCACCAAAGCTCTTGACCTTTGGAGAATCGAAGGAGAAGGCCTTGATCTACATCCTCACCGAAGCGATTTGATTTCCCCTCTCATTTGCTAGAGGGCCCTTTGGTCTTGGGTTCCCTTGTGTCCCTTGACCTTGTTTGTGTGATTGATATCTTGATACTTGTTGATTGAGATCTTTGTGGTGCTTGGGAGCCTCCAATTCAGTTGTGGAGCTGTGCCCCAAGTTTTGTAAAGGCCGGTTCCGCCTTGAGGAATCCCTTAGTGGAAAGTGAGCTAGGCCTTTGTGGCGGAAGCTTGCACCGGAGAATAGGGTGAGCCTTTGTGGCGTTGGTTAGGCCTTTGTGGCAACCACACCCCTCCAACGTAGACGTACTTCCCCTAAAAAGGAAGGAACTACGGGAATTACATCCGTGTCTCCGTGTGCTCCACTCTCGGTTACCTCTATCCTTTATTGCCTTTACTACTTGTATCTTGCTTAGCTTGCTTGTTGACATATAGGTAAATTCACCTTAGTTGCATATCTAGAGAATTTACCTTTTGTGTCAAGCCTAAATTGAAAAAGAATTAAAATTTGAGTAGCACCTATTCACCCCCCCTCTAGGTGCCCATACGATCCGTTCACACGTGGTCTCATCGAAGACCATGACCGTAATCTGGTGGCCACTATCATAGTTGAAGACGAGGAAATGCCTGGCCACTATCTCATGTCGCTGGCAGAACCTCCTCCACCCGCGGGCCAGGTAGGCATGCCAGTGTGGTCGAAATAGGACCTCTGTGGTCCATAACCCGGTGGCGCCGCTGCGCACCCAGAGCAGGACCTGGTTCGTCCCCACGCCGACCACATCGCCAAACTTGCGGGGCAGCGTCAGGGAGTCCGGGTCGACACCGTAGTTGAGGGTGACATCGAGCTCGAACCCGTCAACAGGCTCGGACTCCGGCATCAAGGGGGAGAAGGAAAATGTGGAGGAGATGGTGATATAGGCGATGCTCTCGCCGCGCCGTCTATTTTTATTTTAACAGTATATGTATGTCTCATGTAACAAAAGCAACATAAGAGCACATTTCAAATGCTCAGTAATTATCGAGGATTAAGGGTCTTAAACCATGTTATCCAATTCGGTTAGTTATTTTGCAGGACACAGAAAATTCATGTGACCGGGTGGGTAGAACCATTGAATCAAGATCACGATAAATTAAGAGTCTGAAAAAATTAGAATTGCACTTCTCTAACTTTGATTATTAATGTATAAATATTTTAAAATATGCTTGGAAGAAATAATTTATATTTTAGCACTATATTCATATGAACATTTAATGGCCAAAGTTTCACCACATTCATGTTTCTGTAAGGTTGCACATTGTGACATGGAGTGAGTAAAAATTAAGGAAGAAACAATAGAAAAGGTATTTCTCACTATTTAATTTTACCTACCTATTAAGTAGGACAGACGCTCTATCTTAATTCAACGATTTTTTATCAAACATAACTAACCTCGCATACTATCTGGCCGCCACCACCGCGGCTCCCTCCTTGGTCCTGAAAGGACGAGATGTTGCCTAGAGGGAGGGTGAATAGGCGTTTTAAAAACAATTATGGAATTGGCATGAAGGAATGCGGAATTAAACTAACGTTTATTTTCTTCTAGCACAAAACCTAAATATGCTAGGCTTAACTAGGTGCACCAACAACAACTAGAGATAAGCAAGATAGCACAAGATATATTTCACAAGTGATAAACAAGATATAAGTACTTCAAGCACGAAGGCTATCACAAGGAAATAAACTCGGGTATAGAGATAATTGAGGCACGCGGAGACGAAGATGTATCCCGATGTTCACTTACATAAAGTAAGCTAATCACCGTTGGAGAGATGCGGGAAACCACGAAGGCCCCCGAACACCACGAAGGCTCACCTTCTTCTCCGAGTCCCCCACGAAGCTAGGGACCCCTTCTTATGGTTAGCTTTTCCTCCACTCCGGAGATGGCAAGCTCCACAACCACTTCACAACTCCTACGAAGGGGAAGCCTGGGCCTCTTCACAATCTTCCACGAAGAGGTCACCGAGGCACCAACCGCCAAGCCAACTAGGAGGTCACCCTCCAAGAGTAACAAGCTCACAGTCTCTCACTCGAACAAATCGTAATGGAGAGCTCAACACTATGCAAGGATGCAAAGCAAGAACACAAGGGGAAGTGCTCAAATCCTTCTCTCTCAAATCCCACCAAGGCAACAAATGCTATGGAGGAGTTAGAGAGGAAGAACAAGGGTGGAGGTCAACCAATGACTCCAAGATCTTGATTCAAAGGATTCCCCTCACTTAGAGGAGAAATGAATTGGTGGAGATTGTAGATCAAGATTTCCTCTCTCAAATCCCTAGAAAATATGCAAGAATCATTGGAGGAAAGAGAGATGGAGCAAGATCAAGAGAGTCAACAATGGAGGTGAGAGAAATGCTCAAAAACACACTAGGAACACTAGAAAACCATTGGGGAAGAAGCCCCTTTTATATGGAAAGCCAAATATGGCCGTTGGGGTCATTTCCCACTTGTTCGGGTGATTTCAGGTCCAAAACTCGGTCCAACCGGACCCAAAACCGAAAATACAAGAAAACAGTTCTGCAACTTTTCGGTTGATTTCCGGTTGAATTTCCGGTTCAAACCGAGCTCGGAACCGGCAGAAAATAGCCACACGAAAAATGCGATAACTTTCACATCCGGACTCGAATTTTAGCAAACTTGGGCTTTTTGAAAAGCTAAGAAAAATATCTATCCAATGGAGACCATAAAACCCAAGAAGTAGTAAGAGATAAAATACCAAATAAGAAGAGGTGAAAACCTCTTTTAAGAAAGAACCGGTAAAACCTCCAAACTCGAAAACGTGATAAAAGATGCATACAGATTCCATTTTTGATGAACTTGGACTTGTTGGAAAGCTACCAACAAGCACAAGAAACCTCACATGGAGAAACACCAAGAAGAAACAAAGTAGGAAGATGCAAAGTATGCAAAGGATTGAGCTCCCTAAGACGATGTGATCAAGTTACCCAACCGAAAGCCCCTCTTGATAGTGCGGCTATCTATCCTATAACCCGGTCTCCCAACAAACACCTTGAGACTGGTAAAAGGAAAACCTAGCAAGGACAAACCTTTGCCTTGTGCACCCCGCTTGATTTTGATGATGATGCTTCATGCTTCCGTCAAGCCGGAATTCTTCACTTGATCGTTGTTGCTTCGTGAAGACTTCCAATATGCTCCCCCATGCACCACTATGGGATACCTTCACTAAGGCATGTCTTCACAATTCCATTATCACCAAATGGATGACAAGCTTCAAGCATATGATCTTCTCGAGATGCTTATCTTGAAACTTGCACTTCTCAACCTTGATGACAACCACCACTTGATGTCATCCTTTCATGGGCTATATGAAATCTCACTAGTGATGTATATCCATGACACAATACCTAACCCACATAGACAACACAAACACACATATGTAATGGGTTAGTTCACAAAGCGTAATTGACAAACCATATCATACCACAAGACCGATTGGTCCCATGTGGTACATTTCTTATGCTTCATGTGTTGACCAAACTAGAATCCAAATCTTTAATCTTTGCCTTGGTCAACCTTGAATCTTCTCATGCTCTATCACAATATCTTAAGCCACATAAAGAATTCTTCATTTGATTGCATGCTCTAGGTATTAGTCAATCATATCTCAACTCATGAGACCATCATGACCTCAACATAGAGCCATATCTTGAATTCTTCTCTTGTAGCCAAACTATCAAGATCTTGAAACTCCTTGGCTTAACACATAAGCTAGAGCATGGATTACATGAGTTCTACACAAGAACTACATCTTCATTTCTTCTTCTTGATCATAATGAATTCATCTCTTCTATTCAATGATCTTGATGCCAATACTTAAGATAAATCTTTATCTTCATGGCATTCAAGCCTTGAATCCAACACATGGGCTTTAAGCAATTCCTATGAACAATTCCTTCACAAAAAGCTCAATGAAAACATTAGTCCATAGGGATTGTCATTAATTACAAAAAACACACTTAGGGGCAATTTACCCTTACAATCTCCCCCATTTTGGTAATTGATGACAATCTTAACAAGAGGGTTTATATAATGAATAATAGAAACTAATATGCAACTTGTCCGAGAATAAATTGCATACAAGGGGTTGTATTTGATATGGTCAAGTAACACAAAGCTACTACCGCATATCAAAATCAATTGTACTCACATAAACTACAAGAAATATGGTTGATGTGAGTGCAACCAAAATATATAGAGCAAACTCCCCCACAATATATGCACGTGTGACGAACTTGAATTTCATTGCATACATTGTCAAGATAAATCTTTGATGGAGTTTACACTATATATTCAACCATGCAAAACATTTAACAAAGAAGAGATGCATGAAAGGAAAACACTTATGCACAACCAAACTTAAGTATAAAAACCATTTCCCTTAAACCCTCTAAACTTCTCCCCCATTGGCAACGATTGCCAAAATGGATGAAGAAATTTAGAAGGCCAATATAGTATGAGTTCCTCACCAAGATGTGCATTTCTCATAAAAATGAGTGAAATCATATGCACTTATCAAATTAACAATATTTGGAGGAAGTCAAACCATATTGAGGATCAAGGATTGCAAAAAGATGACATAGTGAAGGAAGCTTCAACGAATGAAGCAAGCAAGCAATCAAGAGACCCAAAGAACCAATTGGACACAAGAAGATGTGATGATAAGAGCTACTAGGTGCTTTAAATGAAATAAGGAAGCTCCCCAAGGTTCATGCATAAATTTGAATTTTTGTTGCATTTGAATACAATATGCACAAACATGGAATCCTCACTCCCTCTATATCATTTAAAACAAAACATGAGCACAAAAGAATACAGACGGATCAATACGCTTATCAAAGTGAAATTTAGTCGAAAAAGATTCACGAGATATGAGTGCGAGAAGAAGCAATAAAGAATAAACAAGCACTCATAAATCAAGTTCTTACCAACACCATCAAGAACAAAATGGATAAGAAAGATGGTCGGCAAAGAACGAGGATATCAAGGGAAGAAATTAACACACTTATGCATATACATTTCTAAGTGGACAAAAAATCATGATGAACAATCCACAAAGGAACATGTATACACAAGAGGTTAGTTGAAATTAACGAAGACATGATATCCAAGAGAGAGTCATAGAATATACCAAATAACTTTGCTAGAAAGCATATATAGCTCAAGGCTCCATTTTCCATTATGGTATATTAATAAACTCCCCACGTAAAATCATCAAAGCCATCACAACTAGCAATAAGGGATCAAAAGATAGTTGGGATGCTTTGAAAGACAACAAGCATAATAAAGAAGGGTACAACTTGAAAAATTATCTATATTGCACATGAGAGAGCATTGAGGAATTAATATGCAATAAATTGCTAAAAAAGGTATTGACAAGGGTATAGCTAATAGAGCCCGCTAGTTGAGTACCCCTGAGGCCCGTTAAGCTAGGCCCAATTGTAATGATAGTCGAAATACGAGTTCTTACCGTATGTCGATATTGTAATCTGTATCGGATCCCACCCAATCCTCGAGACCTGGCCATCTATATATAGGGGCCAGGAGGGGACGGTGTGGGATAGATTGAGAGCAAGCAAGGTTTAACACCCAAGTTTACTTTCGCTATACACCTGTTTCGACTAACTTTACCTTCGAGTTCATCCGATGCCCTATCTCCCCGATCCTAAGTCCTTCATCTAGGACATTTGTTGAGTTAACCCTCGTCAATTGGCACCGACTGTGGGGACTCTGGGTGTTGGAATCATGAATTCGACGGCTTTTTTGCTTTTAGCCAACGGCAGTGCAGGAACCAACAAAAGTCAAGAGATGGAGTTGACGATCGGAAGTCTAAGCATCTTAATCGAACCCTCGGGCTCGACCCGCCTCTCGGATTTGACGAAGCCAGATCCGTCGGCATGTGAGCCCGAGACAGTAGCAATGATGGAATCATCTGAAGGCTCTTCCAGTGAGGTAAACTCGTTGGTCAGCTTAGGAGAAGCACAAATCGCAGAAGGCGAAGAAATTCAGGAAAAACTCGACACGGAGGTAAAAGCGTTTAAAACATACAATAGTACAAGGGACTTTGCCGCTGGAAGTAGTAGCATCTCCAAAAGAGTACACCAGTTATGCGTCATTATCACTGAAGCAGAAGAAGAAAACAATAACGAGGGAAGCAAAGGGGTCGACAGGCAAGTCGACAAGATAAGGGAGCACAACAAAAAGGAGAAGGAGAAAATTCACGTCTCAGCCGGAGAGTGGAGGATCATCATGTCAGCTATCAATCATGGCAGAGAAGTATCCGAAGGCTCAAGAAGAGAAGTTCTAATGGGATATCAGTATGCATTATACCAGCACAAGAAGAAACTGAGAGAGGAAAGAGACATGTTTTTGAGAAGTCAAGATAATAACAGTATGTCAAGGGAAGAGTATTGGGATGATTATAGTAATGATTCAGAGTACATCAGGGAAAGGCGCGGAGACCCAAAACACAACAGAGGGATAACGGTGCAAAGTAGAGAGGAAAGGTACTCAAGAAGTATTACTCCACAGCTAGAGGAGAAGGAAGACTTCGTGCAAGAAACACCGGAAGCAGCGCTGATAGCAGCACAGGCATACCTACTAACCACGCGGCCAAAACCCGGAGATCCGCGGGAAGACATGCACCAAGCTGCAATACGAAGCCTCGGGATAGAGGAAGACAATATCAGGGGAAAAGGTCCAGAGGCAAAATCGACAAGCTACAGGGAGAAGCGAAAGGAGAAGTTCAAGCACAAAATCACACAAAATGAGTCTAGTGAGCCATCAGAAGAAGAAAGGTGACAAAAAAGGAAGGAGGACGCAAGAAATATAATAGTGCAGGCTCGAGTAAATAAATCGCGCCACGCCTGGAGGGAAGAAAATTACGAGGACGACGAAAAAAAGATGGGCGCGTTGTGCTTTACCCGCAGGGTTCACAAAACGCGGGTACCCAAAGGATTCAAGTTACCGCACGACCAGCAAAAATATGACGGGTCGCAAGAACCTACCCTATGGTTATCGGATTACCTACAGGCAGTACAGATATTAGGGTGAACAAAAGCAACATCAATGCAAAGGTTGCAATTACACCTCACCGGCGCAGCACGGTCCTGGTTGAATACCCTACCCAATGAATCCATCGAAAGCTGGGGAGAACTCGAAAGCCAATTCGTAAGAAATTTCCGCTCGACATATAAGCGCCCAACATCACTGGAGGAAGTCAAAGCGTGTGTGCAAAGGAAAGGCAAAACTCTACGTTCTTATATACAACGATGGAGTGTAATTAAAAACTCAGCAGAGGACGTCTTCGACGAAAGAGCAATAGACGCTTTTTGGGCTGGCCTTCATCGCTCAGACCTTGTGGAAGAGATAGGAAGAACAAGGCCAACAACAGTAGCCGAATTAATGGAAGAAGCCAACAGATTCGCTGACGGAGAGGATGCATATAACAACAAAAGAGGACGTTCACCAGAAGTCGACAGAACAAGTAGACAAAGGAGAAGACACCGCAGCAGGGATAACCAAGGAAGGCGAAATCAGGTAGCCGCGGGGTACGAAGCAAAGGAAGAGGAAGGTTATGAAAGTACGAAGTTTCAAGCAAAAGGAGCAGAAAAACCAAGATACTCCGGCCCTTCGGCCGAAGACATGCTATATGGACCTTGCCGAATCCACTACGTGTATCTTGATGGAAAGAGAGTCTCAAACCACCAGATGAAGGATTGTAGAACTTTTCTGAGGTTACAAAGCGCCATGAGTTCAAGCCAAGGGGGATGGCAAGGAGAAAAATACGCAAGTCAAGGATATCAAGTACAAAGGCTAGCGAGGCACCTAGAGTCGAAAGTTTACATATCGGCAATGATTCAACCGGTGCCCAAGTCAAAGAAAGAGCAAAAGAACATATCCAGGCAAGTAAACCTAGCGATATCATCGCCACCAGCCACTACAGAGTACTTGCGGTGGTCAGATCAATCAATTAAGTTCAGCAGAGCAGACCACCCAAGGAAAGTTCCCAGGCCGAGCCACTCACCAATGGTGTTAAAGGCGCAAATAGGAGGGTACGACATCGGGAGAGTATTCATGGATGCAGGAAGCGGCATAAACCTAATATATGCTAGAACCCTGAAGGCAATGTGTATTTCGCTGTCAAGCCTAAAGCCAACAGATTGTTTTTTCCATGGAATAGTACCAGGAGCCGCAAATTACCCTCTGGGGAAAATAGAACTCGACGTCTGTTTTGGCAGTAGCAGCAACTATCGTAGGGAGAAGTTGAAATTTGAAGTTATGGACTGGCCCTCACAGTACCACACAATTCTTGGGCGCCTAGCATTTGCAAAGTTCATGGCAGTACCTCATTACGCATATCTAATGCTAAAAATTCCAGGACCCAAAGGAACGATTACAGTACAAGGGAGCTTTGAAGTAGCCAACACTTGCGACAAAGAATTCAATAGAATGGCGCAAACTTTTGGCATGACAGCAGAATATGAGAGGCTGAAAGGAGAAACCGATCATAATGTGCTACCCGATGTTGGACGATCCCTGCCAGATCAGGCTTTCGACACAACTCAGGACTCAAAGAAAATCCAGGTCCACCCAACGGACCCGAATAAAACAACATCGATTACGGTAAACCTGAATCCCGCATAGGAAAGCGCGCTCGTCGAGTTCCTCCGTGAGCGCTGGGAAATCTTCGCCTAGTGTCCTTTAGACATGCCAGGGGTTCCCAGGGAACTCATCGAGCATGCACTAAATGTAGATCCTAAAGCAAAGCCAGTCAAGCAACCATTGCGACGATTTGATGAACCCAAAAGGAAGGCGATAGCACCAGAATTGCACAGACTAGAAAACACCAGATTTATCAAAGAAATAAAAACTTCGAGTTGGGTATCCAACCCAGTCATCGTACCCAAGAAAAACACAGACGTACAAAGAGTGTGTGTCGATTACACATCTCTCAATAAGCACTGTCCAAAGGATCCCTTCCCTCTACCCCGCATTGATCAGATAATTGATTCAATAGCAGGATGTGCAAGGCTTTCCTTTCTGGACACATATTCTGGTTACAACCAGATCAAGTTGAAAAAAGCAGACGAAGAAAAGACAGCTTTCATTACACCATATGGGGTGTTTTGCTATCAAGTAATGCCTTTCGGCCTAAAAAATCCAGTTGCAACTTATCAACGGATGATGCAAAACTGCCTTGGGAGCCAAATAGGACGCAAAATCCAAGTCTATATTGACGATGTAGTCATTACCACAAGAAAGGAGGAATCCCTAATCAGTGACTTGGCAGAAACCTTCGACAACCTGAGCAGGTACAAGCTTAAGCTTAACCCGACAAAGTGTTCCTTCGGCGTATCGGCTGGACAACTTTTAGGGTTCCTGGTGTCAGCACGAGGAATAGAGGCGAACCCAGAGAAGATCCAAGCAATTTTAACAATGGGGAAACCCATGAAACTACACGACGTACAGAAACTTGCGGGACGCATCGCGACACTAAGTCGTTTTGTTGCTCGATTGGGAGAGAAAGCACTCCCTTTCTATGCACTCATGAAGAAGTCAGATGATAAATTTGAATGGACAGAAGAAGCAGATGCAGCTTTTGTGCAGCTGAAAAAAGTGCTTTCCACGCCACTAGTGCTGGTCGCACCAAAAGAAAAAGAGCCACTACTACTCTACATCGTCGCAACCCATCAGGTGGTGAGTACAGTATTAGTAGTCGAAAGAAGTGAAGAAGGAAAAGCCCACGGCGTCCAGAGGCCGGTATATTTCATCAGTGAAGTACTTTCTCCGACAAAACAGAGGTATCCGCACTATCAAAAACTTGCATATAGTGTCTTTACAACAGCACGAAAGTTGCGACAGTACTTTGTGGTGCACCCAATCATAGTGGTCAATGAGGCACCACTATCAAACATATTGAACAACCCTTCAGCAACAGGACGTGTTTCTTTATGGGGAATCGAATTATCTCCCATGGACATCACGTATTAAAAAAGAAAGGCGATCAAGTCGCAAATCTTGCCAGATTTCACAGCAGAGTGATTGGAGTTGCAGAGCACAGGACCACCAGATTTATCGAGTGTATGGACAATGTACTTTGACGGTTCTAAAAGAATCCAAGGCGCAGGCGCAGGAGTAGTCGTGATATCACCACACGGTGACAAACTGAAGTATGTTTTAAGGATGAGTTTTCCGCAGGCCTCTAATAATGAAGCAGAATACGAGGCTTTACTGCATGGAATGAAGATGGCCAAGGTGTGTGGAGCAACTCGTCTAAAAATATTCGGAGATTCAAACCTCGTCGTCCAACAAGTTATGAACAGGTGCGACACAATCAATGACAACATGATGGCCTACAAGAACTTGTATCACTATCTCGAAGGAACATTCGATGGATGCGAAGTCTCGCATGTCAGCAGAAACAACAACGAAGAAGCCGACAATCTGGCAAATATCGGGTCACAGTGCCTGCCCGTGCCATCTGGAGTCTTCTGGGAAGAAATAGTGGAAAGATCGATAAAAAGCGTCAAAAGTTCAACTACTGGAGTGGGCTCGGGGGTGGTGCGAAAAGTGACGAGATTGCACCAGAACCCGAAGAAGTCATGATGATAGAAGAAGCCTGGATGCAGCCATATCTCGTATACATGATAAATAAGAAGTTACCAGAAGATGCAGTGGAAGCCAAAAGAATAACTCGACGATCGAAAGCATTTGTCGTGTTGCAGGGGAAATTCTACAAAAAGAGCATAACTGGCATTTTGCAGCGTTGCGTAACGCCTCAAGAAGGACAAGTAATATTAAAAGATATACACGCCGGAGTATGTGGCCATCATGCTAGCAGCAGGGCAATCGCGACAAAAGCGTTTCGAGCAGGATTCTATTGGCTAACAGCCATTGAAGACGCGAATGATATAGTTCAAAAGTGTGAAGCATGTCAAAGATTCGCGTCTCAACCACACGCGCCAGCAGCAGAGTTACAGCCGATACCATTGTCCTGGCCCTTTGCACAATGGGGCCTCGATATGGTAGGGAAGTTGCACAAATCCTGGCCAGGAGGGCATGTTTACATGCTAGTGGCAGTCGACAAATTTACCAAGTGGGTGGAGGCGGCCCCAGTAACAACTCAAGATTCGGTAGCAGCAATCAATTTCATTAAGTCAATAGTGTTTCGCTTTGGTGTACCATATAGTATCATCACGGACAACGGGACAAACTTCACTTCAAAGGAATTCAAGAGTTACTGCGAAGGTTTGGGAATCAAACTCAAGTTTGCATCCGTAGCACACCCGAAGACAAACGGGCAAGTCGAAAAAGCCAATGGCCTAATATGCAACGGGATAAAAAAGAGGCTCTTAGCACCTCTCGAGAAAGCCAAGAGTGCTTGGGTAGATGAACTGCCCTCCGTTCTTTGGAGTTTAAGAACCACGCCTAACGCAGCTACTCAAGAAACTCCCTTCTTCCTGGTCCACGGCGCAGAAGCCATGCTTCCAGTCGAGATTACACACGAAGCTCCAAGAGTAACGGCATAAGACGATGTAACCTCAACAGAAGCATTGCAAAACGACGTCGATGCACTGGATGAAGCAAGAGATAAAGCACTGGAAAGAGCTACACAATATCAACAGAGCCTGCGAAATTACCATAGTAGTCGAGTTCTCCCATGATCCTTTGTGGTAGGAGATTTAGTCTTACGACTCAAGCAGGACAGCCACGGCAAGTTAGAGTCCCCTTGGGTGGGACCTTACATCGTCACAGAAGTAATACCAGGAGGAGCTTATCGACTACAAGACATGAAAATGGGAAAAGACGAAAGAAACCCGTGGAATGCGGAGCAGCTACGGCGTTTTTACGCATAGAAGAAATCTACTGACATCAGTAACTTCGAGTTGCCCCTCTGAACCCAGAACACGAGGCCACAGGTCGGGTTCCTTAGGTTAACTCAACAAATTGTATAAATATTTTACTTTTCCACTCGGGGGCTTCAATCCTTGGGTCGTACGAAAGAAAGTTCAATACAATATGGAGATCTTTAAGACATACTACTAGGTTGTGCAGCAACCCGATATTCTTCAAGCAATATAATTGGTTCAACAGAACCCGATAATATATAAAGCATACCCGGGAGCAACGAGTTGTTCCCATGGTCTATTAAATAAAAACATCAAACCAAATACGGTTATTTATTACAGATAGCACGGCAACAAGGCAACTCGAAAAGGAGATTACATAAGAAGATTCTAGTGGAAGTGTACTTCAGCCTCGTACTCCTTCTGGCATTGAGTACCGTCAAAGATCTTCACGTCAAACTTGGACATGCCAACATGAAAGTCAAAGGTCATAAAGAAACCTCGCTGGATGTCATGATCATCCACAAACTGTGACCAGCCGCCCTTTAAGTACTGTTCGCCAGCGCCGTCATACCAGACTTCCACCTCGTAGGGAGTTCCTCCCCCAGAATGTTCACGAAGAATTGCTTCACGCAACTCGTGCCCATCCATGAATTTGGTGAACTTTAGCGGCAGCCGTTGAATTTCACGGCACTGCGCGCCGGCAATACAGAAAAATGAGTATATCCTCGGCTGAGGAGGAGAAGTGTTACCAGGAGGTGCGCTTGGGCCTGGGATAGCGCGAGGCACCTTTGGTTTATTCTTAGTCCCGGCCGGACGGCCGGGACGCCGCTTCATTGGAGCGGACGAGGAAGATCCTACAGCAGCTGGTGCTGTCTTATTCTTGCTGCCACGAGGGCGGCCGTGACCCCGCGGCGCCGTCGTAGAGCCGAGGTTCAGACGGGACCCATCTGCATCAGCCATGGAGACAAGTTGGCAGAAAAGAAATCCTAGATGAAGAAGAAGATGATGCGGCGGAGGAGGAATCTATTTAGGGTTTTTACCCTCACCAAGTGTGCTTTATTTATAAGCACATAGTAACAGGCCTCCACGAAAACAAGGCCCATAAAATATTTACAAAGGAGTTAAATTCTGCACATAGCAGACGATAATAAAAATAATATCAAAGAAAGTACGAGAAACCTCGCCTTGGGCTCGGGGGCTTATGATTTCAAGGGAAAAAGAAAAGGTAATGAGTGTATTAAGAAGAATTCATATCCTAAGAGCCTATACCCGGGAAAAACTTCTCGGTTATAGCCTCGGGGGCTACTCCCATCGGGAGTGCTGAGCGCGCACCCGATAGAAAAATAGAGAAGCAGCAATGAAGTTGGAGAAGCTACGGTTGAAGGAATTAGTGGATACGGTATAAGTCGCCATCATTTCAACAAACAATGAAACTTTGACTACATAGTCGACGAAATACAGAGCGATTACTCCCATTGGGAGCTACTCATGAGAAGTTAATATAAATTCAAAAGATTTTGGGTATTGCATCAGTCAAATAAAGACTGTGACATATGATTCTCGAGTTGCGTTATCTCAACAAAACTCGAATGCCCTGATTTATCACGAAGGTAAGACCCCGGGATCCGTCCTGCGTGGCATAGTATACGCACATGGATGCACTCTGCTGGTATGTATCCATGTCAACGACACGAAGAAAATCCTGGTGGATGCACTGGGTACCCTGAGAACTACTGGGATTCATTCTTTCTAAGTCCTAAATGCGGCAAAAGAGTGGGTTTGACCGGTCTACCGAATTCAAGTCCAAGGGGATTGAATTTGAAGTAGGTGGCAAGTATCTGTTCCGGTAGTTAACTGACCTCTTGATCCGTCAGAGTTGTCAGGCTTGTTCATCAAAACCCCTTGCAAGATATTATCATGAAAGTAAGTCGAAAGACCAAGTCAAAGATTTGAAGATGTGAAGAAGTCGAAGAATTGATCAAGTCGAAGATTTAAAGATTAGAGATTCAACCCGAATCTGCAATTCTGGTAGAATCTCAGGGGCTACTGACAAGGGTATAGCTAATAGAGCCTGCTAGTTGAGTACCCCTAAGGTCCGTTAAGCTAGGCCCAATTGTAATGATAGTCGAAATACGAGTTCTTACCGTATGTCGATATTGTAATCTGTATCGGATCCCACCCGATCCTCGAGACCTGGCCATCTATATATAGGGGCCAGGAGGGGACGGTATGGGACAGATTGAGAGCAAGCAAGGTTTAACACCCAAGTTTACTTTCGATATACACCTATTTCGACTAACTTTGCCTTCGAGTTCATCCGACGCCCTATCTCCCCGATCCTAAGGCCTTCATCTAGGATATTTGTCAAGTTAACCCTCGTCAGGCATATTTGGGATTGGTGAATCATAAACATGATTTTATATACTCCCCATCATATGCAATCATCTCAACATACTCACATATACAATAAAGAGATTTCTTTATAAGACCTTTGCAAGAACCACAACATTTGTAAATAAATATTATCATGCCAATAGCCAACCTAAAAGAGTAGGGATGCTATGAAAGTATGCATGAAAATTATACTTGTTACCGAGATAACAATGATGTGATGTAGTAGATAGGAGTTCACCGATCATCCTAGCTTGTCTCCAATAATCATATGGTGATAGCACCTTCCTTATAAATGAGACAAGCATCCATTGCATCTCTAATATACCTAAGACAACAGTCAAGTACATCTTGGTCCCCAAACTTATTGGGTCCAAAGTGGTTAGAATAACCACAATACATATGGTAGACTCCATATAAATATGTGCATAGTTAGAGATGAAATTTGAATTTCATGCACATCTTAGCCATTTAGGATTTGATGGAGTATAACATATATATTGGATCAAAGAAAACAACTAAGACACAAAATTAAGCATAAAGAGAATATGCATGCACCTAGCTTTCAAGATCCAAATAAGATACAATTTAGACAAAAACACCAAGAGTACAAGGAGGTATAAATGGTGTGGTAAAACACATTAGTTGTCCAAATAGTATCAATGGAAGAAATTAACAAATTATTTATTCAACAAAATTCAATGAATGAACCTAACAACTCATTGAGCAAGAAAGAAATAAAAAAACACATGCTCAAAGATTTATCTCATTCAAGCAAATATATCATAGAAGAAGGAATGAGATAACTAACTCCCAAAAGAGCAAGGTTCCAACAAATAAACCAAACCCTCTACACTTTTCACAATGGCACAAGTACAAAAAGAAAAACGGTTTGTCTTACATCAACACACACTTGATGGGGATCAAGAGATGAGATAAAGTCAAGCAAAAAGATCCTCAAGAAGGCAATAAGACAACAGGAGTCAAAATAATTTCCTGGCAAGAAATATGGGCAATAAGAGGCAAATTCCAAGGTGAAGATGATCTAGAATAATTACCACGCATGTATATGAATACCAATTGTCAAAGACAAGAAGTTCATATTGGAATTATTTTTTGGTGGTGTATTGCAAAGATATTCAAGATCAACTTCACAATAAAAGGCATATGGTTAAATATTCAAATTAAGCACCATGCACGAAAAAGGATTCTTGGTAGCACCAATGATAGACAAACAATCATGCAAAGCAATGATTAGAGTATCTTGAAGCAAACGGTCTCCTACTTATGATATATAGAAATATATTTGAGTAAAACCGCACCAAGAATTCTTACTCAAACCAAGACCAAAGAAATGAGCAATAAAATCATTGAAGAAATAATGGAGCTTGTTTGAGCAAACATGCCACCTAGGAACAAGATAATTAACAATATCAAATCTAAGTGGCAATACCTCAAATGTTCACATTTCCTAGGCTTGTGATATGCATAAGGCATATTACTCCCCCGTAATGTGATATTAAATTCTTTTCAACAAAAGGCAAACAAAATCCAACTAGAGATAACTAATAGAGATATAGAATTTGAATTTCTCATGAGCATGGCATACCACATAGAGACTAGGTAATCTTGCAATATCAATACTAAGTGGTATTACTCATGTGCACACATTTATAGGATTGTGAGGTGCCAATGGCAAATCACTCCCCCAAAATGAGATGTTCCATTAATCACTCAATAAGAGCCAAATAAGATACCAATAAGATGCATTAGAGGCTCAAAGCAAACACACAAGTATATGATGTGCCAAACAACCAACACCTACTTGAATACACAAGTTAAGTAGGTATAAGGAACAACATATACAAACACATACTTGGTACAGAACCAAAACATGCAAAGGGGCAAGTAACTTACAATGTAAAGAGGTTAAGTACAAGTTACCGCAAAGAGGCACATTGGATATAAAATGATAGTGTCAATGACTTGGCTTGATGAAATAAAATTAATGAAGATCCCTTAATTCTTCATGAGGTAGCCAAGTCTCCAATGCTCTCCACAAACACCTATTGATCAAGTTTTAGCTTCTTGGTACCCAACCAAGTTGGGTCCTAAGAGGTTAGTCACAATAGGCTTGGCAACCCAAATGGTCCTTTTCTTGGCACCACTTTGAGTTCCAACAAACTTGGCAAAGACATTGCCATCCTTATCTTTCCTAAGAGAATAATCATCATCAACAATGATAGGATTAGATAAGGTCCCACTTAAGCATGAAGAAGTAAAGTGCCCCTTCTCACGGCAAATATAGCAACAAGTGCTTCCCTTTCTCTTCTTCATTGATTTCTTGATTTGGGAAGCTTCATCTTGTTTCTTCTTGGGAAGTGGCCTATCTTCAACTTGAGGTCGTGCTTTATCTTGACCTTGTGGCCGCTTCCCTTGTTGCTTCTCACTCAAGTGCTTCTTCTTCAATGGGCAAGATCTCACATGATGCCCTTCAATCTTGCACTTGAAGCAAACAATCTTGGCCAAATTCTTGACTTGGTCTTGGCCCTCCTTCTTCTTGTTGCTCTTGGACTTGTTCTTGTTATTGGAGTTGAATCCAAGTCCACTCTTGTCATTAGGGGATTTTTGCACACTCAAAATATTATCGAGTGTGGATTTCCCTTCATGACGCTTCTCCAAGTCTTTATTAAAACTAGTGACTTGGGCCTTGAGCTCTTTGATTTCCTCTACAAGGTTAGTAGTAATACAAGTACTAAAGGAAGTAGAAGCTTCATTGTTAGAGCAACAAGGCATAGCAAGTAATTCATCACAAGATGTAGAAATATTATGCCTAGACAAATTACTAGGACTAGCACATGGTAATATAGCATTTTGGTTCAAAGTAGTGCTAATGTCCAAATAAGGCTCACAAGATGTTTTCTTAGTGATACGTGCCTCATGAGCTAACTTTAGCCCATTATAAGAGATTAGGAGATCCCCATGAGAGCCTGAGAGCTTTTCATGGCTTTCCTCCAATTTCTTATAATTGCTTTTTAGCAACTCAAGTTGAGCCCTTAGCTCAACATTCTCCTTTAATATAGATGCTTCACAAGAAGTAGAGTTAGTAGCACAAGCATCATTAATAGATTTAGCATTAGCAAGCTCACAAGATTTAATAGATTGAGATAGGGAAGAATTAGTATGCTTCTCTTCGGATAGCTCTTGCTTGAGGAGATTGAATCTCTGTTTCTCCTCATTAACAAGGGAGTTCAATTCCTTAATGGTCTCCTTGTGTTCAAACAAGGTTTCCATTAAGTGTTTGACTTTAGCACGAGCATCATTATTACCACGAAGAGAGGCATACACAATTCCCATCTCATGCAAGAAAGCTTCATTATCATCATCATCACTCTCATCATAAGGAGATGTGTTGGGATTCAAAGTAGGAGTTACCTTTGAACCGCTTGCCATAAGGCACATGTGAACTTGCGTAGATGATGATGGAACATCAATAGAAGCACATTCTTCATTTTCGAGTGTAGGACAAGCTCTTGCGAGATGTCCATACTCGTGGCATTCATAGCATTGCCTTCTCTTGATAGAAACCTTCTTGGTTCTTCTATTGATTTCTTCTTTAATTATGTGACCTAATTTTTCTTTAATTTCCTCTACATGGTTAGTCATACAACAACTAGAGGAAATTGAGTCATTTTGATCATGGTCACAACTAGAGACAAGCAAATCATCACAAAATTTAATCAAGCAAATTTTAGGAGATATGCAAGGACCTTTAACACAAGAATGAGTAAAGAATTTCTTGCAAGAAGTGTTTAGATCCAAACTCTCTACACCAATAGGATTTATAGAAATATAATCATTGGTGCAAAGAACAAGACTACCATCATCATATATGATTTCTTCACTCACCATATCATTACCTTGTAACAAGTCACATGTTGGTGAGGTAGAAAAAGTTGACCAATCATCACGACCGGATGTGGAAGCAACTTGGAGCTCTTCATGATGTGAAGGTGAAGAGAGCTCCTTGGGTTCACTTTCAACCTCAAGTGAAATGGACCCACCAAATGACTCTTCTAGCTTGGTCCATATCTCATGAGACGTCTTACACTTTGAACCCATTAAGCAAACATAAACTATGGAGCTCATAGACAATAAAATTTCATTAGATACTTGAGCTTCAAGATGTAAATTTTTCTCATCCTCAATAGATAGGTTTTGAAGATCCATCGGAGGAGAAAAACGTACATCTAGAAATCGCTCTATATTTGGACACAAAGTCCAAAGATTAGAAAGCGTGCGATTTCTCCATAGCATATAATTTGTGCCATCAAAAATAAATGTATCATTGTGCACTAAATAACTAGCCGACATTTTTACTCTCAAGGCGGTGAAGCCTAAACAAGGAGAGACTTTGCTCTGATACCAATAGAAAGGACGAGATATTGCCTAGAGGGGGGTGAATAGGCGTTTTAAAAACAATTACGAAATTGGTTTGAAGGAATGCGGAATTAAACTAACGTTTATTTTCTTCAAGCACAAAACCTAAATATGCTAGGCTCAACTAGGTGCACCAACAACAACTAGAGATAAGCAAGATAGCACAAGATATATTTCACAAGTGATAAACAATATATAAGTACTTCAAACACGAAGGCTATCACAAGGAAATAAACTCGGGTATAGAGATAACCGAGGCACGCGGAGACGAAGATGTATCCCGATGTTCACTTACATAAAGTAAGCTAATCACCGTTGGAGAGATGCGAGAAACCATGAAGGCCCCCGAACACCACAAAGGCTCACCTTCTTCTCCGAGTCCCCCACAAAGCTAGGGACCCCTTCTTATGGTTAGCTTTTCCTCCACTCCGGAGATGGCAAGCTCCACAACCACTTCACAACTCCCAAGAAGGGGAAGCCTGGGCCTCTTCACAATCTTCCATGAAGAGGTCACTGAGGCACCAACCGCCAAGCCAACTAGGAGGTCACCCTCCAAGAGTAACAAGCTCACGGTCTCTCACTCGAACAAATCGTAATGGAGAGATCAACACTATGCAAGGATGCAAAGCAAGAACACAAGGGGAAGTGCTCAAATCCTTCTCTCTCAAATCCCACCAAGGCAACAAATGCTATGGAGGAGTTAGAGAGGAAGAACAAGGGTGGAGGTCAACCAATGACTCCAAGATCTTGATTCAAAGGATTCCCCTCACTTAGAGGAGGAATGAATTGGTGGAGATTGTAGATCAAGATCTCCTCTCTCAAATCCCTCAAAAATATGCAAGAATCATTGGAGGGAAGAGAGAGGGAGCAAGCTCAAGAGAGTCAACAATGGAGGTGAGAGAAATGCTCAAAAACACACTAGGAACACTAGAAAACCATTGGGAAAGAAGCCCCTTTTATATGGAAAGCCAAATATGGCCGTTGGGGTCATTTCCCACTTGTTCGGGTGATTTCCGGTCCAAAACTCGGTCCAACCGGACCCAAAACCGAAAATACAAGAAAACAGTTCTGCAACTTTTCGGTTGATTTCCGGTTCAAACCGAGCTCGGAACCGGCAGAAAATAGCCTCACGAAAAATGTGATAACTTTTACATCCGGACTCGGATTTTAGCAAACTTGGGGTTTTTGAAAAGCTAAAAAAAATATATATCCAATGGAGACCATAAAACCCAAGAAGTAGTAAGAGATAAAATACCATATAAGAAGAGGTGAAAACCTCTTTTAAGAAAGAACCGGTAAAACCTCCAAACTCGAAAACACGATAAAAGATGCATACGGATTCCATTTTCGATGAACTTGGACTTGTTGAAAAGCTAGCAACAAGCACAAGAACCTCACATGGAGAAACACCAAGAAGCAACAAAGTAGGAAGTTGCATAGTATGCAAAGGATTGAGCTTCCTAAGACGATGTGATCAAGTTACCCAACCGAAAGCCCCTCTTGATAGTGCGGCTATCTATCCTATAACCCGGTCTCCCAACAAACACCTTGAGACCGGTAAAAGGAAAACCTAGAAAGGACAAACCTTTGCCTTGTGCACCCCGCTTGATCTTAATGATGATGCTTCATGCTTCCGTCAAGCCGGAATGCTTCACTTGATCATTGTTGCTTCGTGAAGACTTCCAATATGCTCCCCCATGCACCACTATGGGATACCTTCACTAAGGCATGTCTTCACAATTCCATTATCACCAAATGCATGACAAGCTTCAAGCATATGATCTTCTCGAGATGCTTATTGATACGTCTCAAACGTATCTATAACTTTTGATGCTATATGCTTGTTTTTGCACCATTTGCCTTGTGTTTCATTACACTTCGTGGCGTTTTTATGCGATTTCTGGAACTAACCTATGGACAAGATGCCACAGTGCCAGTTCCCTGTTTTTTGCTGTTTTTGTGTTTCAGAAAAGCTACACAGGAAATATTCTCGGAATTGGACGAAACAAGTTCCAGAAGTCTTATTTTTCCTAGAAGAGTACCGAAGACCGAAAGAGAGCCGGAGGGGGGCCAGAGGCCACCCACACAATAGGGGGTGCCCTGGCAGCCCCCTGATGACGCCCCTTCGCCTATATAAAGCCCATTGTGAGGGCGCCTTGGCAGCCCCCTGACGACGCCCCTTCGCCTATATAAAGCCTCGGGACGGAAAACCCTAGGGGAATCGGCAATTTTCCAGAAAGAGTTCCGCAGTGCCGCCGCCATCAAAGACAAATTTCGGGGGATAGAAGTCTCTGTTCTGGCACCCTGCCAGGACGGGGAAGTGCCCCGGAGCCATCTCCATCGGTCTCCATCGCCGTCTCCGCCGTCTCCATCGACCTCACCGCCATCTCCATCAACCTTGCTGTCTCCTATGATGAGGAGGGAGTAGTTCTCCCCCGGGGCTGAGGGCTCTACCGGTAGCTATGTGGTTCACCTCTCTCTCCCATGATGTGATCTTTATGTGATCGTGAGCTTTGTATCTAGTTGAATTGGTAGATGTTATTATTCAGATATTATGCTACTCCTATACTTTATTATTATATTCTCCAGAGATACCTCGGATCATGGTGTAAAGGTGACTAGTGTGTGCATCATGTGTATCTTTTTGGTTAATGTCTCTATGAAATGTTGGTGTTTGTTGGAACCATCTAGTGCGTTCAAGGTGATAGTGTGGGACAATCTAGTTTGGGTACATACGGACTTTGAGGAGTGCTTCGTAGCCCTACGCATGATTAGTGTATGTTTTCCATTGGAGAATTGATTTGAGTTGCATATTGATGATAGTATCTATTGGTTCAATTATGTTATATTTGTTGGGAGTGTGTCCACTAGTGAAAGTATGATCCCTAGGCCTTGTTTCCAAGCTTTGCACACCGTTTACTTCTTGTTTTGTTACATGTTTGCTTGCTGCCATTTTTATTTCAGATCACGTTTACTACTCATAATCATCACTACTACTTGTATTTCACTATCTCTTCACCGAACTAGTGCACCTATATATCTGACAAGTGTATTGGGTGTGTTGGGGACAAAAGAGACTTTCTGTATTGTAATTGCAGGGTTGTTTGAGAGGGATAGCTTTGACCTCTTCCTCCCTGAGTTCGATAAACCTTGGGTGATCCACTTAAGGGAAACTTGCTGCTCTTCTACAAACCTCTGCACTTGGAGGCCCAACACTGTCTACAAGAACAGACGCGTGCGTAGACATCAAGCTCTTTTCTGGCGCCGTTGCCGGGGAGGTAAGGTAAAAGGTACTCACATTCTTTGGTTACTAAGTCTTTTAGTTACTGGTGAGTGCTCGAAGTTATTTCCTTTAGATTCTGCAATTATATCTTTTTGTTTCTTGTTTTTATTTTCACTAGTTAGGCTTAATGGAAAATAAAGAGTTCTTTAGTCTTTTTCCTGAGTTTAGATTTGAAGAGAAAATTGAAAAACCTTTGGAGCTTTATTTGCATGCTAATAGTGTTGTTAGTATGAATGCTTTGAATACCGTTGTTGCTAATGCTATAGAAAAGTCTAAGCTTGGGGAAGCTGGTTTTGTTAAGCATGATATTTTTAGTTCCCCAACTTTAGTGGAGAAAGTTTGCTCTGATGATATTTTATCTCCCCTATGTGATGTTCCTATGCCTGTTACCTATGTTAGTGATCATGATTGGGAAAAGCACTCTACTTTTGATATTGAAAATCTTTTTGGTACCAATTCTAAGGTTAATAATTATTGTACCATTAGTACTATCCATGTTCCTTCTTATGATGATATGTTTGATGAATATGCTTTGAGAAATAGCTGTTCTCTAGCTTGTGATGATACTAAACCTCTAGTTTATGATGGTTATGATGATGAGTATAATATTTTTAGTTCACGTACTTTTGAGGAGAAAATTAGTTATGATTACAATATGCCTCCTGTTTTTTATGATTATGGTGATGAGAATAATTATGGGATTTTTATTTTCGTGCCCTCAGGTCGTTAGTTGTACTCAGTTTTCCCCAGCTCGTTAGTTTTTCCTCAGTTTTCCCCAAGCCGTTGTCTGAAACCCTCAGAAGGAGGTCGGACGGGAGGATTCCCGTTTAGTTGACCGTTTCCGTGCTGACGTGTGGGGCCGCATCGTGTGGGGCCACGTCGCATGGGGCTGGTAGAAAGGGACCGCGTGGGACAGGACGAGACCGCGTTTGGTTGTATGTGAGAGCTCGGTTCTGTCTCTCTCGGGCCAAATTGGCATTGTCTTTTCAGAGCGCCTTTTCAGAATGCCTTTTTCCCCTCTCTCTCTGTAACAGTTCTCTCTCTTTTCACCAAATTAGTATCAAATCTAGAGAAGCTTCTATTTCTGTCTTTCTTCAATGATTGTTGCCTTTTGGCCCTCGTTTTTTTGCCAAATATGGTAACAAATCTAGTAGCAAATCTAGAAGCTAGTATAGGATAAATTCACAGCAGCATAATAAATCTAGAAAACTAAGTATAATACATAAACTGCATATAGCAGCCAAAAGCAGCCAATAACGATGTTAATGTTCACGACAAACTAAGCTGAAAATAATACAAGACGCAATGTATGCCCAACATGAAGATTAGGATACCCCAGGATGAATGAATCTGTTCTTCATTCATCATATATATCTTCGTCGCTCCATATTCTGGTCTGAAAGAAATATTCATTGAACTCCTTCCATCTGTAGTGTGCAGCCAATACATCCTCCAAACGGTATGGCCTTTGTTCATCTTTTAGACCGTACCTTCCTAATCTATCCACACGTCGTGGCCACTCATCCCAGGCGTTCATATCATCAAAGTACTCTCTGATATAACCCAAATCCGCATAGTAGATGCAGCCAGGTCGAAGTGTCGGGTGCACTCTGGTGTCGACGGAGATACACCGGACATGATGGACGAAGAAGAGACGACTGCCAATGTTATTGACGGCATGGAGAGAGCGGCTCTCAGTGTCCACACGGTACACCAATGTTTGACCTTCATCAAAACGACCGCCCAACAACACAAGCAACAGATCACCATCCGACTTCACAAGGTAGAACTTGTCATTTCCAAGTTCTGGAAATGAACAAAGTGTCTCCATGTTGACATTGCTTGCGCCCTGCTCCAACTGGACATTGTTGGTGCACACTAATGTTCCGAACTCCAAATTGTGGTAATGACAAGGTAGAGCTAGTGCATAGAATTCACCATTGAACGTGGTAATGCAACGCATAGAATGGTGCTCGATCGTAAATCTTCCTTCTCCCCAATCTTCATCTATACCCTTAGTTGGAGTGCTCTCATCGACCCAAGCAATTTCCGCCGGGTAATATGTGGAAACGAAGAGCATAGTCGGGGACTTCATTACAGTGACTGACTCCAGAATAAAAGATGGCATCTGCGCCTCAAATATAGTGTTCCAGATCTTTGTGAGTGGGTTCAGAAGCCGTATCTTGTGCGGCTGGTTCTTCTGGGCAAGCACGATGACGCCACAGCAAAAGCTGACGAAGTAGTATCTAAAATATATTGATGAAGATAACATTCAGCACTAAGATGTTTACGATAGAAAATAAAAGGATTAACTCTATAGATATGGAGGAATTTGAACCTTGCATGAACTTCCGTTAGATCGATGGTGACGTAGCGGGATGTGCGGAGGTGGAGGAAGGAGAACTCAGCGGCGCGTGGCAGGGCGTGCTCTACCATGATCCATTCGTGCAGGTGCACGTCGGGCTCAGGTAAATCTGATCGCCAATTAGTACAAACTTGCCTCAAAGCAGAGTAGGTGTCCACGTACTCCTCGTTCGCCAGTAAGCAGGCGCCGATCTTGTGAAGTGGTCCATCAGGCCTGAGAGAGGCCCAGTTCACGGAGGCGCTGCGCCTGGATGCGCCGCCCTCGGAGGCGACGGGCTCAGCGGCGACGGCCTCGGATGCGACGGGCTCGGATGTGACGGGCTCGGAGGCGACGGGCTCGGGGGCGACGGCCGCCGGCGCATTCTTCTTCTCCATCGCCGGCAGGGGGCGCGTAGGGCGGCTGGGGTTTTTTGGAGAAGGTGATGGGACGTGAGAGGCATGGTTGCGTGCGTGAGTTATAATGAGACTGTGTGCAGAGGGAGGGAGAGAGAGGCTCTGTACTGGCAAAGTGACAGTTCGTCTCAGCAGTTGACGTTTGGTCTCAACACGCGCACCGCGCGGCTAACCGCTGCTCACGTCAGCACCGTTACGTGTACTCAGTTGTACCCTCGAGTCTTACACTGGAAAAATATCGGTACTCAGTTTTCCCCTCGAGTACTAATACTGGCTAGTGCAATATACTCAATTTTACCCTCAAGTGACTGGTCAATAGAGAGTCAACAAATGGGATTAAGCTATCTAATTGAGTCATTTCATGCGCAAAAAAATTCAAAAAAATAAAATCATTGTGCCTCCTACTCATGGAGTCTTGTTACGCGACCTGCCACGTAGACAATCATATATAAATCAAGTTTTAACACAAATGGCCACTTCTCAAATCACTAGTAGCTATGAAGGTTCATGGCTTTCCACTCAAACCCCTTCTCAAAACATCTATACCCAAAACATAGTTTGTCTGAATGAGGCCATAATTTTTACACTCATGTATATTTGAATTACTAATACTTTGAGGTAGGCCAACCTGGGTTTCATTGTACAAAACATGTGTTTTTCTTTTTCTAAATCTCTTATTTGAATTCCTTAGCCTGTTTACTATTTACTTGCCCTTGTATCCTTGATACTACTCAGTTTTACCCTCTCCCTTCTCACAGAAGCCCAAACTTGGCCTGATTGGTCGAGCTGTTGTCACACGGATCGTGCCCACCTACCGTCGATCCTATGATCTAACGGGCAGGATCGTGCCACCCTCTCTGTATCTGTCGGTGGCAAACTACTACCCCTCTATGTATGCTAAATAACGAGTTGGCCACCGGATTCAACAAGTTTGGTAATCACGAATTTCCACTTCTTGTAGGCATTACTTTTCACGGTAAAATGATAAACTATCACAAATTTCCATTTAGGCATTACTTTTCACGGTAAAATAATAAACTATCACGAATTTCCATTTAGGCATTACTTTTCACGGTAAAATAATAAACTATCACGAATTTCCATTTAGGCATTACTTTTCACGGTAAAATAATAAACTATCACGAATTTCCTTTAGGCATTACTTTTCATGGTGAAATGATAAACTATCACAAATTTCCTTTAGGCATTACTTTTCACGGTAAAATAATAAACTATCACGAATTTCCATTTCTTTTAGGCATTACTTTTTTGTTGAGATATAAACACCCACAACGGTCATCTCCTCCTTAATTTATTATGTAAACCCCACAACGGTCATCTCGCCCTTATAAACCCCCACAACGGCCATCCCTCATGTCAATAGGTTCTGCCTCTCTCTTCTTCGTTTTTGCCTCTCTCTTCTTCGTTCACATACACTTGATCCATTGCCATGGCTTCTACGTCTCGGACGCCGACCGGAAGGGGAAGGGGAAGGGGAAGGGGAAGGGGCGCCTGGGTGGTGGATCATCATCATTGCCACCACCACCGTCAGCACTGCCATTGATCATAGAGGAGTTCTTAATCGTCATCTATGAAGACCCTTTGGCCAAGAAGGTACGTATGCGTTCCCACATATATGATGCATGTGATTAATTATGTGCATGTTCTAAAAAGCCTTTAATTTCAAACGATCGGCGCTCGATCTCTTTGCAGGCACTCCCACAAAAGTTTGCGGACTATCTTGACGGCCAGGAGCCCGCAAAGGTGTATCTGCGAGCAGCTGACTGCGGTCCTCGTCTCTGGACCGTGGAGGTCCTATTTGACGGATAAGGCCGGATGTACCTCGACAAGGGCTGGGAGAATTTCGCCATCACGCACGGTGTGGATTTCGGCTACATCCTACACTTCAAATATGAAGGCGATGATGTGCTCACAGTGAAGGTGTTCGACGTAACATTGTGCAGGAAGTACTACTACACGGACGACGAAGATACTGACGATGAAAGCGACGATGACGTGAAGCCATGCATCCATCCCCTTTAGATAAGGGGATTATGACCAAGAATATATATGTAGCTTCATATGCATCGATTTAGAGATCTAGCTATTTTCTATATATTATGCATGTAAAAATAATAGGGAATCGCAATTTCCACCGTGATTCGAGCACCACAGCCTCCAAACAATGCTGATGCCGATATCGGCATCGTCAGAACGGCTATGCATGCTTGCCGCCACTGCTAGGTCACCGTCGGGATGCACCCTCAATCCCGTCCCCTCATTCGATCACTGACACACCAGAGATACCATCGAGGCCAATGACGAACGTACATGCTGATGCCAATGCCGAACATACACGCCGCTGTGGGCACGGCCACGCCGCCCCGCTATGCTGGACGCCACAGACCACCGCGAGGTCTTTCCCTTCGCCACCACACTCCCCTAGCACCCATCTATACACGCCAGAAATGAGAGACACTAGTTTTCTCTACATTGCTCGCGTTCGTATCCGATACCGTCAGTCAAAGTGTTGAGGTCGTCGTCGATGTCCTCGACCATTTCTTCTCTTCTTTGCATGGTTAAACGCGTCTAGTTCATATCTATCTAATGTGTCTGGTCTCGCCTCATGCAGTTTTTTGTGGACGTCGATCTCATCTCGGCACCCCGCAGGCCACCTCCTCCGTGCCATCGCTGTAGAGCTCCGTTTAAAAATCTAATCCTACCCGTGTATTGCCCCTTGTATCAGCGTCATGGCCCCACTTGTCATTCGATATACCGAAGCCCCACTCGTCCGTGTTTTGGTCAGGGATACGGCGATGCTTACGGTCAATCAAAGATGGATGCTCTGACGTGTCTTTGCGGTCTCTACGTGGCCCCACTAGTCAGCAGTTAACGGTCAAAGGTGTTCAACCGTCGGGCAACCGTCCGTTCCAGCACTGGTGACGATTTCAGACAAGGGCTTGGACAAAACTGAGAAAAAACTAAGGAGCTGGGGAAAACTGAGTACAACTAAGGACCCGAGGGCACAAAAATAGAAATCCCAATAATTATTCTGTTGAATCTGCTCCTACTCCGATTGTTCATGTGGGGAGTATTAATTCTTTTATGCATGTGGCTCATGATAGGGATGTTTTATGTGATAATTATATTGTTAATTCTATTCATGATGCTACTGAAAGTTATTATGAGAGAGGGAAACATGGTTTGACGGATCTCAACAATATTGAGTTTCCCCTCTTTATGTTGCAATCTTTGAAGTTGTACTTGTTTTGCCTTCCTATGCTTTTTGCTTTGTGCTTTCATGACTTGTCTCTTTACAAGACTATTTTTCATAGGAAGTGATTTAGATTTAAATGTGTTTCATATTTGCTTTTTAATGCTCTCTTTTGCTTTAAGTTTCAATATAGCGCATTTGCCTTAAGCTCTTTTATGGCGCCTACATGAGCATCTTTGCGAATTACTGCGCCTAGCTCAAAGGCGTTAAAGAAAAGCACTCTCGGGAGATAACCCAATGTTTTTACATTCAGTACTTTTTCTTTTATTTGAGTCTTGGAAGTTATTAATACTGTAATAACCGCTCCTTATCCTTTTTTATTTCATTGTTGTGCCAAGAGAAGCCTCTAATTTGAGTGAGGAAAGATTTGGGCATGTTGCTGTCCTGAAACAGTTTTCGGTGCTGCACCATAAAAATTCGTGAAAATTCTCTGTATATCTTTTGGACCTGCGATTTCTTATGCATATGCCCCAGGTTATATCCAAACTTTCATTAGTTGAACACTTTTTTATTTGAGCAACAGAAAATGCTCTAAAAATTCGACCTTTGTCAGCTGTTCTGTTTTGACAGATTTTTGCCAATATTTGTGTTTGCCGCTTTATCGCTTTCTTTTTGAGTTCTTTTGATCACGGAACTTTTGGGGAAGTTGCTACAATAGTATATACTTTATATGTGGTGGTTTTGAGTTGAAACCTGAAGCAAAAAGGGTTGATTCATTACTATGCTTACACTAATGTTGCTAATAGATTTGTGTTTAGTTTTGTATGAAGGAAGTTTTCAAGTGTAGGGATTGGAGAATGATGAGATGAGATGAAGAATAGACAAAAGATCAAGCTTGGGGATGCCCATGTCACTCCAAGAAATATCCAAGAAGTACAAGCGTCAAAGCTTGGGGATGCCCCCGAGGCACCCCCTTCTTCATCGGCAAAAATCAGGTCACCTTTCAAGACACTATATTTTCATTGCTTCATGCATTATGCGTTTTTCTTGGAGCGTTAGTTGTTTTTTGCTTTCAGTTTTCTTTTGTTTTGTTTGCTGCAATAAATGGTTGGATCACATCATGTTCTTTTTGGAGGAGATGAACTTCGTTTTTCATTGCCAAGAACACTTAGTTTTCACTCTTATCGTTCAACGAGTGTTCTCTTTTTCTGCTACTGCGTTTAGCTTTTGTTTTTTGCCTTGATTTTTGTTCAGATCTTGCTATATCTTTGCATAAAGGTGTATTTGGACCTCTGGTATATTTTGGTTTTCATCAAAAGAGTTGTTTATAAAAAGTTTGAATGGTGTTGGAAAAGATAAAAAGTTTCATGCAAAAAAGTGGTACAAAAAGGAGCTTGTTTATACTGTGGCTTAGACTTTTGCATGTCATGTTTGATGTCATTTTAATAGTATGCTTAGTGATTTTTTGCTGTAGCATGACTTGTCTCAAATGACTGAGATTGCTTAATGAGCCTTTGAAAAAATCATGCGTTGTTTATATTATTTGGAAGTATTAATTTGGTTTTCTCCTTTGATGCTTTATTTGGGTTGACTTGGCACATGCTTACACCATGTTGACTACAAAAATAAGTCGCCTATAGCCTCTATGATCATTTAGTTTTTGACTTTTGATGCCATCTTATGCTTCTTTTAATGTTGCTTTGTCGCTTGGCATGATTATGGCCGTTATTGCTCTCTTAGTTGGTCGCTCCCAGTCTTTTGCTAGACCTCATTTTGTACTAAGTATGAGCTCTACTTGTGCATCCAACTCCTAAAAACCAAGTTTGCCATTGTGTCCACTATAAATTCCTATGCATGGTATTTGTAAGACATTCCAAGTAAATTTTCATGTGCTACCTTAAAAAAAACCTTCAAAATACTTCTCATTTTGTGACACTGTTTTCAGCTCATGGGGACGTAGTGGTTGGATTTGCTATCTTTCATATTGTCTTATTCCAAAAAGAAGAAAAAAGAGAAAAAAAAAGAAAGAAAAAAGGCACTCCTCCATGGTATGTGAATGTTGGTGGGCACCCGATGGAAACGGTTAGCCATGGTTTGAGAAAGGAAAAAAGGTGGGGAGGAGTGCCAAGCTTTATAAAAGAGCACAAAAGTGCCAATCTCTCTCAAAAACTTGCTTTATTTTTGTATGGAAGATAGTAAAAACCCCATTGCCAGTCGTTGACAAAGACAACCACCTCTCAAAACCAATTTTTATCTCTCTGTTTTACAAATGAAAAAGCTCTAGCACATGTTTAATCACTGCTTCCCTCTGCGAAGGGCCTTTCTTTTACTTTTATGTTGAATCACCACCTTCTATCTTTATGCACCGTCTAAGAGAGCATAGTTGTCATTCTGAGTATAATGTGCATTGTCCCAAAGTTTATCATTGATTGATTTACAAAGTACACACGGATCTGAATGGTAGACCCGTTGACTAAAGCTCTCCCCAAGGCAAAACATGATCAGCACCAGAACTCAATGGGTGTTAGATTCATCACTATGTAATCTAGATTATTGACTCTAGTTCAAGTAGGAGACTGAAAGGAATATGCCCGAGAGGCAATAATAAAGTTGTTATTATATTATTCTGTGTTCATAATAGATGTTTATTTCTCATGCTAGAATTGTATTAATCGGAAACATTAATACTTGTGTGATTAATAAACTAAAAGGTTCCTAGTAAAGCCTCTCTTTATACTAGCTCGTTGATTAACCGATGATCAAGGTTTCCTGATCATGAACATTGGATGTTGTTAATAACGGGGTCATATCATTAGAAGAATGATGTGATGAACACTCACACCCATAGTACGAATAGCAATACGATCAAGTCATCAAGTTTCATTGCTATATCAAACTCATACGAAATAGTTCTAATCCTCAGACCATGAGATCATGTTAATCACTGATATCGGAAGAGTGCTTTGATGATATCAAACATCACACCATAACAGGGTGATTTGGGTATTCTGAAAGTATTAGTTGAGGCTCATGGATCAAGAGTGGAATTTGTCCGACCCGATGACGAGAAGATATTCTCTGGGCCCTTCTCGGTGATATTGCATTGGAATCGCTTGCAAGCATGTGACTAGGTCACGGGAATGCATTATCACGGAACGAGTAAAGAGACTTGTCGGGAACGAGATCGAACTAGGTATGGTTGATACCAAATGATCGGATCTCAGACAAGTAATAATATCACAAGACAAAAGGAATTAACTATGTTCATTATTGGTTCACATGATCACTAGTTCATCGTTGAGTAAGTGGGAGTCGTCATGGATTTCTAGATCCCGCTGATGATTATTGATCAGAAAGGAGTCTCGATCATGTCCACGTTATTCACGAACCATAGGGTGACACACTTAAGGTTCACCGTCATTTTTGAGTGGATATGATACTCCGATCGAATTACAGGACAGCATGAGGGTTGTTTCAGAAAAGCACCAAAACTGTTTCGGGATATCGAAATAACTCAAGGGGGTATTTGTTAATGTTTGTTAATTGAATGAATTAACAAATATTAAAGAAATAAAAAATGTTTTATTAAATCAATAAGTGTGAATTTTAATTAGCATGAATGTCATGCAAAATTAAAATGGGGGTTACCTCATGTTGATGAGAGGGTTACCACCATGAAGGGAGGGGTTACCACCATGATGAGGAGGAGGACCTCCTCCTAGGGGCCGGCGCACCCCCCAAGGGGGCTGCCCTCTCCTCCCCTATAAACCCCCCTCTCCTCCATGATTCACGCACTTGGTTCTTCCCCTATCCCGCAAAGTTGCTGCCCCAAATCCGTCTTGGCTTAGCGAAGCTCTGCCGGATTGTTAGTTCGAGATTCACACACTTAGAGAAGTGAGTGTTGGAGTGTCCGACGGATCCCTTCTTCCGCTGCCCCGTTGGACCAAGGGCGTGGAGGAGACGACGACAAGCCGTACGCGTGACCGAGTACGGGGGCACTGTGACGCCCCAAAATCGGCACCTTGCGAATTATAGCAATCACGCCACAATTCGCACGATGTCGCTTTGGAAACACACCACCAAGCGCCTCGTGCACAAACAACATGCACGCGATGCGGGTGGAATCAAGGTAGTAACATTACACAAGTTCACGATGGAACCCATAAAAGAATATATAATATAACCACAAAGACTCCACGAGTCAAGATCCAAATATACATACAAAGATCCAAATCACACATAAAGCAAAATAGTATCCGAGTACGGACAAGAGTATAATGGGCCTAAGAGGCCTGAAGATAAACGATGGCGTCCATAACCCTGTCCAGGCCAAGCCGGAAGGGTAACATTGCTAACATCGTCGCTTCCATGTACCTGTCTTCAAACCTGCTCCGGCGAGAAATCCGAGACGAGCAGCAATAAGTACGAAGTACTTAGCAAGACTTCAAGACGTAAAAGGCGTAGTCAACAAGCCGCCTTTGTACGTGAGGTACGCAGACAAGCTCGAGAGACTCAAAAGGACGTCAGCTGTATGGTGGGGTTAAGCGGCAGCGAGCAAGCACTAAAGAACCTATAGAGACACTCTACAACTTCTGTCTAATCAGAATATGATAAGAGAGCGCATAAAGTAAAGAACTAAAATACTACAGCAAACATAACCCAGCCAATGAATCACCTCGTTGTTACCACACGAAGAAGCAATTTTAAAGGCACTCACACGGTTAACAATTTTATAACAATTTAATATTATAGTAGAACTATTTACTACACCATATTTTATTATTAATTAGGTGCAAGTTGTTCTATGATCGAGTAGAACGGCTTCAAGTCGTCCATAACCGCGGACACGGCTTTTCGAAAAGATTTACCCTGCAGGGGTGCACCAATGTACCCATACACGCTCAGTCAATCCAACCTAGCAAGGGCAGGATATCACGACAAGACCGTTGCTAGTTCTACGAGAGAGTTTAGGGAGGCCACCCTACTAAGCTACCCGCAACGAAGTCGGCCGAGCTCCGAAGACGGACCCAGAAGTTTGCGACGGCGTGAAAGTCTGAAAGAACGCTCATCGGAGAGACGTCGTCCAGCTTCCAATTCGACCCGCGGGCAAATAAACCTGTCAACCATCGGAGGCGACACAACCACACCCATCGGAGGGGGGGCTCAAAACCTAGAGCACCCTCAGAGGTAACTCAAACCAACTCCAGATCCAAATGTAAATACGGTGTTGTGGCCCCCGGTAAACTAACTCGAGAAAAAGTAGTAAGTCAAGGGAGATCCCATGGCATCTCCACGAGTGGTTAGTGCGCTCAGCTTAGAACAGTTCATGCGAACTCGGGGTCCTAGGGGAGACAAGTGAGCCGTCGGAAAACAGGCAAAATAACTCACCGATGCCTCTGCTTAAACAAGTGTAGTTGTAACATAATTAAATCATGTTTATTTCCAACATCTTATATTCAACTTATCTCCAATCATATCCATCTCATATATATCAAGTAGAGCATGTGATAAACTTCCCAACAACCTGATAAGATAAAACAACTTGAAACAACCTAAGCATGCCTACGACTCGCAAGACCAACTCAAACAACAAGCAAAAGGTAATAGGTGGGAGGTGGCGAAAATATAGTTTTGCTTTGGGGAAACAGGTGGATAGGATACGTGACTCAAACAAAGCATCGAAAAGGCTAGCATAAAGCATGAGAGAAAGCATAAACACAAATAGGTAATAAGTACCCCTATAGGTAGGCAAGGGGCGGGAAAGCTTGCCTGGCAAGATTGTTGAAGAACACCCAAAGAACTTGTCGTTGCTCACATCACCACGAAGCGTCCTATCCGGGAAGAAGAAAAGCGCTACAACAAACAACGGATGCAACACTTACTACTACGGTAAAAGAATCAGCATGATCGTGTGAAGGCATGCATGATATGGCAACTATGATGCAATGCAACTTATCCAAATTTAGCGGAATCGGAATCCCGACAAACACATATAAGGTTCAAGTTATTTTACTACACAACAATTTAAATGTTGATTAACATGGCAAGAACAAGGCAAGTGTGAGCTACACAAAATTACATGAAGTGGGAAAACCATATTTGGTAATACCCAAATACTCCATATGGCATGTATTAGGTGATATGCAAACTACCATGTTATTATATGATGCAAGATGCAAACAGATTTATGAATGCTATATTCAGATTCCTCACATTTTTCTGATAAAATTTCACATAAAATACATTTTGTTCCGAGTTACGGATTAAAAGATACAATTTATGCAAGTTTTGCATATTTGCAGGAATTCCAGAAGAAAAACAGTAAACTGGAGGTTGAAACTGGGCCGGACCTGAGCCCGAAGGCGATGGATAATAGGCGTCGCGCGGGAGGCGGGTAGCTCCGGGCGGATCTGGGCCGCGGCCCACGAGTGGCGCCAGATCTGAACTAAAACAACAACAAAAACAAAAAAAAGGGGTTGGCATGTTGCCTGAACTGAGATTCGAACTCCAAACCTGCAGATTGAGGACAAGGAACAAACCAGCTAGGCTGACACTGAGATCTTGTAGATTACAGGGACGTTCCTAACTTGGACGGGATCATCGGCGTGGATTGCTTGTTGAAGCAGAGAAGAACCGCGTCAGACATGGCGGAGGAACTCCGGTCGAGGACGGAAGTGGCACTGAGGCACGCGCGAGGCGTGGAGGAAGCTGCAGAACGGCGCAGTTCAGCACATGGCCAAAGCTTGCAGGTAACAACACACATGGAAAAGGAAGAGTTGTGCGTCCAGCATGGTGGGGTCGAGGATGTCTGAGGCAGAAAACGGCGCGTTGCAGTTTGACGAAGATGACGGCGAGCTTGGCGAACTCGTAGCGAGGCAGCGGCTTCACGGGAAGAAGGCGAGGGCAGCAGCGCAGACGGTGTCGATGTAGACGCGTCGGGCGGCGGCCGGATGCGGACACGACCGAGAGGACGCGTACGAGGCGGTGATGCTTGGAGAGTACCGGAGAAACAGAAGCTTGGCGTGGTCGTCGGGGAGACTACGGCGCGCGCGGGTAAACAGAGCAAACGAGCGAGAGAAGCGGGGCAGCGCGCGGTCGAGGCTTGGGGAAACCAGGGAGCGAGAGGAGCCAGAGAGAGTGGCGGCGCTGGGAGAGTGGAGAGAGGAGGCTAGGGTTCGGGCACTGGCTGCTTAAAAGGAAAAGGACCGCTTCATGGGAGCCGTCCCATCGCTAGGAGAGAGTACGTGGCTCCAGCGGATGTTGCGCCGTACAGGAAGTAAGAAGAGGACAAGAGGAATCGGACCAAGCGATAGGTGGGCTCGTGGCCGAAAGAAAGGACTGCTCGCTGGGCTTATTTTCTTCCTCCGATTGTCTTTAGATTGCAACTCCCTCTTCTTCTCTTTTCTTGCAGCATGTTTTAGAGAGAAGAAGAGGGGGATTTGGAAAGATTGCAAACAGGTTATAAAACTTGGTTTTTGATTTAAAACAATTCTTCAAAGTTTGCAAGTATTAAAGTTTTAGTTTTAATTTAAAATAAGAAAAGAACAAGAGAGTTTATTAAAACCATACGAGCATAAATTAAAATAGAGTTTAATCCAAATAATTTTTATTTGACAAAAACATGCAAGGTGAAAATGCATGATGATGCACAAAAGAAAAAGAACAAACAAATCTAAAAGAGGGATTTTTCTGGGCCGTTACAGGCGCCGCCGGTTGTGGCGCCGTGTACACGATCTCGAGATCGTCAAGTGAACCACTACGTCGACTACGTCAAGTGAACGACTACGTCAACTACGTGCGTCTTCGTCGAGTCTCCATCGGCAACGTTTGTGCGGGAACGTAATCCCCGCTACCGGTCTTCGAGGGTCAGTCTCTGTTGCTACCATCTCGTAGATGTTCTTGGCTAGTTTTGTGTTCATGCGTAGGAATTTTTTTTATTTTCTATGCTACGAACCCATCACCAGCATTGGCGTAGTAGGAGGGCAGAGGGTACTGGTGCTCACGCGCCCTCGCCAACGCCGCTGCCCTCGCCCGGTCCTCCTCCTGTCGCCGCTCTGCCACTGCTCTCGCCTCCCTCGCCGCCGCCATGTTGCGGCGGTAAGCCGAGTGGCGCGCCCTCTATTGCGACGCTACCAGGTCGGCTACCGCCACCCTTCTCTCGGCCGCCATCAAGCGCCGACCTGACTCGTCGCGGCGGTGCGTCTCGAACGACGCCATCAAAGCCCTCTGCTCGGCAGAGGATTCCGCGGCCTCCTCGTCGGTGGGGAGCTCGAGGTAGGCGAGGTCGTCGGCGTCGAGGTCGTCGTCGTCCAGGTGCACGTACTCCTCCTCGTTGCCGCCAGCGCCAGAGCCCTCCGCCCACAGCTCCTCACGAAGCTCGCCCCTAAGGCGCGTCGTGGCGCACACCGTGTCGAGGACGCCCTGCTCCTCCACTTGAGCGTCCAGATCGGCGGCGTATGCGGCGGCCTCCTCGGCGTCGAAGAGCTCCCTCGTGGCGAGCTCGGCCGCCAGGTTGTCGTCGGGGAAGCGCTACCGCGCCACCTCCCTCAACCTCGCCCAAGTTACCCGGTGGTCTTCCGTTGTTTTGGTGCCCCTCCTCCGCCAACGGTCCCTCTATTTATAGCTGCTCCCCGGCGGGAAGCCATTTCCTCGGCGGGAAACAGCGACAGGAAAGGAAGCAGCAGTGTCGCTGGCAAGGGGGCCCTCGGCGTCGAATTGGAGCTATCGGCGCTCCCGATAGGATCCTGCCATGCTGGCTCATTTATTGGGCTCACCCCGCACCGGCATGATTTTGGGGCCGCCGGTACGGGCCTTTTTTTGGCCCCAATCCCAAAATACGCGCCGACCGCGTTTTGGGAGGTGTTTTGGGACCGCCGGTGGAGATGCTCTTAGATCCACCATTAAATGCGGATCGGATGGACAAGGACGAGTCAATACAAAATATGTTACTCCCTCCATGCCAGATTATAGGGCAATTACGTACTTTGAGACAAACTTTGACTTTAAATTTTAATCAAGAAAATATAAGATATATTATATAAAAATTATACCATTGGATTCATATTCAAAAGAACTTTCCAAGATTCATATTCAAAAGAACTTTCCAATGGTATAATTTTTATGTCAAATATTTTATATTTTCTTGACTAAAATTAATGGTTAAAGTTTGTCTTAAAATACATATTTGCCCAATAATCCGGTATGGAGGGAGTAGTTCTTATCTTTATCTGTTTGTTAACTTAAAAAGCTTATTATTTACAAACCGTATTTTTAAAAAGGCTGAAATTTTTCAAGATTGGATCTTACAATGAATATTAATTACTAGATTAAAAAAAACTGAATTTTTTGAATTTCAAGTTTAATTTTGGACAAAAAATTAAAACGCTGCTTGGTTCGAGATATCAAGGCAGAAAAGCCTAGATCCATGAATGATTGTATGGCCTTGTTTTTCTATCGTCTCTCCAACAAAGAGCCTTCCAAGGACTTAAACTTTCATTCCCCCCCTTTACTTGTGCTTGTTTAACTCTAAGTTGTTTACCTCGTGTATTTGCTTGTCAGAGTAGAGTTGCTATATAGGATTGTACAACTTGTTGTATTTATTAGAACTTTTTTTATTCACAATTATCCCTAAAATCAACAACACTAAGTAAAATTTATTATCGCCTGTTCAGCCTCTAGTAATCATATCTGATCCTTCACTTGTATAAATAGGTCATAATTAGACTAGGAAAGCGGTATTTTAGGTGTACTAGTTGAATGACTGTGGTTTATTACCGGCCATCGAAAAACTTGTAGATAAAGCGTTTTGATATTTCACATGTTCTGCTTCAAACTTCAGAGCACAAATGCCCAATATGTTTTTCTTTACATGCTTCTCTAGTTAATCTCTTCAAGATATAATGTGTTAGCAATGTTTTTATGTTCATCAAATCAAGAACTTTCAGTTCATGTTCAAAAAAAAAATTTGTCTGAAACTTGAACTCAAAAATCAAACTTTTTGAAATTTTTGAAAAAATTGAAGTAAATAATATTGAAAAAAAATCTCAGAGAAGATACAGCATATTGCAAGTAATATATGTAGAGAGTGGAAGACAGGAAAATTAAAACTAGAGTTGCAACTCACAAGTCACAACAGTCCAAAATTTCACAGATAAAATATATCAATTAAATTGTGAAATTTATTCTGCAGGTAACTACTGATGCAGCTGAAATTTTTGAACTCTTTTCATATATGGAGGTTAAGGCCACTGCTTATCTAATTTTACCTATACGGATACTGAAAAGGGAGTCTGAAACTCTGATTCTGAACCATGAAACATATTTACTGCATGAAAACATATTTCAGTATGAACGGAGCTTCTACAAAGAAATTAGGATAGCCGTATAGATCATGGCTCCGCTAAATCTTCGTACTACATGATGTTGCTCCTGAAGCAACAAACTGGTGAAGATACTCCAGATCGAGAAACAATACAAATCCAACAGAAGTGGAGTTTCTAGATCAAATACCATCATTATGATCTCAAGAGCAGTCTCACATGTATTTACAAAACGAGGATCAACAGAAGCGGCTCCAAATTCTAGACTAGTCAGCTAATCAAGCGGCAGGACCAGCTTGGCGGCGTCGAGGCGTGGGTTCAGCTGGAGCGCGACGAGCTTCATGTCCTCCGCGCCGCGCTCGTACGCCGCCAGCGCCTGCTCAGCGACCCGCCGCGTGTACTCCTCGGACCCAAGGAACTGCTGCACCGCCGCTGTCTTGGCGCTCTCCACCTCTGCCTCCGCGTCGCGCCTCGCCGACTCGAGCTCCGCCCTCGCCTTCTCCAGCTCGGCCCTCGCCTTCTTGAGCGTTACCTCTGACGCCTGCTTCGCCGCGGCCAGCTCGGCCTTCGCCTCCTCCAGCTGCTCCCGCAGGGCGGCGGCGTCGCGCTCCTGCACCTTCTGCTTCTCATCCAGCTCCAGCGCGTAGCCCGCAGAGAACCACGCGTAGTTAACGGCCTGCACGCGCCGGCGTCGCCGCCGCCGCACGCACAAAGCCACAAACGATGTGACTAACCGGCCACTGAGAGAAGGGCTGCATTATGTGTATATGGTTATGTGGATACCTGATGCATTGCTAAGTAGGTCGACTTGACGACGTCGGAGGGCTTCGCCGCCGCGAACTCGCGCTCCCGCGATGGCGTGATGATGCACTGCAGTATCTTCTGCGCTTCCTGCCAACCGGCGCTGTCGCCGTCGTGTGTGTCAGGCACGGCGCTGTCGCCGTCGTGTGTGTCAGGCGCAGGCAAGTCGGGCGCCGAGCAGCCGGGCAACGGCGGGGCATGGATGCCTGGTGGGGCAGCAGGTGGCGTGTTCTGCTTAGAACGGCGAAGTGCACTGGCGATGTCCTCCTGTTTCCTCTTCTTGCCAGACAGCTGCGGACTGTCGCCGACCGGCTCAGCTTTCACCTTCGCCGCCGGAGACACAGCTGCGTCCGATAGATCCATCCCTACCACACAGCTTGGCAGTAAATCATCTGCTAATTGGACAAAGGGGAATCGATTGGCGATCTATTATTACCTTGGGAACCAGTAGAACGAGGGGAAGGTGCCAGGAGCGACGGCGGCGGTGGTGCCACGGCTAGGTTAGAGGAGAACACCGCGGCAAGATTGCTCTGAGAGAGGTATGCGCGGAGATCAACCGCAGGGCCGTGTGCGTGAACCAGCTTCGCCACCGATTTGTTCTCCTCGCTCGATAGCACCGGTGCGGTGGAGATCTTGGACGGCGGCTCACCCCAGTGCACGGGGCACAGCCATGGCTCCGGCGATGTCAGGAAGAAGAAAGCCCTTTTCCACTCCTTTTCGGATTTGGGGCTGGTCAGGCCTGTGAAGAGCACGCCGGCGCCTTTCTTGCACCGGAAGCCGTACCAGCCCCTCCTCCTGAGAGAGAAAAAGTGCCGGAACACGGCGACCGACGGCGGCACGTCGGCGGTGTGGCAGCGCACGACGAAGGCCACCAGGACGCGCCACCCGTTGGGCGTGAGCTGGCTCGGCGCAAGGCCGAAGTGGGAGAGCGCCTCAGAGAAGAAGGGGTTGAGCGGGAAGCGCAGGCCGGCCTCGAGCGCGTGCGCGTACACGCAGAAGGCCCCCGGCGGTGGCGGCGAGCACGCGCGCCGCTCGCCGGCGGGGCACGCGGAGAAATCCGTCGGGACGCCGTGCTTCTTGCAGAGGGCGTTGACCTCGGCCTGGGTGCACAGGGACGAGGTGAAGCGCTCGGCGGTAGGCCCCGAGAGGGTGGAGGAGGAGTCGTCGCTCTCAGTGTCGCTGGATATCTCGATGGGGGACGAAGAGGGAAGCATGGCGCTGCGCTCTCGCTGTGGTGCGGCGTGCTCGCCTCCCTTGTGCACTGAAGGTCTGAAGCAGTCAGTCACATAACATAGTTTATCAACTAATACTAGCCTGCAAGATAACATAGAAGCAAGATGTTCGTACATAAATCTTCATAGACAGAGGAAAAAATACCGATTGTCAAAATACTACTGTGCAAATAAATATCTCAGCTGCACAAGAACAGCTCTCTAAATTAACACCATGCTGGAACTAGGAAGAAGCAGTCCAGAACAGCAAGTCATGCAACTAGAAACAATAATAGGAACTAGCACCCAACTTTAGTCCTGGAGTATTACTGCAAGAAAAACATCTCATCAACTCTAAATTATACTTACTAGTATAAATGTATAATACAGAGCCTAACATCACGGTTGATCTGATGAACCAGAAAGCAAACCAAATGATCAACTCTTACCTTTCCTATATAAATAAAAACTTTGTTACAGCTAGAAAAAGTCTGAGCTCGAAATCTGTAATATTTTGGCATAAATAAACAGCCAGCCATACATCAGGACAGCCTACGGTTAACAAAGCTGAAAACATAAACTACAAATGACAAAAATTTCACCCTGTGACAAAAGTCTCAAATGACCATGCAAAGTTCCAGAACCAAACGCAAATGACAACCACAGATCACACTGCAATGCCCACAAACGAGCAAGGAAGATCAACAGCATGTCATTATTTCAATAAAGGGCACTTTCTTAAACTCATATGAACAGCTACCGTATAATCTACTCTGTTATTCAACCAGGGGTGCAGCAAGTCACTCGATCTAGCACACTGTTTACGCACCATCAAGCAGCTGGTACACACAATCCACCATCTTCCTGAAACTACATGGCAGCAAGAGCAGACAACCCACATTAAAAAAAACTTGCTGAAATTACCCAAATCACGGACTAATTTCTAGGGATCACGCAATCAAACAGCACATTCCACCTTCTACGTAGCAACAACGCAACCCGATGGCAGACCACAGCAAAAGACGAAAACCATAAGCCCTGCACACGATGAACTAATCGTGAGACGCACAAGACGGATTCGCATCATATACCAACAACTCTCGCGGGAATCATCTGTCGGTCAGAGGTCTCGGTCAGAGGCAGGTCGAGGAGGGAGGGAAGAAGATCGCGACTCGCAAACCTTGCTGCTGATGTTGCTCCTGGGGCTGCTGCTGGTCCTTGGCCCCCTTCCTGGGCTTGCTCTCCTTGGGAGCGGAGGGCGGGATGAAGTTGGTGGCGACGGAGGTTGGGCTGGTCGAGAAAGAACTCCTTGGCGGCGGCGCAGAGCCGGCGGATCTTCGGGACGAAGAGCTGCGCGGGGCGCGCCGCCCGGCCCCTTCCCGGAGCGATCGGCGCTCCCTCTCCTAGTGGAGAAACTCCTTGCAGCGTCTAGGGAGCGAGATGCGGAGGAGGCGGCGGCGACGACGACGGCGGCAGAGGAGCCCTCCGGTCGGCAAGCAGAGCAACGAAGCCGGAATGATATTCTTCTAGCTGGGATACATGGGCCAACCATGGGCTAGGTGGGCCGGTCCCGATTAGTCCGTACGGGATTAGTGATATTGTTGTTTACCTCCCAAAAAAATTGACTAATCAAAATTGACTCTTTTTTAAAAAAAGTAGGAAATAAATCTTGGATTTAGTAAATATGCCATCATATAATTGGCCTTCTGTATTCAAATTGTTGTTGTAATGTCAAAGAAAATTGTTTTGCATAGGCGAAAATAAGAAAGGAGGAAGTGCATCTTTTTTCTACAAAGGTCAAAAGCAACCCCATTCGAACAGACTTATACATATGGAGAAGTCGTGTATTTGCAAATGCACGTATTATATTTTAAGTCAAACAAAGTAAAGTTTGACCAAAAGTTAACAAAAAAACTATCACTAACTATAATGTTCTATCGATATCAGATGAAAATATTTCATGGTGTATTATACTATATAGATTTTTAATATACATGTTAATATTTTTTCAAAACTTGTTAAAATTAATATAGAATAAACTAGATCCTAGTCATTGAAACGGAGGTAGTAGTGTGTGTTCTATGCTAAACTATTTTTTATTGACCGAGATCTGGCATCGTTATGTTATCAAAATGGCTGAGACCCGAGTAGCAGTAGTCATTTGTTTGCACAAACTTGATACATACATACACCAAAATATACTTCCTCCGTTTTAAATTACCTGCATTCTAGATTTAGTTAAAGTTAAATTTTATTAACTTTGACTACGTGTGTAAGAAAAATAAATAAATATTTACAATATAAGATAGATATTATTAGAATCATCATAAAAAATAATTTTATATTATTTGTATTTAATATTATAAGACTCTATATTTTTAATAATATATTTGGTCAAAAAAAAATTAGATGAAAAGGGCTCCTACTCCGGTTCCATTCATATCGAAAGAAACCACCAAGGTCTACAACCAAAAGTAAACGAGTTCAACAGAAAACGAAAGCTACCAACTACCAGGCCGAAGCCGAGGTCTAGAACTCACACCACCAATCATGCTGCAAGCTAGTTTAACTTTGATTAAACCTAAAATACAAAGTAAAAATGAACAAAGGAAGTATATCATACTGCTGAGTGCTCACGGTCCCTACAGGAATCAACTGATGGGAAGACAGACCCGTAGTAGAATAGTAGTGGTATTTCCTGTATGATGGTGGTAAAAATATGAAATGCAATGCAATCAGTTGAGACTTGAGAGGTGCCTTCAAGACGAAGCTAGCATTGGCCTGGTCTGCGCCGAGGCAGAGGCTGGTACAAGGAACACAGTTTGAGTATCATGTGTCAGTAGGCAATGACCAGTCTTTCGGTTCAAGGATGAGCGTCGCATCGTGGACTGTGCCATACTGTTGCTCGGTTTCTCTCTTTGTTCTCTCCATCAGTTCATGCTTTTCACCACACGATCACTGTACATACTGCATCTCTAGCGCACCGTGAAAAAATTGGTACGACAGACCCCTTCCATCCTCCATCATAAATTCACAATCATAGAGGATGCTCTAAACCATGGCCGGGATACAAAAGTCTGTGTGCCATACTATCTTGTACTCCATCGGTTTCATCATTTTTGTTATGGTTTTGATTTAAATCTAAACTGCAATCACAATAAAAATTATTGAACTGATGTGGAGGCCCGAAACGATATCGTCTTCAACGACCGTGCCTGCGTTGCCTCCGACATCCTCTCCCGTGCGGCGTCCGACCTATCCCTTTGGTGCCACCGGCTCAGACCAGAGTATAGGAATTGCGTAGATGCCATTTGTGGGCGCTTCCGACACTGTGCTTTGTAACTGAATTGACCCCCCTCATCCTCCTCCCCCCTTCATGTAGTCTCTTGCTCGTTCCGTGTAAACTGTGTCATGTGTGACTTGCCGTTCCTGGCGGGTTTATGTCGAGTAATCAAAAGCGGCGGGGAACTCCCCCCCACATAATTCTCGAAAATAGTAACAATTCATTCTAATCGTAGTCACCAGGGTCATATCGTGTGCTTACCAATTCCGATATTGGTTCATGTTTTTAGATGGACTCAAATTAAACATGGAATAGACTTTTATAAAAAAAAGACCAAAGAAACAACGGTCATACCATCTTGACTCCACCATTTGGATGTGACTTTTTACTTAATAAAAATACTCTTTGTCGACAACAAAAACAATGGATGCGCCTATACACTCTAGTCGTCCCAAATTTTCTTACGTCAATTTCTAAACTATGCAACCACGGTTTAGGCTGTGTTTAGATGTCGTAATTCAGGCTTGGAATCTTCTTTTGGAATTTGCTGAGCCAAATTCATGTGTGTTGGATGGCCTTGGAATTGGGCTTGGAAACCGGGGGCAATTCCAAGCCATGCTCCGTCGTGTTTAAGAGCATCGCCGACGCTAGGGGTCAAATGTTATAATTATTGTGACATATAGTTTATAATATATAAATTATATGTCACAAAAATTATATCATTGAATAAAGCATGGTTCAAATGTTATAATATTGTGACATATATTTTATATTTTATAGATCAAATTTATGGTTAAACTTTTATTGTCATCCTAAGAGCATCACCATCGGGGAGCCTGAATGGTCATCTGAATGGGCTTATGGAGCGAGGAGGACAAAATCGGCTCACAACTGGGGCACCAAATCGGTGCTGACATTGGGCTGCGCCTCAAAATGTGTCCAACAACCCGGCATCGGACCCGAAGCTTCGGGGTCCGTCCGAAGGCGCCGATAGGCATCATTATGTTTGATGGCCATAGACGGTCCACCATGTCAGCAGCCGCGAGGGTTGGTTAGCTTATTCAATGCCCACATATGTTCCCCGTGTGGCGGACACCGGTAGACCCATGCAGATACTCTTTGGGGTTTGCATCGGAGTTAATGTCTGTCGCTCGGCGCCCTCGCCGCCAATAAAAGGCCGCTCCGCCTCCACTTGTATCCACATGCCCACTCCACCACCCGTTCCGCCGCCTGATCTGCTAGCACACCGCACACGCACAGATGGGGCGAAATGACACCGAGGCCGGAGGTAGCGACGCCCACGGCAACTGCCCGCTTAGCCTCACCATTGAGAAGGCGACGATGTTCGCCGAGAATGACATCTTGGTGCCCATAGACTAGCACCTACCCGCGGCGGGAATATCATCCAGGACGGGCCTGCCATTCGGCTATTGCCGTGCGACCCCGAGCTGGAAGCGTTGATCATTGATCGCGTCCGCAGGCTGCCACCGCACATGGCTGCCGACTCGGATTGTGCGGCGTTAAGCCTGCTTTGGCCGGCCAGACTCGCGTTGGATCGCGAGGACGACATTCACCGTTCAGTCGGTGGCGAGCCATTCAACATGCGCGGCCGCCAACACTTTTGGTAGGGGAAGAACGTCAATGCCGTCCTCGCAAGGGTCGGCTACCCACTCTAAACCGACCCATCACACACAGCTTCCTTGTCCTACCCGTCGGGCACCGACTCCTGCTCCACCGCGAAGCACGCCGCGATGGACCAGCTTAGCTACCTCGCCCGTTGGGTTGTCATGCTCGGGATACGCGTGACCCGAGCGACCAAAGGATACGTGGTGCGCTGATACGTCCAAAATGTATCTATTTTCCCGAACACTTTTGCTATTGTTTCTCCTCTAATTTCTGTGTTTTGAATACAACTAACACGGACTAACGCTGTTTTCAGCAGAATTGCCCTGGTGTCTTGTTTTTGTGCAGAAATCCAACTTTCAGAAAAATCCCGAAAAATACTGCAAAAATCCTATTTTATCAGAAGACCCATGGAGCCAAAGCACGAGACGGAGAGGGTCCAGGAGGACACCACATCACCTGGTGGCGCGGGCCAGGCTTGGTCACGCTAGGGGGTGGTGTGGCCGCCCCAGCCATCTCCTCGACCCCTTCTTCCGTCTACATATACCCTCTGACCTAAAAATATCGGGGGTTCGGCATTTTTCCCAGATAGAGTTCTGCTGCGCCGCCACCATTAGAAACCGCGATCCGAAACCAGAAACTCCGTTCTGGCACCCTGTCGGGACGGGGATTTGGAGAAGATCTTCATCATCATCATCACCGACGTCTCTTTATCAACCATCCATGATTCCCCCATCCACGTGTGAGTAATTCCCGCTGTAGGCGAAGGGGATGGTAGGGATTGGATGAGATCATTCATGTAATTGCTATGAGATTGTTAGGGCATGGTGCCTAGTATATATTGTTAGTGCTTATGACATTGTTACAACTTGTTGTGCTTAATGTTTGTCATTTTGGGCCCGAGTGCCATGATCTCAGATCTGAACTTGTTATTGTTCTATGATGATAATTGTTGTTTATGATCCTACCTGCAAGTTGTATACACATATCATTGTCCGGAACCCGAGGCCCCAAAGTGACAGTAATTGGGATAACCAGAGGGGGTGGCTGTGATGTGAGGATCACATGTGTTCACTGAGTGTTAATGCTTTGCTCTGGTACTCTACTAAAAGGAGTACCTTAATTACCAGTAGATTCCCTTGAGGCCCCGCTGCAAACGGGCTGGTAGGATAGAAGATGTCATGCAAGTTTCTCATTGCAAGCACGTACGACTATATACGGAACACATACCTATGGTTGTTTAGTACTAGGATGCTTTATCATTATTTATCTGCAATTACCCATGTCTTGATTATTACATGAAATTATCTTGTTCATGCAACGCCCGTTCATCCGTCCCTATGCCTACAGTATTTAATCATACTATTTACTATTGATACTGTTACTGTCTTTATTTTATTATTGCTACTACTATTTTACTACTGCCACTACTATAAAACTGTTGCTACTGATAAACTACTGCGAGCAAGTCTATTTCCAGGTGCAGCTGAATTGACAACTCATCTGTTAAGGCTTATAAATATTTTTTGGATCCCCTTGTGTCGAATCAATAAATTTGGGTTTTAATTCCCCCGAAGACTGTTGCGATCCCCTATACTTGTGGGTCATCGAGACTATTTTCTGGCGCCGTTGCCGGGGAGCATAGCTTTATTTGTAAGTTCACTTTGAATTCATATTGTTCGCTGCAATCCATTCATCATGGGTAAACCTCGTGATGGAAAGTTTCCTATATTGCCATCCACTACAAGAAGAGGTACTAGTTTGAACACCTCTGTTGCTCTTGATTCACCATCTGTGATGAGTAAGTTGCTTACACCACCACATGCACATGCTACTTCTTCTGCTGAGTTTGAAAATGCTACTGATAGTTTTAATGATGCTTCTACTGTGCTTTATGAGAGTGGTTTGTTAGGTTCCTTTTTAGATGCTACAATTGCTAGGACTAAGCAAATGGAGAACACTACTATTACACCTGTTAGTTCACCTGAGTCTAGGGAATGTCCTAGTGACGATCCTGAGGAGTCTTATATTGAGCCCGATGATGATTTTATTGATGAATTTCATGCTACTAGTGATGCTGGTGCTATTAGGGATCTTCTTGCAAGACGCGATGTTAGATATAAGTTATCTCCTGATGCTAAGTTTGCCGCTTCTCCCATAAATATTAGTGATAAGGACTATGATTTCTCTTTGGATTTATCTTACATATCTATTGTTGAGAAAGAACCTTTTTGTGGTACTGAAAATGAAAGTGCTATGGGACTTATGAATAAGTTCTCTTCTTTGAGTAATTTGTTTTCTGATGATACTAAGCTGCATACTTACTTTGCTGCCAAGATTTTCCCCTTTTCATTAAAAGGAGCAGCTGAAGCTTGGTTTAATAATTTGTCTCCTGGATCTATTGATAGTCCTATTGCTTTGGTTAATGCTTTCTTTCAGAAATATTTCCCTGCTAGTGCTCAACATACTGCTTTGCAGAAATTCTTTGACTTTGAGCAGGTAAAAGGAGGGAAACTGCCGGAATCATGGGCAAGGTTTTGTTCTTTAATTAGAGCACTGCCTGGAGAGCCATTGCCTAAAAATGAACTCCTTGATATATTTTATAATGGACTAACTGTCAAATCTAAGACATACTTGGATAGTTGTGCTGGTTGTGTTTTCAGGAAAAGAACTCCTACTGAAGCTGAAGAATTAATGGCTAAAATAAGCCAGAATTATGATGATTGGACTATGGCTGAGCCAACACCAGCGCCAACACCAAAGAAGAGAGGAATGATTGAATTAAATGATGAAGTGATGAGAGAAGCCAAGAAATCTCTTAAGGAGAAGGGTATTAAATCTGAAGATGTTAAGAATCTACCACCTATAGAAGAACTATGTAAGCCAATCCCTCGCTCCTCCACTATTGAGGTACACTCTCTCCAACTCTTTGATAATAGAGATATTTCTTACTCTAAACCTCCTAATCAATGCTTAGATGAGTTTGATAATTTCATTGTTAAGCAAGATAACTTTAATAAAAGGGTGCAGAATCATTTGTTAGAGAACTCTAGAGCTATTAACAAGTTACATGATATTGTGGAGAGAACCTCCAATGATGTGAATATGCTTGTTAAACATTTTCAAATGGTTTGGACTCAAATTGATCAGCTCACTAAGGTGCAAAAAGATTTGCTAGTCAAAGCTTCTAGAGAAAAACATGCTTGTGAAATAAGCACAAGAAGTGGTGCTTCTACTCAGGAGCCTATATATCCTGAAGGACATCCTAAGAGGATCGAGCAGGATTCTCAACATGCTGCAGGTGATGGTATTCCTTCCAAGAAAAAGAAGAAGAAGCATAAAACAGTTGCAGAATCTTCCAAAACAGGTAAAGATCCTAATAGTGTTTCTATTTCTGATGCTGAAACTGAAAGTGGGAACGCTTCTGATAAAGAAGAAGTTGAGGAGGAACCAGAAAAGCTTGCTAAGAATGCAAAGTACACCAAGGAAGATTTTATTGCCAATAAACATGATAGTGAGAGAGAACCTTGGGTGCAGAAACCAATGCCTTTTCCTGGTAAGAAACACAAATCCAAGGAAAAACAACACTATAACAGGTTTTGTGAATGGATGAAACCTTTATTTTTACAAATTCCTTTGACTGATGCTATTAAAATGCCTCCTTATTCAAAGTATATGAAGGATATTATTACTAACAAAAGGAAGATTCCTAGTGAGGAAATTTCCACTTTACTTGCTAATGACTCTTTTGATGGTAAAGTTCCGGAGTAGCTTGGAGATCCAGGTATACCAACTATTCCTTGCTCTATTAAAAATAACTATGTTAGAACAACTTTGTGTGATTTGGGATCCAGAGTTAGTGTCATGCCTTTTTCTCTCTACAAGAGACTCGATCTAGAAAAATTGATATTGACTGATAGATCTTTGCAAATGGCTGATAAGTCTACTACTATTCCCATTGGTATATGTAAGAATGTTCCTGTTCAAGTGGCTAATAATTGCTTGATATTGACTAACTTTGTTGTGTTGGAAATGCCTGAAGATGATAATATGTCTATTATTCTTGGGAGACCTTTTCTAAACACAGCAGGTCCTGTTATTGATTGCAACCAAGGGAAAGTAACTTTTGATGTTAATAATAAAGAGCACACGGTTTATTTTCCCAAGAAGATTGATAGAAAACATGGTCTAAACTCAATCAAAAATATTGAGACCATCAAAGTCGGAGAAATTTATTGTTCAAGGCTAAAGCCTAAGGAAGAATATAAAATTGTTATGGTTGGGACCATGCCTATCAAAGTCAAGGTAACATAATCATTTAGTGAAATGCAAAGTTTTGCTTTATAGAAAATTGGGTTGGTAACAAGACTTGATCAACCTTGTTAACAAAGCAATTTTTGAACGAACGAAACTATGTTTTCACCGCATTTACTTCTGTTTACTCATGTTTCCATCTCGCCTACTTTTGTTTCCACTGTTTAGTTTCATACTAGAATATCTTAGAGCTGTTGTAAGCTTGGTTTGGATTTGCTTTCTATCGTTCCATCTTTGTTTTCCCGAGTTTTAATCTCTTGTCAACTTCTGAAAAATCCCCAAAAATAAAGTTTCTCGAAAAATTCCAAAAAATTCTTTTTAATTTTTTATGTCAAAAATAGGGCAGAGAGGCACCTGGGACACCCCAGGGGGACCCACCATGCCACCACACCACATGGTGGCGCGGCCAGGGCCAGGTCGCGCCGTGGCATGGTGTGGGCCCCCTGGCCCTCCACTTACCTCTCCACTAGCCACTTCACTCTCTCTCCCGAAATATCTTCACTCCATAGCTCAAACCCGTGTTCTTGCTGTTCTTGCTCGCGATTTTCGATCTCCTTGCTCAGCCCATCTTTGCTGCTGAGATTTGGAGCATTTGTTCTCCGGTATGTGACTCCTTCGATTGTCCAAGTAGAACTTTGTTTAGTGGAGTATTTCTTGAGTATTTTAGCACTATAGGTGACAGGTTAAATGAGTTTGCATGCTTGTTCCATTGCTTAGATATATTATTTTGATGCATGTTAGCCCTCTTGCAAATCCCTATAGTAGTTCCCTTCATTTGTTTGTTTCAAAATCACTTTTTATGAGGTTTGTTTAAAAAAATTAGAGAAGGGAAATGAATAATCACACTTATGGAGAGATATTTGAAAGAGAAGCACCAAGGTCATCAAGGCCTTTGAGATCAACTACTCGATTTAGGACATCCTACAATGAATATCTTATGTCACCAAGCATTGGTGATGAGGGGGGTGATGGAGATGCACATCCATCGATTTTCCCTTGTACTAACTTTTTGAGTGATGCAGGGATCCTTGATGATTTCCTACTCCTTGTTGGCAGGGTTAGATTGACTACATACATGCTTGATGAGAGTAATCAATATGCTATGCTCACAAAGATTTTTGTTGAGAGTTTTAAATTTACTAACTCCCCTTTCAAGCCATCTATTGCATTTAAAATTTATGATATGTCTATCACCATGTCTTTGGAGAATTTTGCTGTATCTTAGGTATTCCCATGTTTGGGACAGCGAAGAGGATTCAGAACCAACCTGCTGATTTGCTAGAGCTCTACCGAGGGGTGACCAATGATGATGATCGCATAGGCCAGCGTGGCAAGATAAGAAACATTTAACTCCCAGCTATTAGATACTTTGCTTACTATCTTGCAACTAGTATTCTTGGTAGGGGGAACACTAGCAATATTTCTAACTATCATTCAGCTTTTCTAGCTACTGCGCTTGATGTTAGCAAAAAGTATAACCTCGGTACTCTTATTGCTCGTCGCCTAGCTGCTAGGGGACCTATTTATGGAGGCATTATTGCTGCGTGCATTGTTACTGCTTTGGGGCTTTCTATTGCTCCTGATGATACATTGTTAGCCCCACAGAGACTTGATCTTGCTGTCATGAAGCTCCATCATTTTGTTACTACTAACTCATGTGCAGGAAAACTAGTTTATAGAATGTTATACTGATGGAGATGAAAGGGACGTCCCTTTGCCGCAGCCCAGTTTGTTCAGTATTTACAGGAGACCATGGTCACGCTCAAAGGAGGAGTTGGACGAGCAGCTTAGGTTGCTTGGCTTCCACATACAGCAGGGCGTCGAGGACTAGGAGGAAGAGGAGGCGCCAGCCGACTACTACACCATGTACCATACCGGGGCGCCCTCGAGCTCGTACCAGAACAAAGGTGCTTCTTCGTCATATTTTGGAGATGACACTTCATGGCCGAGTTGGGATTGATCTCCACTTAGGCCAAAAGCCTAAGCTTGGGGGGAGGTACGCTGACGATTCACTCATCTATACATCATATTTTGTCGGTACTTTGTATATACATGTTTCGCTTTCTTTCTTTTCTTTGTTGTTCTTGTTCTTATTTCTACTTTCCAAAACACAAAAAGACCAAAAAATATTTCCGTTGTTTCTCTTTGTTTGCCTCTTTAGTTTTCTAGTTTTGGTTTGCTTTGTTTCCTATTTTCGGTTTGATATTCAAAAATCCAAAAAGATTTTGCTTTGTTTGTTGTTTCCTTCTGTTCTTGTTTCAAAATTCGAAAATCCAAAAATATTTGTTGTTCTTTTCCGGTTTTGTAAAGTTTGTTGTAGAGTTTAGTCTCCCGTGACTCCATTGGAGCTTGGTTATCACTTCACATTATTCAAGCCACACAAGTGAAAGGCGATAATGACAACATATGACAATTCAAGATGAGGTGAGAGGCTGGTATGAACTCTATTTGTTTTCATTTTTGTACATATACTCATCTATATGGACGTACTTAGTTTAGTCATGTAAGGTATATGTTATTTAATGGATGTTTAGTAGTTCTTGCTCTCATATGATTAGTTCCAATTTACTAATAGTTTGTAGCATGTCATGTAGATGTTTGCTTGCATTCTTTTATTCATAAAACGATATGACTTTGTGGTATCCTCCTCTGAAAAGTTTCATTTGAATCGACTTGGCACATGCTCAAGCATGCATATGACTGAACAAAAAGTCAATTAAGCCTTGATGATTTACTTTGCTTTAGAGCTCTTGTATCGTTTTTATACCTATATTAATTTTGTTTTGTCGCAAGCATGATTATGACAGTTACTGCTCTCTTGATTGTCGCTTCCTAGTCTTTTGCTAGCCTTTACTTGTACTGAGAGGGAATACTTCTCGTGCATCCAACTCTTGAAAATCGAGTAATCCCAAAGAGTCCACTATAAATTCCTATGCATGGTATTTCAAAGCCATTCCAAGTAAATTTTCATGTGCTACCTTTCAAAACCTTCAAATACTTCTCGTTTTGTGCCATTGTTTTTAGCTCATAAGGACGTAGTGGTCGGAATTGCTATCTTCCATATTGAATTAAGTACCCCTCGACTTGTATGCCTCATCTACTCGTCATTAATTTTGCAAGGGAGCTGGTCAGACCATTGTAATCTAAATCTAAAAAAAGAAAAAAAGGCACTCCTCCATGGTATGTGAAAGTTGGTGGGCACCCGATGGAATCGGTTAGCCATGGTTTGTGAAATAAAAAGTGGGGAGGAGTGCTAAGCTTTATAAAAGAGCACCAATGTGCCAAATTTTCAAAGAACTCGGAACTGCTCTCACTTGTTTAGTATGGAAGATAGCAAGAACCCCATTGCCAGTCGTTGACAGGAAACAACCACCTCTCAAAGAAATTTTTTATCTCTGTTTCACAAATGAAAAGCTCTAGCACACGTTAAATCCCTGCTTCTCTCTGCGAAGGGCCTTTCTCTTATTTTTATGTTGAGTCTTCATCTTCTAACTTTAAGCACTTTCTTGAGAGCATGGCTGTCGTTCTTAGTGTAATGTGCTTGTCCCAGAACACGGCTAATTATGGTATAACTTTGATGCTTGTATCTTTGATATTTCTACTTCTAGTCTTCTCTTAAACTTCATAGGTGCCTTGGCATTTATGTTTTGCTCCACAAATAAAGGAAAGCGAGATACCACTCTTTCATATCTTATTATGAGCATTACAATCTTGTAGCTTCTTATGTTTCATGTTGCTTGTTATTAATGTATTGGCACTCTTTCATAGCCTGCATGACTATGAGATAACATTGGTTGCATATTTCTTATTATGAATTGCCTGAGTACTTGATCATATAGTGAGAATATATACATCTTATGAAGCAAATATGTTCGTGAAAGTTTCTTTTATCGCTCTCAGTTGTTAACTGAATTGCTTGAGGACAAGCAATAAGCTAAGCTTGGGGGGAGTTGATACGGCCAAAACGTATCTACTTTTCCAAACACTTTTGTTGTTGTTTCTCCTCTAATTTGTGTGTTTTGAATACAACTAACACGGACTAACGCTGTTTTTAGCAGAATTGCCCTGGTGTCTTGTTTTTGTGCAGAAATCCAAATTTCAGGAAAAATCCTGGAAAATACTGCAAAAATCCTATTTTACCAGAAGACCCACGGAGCCAGAGTACGAGACAAAGAGGGGCCAGGAGGGCACCACACCACCTGGTGGCACGGATCAGGCCTGGCCGCGCCAGGGGGTGGTGTGGCCGCCCCAACCATCTCCTCGACCCCTCCTTCTGCCTACATATACCCTCTGACCTGCAAATATTGGGGGTTCCGCATTTTCCCAGATAGAGTTTCGCTGCGCTGCCACCATCAGAAACCGCGATTCGGAACCAGAAACTCCGTTCTGGCACCCTGCCGGGACGGGGATTTGGAGGAGATCTTCATCATCATTATTACCGATGTCTCTCCATCAACCATCCATGATTCCCCCATTTATGTGTGAGTAATTCCCGCTGTAGGTGAAGGGGATGGTAGAGATTGGATGAGATCATTCATGTAATTGCTATGAGATTGTTAGGGAATGGTGCCTAGTAACTATTGTTAGTGCTTATGACATTGTTGCAACTTGTTGTGTTTAATGCTTGTCACTTTTGGCCCGAGTGCCATGATCTCATATCTAAACTTGTTATTGTTCTATGATGATAATTGTTGTTTATAATCTTACATACAAGTTGTGTACACATATCGTTGTCTAGAACCCGTGGCCCCAAAGTGACAGTAATTGGGATGACTAGAGGGGATGGCTGTGATGTGAGGATCACATGTGTTCACTAAGTGTTAATGCTTTGCTCCGGTACTCTATTAAAAGGAGTACCTTAATTACCAGTAGATTCCCTTGAGGCCCCACTGCAAACGGGCTGGTAAGACAGAAGATGTCGTGCAAGTTTCTTATTGCGAGCACATACGACTATATACGGAACACATGCCTATGGTTGTTTAGTAGTAGGATGCTTTATCATTATTTATCTGCAATTGCCCATGTCTTGATTATTGCATGAATTATCTTGTCCATGCAACGCCCGTTCATCCATCCCTATGCCTATAGTATTTAATCCTACTGTTTACTATTGATACTGTTACTGTCTTTATTTTATTATTGCTGCTACTATTTTACTACTGCCACTACTATAAAACTATTGCTACTGATAAACTGCTGCGAGCAAGTCTGTTTCTAGATGCAGCTGAATTGACAACTCATCTGTTAAGGCTTATAAATATTCTTTGGCTCCCCTTGTGTCGAATCAATAAATTTGGGTTTTACTTCCATCGAAGACTGTTGTGATCCCTTATACTTGTGGGTCATCATGCGCCTCGTCCTTTCAGTTAGACCGCCCCAACATCGTCGAGCTGGAGGAACACCACCGATGAACGAGAGGTGGAGCGCGCACCGCCAACTGCAGTCGAAGTTGCGCATCGCTGATGACTCGAAGGAGTTTCCGGGCCTCAGTGTGGTCCTCACGGCGTACGCAGCTGTGACATCCTGGCCCATGGCTTAATAGGATTGATAGGATACTCATATCAATAAGGTATACCTTCTTTTCCGGAAGCTCATCTGACAAGAACTCTAGGTTAAGCGTGCTTGGCCTGGAGCGATTTGAGGATGGGTGACCGACCGGGAAGTTGTTCCCGGGTGCGCACTAGTGAGGACAAAAGTGCGCAAAAAAGACTAGTGTTGGTCTATGGGGCCAGTCTATAGATCCTAGAGAGTTGCAAGGAGTAACAGGCCCGAGACACGGGGTGGTTGGGGTGTTACATTTGGTATCAAAGCCGACCCTTGAGGTAACACGGGCGCGGGCATGGGGTCCGTCATGGCACATGTGCCGGCACTGGACACACAGACGTGTCCAAGAGGGGAAGTTCCTGGACTAGGGTTGACCGACAAGGACGTCGGTCTTCTAAGGGGGTGAGTGTGTGACATCCTGGCCCAGGGCTTAATAGGATTGATAGGATACTCATATCAACAAGGTATACCTTTTTTTCCGAAAGCTCATCTGACAAGAACTCTAGGTTAAACATGCTTGGCCTGGAGCAATTTGAGGCTGGGTGACCGACCGGGAAGTTGTTCCCGGGTACGCACGAGTGAGGACAGAAGTGCGCAAAAAAGACTAGTGCTGGTCCATGGGGCTAGTCTATAGATCCTAGAGAGCTGCCACGAGTAACAGGCCCGAGCCACGGGGTGGTCGGGGTGTTACAACAGCTGAGTCCCAGGAGCCCGACGCAGCCATCGACGAGGAGACATTGAGGCCATGGTCTGCCGTCGATAGGGGGCAACAATGCTGGTGGCGACAACAAGGGCTCCATCGGCGACCTTGGCCAGTCTAACAGCGACGATGGAGACAGCGGCAACACCGGCAACCTTGACTTCAGCGTGTTCAACCGCCAGTAGATTTTTTGTTTAGATCAAGTTTTTTGTTCAAACTGTGTAATATTTCCTAAAATGTTCGAATGAAATTAATAAGAAAATCAACTTTTGGGGATGCATTTTGAGGCGCCGATGTGGACAAATACCACCAAATGACCGGCATCTACTGTCGGTGGCGCCCATAGAACTTCGCGCCATTGCCGGTCATGGCCTCTGAAAGCACTTCCGACGCAAACGTACGTAGCCTTCAAGTCAGTCGGTTTTCTGTTCACAGCCCAACACAAATAATCAGAAACGTATACAATTTATGTCTAAAATGGGGTGGAGATGCAAATAATGATTGGAACATGAGCTCACTGGAACCCTTTATTTTTAAAATTTACAAATAACAATTTAAAGATTCAAATAGATCTGAAAATATATTCTTAGAGGTAATGACGTATACTACAAGCATACAAGAATTGAATTTGAAATACATTGTATTATAAGCTATAAAAAAAGAAGATAAAATCTGACAAGATTGATACGTACTATTCACATATTTAGATATATAATTTTGTATTTTTGTGTAGAGTTGAATATAACGTATTTTAAATTTATACTTTGCATACTTAAAGTATATATCATTCTTTATATGTACACATTTTCTTGAATTTTTTTAAACTTTTAACATGTTTTTAAATGTTAAAATAAAGCGCTTCAGTAAGCCCAGAACCAAACCGACGCACTCGGTGAAGATGCCCTAATAAACCGCGAGTACAAGAGGTGGTCTTAGATTATTTCTCTACATAACAGCCAACAAACATGTGAGAAAACAAAAAGACCAATCAACAAATTGTGTACAAGAGCAATTGCTGCGTTGCACGTTCATCTTTACGGTGCACTGCAGCCTGCAGGATTGGACAGACATACACCACGCCCCACGCCAGCCGAACGCGCGCGATCCGAGATGCCTTCTTCCTCCGTCGAGCCGGACGACGGCGTCGCCATCGCCGCCGCCGCAGCCGTCGTGCCGTCGAGGCCCGCGGTCGACGAGCGCCTCGTCTCCTCCCTGCGCACGCAGGCCGAGGTCGACTCCCTCTGCGAGAAGCACGGCGTCCCGAGCGTGTACACCGCGCGCCCCGCCGGCGACGACCGGCGCGCCTGCACGCCGCCGCCCCCGGGGTCGGTCTGCGTGTACGCGCACGCGCTGGAGGCTGGGATGCGCGTCCCGCTGCGCGGCTTCTTCTGCGAGGTGCTCGCGCACTTCGGCATCGCGCCGGCCCAGCTCGTGCCCAACGGGTGGCGCGTCATGTCGGGCTACCTCGCGCTCTGCCGCTCCGTCGGCGTGCCGCCGTCGCTCGCCGTGTTCCGGCGCTTCTTCCTGCTGGCCGTCGTCAACAGAAAGCACATAGGTTGGTACTGTTTCCGTGCCAGGGACAGCACCTGCCTGCGCTTCACGGGGATGCCGAACACCCCAATGGACTGGAAGAAGTTGTTCTTCTTCCTCTCGTCGCCGGAGCCGTGGCCTTGCCCCGTGGAGTGGGGCGAGCCGTCGCAGAGCTCCTTCGTGAATCCGGCGCTGACCAGTGAGGAAAAGAGATCTGCGGCGAAGCTATTGGGTGCTTACGGCGGCGGCGGCGCCGCCGTTGATATCAGGACATGTCTGTGCGATGGCAACCTTGCCGGCGCCAGGGTAACTGCCGCATCCCCACCGCCGCCAGCTTCTTCTGCTCGTATTACTTCGAGTTCCCAAGGTAATTAGCCCGACATCGAAATCCCTTTGCTTCTGATCATGTTTTATTTATCAAGCATTGATCTTGGTGCTGTGTCCCAGGTTTGGATCCCGCCGTCTACAACATGATGAAAACTATGCGGGCAGAGAGGGAGGCCGCGCAGGCGTCGGCGTCGGCGAAGAAGGTGAAAGCCGAGCCGGGCAGCAGCAACGCACCGGTGTCGCCAGATTTGTGCGGGAACAAGATGAGTCTGAAGCAAGCCAACGGCGAGGAAGGTCCACCTCCTTCTGTGCCGCTGAACACGCCGCCGCCGGGCTTTCCCCGGAAGCCACGGCACTCTCCCAGCAGGCACGGCGGAGACAGCACGGAGTGGAAGGCTGCGCGGGAGGTGCTGCAGCGCGCCGTCGCGCCGCCGCAGGAGCACGCGTTCGCGGCGAGCGAGCCTTCCGACGTCGTCAGGTCGAGCTACGCGGCTGTTCTGCAGGTATGCATGACAGCAGCGAATTCAATGGCAAATCGTTCGTCGGCCCGGTGTCCGATCAAGTGTAAATTGTTCGTGTCCAGGCCCTGAGCTGCACGTCATTCTCCCTGAGCTACGCGCTGGAGCTGGAGAAGAAGCTGGTGGCGCGGGACGCGGAGGTGGCCGCACTGCGGGAGCAGCTGGGGGAGGCGAAGGCGCAGCTCGCCGCGGTGAAGCGGCCGGCCGTGGTGGAGAATGCGGAGGCGGTGGCGTTGCAGCATCTCCTGGATGCCGAGGAGGACGTCCGGCGGCGCGCGGAGCACGCGCTGGAGGGGTACGAGCGCTGGCGAGGTAGTAGCAGTAGGAGAGCGGCGCCGATGACATGAGGCCCGTCGCGCTCCTGCCGGTGTGTGTGTGTTGCGCCGCTCGATTAACTCGCTTGTTGATCTTTTTGAACGTTCCTGATACACATTTCATGGCCAGATGATTCGTCGGCAAGTGTCACGACCTCTCCTACGACCATCTCGACTCCGACTGACCTGCCGACGATGCATCTCAGTGGCCGGCTCAAGAGACGACGACCGGAACCATCCACCAAGTAATAGTATGACCCGAAGCAATGGGTTGTGTAGCTGCTGGCAGGATCATCACAAACAGGGGAAACTGAGGCACCGAGCAATGGGTTCTGTAGCTGGCAGGATCATCCACCATGTTTCGACACCTTTGACACGTGTAGCTTCCCGATCATCAGAAATGCCTTTTCTTTTTTATTATGCCAAAAACAATGTATGGAAAACACATGAAGAACTAGTTGGTACCCTGCGTGTTGATGTGGAGATGATAAATGATTTTCATATATGGATAGCATGGACAATCTAGAATATAAGCATATGAAGTGATATTTGGTTAGTTGTCGCACTAAGCTAACCAACACAACTTAAAGTACACAAATTGTGTGTATAATTCACACAAAAATTAAACTATAGCAGAATATGTGGGAGTGGTTTTTCTGCTACCGGGCTCATATGCTCCAGATTAATTATTTTATTTAAAAAATATTTAGTAAAAATAAAAAATCTGAAATTGTTCTACGATGAACATGACCATGTGTTATAAGATCATGCCAAAAATCTCTGAGAAAACATACATGTGCTGGTCCGTACAAAAAAAGATAAATCTCAGTGTTGTAAACAACAAATCTAAGTGCTCTAAACAACATTAAATTTTGTTATTTTTGCATAGACCACAGAACATGTCATTTTCACTAAAATGTTGCTTGAAGTGAGAACACATGTTCATGTTCATTGTACAAAAATTTCAGAATTTTTTATACTGTTTGCTTTTTTTTCAAATTTTACATTGAACGAGGAACATATGAGCTCGCGTTCAAATGTGGATTTCCGCGGAATATGTCCAGTATTTATGCCTGAAGTCTTTACCATGGATTGCCCACCCTAGGAACAGGAAATTGCGGTGCACACTAGTTTCTTCTCCTTGTATTGCACAAACCATCATCTTGGAAGGAATTTTTGCAATTTCCACCAAGTGTTGGTCTAGTATGTTGCACTTTCCACTGCGATATTTTTTAATATTGCAATTTTTTGCAGCTATTTCAGAACTAGGATTCATTTGCAGCTAATTACAGAACTAGTGCACCGTTCCATCCGGCGGACTCGAGTAGTACTAATCCCATCTGGCAGATGCGAGAGGTTGGTAGAGGAAGGTGCTGACTCGAGGTTGCCCTGCTATCGCGCTTGGCAGATGGAATTGCAGCTTGTCGCGTCTGGCAGCTACGACTGTAGCTTGTTGTATCTGTCCGACTCGACGGCTCATTTGCAGGCTACGCGCACCCCATCGGCGACCCATTGATCTGTTTTAGGCAATGCGCACCCGAGAACTCGCTATGTTCATTAATTTGAAATGTTTTAAGTCGCGGCAAAATTTCCGGATAGTTTATCTATTAGTAATATTTCTGAATATATATTGGAAGTAACATTTATATTAATATAGAAAGTGCGTGATACATCGGTATTACATACCGCAAATTAAAATATAGAAAGTGCGTGATACATCGGTATTACATACCGCAAACTAAAATAGAAATACATGATTCAGGACAACTAAAATTAAGATACAAATATAGTACGAATAACTAAGGCTTGGCGACTCTCTTGCCCTTTGTTGAAGAAGCTTTTTTGGCCCAGTCGCTAGGCATGAAGTGGTCGTCGTCGTCGAGATCGTCTTCGTCGCTCCACCATGACGGTGCAGTTCCTTTGCCCTTGCAAGCAGCGCCCTTGGGCTTGGACGAGGTAGATTCTTTGCTCTTCGATGACGCCCCTTTCTTCTTGGCCCAATCGCTAGGCATGAAGATATCTTCATCTTTGTGGCTCATATCTTCTCCTCTCTCCTTTATATCTGTCCAGTGCCCGTTGATCTTGATAAGTTCTGCCTGGACCTCCTTCCAGGTGCGAGATGGGCCTGTCGACTTAATCCGATTGTAATCACACCTCTTCTGCAGCAACGAAATCAACCTGTAGAACACAAGAACAACATCAAGAACACATGAACAGCTACAGAAAAACTAACACCAATTACACCAAAATGCGACTAAATGGACCAACAAAATTTCTGTACAATCTAACCCATATGTAGATCGGGCTATCCTCTACTACTTGCAACAAATCTCACTTAATTTGATCAAGAAATGGCCTCAAAATCGAAGAAAATAAGATTAGAGAAGAAGAGAGCTAGAACAGGCAGCAGCACCAAAGAACACTAACACACGCAGAGGCTGGAGGAGAATGGAGCCGATGCTGCGCGTCGCCGGGGGTGCGGACCGCTTTTGTGCAAAGCCGGTCAGCTAATCGCGTCCGGCGCATGCGACTGCAGGTAAAGCCACCGGCCGGATGCGACAGCAGCGCACGCGCCACTTGGAGCGCTATCGGCATGCAGGAGATGTGACACCACCCTGCAATCGTGTCTGCCGGTCACGACACCTCACTAGTCGAATCCGGCGAATGCGACTACCACCTATCGCATCCGACCAATGCGACGGTGCACTATTTTTGCAAATCACATTATCCTAATTCTACTTCTGAACTTGCTGGAAAAAGTGCAACATTTAAAAAAAATCGCCTTTCCACCACTTGGTTATCTAACTATTAGGTCTTGGTGACAACAAACCGACATCGGGAGCCCCCACATGTAAATGCTCTAATTACTGTAAAAATGTTAAAAAGTTAAAAACATAAAGTTACTTATTCTTTTAAAAAATATGACTTTTCTGGAGAGTATGCCAAAGGCGTACCATATTTCTTAAAAGATAGAAAACAATTTACAAGAAACATAAGACCCTATGAACAAGGGCCTCGGCCACACCCCCACTCACAAAAATATGTTTATATTTAATAAAATATAATAGACTCCATTCTATAATATAATAGACTATGTGGAAACAATTTACAAAATATATGTATCTTATGGCCCCTGTGAAAACAATTTAGAAAAATATGACTTTTTTGGATGCACTCTAGAATCTAATAGACTTCATTCTACATGTAGCATCAATATTTTACTTTGGAACTTTTTATGCTTATATTTTGAAAGAAAACTCAATACATTAGATAGATCATAGGAAAATAATTATAAGTCCAAAAATTATAGGTATTTTTGAACATAAACTCTCCATATAAGTTTTGTGTAAAGAAAAAATTCATATAAGATTGAGTTCATTAGTTGTATATTTGTTCAATATTTTAGATAGACAATTAATATTCAAGAGTAAATATTTCATACTTCATAGGAATCATGATCTTTTTATGTCAATTATTTTATGTGATTTGTTTAGTGTATCACGAATATTTGATTGTTAAAACTATATAGACTATTCTTTGAGTAGCCATTGATGCTTCACATAAATTTCAATTGAAGCATTGACATGAAATCAACTTTGCTTTCAATGGGCTAATTAGTTGATTAGATGACCAAGCGGTGGAAAGTATAACCGTTTATAACATGGTTGTTCCCCTCGACACCATGGCTGCGGTGCCCACGTCCTGTTCAATTGATTGCACGGCCTAAGGCTGGTGCCAACGCGGGCGATAGGCGGGCCGATATCGCCCGCGCCGGGGCGAGAGGCAGGCGAGAGCGGGGCGGGAGGGCAGTGGCGGGCGCCGGCTCCGTCGCCCGGCGGGAGCGGGCGGTACCGCTCGGCCGTCGCCCGCGCTGGCGGGGCGGGAGCGGGCGAGAGGGGGGCGGGAGCGGGGCGACGCGCTGGCGCGGTGGGGCGATAGGCGGGGCGAGACGAGAGGGAGGCGGGAGAGGGGCGAGAGGGAGGCGGGAGAGGGGCGGGAGGGAGGCGGGAGAGGGGCGGGAGGGAGGCGGGAGAGGGGCGGGAGGCCAGTTGAATAAAATAATTTTCTTGCATTATTTTGAATGTTGTAAAAGAGAGGAGAGAGAAAAGCTGATGTGGAGGAGAGAGAAGTGAGAGCTGGCACTATAGCCCGTGCACTGGCACCGTGGAGTGAGAGTGGGGTGAGAGTGAGGGTAAAAGCTGACGTGGCGAGGCTATAGTGGGGTGATGCATTGGTACCAGCCTAAGATGTCACCATGTCAACCATGACTACCCTCCTGTTGTGAGCATCTAGGTCGTCATATTCACCTGCCATGTCTGCGACCAACAACGTCTCAATCAAGATCGCCCCTGACAATGACCTTGTGAGCATGGCAAACAAGCTCACATGACCCCTTCCCGGATCTAGCGTTATTTTCCCATGAGCTCTCCCAAAAAAGGGAGAGCCCTTGAACCATCCACACAAAGCAAGAGCCCTTCCACTATCGGAATCTTGATGTGATCCTGTCACCTTTTATAAACTTTCTGGAGTGATTCCATACAGCGGAAGCTTCTGGGCAAACCTAACCACCTAGGGTTCCCAAACAAACCCAAGATTGAACAATATCTCCAAGAATTCAACAGGGTCAACTTTTGGTTTGTGGATCTCTAGATCTAGGTCTATGATGTATGTAAAATGCATACATAAACTTTGTAGTTTATTGTCACTTATTTACATGTTATGATATATTATATAAATATTTTGCATTGATTTATGAGGATTTTCCATTGATACCCTTATTTGGTTTATAACTCTGCAGAACAGGAAACACCTATTTTTGTGTATTTTGAAGTATCACGGACCTTCCAAAACTCAAACAGAGCTAAGATTTTTCTGGCATAACTATTTCCTGGAACAAGAACATGAGAAGAAGAACCACACGAGTGGGCCAACACGTCCTAAACGAGTACTGGTGGCGCGGGCCCCTGGCCAGGCCACGCCACCTGGTCTTGTTTCCACCTCGATGCTCCGATGTCGTCCGTCTTGATCTCGATTCACGGGGTTGACCTAAAAACCCCTATATAAATACTCCCTGAGGCGTTCTTGTGAGGAGGTGGCGGAGAAACGTAAAACCACAAAATAGAGGCTCAGCCTGTGAAGGTTGGAGGGGGAAACGCTGCCGAAGCCGTCCCCAGTCACTTCTTCAACCTCACCGACATCACCAACACCGCCACCATGATGAAGATGGAGTAGTCCACCTCTGGACTATGGGTTTGTGGCAGTAGCTTGATCTATATCTATCTTGTGCTATGATGTTTAGATGTCATATGAGCTGCCTATAATGATTATGGCCATATTATGTAATTCCTATGTGGTGGATCCTTAGTTTTATTGGATGATTTATGAGATGTGAATCTTTATTATGTTCTTGATGCATTTATAGATGCATATTGTTACCCCATGCTTTACAACTTGCTATGATCAAACATGTATGCGAGATCATGTGTGCGGGATGGTGTGTATTAGATGAAGTAACATGGTAGTAGTACTGAATTGTGACGGCAATTTCATATCTACTATGGTTTTTACCAGTTCCTTTTGTTACCTCACTAGGGAGAACAATAATGCATGTGCTAAAATTGTTATTGACAGCTAAGAACCCTTGCTTATATTCATGGACAATAGATTCATTTTAATATGTTTTATGGATGGTAGCACATTTGTTGTTCAACATTATGTCAATGTACTTAAGGCTATACTCTATTAATTCTTAAATCTATATTGCATGGAGTTTATCCCTTTCTAGTAGAGTATAAGTAAGATGTGTAGTATCATCTTTATGTTGGGACATGATGCCCATATGAATGCTTATCAAGACACATGATAAAATCTCATCAATCTTGTTCTTAATGCCACCACAACTTTATGAGATAGTAGACAAGTAAACCCATGAACCCTGGTCCATTTTAAACCATAAGAAACACCTTTCAACTGCTTTAACTGCCTTTACAATTCTCGATACACGTATAATCTCGCCTTGTTTGGCTGACCTTTACATTCGAGTTCATTCGACACCCTCTTCCCCTGATTATAAGTCCTTCATCTAGGACATTTGTCGAGTTTACCCTCGTCACCCCTCAAACGTTATTTGGGGGCGCCGGCGGGCAAAATCGTTTCCACTCGGCCTCCCTAAACTTGTTTTTGACGCTGACGGTGCAAAATTTTCATCCGGCGCCCCCCGTGAAACCCATGTCCGCAGGGAGGCGAGCGGGGGCATCATTGTGTCTTTTTCTCCTGCATTGGCCCACCTGGCAGTGGCTTTTCTCCCCCTCTCTCTTACTTTTCCTCTCTCTCTCTCTCTCTCTCTTACTTTCCTCCGCCTCATCACGCACGCACAGGCCAGCTGTATCCGCTCCCGCACACCATGTGGGTGGGCCCCGCATCATCTCCCTCGTCTAGTTTCTGTTGACTCACGAGCGAGGCTTCGAGATACATCTAGGGCGCACCACCGCCGCCCCCTTGCTGCCACGCTCCCGTTGCTTCCGCCTCCGCCCCCGCCCCCATGTTGTTGCAGCACCATCGCCTCCCTTTTGCTCTTCACCACCGGAGCCGGCCTGTCCTGCAAATAGCCGCCGGAGTCAGCCCTTTCGCGAACGTGGGTCGCTGGAGGGCGGTGCCGCCATGGAGCCCGTCGCCACGACCTCGCCGGATCTCCCTCGCAGCATGGTATGGGATCTCTAATCGCGGTCTTCCCAGATCTCTGTTGGTACCGAGATCTCCAGCACTGCCGCGCCTGCTCCACTAGCTCACCAGCACCCGACGCAACGTTCGTGTTCTGCCGGAGTAGGATGCTTCAAGTGGCTGGGTGGTGGTGCTTCTAGCGGTGGGCCGTGCTGCTACCAGCGGTGGGAAGCATTGCTATCAGCGGTAGGCCACAGTGTTGCGAGGCTTTGGCGGTGATACTGCTAGCCGGTGCTACAAGGCGAGAAAGGGCATGCTACCGAGGAAGGTCGTCGATGCTATCATCGGTGGTGTAGGGTGCTGCCATCGACGGTGGTGGTTCTGCCATCTAAGATTGTGGTGCTACCATAGAAGATTTTTGTTGCTACTTTTAGTCTATGTTTTTGAATCATTAGAATGAATTTTTTGCTACAATTACTCTGCGGACAGTCGACGGAGGACTTCACTGGAATTTTTTTTCTTTGATGCTACATTAGTACAAAATTATTGCTCAGACGTTTCCAGCGAGGTCTCCAACAAAATAAATTCGTCGGAAAAAATTGCTACAATGCTTCAATAGTACAAAAAATTTGCTTCGGCGAGATCCATATCGGAGCAATCTTTTTGCGTCGAACCATTTTTTGCTCCATAGAAGCAATTTGCAGGATTTAGGTGCTAATCGTTTTTGCTCTATTTATACAAAAAAATTGCTACAATGAACCGTTTTCTGTTGCATTGGTGCATTATAGAAGCAAAAGCGGAATTGATGGGACTAGGTGGACGCGTGGTGGCCTCTCGAGGCGGAGGATCGCTAGGAAATTTTCTTTGGAGGACGCTCAGTCCTCTCCTTGTTTTTTCACGAAACTTTGTATCAGCACATAAAATGTGGAGACACATGCTGATATTTTTTAACATTTCGAAATTAGTTTTTTGAAAATATACATCTAGAATCAAAAAATGCATTTCTTTTTTTCCATACGAAACTCACGAGGAGCTTTGGTTTCCACTATCAAAAGATAACGGAACTACAGAAGTTTTTGTTCAAACCACGAGAAACTAAGAACAAAGGAAAACAAGTTGCACAACCACCAGACCTACAACAAAACTAACTGCGCTCCAAAGCTCTAAGCAAAACATAAATGCTCCAACAGAGCTCTCCAACTAAGTTTTTGCCAAAAAACCACTGGCAATAAAACGTACTATTCAAAAAGGACCCACCACTTATCCACGGGATAAACTAAGTAGTATCTATTACATTGAAGCAGTGATATAGCTGATCTTCAAAAGTTTTAATCATCTACTCCGGCAGCTCCATCATCCTCATACACGTCCATGATCATCACGAGTCTTGGGCTTCTAGCTCTTCGATGCATCATCAACGTCTTTTTCTGTAAAATTCCAGCACTTGCTAAAATCATTTCTTTATCTTCGTCTTTTTACAGGCCCGCCCAGTATCTCCAAAACAGGCACGTGTAGCAAATTATTTCCGCCGGAGACCTAACAAGCTTCTTTTCAAAACATGCTCTATTCCTAAGTTTCACAAAGCCCAACGTAGAGCTGCCAAATAAACTACATGAATATTAGTCAGGTTTTTTGCAAATTTTACATTCCAAGCAAAGTATTGTGTAAAATTCCCTGGCCGGACTTCAGCTCCAACTGACAGACTCGCCATACTTCACATGTATTTTGCAGCAGGCCAAAGGAAGAATAAATGATGGATACTCTCCTCTCCCCCCCCCCCCCCCCCCCAAATTTACACTTAGTATCTCCAGATCACACTCTTTTTAATGTATTATCTTTTGTAGCAATTGAATTATGCCAAATTAACCAAAGTCAAATTTTAATTTTTGATGCACCTTTGCTCTCCACAGATATTTAAAGCTTCTAATCCAAATCTCTGCTAATTTATCATACATGCTTTTTACTGTGATTTCCTTTTTTATTTAGTTTTCATATAGCTCTATCCATCTCTTCACCCAAAGTACAAGTTAGCAACAAGTCTCTTAATTTTGCCAGTTGAATTTGTTGATTCTCATATAATCTCTACCATAGAGATTGGTTTACCTTTCAAAGATTTAACCTTCACTATCTTCTGCCACAAGCCTTTTTATTTTCTACTTGCCACCACCATTTTAAAAGTAAACTTATATTCATCGTTTCCAGATCCTTGACCGCAAGTCCCACTTTGTTTTTTGGTTTGGCAATACAGGTCCATTTTATCATATGATATTTTCTCAAAGAACTTCCTCCCTGCTAGAAAAAACTTCTCCGTCTTTTTATCAACTTAAAATTCACAGTTTTAAGAAACCTATACAGAGACATATAGTAAATCAAACCACTATTCAGTGATAAATCAATTAAAACAATTCTCCCAGCTAAGGACATGGAACCTTCCTGCCAACCATCCAGATTTTTACTTTGTCTCCAAAAGTGCATTTCTAAGTTAACTTTCAGTTTTATTGCGGTAATTTTATGTCACTGACAGACTTGTACAGCTCATGTCGTACACGGATGTACTCTAGTCAAGGCTGACCCCCTATACTGGTCTAGAGAGCGGGCATGGCGCATGATCGAAGTCTATCCCCTGACCACCGGGCAGTGTTGGGAACTGACGGGAGAGCGTCACTCAACCTCGTGTCTCTACAACGGACAATGCTAGCTTCATCTCAAAGGCACCTCTCGCTGTCGAAACGCCTTCGCTTTATAGAACGGCACAATCGGATCGAAGTAGTCCTTGTATAGGCGTATATGACCAGCTTCTTGCTCGCGATCGATGTTGCCATCCTGCTTTTTGGATGAGCCACCTCTGTGAGATGGCATCAGGAAGTGCTTGTTCACCATGCTGACAGTGGCCATCAAAAGCTTGGTCTCGCCGCCGAGTCCTTATCGGACGATGACATGAGCATATTGTCGAAGTATGCCTTGGCTGCGGCCCTGCGATTGCTGCTGCCCATCTACGAGGATAGCGGAAACCGTGGTCAATATCCACATCACCGCCAACTACGCCGAAAACTACGCCGAAAACTAAAAAGACTGGCGAACATACCTGCCTGCCCAAATGGTCGAGCAGGTTGTGGGCAGCGGACAGCGACGTGCCCCGAGCACCTCGCCTACCCGCTGCTGACTGGCGGTGGCGACGGTGCTGCAGGTTGACGCGGCTTGCCAGCGGCGAGATGTGGCGATAGCTTCCGCGGCCCCGGCTACTACGGCGGCGCTGGCTGGCGTGGCGACGAAGAAGGGGCGAGGGGTCTGGAGAAGGGTTTGGCTAGTGGAATTAGCCAACTATTTCTAGGTCGTTGGCGGGAGGGCCTGGGGTGGCCTAGGGTGGACGGGCACGCTGTCCGGACTAAACCTGAGCATGGGCAGCCCGGCTCGACAGCCCGACCCGGCCCGGCCCGAAAATGGCCTGGCCCGACCTCTTATTTTGGCCCGACGGGCCGAGCCTGGGCAGAGAAATATGGCCTGATTGATAAGATGGGCCAGGAGATTTGCGGGATTTAGGGAAGGCCCGACCCGATAGCCCGACGATATTTTGGCCCGACGGGCCGGGCCTGGGCAGAGAAATATGGCCCGATTGATAAGACAGGCCAGGAGATTTGCGGGATTTAGGGAAGGCCCGACCCGATAGCCCGACGATATTTTGGCCCGACGGGCGGGGCCTGGGCAAGAAAACGTGGCATGATAGTCGGGCTGGGCTGGGCCTGGGCATCAGTTTTTTGAGTCGGGCTTTTTGCTGGCCCGGCCCGACCCTGCCCGGCCCGACTACATGCCCAGGTATAGTCCGGACCGACGCAAACTGCCCAAATTTGGACCAGAGATGGTTCGGGCCGGACGCGTCGGTCCGGATACGTCGTATCGCTGGAGAGGGCGCTGGCGACGCATCAGTTCGGACCAGTTCAAATATGCGCAGACGCGATGCGTTGGCCGCTGGAGATGCCGTGACCACCGGGCAGTGTTTGAAACTGACGGGAGAGTGTCAGCCAACCTCGTGCCTCTACAACGGACAATGCTAGCTTCGTCTCAAAGGCACCTCTCGCTACCGATGAAATGCCTTCGCTTTATAGAGCGGCATGATTGGGTCGAAGTAGTCCTTGTACAGGCGCACATGGCCAGCTTCTCGCTCGCGATCGACGTTGCCCTCCCACTTTTTGGATGAGTCACCTCTGTGAGGTGGCATCAGGAAGTGCTTGTTCACCATGCCAACAGTGGCCATCAAAAGCTCGGTCTCGCCATCCGAGTCCTCATCGGACGACGAGATGAGCATATTATCGAAGTATGCCTTGGCTGCGACCCTGTGACTGCTGCTACCCATCTACAAGGACAGCGGAAACCGTGGTCAATGTCCACAACACCGCCAACTACGTCGGAAGCTAAAAAGACCGGCGAACATACCTGCATGCGCAAATGGTCGAGAAGGTTGTGGGCAGCGGGCAGCGATGTGCCCCGAGCACCTCGCCTGTACCCTGCTGCTCACTAGCGGTGGCGGCGGTGCTGCAGGTTGACGCGGCTTGCCAGCGGCAAGATGTGGCGGCAGCTTCCATGGCCCCGGCTGCTACGACGACGTTGGCTGACATGGCGGCGAAGAAGGGGGCGAGGGTTCTGGAGAAGGATTTGGCTAATGGGATTAGCCAACTATTTCTATGTCGCTGGCGGGAGGGCTCGGAGTGTCCTAGGGAGGACACAGGTGGACGCGTGCGCTGTCCAAACCGATACAAAGCTGACCCAAATTTAAACCAGAGATGAGTCAGATCGAACATATCAGATGGGTCGTATTGTTAGAGAGGACACTGAGGATGCACCAGTTATGCGCAGAGGCGATGCGTCGCCCGCTAGAGATGCCGTGACCACCGGGCAGTGTTTGGAACTGACGGGAGAGCGTGAGCCAACCTCGTGCCTCTACAACGGACGATGCTTCGTCTCGAAGGCACCTCTCTCGCTACTGACGCGCCTGTCAACTCACACAGCAGGAGCGTCCATCGCATTTACCCTCTGCCATTTACCTATGAAAATAGGGGTCTGTAGCCGCACTGTTGGAAGAGCAAGCAAAGGAAGCAAAAGATTTGGTGCTGCTCACTAGTGGAAAAAAGGGCTTCCATTCGCCCCCATTAGTCCCCACCTATTCGATCCGCGGCTAAAGGGTCCATCAGTCCCGGTTCATTTGAAAATGTGGGCCAAGGGGCATTAGTCCCGGTTCAAATGGGCCCTTCGGTCCCGGTTTTAGCCACCAACCAGGACTAATGCCTTTGGGCCTTTAGTCCCGGCTCGTGGCTCAAACCGAGACTAAAGGGCACCATTTAGTCCCGGTTCGTGCCACGAACTGGGACTAATGGCCCGTTCAAACAAACCGCCCTCTTCCCGCGCCAGTTATACGACGATGCTTCGGAGATCGATCATTAACGAGCGTCGCTACGGAGATCGTCGTGCTCTCGGGAACCACCGGCGGCGCTGCTTTGGAACTCGACTGCATTCACACATCGTCGGCATCCTCTCATCTCCCTCTCTCTACTATATATAGCACTCATATTGATCATCTTAAGCACACCATTCTCATCTTCTTCTTCCCCAAACATCTCCCACGCATATCACCACCGCCGGCGCCCTTGAGAGCTCTCTCTCCCTCTCAATGGAGGAGCAATTTCTGCCAAGATCTTGGCTCTACTACGTCATCATCGAAGAGATGAACTTCACCATCATGGAGACTCTCCGTGCTTTGAGGGTGGAGAAGTGGATCCGCGCCGTCAAGCGACGGTTCCTCGACGCCGCACCAATCAAGTGTGTGGGCTTGGATTGTGAGTTCACCACTCACGAGGTCCCTCAGTGTGCCGCCGTCCTTCAACTCTCGGTGGCGTCCGAGATATTGATCATCCAGATTTGTAAGGCTAATGGCATGCCGCAACTACTCAAGGACTTCTTGAAGGAGACCACCATTAAATTTTGTGGTGCCGCTATCGACAATGATCTGCGCATGCTGAGGTCATACAGAATTGTTATTCCGTCTGCGTACGATCTTCAAAAGATTGTCCCAAACCCCACCAGCAAGCTAACATCGAGTCTCTATGATTTGGCCAATGCTACTATTAGGACACATCTTGAGAACAAGAAGCGGGACAAGAAGAAGAAGGACAAGAAGAAGAAGGACAAGATGAAGTACAAGAAGAAGGGAGAAGAAGAAGAAGATGATGATGAAGAAGATGAACTAATATTTGGTTGGGAAAAAGTTCCATGGAGCTTCAACCAAATGTTATATACCGCTTTAGACGCTCGCCTAGGCTTTGAGATTGCTAGGAGATTCTAGAAGTGATACGTCTCCAACGTATCTATAATTTTTGATGCTCCATGCTTGTTTTTACACCATTTGCCTACTGTTTCGTTACACTTCGTGGCACTTTTATGCATTTTCCGGAACTAACCTACTAACAAGTTGCCACAGTGCCAGTTCCCTGTTTTCTGCTATTTTTGTGTTTCAGAAGTGATACACAGGAAATATTCTCAGAATTGGACGAAACAAGTTCCTGAAGTCTTATTTTTCCCGAAAGCTTCCAGAGATCCGAAGAGGAGTAGGAGGGGGCCACAGGGGCCCCACACACCAGGCTGGCGCGGCCTAGGCCCTGGCCACGCCGCCATGGTGTGAGGCCACCTGGGTCCACTCCTGACATCGCCCCTTCGCTTATAAAGACCCCCCTACGGAATAAACCTAAGGACCCGATCAATTTTCCAGAACACATCGCGATCCGCCGCCACCGTCGACCCGAAGATCGGGAGGGTCCAGAAGCTCTTCCCGGCACCCTGCCGGAGAGGGGAATCGCCACCGGAGGTCTTCTTCATCGCCATGCTTGCCTCCGGAGCGATGAGTGAGTAGTCTACCTTGGACTATGGGTCCATAGCAGTAGCTAGATGGTTGTCTTCTCCACCATGTGCTTCATGTTTAGATCTCATGAGCTGCCCTACATGATTGAGATCACCGTTATGTAATTCTACATGTTTGGTTTGTTGGGATCCGATGAATATTGGTGTTATGATTGAGTTGCTGTGCTGAATATTATCTTATGTTATCTCTATGTTGTTTATGATCTTGCATGCTCTCCGTTGTTAGTAGCTATCTTGGCCGAGTAGTTGCTAGTGACTCCAAGAGGGGGTATTTATGCTCGATAGTGGGTTCATGCCTCTATTTAACCTGGGGGAGTGACAAAAACCTCTAAGGTTGTAGATGTGCTGTTGCTACTAGGGAGAAAACAACATTCATATGCTCGAGGGCATATGCTTTGTTTACATTCCACATTTTGCTTAATGCAATTATCTGTTGTTCGCAACTTAATACTCGTGGAGTTCTCGGATTGATTCGCCACAAGTGGATTATTAGTCATAGATGCAGTTGGATGGCGGTCTATGTATTTTGTTGTAATGCCCAGAGTAAATCTCATAGTGATCTTCTTGACATATCACGTTTATCTTTATTCTATCAATTGCCCAACTGTAATTTGTTTACCCAGCATGTGTTATTTATCTTATGGAGAGACACCACTAGTGAACTGTGGACCCCGGTCCTATTTCCATCATATTACTATCACCTGTTTACTTTACTCGCACTGTTTACTTTACTCGCATACTATCATCACTTTCCACTCAATACGCTCATACCCTTTGTTTCAAGCAAACCGGTGAGATTGACAACCTCATCGCAAGTTGGGAACAAAGTACTTGGTTGTGTTGTGTGCAGGTTCCGCGTTGCAGCTAGCAAGCAAAGCTTGGACGAGGTGCCATATATAAATTGTCCGAAGCTGTCGCAAACTAGCAAGCATCACCTTCAGTCGTTATTGTCTGTTTTTCTCCTGATCGATATTAAACCTTGGTTTCTTAACTGAGGGAAAACTAGCTGCTATACTCATCATACCTTCCTCTTGGGGTTTCCAACTTGCTGGTCATTCACCACGCACAAGGAATCTTCTGGTGCCGTCACCCACGCGCCAGCAGCTAATTTTCTGGCGCCGTTGCCGGGGAAGAGTGGAAGACCTCTGCAAGGGGATTTTTCGCACGCACATCCTTTACTTTGTTATTGTTTTGCTTTGCTTTATTTATTTTACCTGCATCGTTTTATATCAAAAACCCAAAAAAATTAGAATCCTTGGTAGTTGTTATTTCTTTACTTTTAGTTCATTATGCTGTTCCCTAAGTATGTTTTGGAGGACCTCTCAGTAGGTAGTGGTTCTATTATTGGGAAGGATAACATTGAGGAGGTCTTTAATCACATTAGTATGCATAAGGAAGTTGAGGAAAAGTCTTTGGTTGAGCTAGCTCCTAGTATTGAAGTTACTTGATTCGCAATTTTCTGCACCTAGCTTAAAGGCGTTAAAGAAAAGCACTCTTGGGAGATAACCCAATGTTTTATTTTCAGTACTTTTTCTTTTATTTGAGTCTTGGAAGTCATTACTACTGTAATGACCGCTCCTTATCCTTTTTATTTCGTTTTTGTGCCAAGAGAAGCCTCTAATTCGAGTGAGGTAAAATTTGGGGATGTTGCTGTCCTGAAACTGTTTTTGGTGCTGCACCGTAAAAATTCGTATAAATTCTCTGTATATATTTTGGACCTGCGATTTCTTGTGCATATTCCTGAGGTTATATCCAAACTTTCGTTAGTTGAACACTTTTTGATTTGAGCAACAGAAAACCCCTCAAAAATTCGACCTTTGTCAGCTGTTCTGTTTTGACAGATTTCTGTCAATATTTGTGTTTGCCGCTTTATCGCTTTCTTTTGAGTTCTTTTGATCATAGAACTTGTGGGGAAGTTGCTACAGGAGTATTTGCTATATATGTGGTGGTTTTGGGTTGAAATCTGAAGCAAAAAGAGGTTGATTATATGTTATGCTACACTAATGTTGCTAATAGATTTGTGTTTAGTTTTGTATGAAGGAAGTTTTCAAGTGTAGGGATTGGAGAATGATGAGATGAGTTGAAGAATGGACAAAAGCTCAAGCTTGGGGATGCCCATGTATCACCCCAAGAAATATCCAAGAAGTACAAGCGTCAAAGCTTGGGGATGCCCCCGAGGCACCCCTTCTTCATCGGCGAAAATCAGGTCACCTTTCAAAACACTATATTTTTATTGCTTCATGCACTATGTGTTTTTCTTGGAGCATCAGTTGTTTTAGTTTTCTTAGTTAGTTTAGTTTGTTTGCTGCAATAAATGGTTGGACCCCAACAAATTTCCTTTGGAGGAGATGTACTCGTTTTCATTTGCAAAGAACACTCCATTTTTCATTCTTACAATTTCACCGGGTGTTCTTCTTTTTCCGCTACTGCTTTTGGTTTTCATTTTTGCCTTGAATTGCGTTCAGACCTTGTCATATCTTTTTATCAAGGTGTATTTTTGCCTCTGATATTTATTTGTTTTCATCAAAAGAGGTGTTTTTAAAAATTTCAAATGGTGTTGGAAATGAGAAAAAGCTTTATGCAAAAAAGTGGTACAAGAAGGAGCTTGTGTAGACTGCGGTTTAGGCTTTTTCATATCATGCTTGATGTCTTTTTGATAGTATGCTTAGTGGTTTTGCTGTAGCATGACTTGTCTCAAACAATTGAGATTGCTTAATGAGCCTTTGAAAAAATCATGCGTTGTTTTTATTGTTTGGAAGCATTATTTTGGTTTTCTCCTTGATGCTTTATTTGGGTTGACTTGGCGCATGCTCACACATGTTAGACTCTTACAAAGTCGCCAATAGCCTCTATGATCATTTAGTTTTTGACTTTTGATGCCATCTTATGCTTCTTTTAATGTCGCTTTGTCGCTTTGCATGATTATGGCCATTATTGCTCTCTTAGTTGGTCGCTCCTAGTCTTTTGCTAGCCCTCGCCTTGTACTGAGTATGAGCTCTACTCGTGCATCCAACTCCTAAAAGCCAAAGTTTTCCAAAGTGTCCACCATACATACCTACTAGCAATTTGCTATTCCAAGTAAATTTGACTTGCTTTTATTTTCTCTTCAAATTAAACTCTTACCAGTGTTATGCGAAATTCGGTCAGTAAAGCTCTCACGAACCGGAAGGCACACTTTACTTTTTTATGTTCTTAAAAATTTGACATTGTGGTCTCTTATGTTGAGTTGTTATGCTTGCAAGTTGTAATTTGGAGACTAGCCCAGCCATGCAGTCATGGGCAAGCTTTCAACAGTGTATGAAGGAAGTTTTCAAGTGTAGGGATCGGAGAGTGATGAGATGAGTTGAAGAATGGACAAAAGCTCAAGCTTGGGGATGCCCATGCATCACCCCAAGAAATATCCAAGAAGTACAAGCGTCAAAGCTTGGGGATGCCCCCGAGGCACCCCTTCTTCATCGGCAAAAATCAGGTCACCTTTCAAAACACTATATTTTTATTGCTTCATGCACTATGTGTTTTTCTTGGAGCGTCAGTTGTTTTTGTTTTCAGTATTAGTTTAGTTTAGTTTGCTGAAATAAATGGTTTGATCACATCATGTTGTTTTGGAGGGAGATGAACTCTGTTTTTCATTTGCCAAGAACACTCTGTTTTTCACTCTTATCGTTCAATGAGTGTTCTCTTTTTCTGCTACTGCGTTTAGCTTGCATTTTTCGCCTTGATTTGTGTTCAGATCTTGTTATATCTTTTCATCAAGGTGTATTTTTGCCTCTGGTATATGTTGGTTTTCCTCAAAAGAGTTTCCTCAAAAAGGTTTTAATGGTGTTGGAAAAGAGAAAAAGCTTTATGCAAAAAAAAGTGGTACAAGAAGGAGCTTGTGTAGACTGTGGCCTAGGCTTTTGCATGTCGTGCTTGATGTCTTTTTGATAGTATGCTTAGTGGTTTTGCTGTAGCATGACTTGTCTCAAATAACTGAGATTGCTTAATGAGCCTTTGAAAAAATCATGCGTTGTTTTTATTGTATGGAAGCATTATTTTGGTTTTCTCCTTGATGCTTTATTTGGGTTGACTTGGCACATGCTCACACATTTTAGACTCTTACAAAGTCGCCAATAGCCTTCATGATCATTTAGTTTTTGACTTTTGATGCCATCTTATGCTTCTTTTAATGTTGCTTTGTCGCTTTGCATGATTATGGCCGGTATTGCTCTCTTAGTTGGTCGCTCCCAGTCTTTTGCTAGCCTTCGTCTTGTACTGAGTATGAGCTCTACTCGTGCATCCAACTCCTAAAAACCAAGTTTGCCATTGTGTCCACTATAAATTCCTATGCATGGTATTTGTAAGCCATTCCAAGTAATTTTTCATGTGCTACCTTTCAAAAAACCTTCAAAATACTTCTCGTTTTGTGACACTATTTTCAGCTCATGGGGACGTAGTGGTCGGATTTGCTATCTTCCATATTGTCTTATTCCAAAAAGAAAAAAAAGAGAAAAAAAGAAAAAAAAGGCACTCCTCCATGGAATGTGAATGTTGGTGGGCACCCGATGGAATCGGTTAGCCATGGTTTGAGAAAGGAAAAAAGGTGGGGAGGAGTGCCAAGCTTTATAAAAAAGAGCACAAAAGTGCCAATCTCTCTCTCAAAAACTTGCTTCATTTTTGTATGGAAGATAGTAAGAACCCCATTGCCAGTCGTTCACAAAGACAACCACCTCTCAAAACCAATTTTTATCTCTCTGTTTTACAAATGAAAAGCTCTAGCACATGTTTAATCACTGCTTCCCTCTGCGAAGGGCCTTTCTTTTACTTTTATGTTGAGTCACCACCTTCTGTCTTTATGCACCGTCTAAGAGAGCATAGTTGTCATTCTGAGTGTAATGTGTATTGTCCCAAAGTTTTCATTGATTGATTCATGATCATGGTTTCACTTGTTCTTAAATTACTTGTATCTAGTCACCCTCTTAAACTTGAAGGTGTCCTATGCATTTATGTTTTGCTCTCTTTGAAGGACAAGCTGAAAACCATTTGTATGTTTTTCCTTATGATTTGAACACACGTTTGACTTTCATTGTTTCATTATTCATGATCTTTTGTTTGTGTTCTTTTTCATGTTATAACATGATTGCTAAGTTTCTTATTGTCAAGATTATATCTTTCATGCCCATGTTTTAAGTTCTTACGATCCCAGCTCACAAATGCTTACATATATGATCAAGATTGTGATGGTGCATGTCACCTCAAAAAAAATTTCTTTTGTTATCACTTACCTACTCGAGGACGAGCAGGAGTTAAGCTTGGGGATGCTGATACGTCTCCAACGTATCTATAATTTTTGATGCTCCATGCTTGTTTTTACACCATTTACCCGATGTTTCGTTACACTTAGTGGCACTTTTATGCATTTTCCGGAACTAACCTATTAACAAGTCGCCACAGTGCCAGTTCCCTGTTTTCTGCTGTTTTTGTGTTTCAGAAGTGATACACAGGAAATATTCTCGGAATTGGACGAAACCACATCCTGAAGTCTTATTTTACCCGGAAGCTTCTAGAGATCCGAAGAGGAGTAGGAGGTGGGCCACAGGGGCCCCACATGCAGGGGTGGCGCGGCCAGGCCCCTGGCCGCGCCAGCCATGCGTGAGGGCGCCTGGTCCCACCCCTGACGACGCACCTTCGCCTATATAAAGCCTCGGGACGGAAAACCCTAAAGGAGTCGGCAAATTTCCAGAAAGAGTTCCGCAGTTCCGCCGCCACCGCCGACGAATTACGGGGGACAGAAGTCTCTGTTCCGGCACCCTGCCGGGACGGGAAAGTGCCCCCGGAGCCATCTCCATCGGTCTCCATCGCCGTCTCCGCCGTCTCCATCGACCTCACCGCCATCTCCATCAACCTTGATGTCTCCTATGATGAGGAGGGAGTAGTTCATCCCCGGGGCTGAGGGCTCTACCGGTAGCTATGTGGTTCACCTCTCTCTCCCATGATGTGATCTTTATGTGATCGTGAGCTTTGTATCATGTTGAACAAGTAGATGTTATTATTCAGATATTATGCTACTCCTATGCTTAATTGTTATAGTGTACTCTAGTGGTGTTATTAAAGTAATCTATTCCTCCTGCCATGGTGTAACGGTGACAGTGCGTGCATCATGGTGGTACTTGGTTTAGGCTATGATTGTGATCTCTTGTGGATTATGAGAGTAATTATTACTATGATAGTATTGAGTGATCTATTCCTCCTTTCATGGTGTAAAGTTGACAGTGTGTGCACCGTGTTAGTACTTGGTCTAAGTCGCAATGATTTCTATCTTGAATTGTGATCTGATTTGGATGTCTCTATGAGTGGTGTTTGTCAAGTACTTGATGAACTTTAAGGGGTGCTTCTGTAGCCACTACACAATGATTAGTGTTATTCAATAGGAGAGTAATTCAGAGTACCATAGTGGAGAGAAGTTGTTTATTTGTTCAATCATGTTATATTGTTGGGAGTGTGTCCACTAGTGAAAGTATGATCCCTAGGCCTTGTTTCCAAGCATTACACACCGTTTACTTGCTGTTTTGTTACTTGTTTGCTCGCAGCAATATTTATTTCACATCACGTTTGCTACTTATAATCATCACTACTACTTGTATTTCACTATCTCTTCGCCGAACTAGTGCACCTATACATCTGACAAGTGTATTGGGTGTGTTGGGGACACAAGACACTTTCTGTATCGTAATTGCAGGGTTGCTTGAGAGGGATAGCTTTGACCTCTTCCTCCCTGAGTTCGATAAACCTTGGGTGATCCACTTAAGGGAAACTTGCTGCTGATCTACAAACCTCTACACTTGGAGGCCCAACAAGTGTCTACAAGAATAGAAGTGCGTAGACATCAAGCTCTTTTCTGGCGCCGTTGCTTGGGAGGTAAGGTAAAAGGTACTCGCATCCTCCTGTGTGAGTGCTCGGAGTTATTTCCTTTAGATTCTGCAATTGCATCTTTTTGTTTCTTGTTTTTATTTTCACTAGTTAGGCTTAATGGAAAACAAAGAGTTCTGTAGTCTTTTTCCTGAGTTTAGATATGAAGTGTTTGAAGAGAAAATTGAAAATCCTTTGGAGCTTATTTCGCATAGCAATGTTATTAGTACGAATGCTTTGAATACTGTTATTACTAATGCTATAGAAAAGTCTAAGCTTGGGGAAGCTGGTTTTGTTAAGCATGATATTTTTAGTTCCCCAGCTTTAGTGGAGAAAGTTTGCTCTGATGATATTTTTATCTCCCATATGTGATGTTCCTTCTTATGATGATATGTTTGAAGAATTTGCTTTGCGAAATAGTTGTTCTTTAGCTTGTGATGATACTAAACCTCTAGTTTATGATGGCTATGATGATGAGTATAATATTTTCAGTTCACCTACTATTGAGGAGAAAATTAGTTATGATTACAATATGCCTCCTATTTATGATGATTATGGTGATGAGAATAATTATTCTGTTGAATCTGCTCCTACTACTATTGTTCCTGTGGTGAGTATTAATTCTTTTATGCATGTGGCTCATGATAGGGATGCTTTATGTGATAGTTATATTGTTAGTTCTATTCATGATGCTACTGAAAGTTATTATGAGAGAGGGAAACATGGTTTGATGGATCTCACCAATATTAAGTTTCCCCTCTTTATGTTGCAAATCTTGAAGTGGCACTTGTTTTATCTATCCATGCTTGCTACTATGTGCCTCGTTGATTTATTTTCTTACAAGATTCCTATGCATAGGAAGTGGTTCAGATATAAATATCTTTCATATTTGCTTTTTGATGCTCTCTATTGCTTTAAGTTCCTATATGGCGCCTTTGCTTCAAGCTCTTATATGGCGCCCACATGAGCATCTTCGCAATTTACTGTGCCTAGCTCAAAGGCGTTAAAGAAAAAACACTCTTGGGAGATAACCCAATGTTTTCTTTTCAGTACTTTTTCTTTTATTTGAGTCTTGGAAGTTATTACTACTGTAATAACTGCTCCTTATCCTTTTTATTTCGTTTTTGTGCCAAGAGAAGCCTCTAATTTGAGTGAGGTAAAGATTTGGGGATGTTGCTGTCCTGAAACTGTTTTCGGTGCTGCACCGTAAAAATTCGTGAAAATTCTCTGTATATCTTTTGGACCTGCGATTTCTTGTGCATATGCCCCAAGTTATATCCAAACTTTCATTAGTTGAACACTTTTTGATTTGAGCAACAGAAAACCCTCTAAAAATTCGACCTTTGACAGCTGTTCTGTTTTGACAGATTTCTGCCAATATTTGTGTTTGCCGCTTTATCACTTTCTTTTGAGTTCTTTTGATCACGAAACTTTTGGGGAAGTTGCTACAGTATTATATGCTTAATATGTGGTGGTTTTAGGTTGGAACCTGAAGCAAAAAGGGTTGATTCTATGTTATGCTTAAACTAATGTTGCTAATAGATTTGTGTTTAGTTTTGTATGAAGGAAGTTTTCAAGTGTAGGGATCGGAGAGTGATGAGATGAGTTGAAGAATGGACAAAAGCTCAAGCTTGGGGATGCCCATGCATCACCCCAAGAAATATCCAAGAAGTACAAGCGTCAAAGCTTGGGGATGCCCCCGAGGCACCCCTTCTTCATCGGCAAAAATCAGGTCACCTTTCAAAACACTATATTTTTATTGCTTCATGCACTATGCGTTTTTCTTGGAGCGTCAGTTGTTTTTGTTTTTAGTATTAGTTTAATTTAGTTTGCTGCAATAAATGGTTTGATCACATCATGTTGTTTTGGAGCGAGATGAACTCTGTTTTTCATTTGCCAAGAACACTCTGTTTTTCACTCTTATCGTTCAATGAGTGTTCTCTTTTTCTGCTACTGCGTTTAGCTTGCATTTTTCGCCTTGATTTGTGTTCAGATCTTATTATATATTTTCATCAAGGTGTATTTTTGCCTCTGATATATGTTGGTTTTCCTCAAAAGAGTTTCCTCAAAAAGGTTTTAATGGTGTTGGAAAAGAGAAAAAGCTTTATGCAAAAAAAGTGGTACAAGAAGGAGCTTGTGTAGACTGCGGCCTAGGCTTTTGCATGTCGTGCTTGATATCTTTTTGATAGTATGCTTAGTGGTTTTGCTGTAGCATGACTTGTCTCAAATAACTGAGATTGCTTAATGAGCCTTTGAAAAAATCATGCGTTGTTTTTATTGTATGGAAGCATTATTTTGGTTTTCTCCTTGATGCTTTATTTGGATTGACTTGGCGCATGCTCACACATGTTAGACTCTTACAAAGTCGCCAATAGCCTTTATGATCATTTAGTTTTTGACTTTTGATGCCATCTTATGCTTCTTTTAATGTTGCTTTGTCGCTTTGCATGATTATGGCCGTTATTGCTCTCTTAGTTGGTCGCTCCCAGTCTTTTGCTAGCCTTCGTCTTGTACTGAGTATGAGCTCTACTCGTGCATCCAACTCCTAAAAACCAAGTTTGCCATTGTGTCCACTATAAATTCCTATGCATGGTATTTGTAAGCCATTCCAAGTAAATTTTCATGTGCTACCTTTCAAAAAACCTTCAAAATACTTCTCGTTTTGTGACACTATTTTCAGCTCATGGGGACGTAGTGGTCGGATTTGCTATCTTCCATATTGTCTTATTCCAAAAAGAAAAAAAAGAAAAAAAGAAAAAAAAGGCACTCCTCCATGGAATGTGAATGTTGGTGGGCACCCGATGGAATCGGTTAGCCATGGTTTGAGAAAGGAAAAAAGGTGGTGAGGAGTGCCAAGCTTTATAAAAAAGAGCACAAAAGTGCCAATCTCTCTCTCAAAAACTTGCTTCATTTTTGTATGGAAGATAGTAAGAACCCCATTGCCAGTCGTTGGCAAAGACAACAACCTCTCAAAACCAATTTTTATCTCTCTGTTTTACAAATGAAAAGCTCTAGCACATGTTTAATCACTGCTTCCCTCTGCGAAGGGTCTTTCTTTTACTTTTATGTTGAGTCACCACCTTCTGTCTTTATGCACCGTCTAAGAGAGCATAGTTGTCATTCTGAGTGTAATGTGAATTGTCCCAAAGTTTTCATTGATTGATTCATGATCATGGTTTCACTTGTTCTTAAATTACTTGTATCTAGTCACCCTCTTAAACTTGAAGGTGTCCTATGCATTTATGTTTTGCTCTCTTTGAAGGACAAGCTGAAAACCATTTGTATGTTTTTCCTTATGATTTGAACACACGTTTGACTTTCGTTGTTTCATTATTCATGATCTTTTGTTTGTGTTCTTTTTCATGTTATAACATGATTGCTAAGTTTCTTATTGTCAAGATTATATCTTTCATGCCCATGTTTTAAGTTCTTATGATCCCAGCTCACAAATGCTTACATATATGATCAAGATTGTGATGGTGCATGTCACCTCAAAAATTATTTCTTTTGTTATCACTTACCTACTCGAGGACGAGCAGGAGTTAAGCTTGGGGATGCTGATACGTCTCCAACGTATCTATAATTTTTGATGCTCCATGCTTGTTTTTACACCATTTACCCGATGTTTCGTTACACTTAGTGACACTTTTATGCATTTTCCGGAACTAACCTATTAACAAGTCGCCACAGTGCCAGTTCCCTGTTTTCTGATGTTTTTGTGTTTCAGAAGTGATACACAGGAAATATTCTCGGAATTGGACGAAACCACATCCTGAAGTCTTATTTTACCCGGAAGCTTCCAGAGATCCGAAGAGGAGTAGGAGGTGGGCCACAGGGGCCCCACATGCAGGGGTGGCGCGGCCAGGCCCCTAGCCGCGCCAGCCATGCGTGAGGGCGCCTGGTCCCACCCCTGACGACGCCCCTTCGCCTATATAAAGCCTCGGGACGGAAAACCCTAAAGGAGTCGGCAAATTTCCAGAAAGAGTTCCGCAGTTCCGCCGCCACCGCCGACGAATTACGGGGACAGAAGTCTCTGTTCCGGCACCCTGCCGAGACGGGGAAGTGCCCCCGAAGCCATCTCCATCGGTCTCCATCGCCGTCTCCGCCGTCTCCATCGACCTCACCGCCATCTCCATCAACCTTGCTGTCTCCTATGATGAGGAGGGAGTAGTTCATCCCCGGGGCTGAGGGCTCTACCGGTAGCTATGTGGTTCACCTCTCTCTCCCATGATGTGATCTTTATGTGATCGTGAGCTTTGTATCATGTTGAACAAGTAGATGTTATTATTCAGATATTATGCTACTCCTATGCTTAATTGTTATAGTATACTCTAGTGGTCTTATTAAAGTAATCTATTCCTCCTGCCATGGTGTAACGGTGACAGTGCGTGCATCATGGTGGTACTTGGTTTAGGCTATGATTGTGATCTCTTGTGGATTATGAGAGTAATTATTACTATGATAGTATTGAGTGATCTATTCCTCCTTTCATGGTGTAAAGTTGACAGTGTGTGCACCGTGTTAGTACTTGGTCTAAGTCGCAATGATTTCTATCTTGAATTGTGATCTGATTTGGATGTCTCTATGAGTGGTGTTTGTCAAGTACTTGATGAACTTTAAGGGGTGCTTCTGTAGCCACTACACAATGATTAGTGTTATTCAATAGGAGAGTAATTCAGAGTACCATAGTGGAGAGAAGTTGTTTATTTGTTCAATCATGTTATATTGTTGGGAGTGTGTCCACTAGTGAAAGTATGATCCCTAGGCCATGTTTCCAAGCATTACACACCGTTTACTTGCTGTTTTGTTACTTATTTGCTCGCAGCGATATTTATTTCACATCACGTTTGCTACTTATAATCATCACTACTACTTGTATTTCACTATCTCTTCGCCGAACTAGTGCACCTATACATCTGACAAGTGTATTGGGTGTGTTGGGGACACAAGACACTTTCTGTATCGTAATTGCAGGGTTGCTTGAGAGGGATAGCTTTGACCTCTTCCTCCCTGAGTTCGATAAACCTTGGGTGATCCACTTAAGGGAAACTTGCTGCTGATCTACAAACCTCTGCACTTGGAGGCCCAACAAGTGTCTACAAGAATAGAAGTGCGTAGACATCAGTACCCCATTGGCGGTTCTCAATGATATGCATATATTTACAATGACAAGAGCCTTGCTTGGGATTCTAAGTAAAGTAGCATGAGGTTTGGGTACTCGTATTCATGGGACACGAGGTTTTTAACTTATGATTTGTCAAGCATATGCATCATAATTGTTCTCGCATTAACTTTAACCATTCAAGATGCTTATGATGGGGGCAATGAGAGCTCAAAGCCGGTAAGTACCATAATTTTTGAAGGTTATAAAACTTGCAATCACTGCTTCCCTCTGCGAAGGGTCTTTCTTCTACTTTTATGTTGAGTCACCACCTTCTATCTTTATGCACCATTAAGAGATCATAGTTGTCATTCTTAGTGTAATATGCATTGTCCCAAAGTTCATTGATTGATTCATATTGTTGGTTTCACTTGTTCTCAAATTATTTGTATCTAGTCGCCCTCTTAAACTTTGAGGTGTCCTATGCATTTATGTTTTGCTCTCTTTGAAGGACAAGCTGAAAACCATTTGTATGTTTTTCCTTATGATTTGAACACACGTTTGACTTTCATTGTTTTATTTTCATGATCTTTTGTTTGTGTTCATTTGCATGTTTACAACATGGTTGCTAAGTTCTTATTGTCAAGATTATATCTTCATGCCCATGTTTTAAGTTCTTATGATCCCAGCTCACAAATGCTTACATACATGATCAAGTTTGTGTAGGTGCATGTCACCTAAAAAATTATTCTTTTGTTATCACTTACCTACTCGAGGACGAGCAGGAGTTAAGCTTGGGGATGCTTGATACGTCTCCAACGTATCTATAATTTTTGATGCTCCATGCTTGTTTTTACACCATTTGCCTACTGTTTTGTTACACTTCGTGGCACTTTTATGCATTTTCCGGAACTAACCTACTAACAAGTTGCCGCAGTGCCAGTTCCCTGTTTTCTACTGTTTTTGTGTTTCAGAAGTGATACACAGGAAATATTCTTGGAATTGGACGAAACAAGTTCCTGAAGTCTTATTTTTCCCGGAAGCTTCCAGAGATCCGAAGAGGAGTAGGAGGGGGGCCACAGGGGCCCCACACACCAGGCTGGCGTGGCCCAGGCGCTGGCCGCGCCGCCATGGTGTGAGGCCACCTAGGTCCACTCCTGACATCGCCCCTTCGCCTATAAAGACCCACCGACGGAAAAAACCTAAGGACCCGATCAATTTTCCAGAACACATCGCGATCCGCCGCCGCCGTCGACCTGAAGATCGGGAGGGTCCAGAAGCTCTTCCCGGCACCCTGCCGGAGAGGGGAATCGCCACCGGAGGTCTTCTTCATCGCCATGCTTGCCTCCGAAGCGATGAGTGAGTAGTCTACCTTGGACTATGGGTCCATAGCAGTAGCTAGATGGTTGTCTTCTCCACCATGTGCTTCATGTTTAGATCTCATGAGCTGCCCTACATGATTGAGATCACCGTTATGTAATTCTACATGTTTGGTTTGTTGGGATCTGATGAATATTGGTGTTATGATTGAGTTGCTGTGCTGAATATTATCTTATGTTATCTCTATGTTGTTTATGATCTTGCATGCTCTCCGTTGTTAGTAGCTATCTTGGCCGAGTAGTTGCTAGTGACTCCAAGAGGGGGTATTTATGCTCGATAGTGGGTTCATGCCTCTATTTAACCTAGGGGAGTGACAGAAACCTCTAAGGTTGTAGATGTGCTGTTGCTACTAGGGAGAAAACAACATTCATATGCTCAAGGGCATATGCTTTGTTTACATTACACACTTTGCTTAATGCAATTATCTGTTGTTCGCAACTTAATACTTGTGGAGTTCTCGGATTGATTCGCCACAAGTGGATTATTAGTCATAGATGCAGTTGGATGGCGGTCTATGTATTTTGTTGTAATGCCCAGAGTAAATCTCATAGTGATCTTCTTGACATATCACGTTTATCTTTATTCTATCAATTGCCCAACTGTAATTTGTTTACCCAGCATGTGTTATTTATCTTATGGAGAGACACCACTAGTGAACTGTGGACCCCGGTCCTATTTCCATCATATTGCTATCACCTGTTTACTTTACTCGCACTGTTTACTTTACTCGCACTGTTTACTTTACTCGCATACTATCATCACTTTCTACTCGATACGCTCATACCCTTTGTTTCAAGCAAACCGGTGAGATTGACAACCTCATCGCAAGTTGGGAACAAAGTACTTGGTTGTGTTGTGTGCAGGTTCCACGTTGCAGCTAGCAAGCAAAGCTTGGACGAGGCGCCATATATAAATTGTCCGAAGCTGTCGCAAACTAGCAAGCATCACCTTCAGTCGTTATTGTCTGCTTTTCTCCTGATCGATATTAAACCTTGGTTTCTTAACTGAGGGAAAACTAGCTGCTATACTCATCATACCTTCCTCTTGGGGGTTCCCAACTGGCTGGTCATTCACCACACACAAGGAATCTTCTGGTGCCGTCACCACGCGCCAGCAAGAAGCTAAAAGGCTACAATAGCCATGTTGATCGTCTTAACCTTAATATTTATTAGGTGGATGATTATGTTTGGAAAAATATTGGATGAGTATGTTTAGAAAAATGTACTCCCTTTGAGCCATGTTGGATGAGTATGTTTGGAAAAATGTACTCCCTTTGTTTCGGTTAACAAAGTCTATTAATTTTCGAATTTGTGATTTTTTAAGTATTTTGGCTTTTTTGAATATTTTAATTATTAAAAATTAAAAATTAAATTATACATAAAGATTATTTGAAATTCATTGGTGCTTATTATACTTAATCATTGTTTCTTATTTTGTGAATTTATTTGGAATTTAAAAAATTAATATTGTATATTACCAAAGTGTATAGGTTAATAGAATTGGTAGCATACCATTATCAAGAAGTCACGAGCGCAGTCTTGAAAGATAGTAGGAAAGAAATGGAGAAGTTAAGCGTACTAAGGGTAGAGCAGTGTGAGGATGGGTGACCGACCGGGAAGTGAGGACCACAAGTACTTGTAATTTGATATGAGATATGGAGTGAGAGCCATAAGTATCTAATTTGATATGAGAATAGAGATGATTAGATAATAGAGAAATAAAGAAATATAGAAATTCCGAAACAAAAAATACAATTTTATTCCGAATGGACCTTTAGTCCCGGTCCGTGTTACGAACCAGGACCAAAGGTCCTCCAGCCGCAACACATGACCCGGGCCACGTGGAGGCCCATTGGTCCCGGTTCGTAAGCAACCGGGACTAAAGGGACTAAAGGTGGAGCCTTTAGTCCCGCTTTGTTAGTCCCGGTTGCTACAACCGGGACTAATGTGCTTTATAAACCGGAATTGAAGGCCTTTTTTTTCACCAGTGGCTCCATTGATTTGCGGGACACGGACGAGGCAAGCTAGATCCAAGGAGTGGAGCCGTTAAAAAAATGCATAGGACAAATTATCAGCAGATGATTTCTCAAGTGATATATCAAAAATTGCTTCAATTTTTTATGTTGGGGTTCTCACGATCAATTAGATAAATCAGCGCATTTTCCACTCCTCCAGCTTTTCCGTGATCTACTATCTTCGTTTTAAAATATAAGATGTTTTAGACTTTTATTGACACATATTTATCTAGATTTTTTGGGTATATAAGTTCATTCAATTTATTTTTAACCTATATACTAAAAGATATCCAAATATATAATGTTAAAAAGGCTAAAATATCTTATATTTTAGAACAGACGGAGTACTTGATTTCCCCATACACCATAATGTGTTGACTCCTCAGTTTTCATACCAGTCTTGCAAACATGACAAAGAAATCTTTTTTTTGCATAGTCAAGCTCTTTCAACCGGCCTGGCTTAGATTTTAAGAACATCTCCAAGAGCCTTTCTACATGCAATGTATTGTTAAAAACTGTCATTTTACCAATTCGGAGAAAAAAAATGAATCTATGAACTGCCTTTGGCCTGTTGTAATATGATCTGTTTCAATGTTTTTTCTTCAACCAAGCTTGAAATTTATGAACTTAGGCCTGTTGGGCAAGATCAAAGTGTATTTAAGCCTTAGGTTTGTGCAAATATTTGCATAATGGTAATGTTGAGATACTAGCAGTATTAACCGAACAATTATTTTATATTTTTTCAAATAATTTGTTTCAAAGTCATCGTATAAGATTTTCTAGTTAAGACATGAGATTAATGTAGTGGTGTACATAGAGAAGTCATACTATTGGTTTATCAAGATCCGAAGTAACAAAGAATGACTTGTCTTTGCATATAAAATAGAGCGGTCAATATGAACTAAAAACTAATTTTATCTCCATATTTATTACTTGTATTATATTTTTTAAACTTAAAAATATGATATTTTTTCTAGTTTTTAAGAAATAAATGGATCACTAGAGCTTGGAAGCCAACACTTTTCGCTAAAGTATGCAGTTGGTTCTCAGAAAATAAGATGATTCTTGTTGATACTAAGAGATTGCAAAATTATGTTTGAGCACATGACGAAGCTCTTCAATTTTTCTGATCGGAACCAAATTATGTGCCAACAATTGCGGAGATAGTTCTGTTGTGAGGGGCGCAATGTTTCCACTGAAATTTTTCTATGTAGACAGCTGAATCTTTTTTGCTCGTCCCTAATATGAATTAGAGCAAGTTTTGTAAAATTACTCTCTTCGAGTTATATTACTTGTGTATCTAGACACATTTTAGTTTTATATACTATGTGCATATTAGCGATAAGTTATTTAGTTCGGATGGAGTAAATTGTTTATCGATGCATGGGTCACAAAAAGGCATAACAATGAGACAAGGGGATGGATGCATCGTCATGGCTCTAACTACTCTTCCTCACATCGACCACTGAGGGAAACCCTAGATCCAACGGTCGGATCGAGCAGTGGCAGCATCACGGTGTCTATCCTTTCTTGAAGACATGGCCTTGGTTGCTCATGTAGCCCCTCGAACGGTTGATGGAGTGGACGTTAGGCACCTGCTCATAGCATAAGCCTCTGGGGTGCAATGTACACGATGATGAAGGTCCTTCGTCCATGCCTTATCCGGATTGGTCGGGTCATGCTGCCTACTTGCTGCCTCCTCTAGACGTATCATCAAACTAGCTACTGTTGCACTCAGAAACTAGCTACTGCAGCGAGAATCATCAAACTACTGCCGATTACTGCATGTATTTCATAGAAGAACACGTCACATAGAGTGGATTAAGCAAAGCTCCAAAATACCCGGCCATCCAGAGTACCCGAATTGCGTCCCCCTATTTCTTACACACCGCATCCACGTCGTCCTGCGTGAGCAGGAATGAGGCGACGCCCTCGGGGTCGGCGGCCAGCGGGAGGATGACCGCAGCGGCGCCGTTGTCGTCGTCGGGGGTTGCGGCGCGGCAGTCCGCCTCGTCGTTGGAGGAGTCGACGCGGTAGTCGGGGTCGTCGTCGTTGTCTTCACAGGAGGAGGCATCGCCTGCGCGGCGGTTCTCATGCTGCGGCCACCGCGTTTATGGTCTCCCATTGAGTAGCACTTATTAGCAGTGTTTTTCAAAGAGGAGGACGGGGAAAGGAGAGATAACTGATTGACAATGCAAGTAGTCTCCCGAGGAGCTTTGGTTTTTCGAGGAGTTTTTTCTCTGACTGAGAGCAAGTACAATAGAGATACTCAGCTGGCTATAAAGACTAAAATAGTATATTTGTGCTTAGTTGGAGGAGAGAGAGGAGGAGAGATAAGAGGAGTGAGCTCTAATGCAAGAGCTAGCTCTAGCACGTGCTCCTAGGCGCTTTGTGAGAATGGCATGTGGGCCATCTATTCATAAAAGTAGTTCATTTTTGTAGCTTATTATTATACATGTTGGCTATAGAGTTGGCTATAAATGATATGACAACTTACTATAGCCAGTGGTTGGCTATACTATTGTTCTTGCTCTGAGGGGGGTTTGCATAGGGAATTGATGGATTGATGAATGCTACTTGGAAACATTATTTTGAGACGACGATGCAGAAAATCCCGTCTAACCGCATTCTCTAAATCTGCTTTTTGTCCAGCGTAACGTTTTTCATTATTTTAGTACTAGCTAGTCTAGTCTCGTCAACGTCTATCGACCGGCGTAGACATTGGAAGCGCAGTAGCCCGGACTCATTGCAGAGGTCATCTACACCAACACTTGGAAGCGCAGTAGCCCGGGAGTCATGGCAGAGTCATCTACAGCAACTGGGAAGCTCAGTAGCCTGCGACTGAGATTTTTTTACAAATATACACCTCTGCCCAATTTTATTGTCGAAAATGACCCCCGCCGAAAAATATTGCCATTTCTGGCCTGGCGGGAGCGCCAAAAGGCGACACGTGGCTATTTCCGCCACAGGCATTGGCGGAAAGAAGAAACCGCCACCTGGACTGGCGGAATGATGAACCCGCCATTGGCGGTGGCGGAAACACCCTGGTCCCGCCAACATGGCTGGCGGGAAGTGGCGGGAAGCTGGCGGAAAAGTCGCTGACGTCATCCCGCCGATGGCTGTGGCGGGAAGCATGTTGCCGCCATTGCAGCTGGCGGCAAGTACCTATGCGCTGAATCATTTCATGTTCCCTGCGCAGAATTAGCAAAAGCGCAGAATTAGCAACGTCATTTCATGTTCCCTGTACAAAAGCAGCAACGTCATTTCATGTTCCCTGCGCAGAATTAGCAAAAGCGCCAAAAAAATCGAGTAAAGGTACTTGCCGCCAGCTGCAATGGCGGCAACATGCTTCCCATGACGTCAGCGACTTTTCCCGTCAGCTTCCCGCCCCTTCCCGCCAGCCACGTTGGCGGGACCAGGGTGTTTCCGCCACCGCCAATGGCGGGTTCATCATTCCGCCAGTCCAGGTGGCGGTTTCTTCTTTCCGCCAATGCCTATGGCGGAAATAGCCACGTGTCGCCTTTTGGCGCTCCCGCCAGGCCAGAAATGACAATATTTTTCGGCGGGGGTCATTTTCGACAATAAGATTGGGCAGAGGTGTATATTTGTAAAAAATTCTGCGACTGATGACTGCGTCGGAGCTTCGGAAGCTCACCACGCCGGCAGCACGCACGGAAGAGAGCACCGGAAGCGCCGGCGCTATGCCTTCCTCCCAAGCCTCCTCCGCCTCCTCATCCTCTGTCGTCGTCATCAGCGACACCGACAGCGACGACGCCGCCCTCTCAAGGCCCGTCGCCCATCGCATCGCCTCCTCTCTCAGCACCCAGGGCGCGGTCGACGCCCTATGCAAGAAGTACGGCGTCCCGTCGGTCTACACCGCGCGCCCCGCCAGCGACCGGCGCGCCTGCTCGCCGCCGCCGCCCGGGGCCGTGTGCGTGTACGCGCACGCGCTGAACACCGGGATACGCGTTCCCCTGCACCCCTTCTTCTCGGAGGCGCTAACCCACTTCGGCCTCGCGCCGGGCCAGATCGCGCCCAACGGGTGGCGCATCCTGGCGGGCTTCGTGGTGCTCTGCCACCACGCCGGAGTGCGGCCGTCGCTGGCCGTGTTCCGGCATTTCTTTCCTCTGGCCGCATCCAAGCTCAAGGGCTGGTACTGCTTCTTCGTCAAAGGCACGGCCAAGGCGCTCTTCTCAGGGCTTCCTAAATCCAACAAGGGGTGGAAGGACAAGTTCTTCTTCCTGTCATCGCCGGAGCCATGGCCGTGCCCCGTGCGCTGGGGCAAGCCGCCGTCCAAGAGCTCTGATCCCGTTCTCACGAGCAAGCAAAATCAAATCGTGGCGAAGCTGCTCGGCACACACGCCACCGCGGTTGATCTCCGCACTTACCTCAGCGATGAAAATCTTGCCGCGGCTTTCTCTTCCATCCTCGCCTGCGCACCCCAGCCTTCTCTTCATTCAACTGCTGGCAAAGGTAAACTGGCTTCCAACACTCCTGGCAGATAATTTACTGATGTTCTGTATGCTAATGATGGATTCAGCCGAGGAGAAGGTGAAACCCGAGCCGGAAGGCGACACGCCGTCATTGTCCATGAAGAAGAGGAAACATGAGGAGGAGGCCGCCGCCAATGCAAAAGACGATCTTGGCCGTTCTGAGCAGAGCACATTGTCCGTGAAAAGGAGGAAACATGAGGAGGCCGCCGCCGGCAGTGCAAAGGACGGCCTTGGCCGTTCTAAGCAGAGCACGCTTCCGGCTGCCCATGTCTACTCGGCCTCGGCGTCCGGCGAGCCCGAGCCCGTGCCTGACACACACGACGGCGAGAGCGCCGACTGGGAGACCGCGAGGAAGGTGCTAGGGCGCATCATCACGCCGTCGCGGCAGCTCGAGTTCGCCGCGGCAAAGCCGTCGGACATCGTCGCGTCGACCTACTCAGCAGTGCTCCAGGTATATAGTTGTTCGATTGGGCGAGTGGCAAACCGTTCAATAATGTCGATGACATCGTTCGTGTTTGACGGCGGCAACACGCAGGCCGCGAGCACGGCGTCCTTCTCCTTGGACTACGCGCTGGAGCTGGAAGAGAAGCTCGCGGCGCGGGACGAAGAGGCTGCTACTCTGCGCGGGCAGCTGGAGGAGTCGAAGGCCGAGCTCGCCGCGTCCAGGCATGCGGCGAAGGCGGAGGCGGAGAGCGCGAGGACGGCGGCGGTGCAGCAATTCCTGGAGTCCGAGGAGTACACGCGGCGGGTCGCTGAGCAAGCGCTGGCGGCGTACGAGCGCGGCGCGGAGGAGATGAAGCACGTCGCGCTCCGGCTGAACCCACATCTCGACGCCGCCAAGCTGGTCCTGCCGCTTGATTAGCTCGTCGGTTGATCCGCAATTCCGCGCCGTTTCTGGACACGTTAGTTTGGTGATCCATCTTTTGTACGTGCAAGGCTTCTTCACAGGTCGTGATTCGTGAAGGACGGACCTGCATTGGCAACGCAGATTTCCTCCAGCACATAGGGCGCCCGGCGCTACTCTATTCTGTCCAGTGCATCAAGAATGGTGCTGATATTTTGCAAAAGACCCTGAGCTTTCTTAAATTTTTATCCTGAAGTTCACCGATTTTATAAAGTTCTTCAGCAGTTTCAGTATAGATCGCTGGAATTTTAAAGTTTTGTGTTTTTTGAAAATGATTCTTAGTAGCCAGTATGTGAACCAGAAAAATTCTATCCATACTAAAAAGATCCGACTGCAAACATTGTATCCATTTTTTTGAACAATATCATGTAAAGTTCTCCAGGAAAATTACAAAGATCCATACACCAAAAGACACCAGATCCTAATCTTGCCCCTATAGGTTAAGATCCACGAGATTGAGGACGGTCACCATTAGAGTGGAGCTCCGTGTCATCGGTCACCGTGGAGGAGTCGGCGTTATCAACCGCCAGGTATAGCGGGGAGGAGGCGTGGTGACGCGATCAGCGAAGCAGAGGGGTTAGGGTTTCCACCAAGAAAACAAATTTTATACCTCCGGTCTACTTGGACTGCGGGTTGAATAGCGGGAATTATAGGGGTGTTTGCAAAACATGAAGTGCTAGTCTCCTCACTAAATCGTGCGGTGGAGCTATAGCGCGGGCGCCCTATGTGCTGGTGATTCAAGTTTTCGTGATGGCATGAAAGAAAAGGGGAGCTCGAAACGGTTAATGTCTCGCCATTTGCAACGATGGATGGCCTAGTGTTGCGAGCAGACAGAGGCTAAGAGATTACTATGATTCTGTGGGATCTTACTTTTGTTAAGAAATACAATGGTTGTGTGGGAGTTTTTTAGAACTAGAGGGCCTCACCCCAGTTCCATTTTACTGAAACCACAAACAAGTTCTTACATAGGTTTCCAGCACAAGGTGTGCAAATGAGAAAGTTTTTACACCCAGTTTAACTACCCACTTATTACAAGTTTTTTTAGCTACACAAGCATCACTGCTGATCAACAAAACACCGAAACCGATGTAGGGGGAAGAGACTAGACCAGATACGTCTATCAAAGCTTCTTCGGCACCACCTTGAAACTCTCCCCATCACCAACCAGCTCCAGGTCATTTGCCTTCAGTGTTCTCGCCAGGTCTGTAGCCGTGATCTTCAATTGTGTGGGAGTCGTGGTCCTTGTATAAAATAGGTGGAATAAAATGGAGCAGAATAAGAAAAATTGTGGTTGTGTGTGAGCAACTCTAGCAAATATCCAAAAAATGACCCAAAAGGGAAACCCCAACTGTTTTTAGGGATTTAGCCATTTTGTGTCCAGAACGCATACTCAATATTGGCCAAATTTCTAGATAATATTATCTAAGGAACCGAATATAGGCCTGTGGTGACCCAGCATACCACTGCATGTTGTAGTATGCAAGTCGTTGACATAACACTCGTGAAGTACCATTTTACAAATATTACATCCCTCAGAGTGGTAAACAGAAACATAGCGGTCTTTATTCAAGCACTTAGTATTACAAGCCACAAACTTACAAAGGATTCCAGTTCCTCCTCGGTCCAAAGAGGAACACTAGTAGGTTCTACCTTGATGCGACAAACCTTAACTATGACTGATAGAAGTAAACTAAACATGATAACTGGCTTAAGTCACTTTATTCAATAAGGTTCCTGTGACTTAAACTACTAATCTATACTACTAGTTGTCGGCCTCCTCCTCGGTTCCTTCGTTGTTTCCATAGATGACCGTGTAATCCACGCCTTCGACTCCACCGGAAAGGTCCGGTTCTTCATAATAGACTTCCTCGTAGTCCTCCGATGCTCCTTCAGTTTCCTCGTTCTGGCCCTCTGAGTCTAAGAAAGGGTTAAGAGGGAATGGGGTGAGTAACGAGCGTTACCCAACAAGTTCATTTAACAGGATAGAGGTGTTTGATGCACTTGCTACGACCACCGACTCAAGAGTCTTTGGTCAAATGCAGTTTTTATAATCATTTCTTCAAAGATTGCTTGTATTTAAAAGAACTATGTCCGTCAGTCTTCACAGGTTGATTAGAGCTTCGATGGGCTCCTTTCCTGCCGCGTTCGCAGCTCCTTCCTGGAACAGAGAGTATCTTGATACTTTTTGTACACTCTGCAGAGGTGGTCACTTGTACCCATGAGACATCAACACTTTGCTGCACAACCGGGCGTACCTTCCCGTCCATACTTCTTTTTGTATGGGGCCTAGTTGATGATCCAAGCCAATCACCGTTCTTCTCCGCGACCCCGCAGACCCACCCTTTTGTAAGTCCATCCATCTCCTATACCACATATGCCGACCGATTGGCGCACTGGTCCTTCCCCTTTACACTATGGACGACCCCATAGGTAGACCAGCCCGGACCCCGGTGCCCGCTCCTATGCAATATGGGTAGACCGACCCGGATGACCCTTACAATCCATTATAGATCAATTAGCCAGCTTGTCCCCCCTATACTATAGGCAGCCCAGCAGGAAACACATTTCTCCCACTATGCACTATAGTAGCCCGCGCAAGACAATACTCGACTACTGATCCGTTGGCATGTGAGAGGAAAAAGATACAGCTGACTTCTCTGTCCCATTCCAGATCTCATGGTTGACCATAATTTACGACGCTAGAATCACTGGCGACATTGGTTGTTAAGTCCTAGGGTTCACTTTCCCGAACAAATGGAACCTCCACCACAACAATCATACCGTGGTTCCATTTGCCATCCATCCTAGGTTACCACCACTCGGGTCGATAACCAGCTAATCATATTAATTATGAAAGGAGAACCTTTTGCTTTTCAATGCAGTAATAATCAACCGGTATATTTGCAAATAATTTGCTAAAAGTAATCAAGAGATATGAGCAAGAGTGAACTTGCGTGCAAATTACAAGGTAGTGCAATTGGATTTGTTGAAGTGACCCGGGACCTCGGGTTCTGGAAAACAGCATCATTGTCCGGTAAGGGCAATGGTTAAAGATTCAAAAATGCATGCTTTATGGTGTGTTAGAATTACCCCCCCAGAAGTGATTTATTTAGGGATTTCTATTTTCGTGCCCTCAGGTCGTTAGTTGTACTCAGTTTTCCCCAGCTCCTTAGTTTTTCCTCAGTTTTCCCCAAGCCCTTGTCTGAAACCCTCAGAAGGAGCTCGGACGGGAGGATTTCCGTCCCTTTCCGTTTAGTTGACAGTTCCATGCTGACGTGTGGGGCCGCGTCGTGTGGGGCCGCGTCGCGTGGGGCTGGTAGAAGGGACCGCGTGGGACAGGACGAGACCGCGTTTGGTTGTAAATTGGCATTGCCTTTTCAGAGCGCCTTTTCAGAGCGCCTTTTCCCCCTCTCTCTGTGTAACAGTTCTCTCTCTTTTCACCAAATTAGTATCAAATCTAGAGAAGCTTCTATTTCTGTCTTTCTTCAATGATTGTTGCCTTTTGGCCCTCGTTTTTTGCCCAATATGGTAACAAATCTAGTAGCAAATCTAGAAGCTAGTATAGGATAAATTCACAGCAGCATAATAAATCTAGAAAACTAAGTATAATACATAAACTGCATACAGCAGCCAAAAGCAGCAAATAACGATGTTAATGTTCATGACAAACTAAGCTGAAAATAATATAAGACGCAATGTATGCCCAACATGAAGATTAGGATACCCCAGGATGAATGAATCTGTTCTTCATTCATCATATATATATTCGTTGCTCCATTTTCTGGTCCGAAAGAAATATTCATTGAACTCCTTCCGTCTGCAGTGTGCAGCCAATACATCCTCCAAACGGTATGGCCTTTGTTCTTTTTTCAGACCGTACTTTTGTAATCTATCCACATATAGTGGCCACTCATCTCAGGCGTTCATATCATCAAAGTACTCTCTGATATAACCCAAATCCGCGTAGTAGATGCAGCCAAGTCGAAGTGTCGGGTGCACTCTGGTGTCGACGGAGATACACCGGACATGATGGATGAAGAAGGCACGACTGCCAATGTTACTGACGGCATGGAGAGAGCGGCTCTCAGTGTCCACACGGTACACCACTGTTTGACCTTCCTCCAAACGACCGCCCAACAACACAAGCAGCAGATCACCATCCGACTTCACAAGGTAGAACTTGTCATTTCCAAGTTCTGGGAATGAAAATAGTGTCTCCATGTTGACATTGCTCGCGCCCTGCTCCAACTGGGCATTGTTGGTGCACACCAATGTTCCGAACTCAAAATTGTTCACAGCTAGTGCATAGAATTCACCATTGAACATGGTAATGCAACGCATAGAATGGTACTCGATCAAAAATCTTCCTTCTCCCCAATCTCCATCTATACCCTTAGTTGGAGTGCTCTCATCGACCCAAGCAATTTCTGCCGGGTAATATGTGGAAACGAAGAGCATAGTCGGGGACTTCATTACAGTGACTGACTCCAGAATAACAGATGGCATCTGCGCCTGAAATATAGTGTTCGATGTCTTTGTGAGTGGGTTCAGAAGCCGTATCTTGTGCGGCTGGTTCTTTTGGGCAAGCACGATGATGCCACGGCAAAAGCTGACGAAGTAGTATCTAAAATATATGGGATTGATGAAGATAACATTCAGCACTAAGATGTTTACGATTGAAAATAAAAGGATTAACTCTATAGATATGGAGGAATTTGAACCTTGCATGAACTTCCGTTAGATCGATGGTGACGTAGCGGGATGTGTGGAGGTGGAGGAAGGAGAACTCAACGGCGCGTGGAAGGGTGTGCTCTACCATGATCCATTCGTGCAGGTGCACGTCGGGCTCAGGTAAATCTGAGCGCCAATTAGTACAAACTTGCCTCAAAGCAGAGTAGGTGTCCACGTACTCCTCGTTCGCCAGTAAGCAGGCGCCGATCTTGTGAAGTGGTCCGTCAGCCCTGAGAGAGGCCCAGTTCATGGAGGCGCCGCGCCTGGATGCGCCGCCCTCGGAGGCAACGGGCACGGCGGCGACGGCCTCGGATGCGACGGGCTCGGAGGCGACGGGCTCGGGGGCGACGGCCGCTGGCGCATTCTTCTTCTCCATCGCCGGTAGGGGAGCGTGCGTAGGGCGGCTGGGTTTTTTTTGGAGAAGGTGATGGGACGTGAGAGGCGTGGTTGCGTGCGTGAGTTATGATGAGACTGTGTGCAGAGGGAGGGAGAGGGGCTCTGTACTGGCAGTTGACGTTTTGGTCTCGGCACGCGCACCGCGCGGCTAACCGTTGCTCACCGCGACACGCGTCCGTGGGACTGCACGTCAGCACCGTTGCGTGTACTCAGTTCTACCCTCGAATCTTACACTTGAAAAATATCTGTACTCAGTTTTCCCCTCGAGTACTAATACTGCCTAGTGCAATATACTCAGTTTTACCCTCAAGTGGCTGGTCAACAGAGAGTCAACAGATGGGATTAAGCCATCTAATTGAGTCATTTCATGCGCAAAAAAATTCAATAAAATAAAATCATAGTGCCTCCTACTCATGGAGTCTTGTTACGCGACCTGCCACGTAGGAAATCATAACAATCATATATAAATCAAGTTTTCACACAAATGGCCACTTCTGAAATCACTAGTAGCTATGAAGGTTCATGGCTTTCCACTCAAACCCCTTCTCAAAACATCTATACCCAAAACAAAGTTTGTCTGAATGAGGCCATAATTTTTACACTCATGTATATTTGAATTGCTAATACTTTGAGGTAGGCCAACCTGGGTTTCATTGTACAAAACAGGTGTTTTTCTTTTTCTAAATCTCTTATTTGAATTCCTTAGCCTGTTTATTATTTACTTGCCCTTGTATCCTTGATACTACTCAGTTTTACCCTCTCCCTTCTCACAGAAGCCCAAACTTGGCCTGATTGGTCGAGCTGTTGTCACACGGATCGTGCCCACCTACCGTCGATCCTATGATCCAACGGGCAGGATCGTGCCACCCTCTCTCTATCTGTCGGTGGCAAACTACTACCCCTCTATGTATGCTAAATGACGAGTTTGCCACCGGATTCAACAAGTTGGGTAATCACGAATTTCTTGTAGGCATTACTTTTCACGGTAAAATGATAAACTATCACGAATTTCCATTTCTTGTAGGCTTAACTTTTCACGGTAAAATGATGAACTATCACGAATTTCCATTTCTTTTAGGCATTACTTTTCACGGTAAAATGATAAACTATCACGAATTTCCATTTCTTGTAGGCATTACTTTTCACGTTGAAATGATAAACTATCACAAATTTCCATTTCTTGTAGGCTTTACTTTTCACGGTAAAATGATGAACTATCACGAATTTCCATTTCTTTTACGCATTACTTTTCACGGTAAAATGATAAACTATCACGAATTTCCATTTCTTTTACGCATTACTTTTCACGGTAAAATGATGAACTTTCAAGAATTTCCATTTCTTTTAGGCATTACTTTTTTGTTGAGATATAAACCACCCCCACAACGGTCATCTCCTCCTTAATTTATTGTGTAAACCCCACAACGGTCATCTCTACCTTAATTTATGGTGTAAACCCCACAACGGTCATCTCTCCCTTATAAACCCCCACAACGGCCATCCCTCATGTCAATAGGTTCTGCCTCTCTCTTCTTCGTTTCTGTCTCTCTCTTCTTCGTTCACATACACTTGATCCATTGCCATGGCTTCCACGTCTCGGACGCCGACCGGAAGGGAAAGGGGAAGGGGAAGGGGAAGGGGAAGGGGAAGGGGCGGCCGGGGTGGTGGATCATCATTATTGCCACCACCACCGTCAACACTGCCATTGATCATAGAGGAGTTCTTCATCACCATCTATGAAGACCCTTTGGCCAAGAAGGTACGTACGCGATCGCACATATATGATGCATGTGATTAATTATGTGCATGTTCTAAAAAACCTTTAATTTCAAACGATCGGCGCTCGATCTCTTTGCAGGCACTCCCACAAAAGTTTGTGGACTATCTTGACGGCCAGGAGCCCGCAAAGGTGTATCTGCGAGCAGCTGACTGCGGTCCTCGTCTCTGGACCGTGGAGGTCCTATTTGACGGACAAGGCCGGATGTACCTCGACAAGGGCTGGGAGAATTTCGCCATCGCGCACGGTGTGGATTTTGGCTGCTTCCTACACTTCAAATATGAAGGCGATTATGTGCTCACAGTGAAGGTGTTCGACGGAACAACGTGCAGGAAGTACTACTACACGGACGACGAAGATACTGACGATGAAAGCGACGACGACGTGAAGCCATGCATCTAAGGGGATTATGACCAAGAATATATATGTAGCTTCATATGCATCGATTTATAGATCTAGCTATTTTCTATATATTATGCATGTAAAAATAATAGGGAATCGCAATTGCCACCATGATTCGAGCACCACAGCCTCCAAACGATGCCGATGCCGATATCGGCATGGTCAGAACGGGTATGCATGCTCGCCGCCACTGCTAGGTCACCGTCGGGATGCACCCTCAATCCTGTCCCCTCATTCGATCACTGACACACTAGAGATACCGCCGAGGCCAATGACGAACGTACATGCTGATGCCAATGCCGAACATGCACGCCGCTGTGGGCACGGCCACGTCGCCCCGCTATGCTGGACGCCACAGACCACCGCGAGGTCTTTCCCTTCGCCACCACACTCCCCTAGCACCTATCTATACACGCCAGAAAGGAGAGACACTAGTTTTCTCTACATTGCTCGCGTTCGTGTCCGACACCGTCAGTCAAAGTGTTGAGGTCGTCGTCGATGTCCTCGACCATTTCTTCTCTTCTTTGCATGGTTAAACGCGTCTAGTTCATATCTATCTAATGCGTCTGGTCTCGCCTCATGGAGTTCTTTGTGGACGTCGATCTCATCTCGGCACCCCGCAGGCCACCTCCTCCGTGCCATCGCTGTAGAGCTCCGTTTAAAAATCTATTCCTACCCGTGTATTGCACCTTGTATCAGCGTCATGGCCCCACTTGTCATTCGATATACCGAAGCCCCACTCGTCCGCGTTTTGGTCAGGAATACGGCGATGCTTACGGTCAAACAAAGATGGATGCTCTGACGTGTCTTTGCGGGCTCTACGTGGTCCCACTAGACAGCAGTTAACGGTCAAAGGTGTTCAACCGTCGGGCAACCGGCCGTTCCAGCACTGGTGACGGTTTCAGCCAAGGGCTTGGACAAAACTGAGGAAAAACTAAGTAGCTGGGGAAAACTAAGTACAACTAAGGACCCGAGGGCACGAAAATAGAAATCCCATTTATTTATCTATTAAGCTTGATATATTCTTTTTATGACTTTAAAGAATATATGTTATGGGTAATTTCATTCAAGGATATTTATCAAATATTCTTGAATGGAATTTATTAAGAATTACCAGATTTTCTTAAATGGACAATTATTTTTATTACTTTCAGGCAAAATCAATTAACTTCTTTTTCTTTTGTGTAATTGACTCATGAGATTATTTTATTCACTTAATGGGTTCAAAAATACAAAAAGAGCTAAAAATAACTAATTACTATTTTTAGTTTATTTTAGGTATTTTTTTGGATTTATTTTTAAGCAAATTAGGGTTTTTCTTAAGGGTTTTTGAATTAAACCAAATTAAAAGGCTGGCTGACAGCCTGGGACCACCGGTCAGTCCACCTAGATGGGCTTGACCAAACTGGCTCGGCCCAGCCGGCCGCCCCCCTCACTCGCTCCCCCTCTCGGTCGGTTCCTAACCCTAATCCCCTCTGGCGATTTTGAATCGCCGATGAGCTCCTCGCCCGACTCCGGCGAGCTCCGGCGAGATCCGCCGCTGCCCTATGGCGTATCTGCTCTGCCTAGTTGCGCGCTTCCTCCTGACCGTGGGGTTTCGTCGTCTTCGCCGCCATTGCTGTTGAGCTCCGCCCAGTGGATCTCGCCCCTGTCGCTTGATCTACTCCGGCGAGTCTCGTTGTCGCTTCCGCCCTAGCTCCACGGTGCTTGCAGTGGCCCCCTCGTCGCCGCGTCGGTTGGATGGCTGTCTGCAACCCCGACGTTGCTGCCATGCTGTGCTCGGCCTTGCTCCTCTGTGAGCACTCCTGTGAGTTTCTTCTCCTCCTCCTTGTTTCTGTGTGCTTGCTATGGTGGCCTGGCCAGTGAGCCAGGCATGCTTGTCTATGCTGTTGCCATGCCATGCTGCTACTGCTATCCTGCTCAAGCTTGTGCCACTGCTGCTGTCCTGCTCGAGCTCCACTGCAAGTCACTGTCTATTGCTACTGTGAGTTTCAGTGCAAGTGTTAGTGCAAGATTCAATTAAGAATTTCTTAACTGAACTTGGTATGATTAACTAGGGAGTTTCCCCTGTGCTGTTAGCTTGATCATGTGTTGTGCAATTATGGCTACTGTTAGTATGAAATTCAGTTAAGAGTTTCTTAACTAAATTATGTGTGGCTTACTTGGGATGCTTCCCCTGTGATGCTAGCTTGGCTCTCTAGTGATGTGCTTATCAATCAATGTTTAAGTGATGCCCTCTGGCTTGCAGTGCAAACTACTGCCAGATGATTCATATGATGATTGTTTTCATGATGGCATAAACATGCTGAGCTTAATCTTGTTATAATTCTGTTGATTTTTATGAACTAAAACTTGTTTTAGTGATGATTGTTTCTATCAAGCAATTCATGCTTGAATTGTATGCTGTTAAAGGCTTTGTTTGCTTTCTATAGCATGTTATCTATTGACAGCATGTAACTGTTATTATTGAGTTTTAGTTGTGTTTCATCCATGTGAGGTTCACAATGATTGCTTGATAATTTACTGGATGGCTGATGTTCTATGATGCTAAACATGCTTGGTGGCTTCTATCAGTGGCTAAATCATCATTTTGGGCAATTAAATTACTGATAAGAACAGATCCTCATGATGATCTTAGTCTCAGCCTATGATGCATGGTCTGAGGCTTTTATTCTTGCTGGTGCATGTTGATTTGCTTCCCACTAATTAAATCTTCCTATGAAGATTATACAGAGCACTTCTCTGTAGGTCTGAGGAGAAAAACCTCCCCAAAACCTCCTAAGTGTTATAATTAGTAGAAGGGTTTGGTGGTGAGTGTTTCCTTGTTGCTGTTTATCTTGTGTATGCAAGAACCTGGATGTTTGCAATGTTTTATTCATGGATATGCAAGTCCTATTTATACCTTGGTCCTATGCTGGCTTTTATGAGTGGCTAGTGGTGATGTTGATGATGCTCTTGGTTGAGCTTGATCACTGGCTCCTGGTACTTGCTCTGCTCCTCCCAGTGGCTTGCCCTGCACCTCCTTGTGCTTGGCTCCCCACCTTGTCTGCCCTGCACCTCCTTGGTGCTTGGCCTGCTCCTTGCTGCTTCTGATCTTGATTAAGTAACCATGTTGCTTTGGCTTTGGCTATGGGTTATGATTGGTGAGGTGAATTTCCCCTGATGCTCAACTCATGAGCAGAGAGAACTTGGTTCCGTGCTGGTGCTGGTGTGGTGCTATGGTGCTGTGGTTGCTGGTGCTGTGGTTGCTGTGGTTGTTGTGGTGCTGGTCGACTAGGGTTCCTGGTCGACCAGTTTTATACCACCCCCTGGTTTCTGATGGCTTGACACCCCCTAACATGTATTTGGTGACCAGCTGCTTGCTTGCTTTTTGGCTTGGCAGATATTTGTGTGTGTGAGTCATGTTGATAAGATCAACATCTTGATGATTATCCACAATATTTCCATTTTAACTTTGACTGCCACTTGTATTACCCTGGTGGCATTTCCCTCTGTATTTTCCTTTGTGTGCAGGTGATAAGAAGAATGAAGAAGAAAAGAAGAAAGATTTGAAGATCAAGATAGTTTAGGATTTTGTTTAGATTCTAACTTGTATTTATTTTCTTTTCTTCTTTATTTTCTTTTTAGCTTCAGATTGTGACATTCTGTGAATGCCCACTATTGTAATATTCTTTTATTCACAAACATTGTAAAGAAAATGTATATTGTGTTGGTAATTAATAAAGTCCAAAGTTTTTCTTATTTGAAATATTTATCCTTTCTAAATGTGCCTTTTGAATTTAAGTTAAGTTTAAATTCAAATTCAAGTTTTGAATTCAATGATCTCTAAGCTTTAGTCATTCAATCTTCATTGTTTCCCACAAGCAATAGATCAAAAGAGGCCACGTCGAATTCTTTAGCACTCCGAGAGTTCACCATCCCCCCTCGAAGAGAGATTCGATCACTCCTAGGTTTTAGTAACAAAAGCGTGAAAAAATCCCATAATTTTAGATGCAATGCACAAAAGCCCTCTATTTTACCCCGGAGTTATCCTACGTGCTGGGATATTACAGACTTCCCCCCTTAACAAAAACTTCGTCCCAAAGTTTGGGGTAAGGTATACCTGAAGAATTCGAGATAGGATATCCTTAGATCTTCCTCCTTTTCCCAGGTAGCTTCCCCTTCCGGGTGATGTTTCCATTGCACCTTGCAATACTTGATGGCTCTGTTGTGAAGTTGCTTCCAGTTTTCTGCTAGAATCTTTGACAGCTCCTCAACATAGGTCAAATCTGCTTGCAATTCCATGTCCTCAAAGGATACAGTTTTCTCTGGTATCTTCATACACTTTTGAAGTTGTGAAGAATAAAACACATTATGAACCTTTGATAGCTGTTTTGGTAGCTCCAATTCAAAAGCTACTCCTCGTTTTTGACTTAGAATCTTGAAAGGTCTAGTGTATCTTGGACTAAGTTTTTCTTTGACTCCAAAACGATGTACTCCTTTCATTGGGCTAACTCAAAGATAAACCATGTCTCCAACTTGAGGTTCCCATGTCCTCCTCTTTGAATCTGCATAACTCTTCTGCCTACTCTAAGCAATCTTTAATCGATCTCAGATGATGTCAATGGCATGCTGCCTTTCCTTCACATAGTCCGGATGAAATTCCTTACCGGCTCCCGCTTCATACCAGCAGATGGGTGATCGACACTTTCTTCTGTAGAGTGCTTCAAATGGTGCCATTTGGATGCTACTTTGGTAACTGTTGTTGTATGAAAATTCTGCCAGTGGTAGATGTTCTTCCCATGATCCTCCAAAATCCAACGCACATGCTCTAAGCATATCCTCCAAAATCTGATAGGTTCTTTTGGTTTGTCCTCCTGTCTGTGGGTGATAAGCAGTGCTGAAGTCTAACCTGGATCCTAGAGCTTCATGCAATTGTTTCCAGAAAGCTGAAGTGAATATGAACCCTCGGTCCGATACTATTGTCTTCGGTACTCCATGCTTGCTCACTATTTCCTGAACATATAAGTTTACTAACTTCTCTTCGGAATCCTTTTGATTAACAGCCAAGAAATGTGCACTTTTTGTTAACCTGTCTACGATAACCCAAATCATGTCCTTCTTCTTTGGTGTCAACGGTAATCCTGTGATAAAATCCATTCCAATCTCTTCCCATTTCCACTCGGGTATATCCAATGGTTGCATGAGTCCAGCGGGACTTTGATGTTCCGCTTTCACTCTTTGACAAGTATGGCATTCAGATACGAACTTGGCTATTTCTCGCTTCATGTTGTTCCACCAAAATAGTTCCTTAAGATCTATGTACATCTTGATACTTCCCGGATGTATTGAATATAGAGTTTCATGTGCTTCTTTGAGTATCAACTGTTTGATTTCGGGTATGTCTGGCACACATATCCTATTATGAAACCAGAGCGAATTGAAATCGCCTAAACGAAACTCAGACGGTCTTCCCTCTTCAATCCTTCGAATCTCTTCCTCAATGAATGGATCTTCACTTTGCCGGCAGAAAATTATATACTTTAGATCACTTTGCCTTTCTTCCATTGCCTTCATAGTAGACAAGCTGCCCAAAGATTCCACTTTTAAGCATTGAATTTCTAACCTTTCCAGATCCATAAGCAACTCTTTAGGTAGTTCCCGGCTCATTGGCTGAGTATCCATACTTTTTCTACTCAACGCATCGGCTACAACATTAGCCTTCCCGGGAGTATAATTGATGGTTAAATCATAGTCCTTGATCAATTCTAACCATCGTCATTGCCTCATATTCAATTTTTTCCGAGTAAAGAAATACTTGAGACTCTTATGGTCTGTATAGAGTTCACACTTAGCTCCATACAGAAAGTGCCTCCATCCTTTCAAAGCAAACACCCCGGCTGCTAATTCAAGATCATGTGTTGGGTAGTTGACTTCATGCGGTCTTAATTGCCTAGACCCATAAGCAATAACCTTTCTGTCTTGCATCAACACACATCCAAGTCCATTCTTGGACGCATCACAATATACCATGTAATCTTTGCCGGTTTCTGGTACGACTAACATGGGTGCTATGGTCAACTTACCTTTAAGTGTCTGAAAACTGACCTCACACTCTTCTGACCAAACAAATGGTGTATTCTTTCGAAGTAATTTTGTCATCGGTTCTGCAATCTTGGAAAATCCTTCTATGAACCTTATGTAGTAGCCTACCATTCCTAGAAATCCTCTAATCTGCTTGACATTCTTTGGTGCTTCCCAGTCTAAAACAGATGCTACTTTACTAGGATTTACTGCTATGCCCTCCTTGGTGATCACATGCCCGAGAAACTCTACTTGGTCCAGCCAAAATTCACACTTACTAAACTTGGCATACAACTGATGTTCTCTGAGAGTCTGTAGAGCAATCCTCAAATGTTTGGCATGCTCTTCCTTGTCCTTTGAATAAATTAAGATGTCATCGATGAAGACTATCACAAACTTGTCCAAGTAAGTGAAAGGAATATGCCCGAGAGGCAATAATAAAGTTGTTATTATATTATTCCGTGTTCATAATAGATGTTTATTTTTCATGCTAGAATTGTATTAATCGGAAACATTAATACTTGTGTGATTAATAAACTAAAAGGGTTCCTAGTAAAGCCTCTCTTTTATACTAGCTCGTTGATTAACTGATGATCAAGGTTTCCTGATCATGAACATTGGATGTTGTTAATAACGGGGTCATATCATTAGAGGAATGATGTGATGAACACACACACCCACAGTACGAATAGCAATACGATCAAGTCATCAAGTTCATTGCTATATCAAACTCATGCGAAGTAGTTCTAATCCTTAGACCATGAGATCATGTTAATCACTGATACCGGAAGGGTACTTTGATGATATCAAACGTCACACCGTAATAGGGTGATTATAAAGGTTGATTTGGGTACTCTGAAAGTATTAGTTGAGGCTCATGGATCAAGAGTGGGATTTGTCCATCCGGATGACGGAAAGATATTCTCTGGGCCCTTCTCGGTGATATTGCATTGGAATCGCTTGCAAGCATGTGACTAGGTCACAGGAATGCATTATCACGGAACGAGTAAAGAGACTTGTCGGGAACGAGATCGAACTAGGTATGGTTGATACCAAATGATCGGATCTCGGACAAGTAATAATATCACGAGACAAAAGGAATTAACTATGTTCGTTACCGGTTCACACGATCACTAGTTCATCGTTGAGTAAGTGGGAGTCATCATGGATTTCCAGATCCCGCTGTTGATTATTGATCGGAGAGGATCCTCGATCATGTCCACGTTATTCACGAACCGTAGGGTGACACACTTAAGGCTCGTCGTCGTTTTTGAGTGGATACGATACTCCGATCGAATTACAGGACAGCATAAGGGTTGTTTCAGAAAAGTACCGAAACTGTTTCGGGATATCGGAATAACTCAAGGGTGTATTTGTTAATGTTTGTTAATTGAATGAATTAACAAATATTAAAGAAATAAAAATGTTTTATTAAATCAATAAGTGTGAATTTTAATTGGCATGAATGTCATGCATTGAAATGGGGGTTACCTCATGTTGATGAGGGTGTAATCACCATAATGGGAATGAAGAAGGGGAAATGAAGAGGAGGGGGCACCTTGGCCGGCCACCCCTTGGCTGCCCCTCCTCCTCTATATAAACCCCCCTTCTCTCCTTTGAAACACACTTCTTGATCCTCCCTCCTTTGCATAGTTGCTGCCCACTTTCCGTCTTGGCTTAGCGAAGCTCTGCCGGAATAGTAGTTCGTAGTTCACACACTTGGAGAAGTGTGTGGAGGAGTGTCCGGCGTATCCCTTCTTCCGCTGCCCCGCTGGACCGAGGGCGTGGAGGAGTCGACGTCGAGCTGCACGTGTGTGCGAGTACGGGGGCGCTGCCACTTGTGGCGCCGGCTACACGATCTTGTGATCGTCAAGTGAACCACGACGTCGACCACATCAAGTGAACAACTACGTCGACTACGTGCGTCTTCACCAACTCTCCATCGTCAACGTTTGTGCGGGAACGTAATCCCCGCTCACGGTCGTCGAGGGTGAGTATCCGTTGCTACCATCTCGTAGAGTTTCTTGGCCAGTTTATGCGTTCATGCGTAGGAAATTTTTTGTTTTCTATGCTACGAACCCATCAGTGGTATCAGAGCCATCTCTATGCGTAGTTGGTATGCACGGTTAGAACACATGTGGATGTGGGCGTTGATGATCATGTTATTGCAATTTTTTGGTATTTTGGATCATAGTGGCATAGTGGGATTGAAGCTGCCCGAGACTAACCTTACGTGACCACGTTCACGAAACTTGTCCCACACTTGACATGCTTCGGCATATGTGGCTTTGCGGGTGCACGTTTCTCCCACTATAGTTATGATCTATTTTACAAAGAGTTGTTAATAATATTTTTTATCACCATTGTGGTTCTTGTTCGTAGGTAAGAACGGTTCTTCCTAGAAAGCCCCAAGCCACGTAAAATATGCAAGACAAATTAGAAACGTCTAACTTGTTTTTGCAGGAGCATGTGATGTGATATGGTCAAGTTGTTTATGTTACAAATTGTATGCGATGATCCTTTTTGTAAGATATAAACAACCGGCAGGAGCCATATGGTTGTCTTTGCATTTAAATGGCCTGCGTGCCGTATATATATATCCAAGTGATATATTGTAATGGAGGAAGACAACCAAGTTGGCGCACCATGGACCTTGGTGCTACGCCGGTGGAATGATGGAGATCATGCCATGACGCACAAGATGGAGATCGAGTGCGTGAAGGACCATATCATATCACATTATATATGCATGTGATGTTTATCCTTTTATGCATCTTATTCTGCTTAGATTTGATCGCGCAGTAGCATTATAAGATGATCCCTCTCACATAAATATCAAGATAAAATGTGTTCTCCCATAACATGCACCATCACGAAAGTTCGTCGTTTTGAGACACCTCGTGATGATCGGGTGTGATAGACTCTACGTTCACATATGACGGGTGTAAGACAGTTTTACACACGCAAATGTTATGGTTCTACTTGGCGAGCCTAGCATGTACAGACATGGCCTCGGAACACGAACCGAAAGGTTAAGCATGAGTCATATGGTTGATATGATGAACATGGCGATGTTCGCCTTTGAAACTATACCGTTGCACGTGATGATCGGTTGCGGTATAGTGGATTTGGTTCGTGTAATCACTTAAGAAAACTAGGAGGGATGTTGTTTTTAAGTGGGAGTTCACGTAGAATTTGATTTAACCTGAACTCATTCTATTATGAACTTAGTCTAAGTTAACTTTGCAAATAATTTGTAGATCATGGCACCACCTGCTCTGAATTTCAATGCGTTCATGGAGAAAGAAAAACTAGCCACCAACGGTAGCAACTTCACCAACTGGGCACTTAACTTGAGGATCCTCCTCAATGCCTCTCAAAAGGGCTATGTGCTTGAGGCACCGCTAGGTAACCCGCCTGCAGAAGATGCTCCCGATGAAGAGAAAAATGTTTTTCTGACTCGTAAGGAGGACCACAGTTTAGTTCATTGCGGCATACTGTATGGACTTGAGCCGGAGCTGCGAAAACGTTTCGAGAACAGCAACGCTTATGATACAATGGGAGAGTTGAAACTGATCTTCGACTCCCATACTGCCGTAGAGAGTTATGATGCTTCAGAAAAGTTCTTTAGCTGCATGATGGAAGAGAACAGCTCCGTTAGTGAGCACGTACTCAAAATGTCTGGGTACGCCGATAAGCTCATCTCCTTGGGAATAACGATTCCCAATGAGTTGGGAATACATCGGGTTCTCCAATCTCTCCCACCTAGCTTCAAGAGCTTTGTGATGAACTACAACATGCAGGGCATGAGGAAGTCTCTCCCCGAGCTTCTCTCAATGCTTAAGACTGCAGAAGTGGAGATTAAAAAGGAACATCAAGTGTTGATGGTCAATAAGACCACTAGTTTCAAGAGAGGTAGAAAGGATAATAAGTCCAAGGGTAGAAACAAGAAGGACGGCAAATCTGTTGCCGGTTCTGAGAGGAAACCCAAGGCTGGTCCTAAACCTGAAACTGAGTGTTTCTACTGCAAGGAAACGGGGCACTGGAAGCGCAACTGCCCAAAGTATCTGGCGGATAAGAAGAATGGGAAGATTAACAAAGGTATATATGATATCCATGTTATTGATGTGTACCTTACTAGTAGTCGCAATAGCACCTGGGTATTTGATACCGGTTCGGTTGCTCACATATGTAACTCGAAACAGGGGCTAAGGAATAGGCGGCAACTTGCGAAGGATGAGGTCACGATGTGCGTCGGCAATGGATCAAAAGTTGATGTGATCGCCGTCGGGATGCTGCCTCTACATTTACCATCTGGATTAGTTTTAAACCTGAATAAATGTTATTTGGTGCCTGCGTTGAGCATGAACATTATATCCGGATCTTGTTTAATGCGAGACAATTATTCATTTCAGTCTGAGAACAATGGTTGTTCGATTTATATGAATAATATCTTTTATGGACATGCACCTGAGAAGAAAGGTTTATTTCTTTTGAATCTTGATAGTAATGAAACACATATTCATAATGTGAATGCCAAAAGAATTAAGTCAAATGATGATATAGCCGCATACATGTGGCACTGCCGTTTAGGTCATATTGGTGTTAAACGCATGAAGAAACTTCATTCGGATGGACTTCTGGAATCACTTGATTATGAATCATTTGAAACATGCGAGCCATGCCTTATGGGCAAGATGACTAGAATGCCGTTTTCCGGTTCAATGGAACGGGCGACAGACTTATTGGAAATCATACATACCGATGTATGTGGACCTATGAGTGTGCCGGCGCGTGGTGGATATCGTTATTTTGTTACTTTCACTGATGACTTAAGTAGATATGGGTATATTTACTTAATGAAACACAAGTCTGAAACGTTTGAAAAGTTCAAAGAATTTCAGAGTGAAGTAGAAAATCATCGTAACAGAAAGATTAAATTTCTACGATCCGATCGTGGAGGAGAATATCTTAGTTACGAGTTTGGCGCACATATGAGAGAATGTGGAATAGTTTCACAACTCACTCCCGCTGGAACGCCACAACGAAATGGTGTATCCGAACGTCGTAACCGTACTTTATTGGATATGGTTCGGTCTATGATGTCTCTTACCGATCTGCCACTATCTTTTTGGGGTTATGCGCTAGAAACAGCCGCTTTCACTTTAAATAGGGCTCCATCTAAATCCGTTGAAACGACACCGTATGAATTATGGTTTGGAAACAAACCTAAGCTGTCATTTCTAAAAGTTTGGGGATGCGATGTTTATGTGAAGAAACTTCAGCCTGATAAACTCAAACCCAAAGCGGAAAAATGTGTCTTCATAGGATACCCTAAAGAAACAATTGGGTACACCTTCTATCACAGATCCGAAGGCAAAGTGTTTGTTGCTAAGAATGGATCCTTTTTGGAGAAAGAGTTTCTCTCGAAAGGTGTGAATAGTAGGAAGGTAGAACTCGATGAGGTTATTGAACCTCCTCTTCATGAATTGGCGAGTGGCGCAGCGCCGGAAACCGTTCCGGTGGTGACTTCACCAAATGAAGTGGGAGCTAATGATAAAGATCATGAAACTCCAAAAGAGGATACTACCGAACCTCGTAGGTCGACAAGAACACGCGCTGCTCCTGAATGGTACGGTGATCTTGTCGTAAATGCCATTGTTGAGAACGATGACCCTGCGACGTATGATGAAGCGATGATGAGCCCAGATTCCAACAAATGGCATGAAGCCATGAAATCCGAAATGGAATCCATGTATGAAAACCAAGTATGGACTTTGGTGGAACTTCCCTATGACCGAAAGGCCGTTGAGAATAAATGGATTTTCAAGAAGAAAACAGATGCTCATGGTAATGTGACCGTCTATAAAGCACGACTTGTCGCAAAAGGTTTCCGACAAATTCAAGGAATTGACTACGATGAAACTTTCTCACCCGTAGCGATGCTAAAGTTTGTTAGGATTATGTTAGCAATTGCTGCATTTTTCGATTATGAAATTTGGCAGATGGATGTGAAAACCGCGTTCCTTAATGGTAACATTGAGGAAGAGTTGTACATGGTACAGCCCAAGGGTTTTGTTGATCCTAAGGATGCTGACAAGGTATGCAAGCTTCAGCGATCCATTTATGGACTGAAGCAAGCATCCCGGAGTTGGAATCTCCGTTTTGACGAAGTTATCAAAGGGTTTGGATTTGTCAAAACTTATGGAGAAACTTGTATTTACAAGAAAGTGAGTGGGAGCTCTGTAGCATTTCTAATATTATATGTGGATGACATATTGCTGATTGGAAATGATACGGAACTTTTGAAGAGCGTAAAAGATTACTTAAACAGTAAGTTTTCAATGAAAGACCTTGGTGAAGCGGCGTATATTTTAGGCATCAAAATCTATAGAGATAGATCGAGACGCTTAATTGGGCTATCGCAAAGTACATACCTTGACAAGATTCTAAAGAAGTTTAGAATGGAAGATAGTAAGAAAGGGTTCTTACCTATGTTGCAAGGAAAGATCTTGAGTAAGACTCAAGGTCCGGCTACAGCTGAAGATAGAGAAGAAATGAATAAGATTCCCTATGCCTCTGCCATAGGCTCTATCATGTATGCCATGTTATGTACAAGACCAGATGTGGCACATGCTATTAGTTTGACTAGTAGGTACCAATCTGATCCAGGTTTGGAACACTGGACGGCGGTTAAGAATATCCTTAAGTACTTACGAAGGACTAAGGATATGTTTCTCGTATATGGCGGTGAAGAAGAGCTCGTCGCAAGTTGTTACGTCGATGCTAGCTTCGACACTGATCCGGATGACTCTAAGTCTCAATCCGGGTACGTATTTGTTATGAATGGAGGAGCGGTAAGCTGGAGGAGTTCCAAGCAAAGCGTGGTAGTGAGATCGACTACAGAGGCGGAATACATTGCTGCTTCAGAAGCGGCAGAAGAAGCAGTTTGGATGAAGGAGTTCATATCCGAACTGGGTGTGGTTCCGAGTGCATTGGATCCAATGGTTATCTATTGTGACAACAATGGTGCCATAGCCAATACTCAGGAGCCAAGGTCTCACAAGAAATTCAAGCATGTAAAGCGCCGATTTCACTCCATCCGTGAACATGTCGCGGATGGTGATGTAAAGATTTGCAAAGTGCACACGGATCTGAATGTGGCAGACCCGTTGACTAAAGCTCTCCCCAAGGCAAAACATGATCAGCACCAGAACTCAATGGGTGTTAGATTCATCACTATGTAATCTAGATTATTGACTCTAGTGCAAGTGGGAGACTGAAAGGAATATGCCCGAGAGGCAATAATAAAGTTGTTATTATATTATTCCGTGTTCATAATAGATGTTTATTTTTCATGCTAGAATTGTATTAATCGGAAACATTAATACTTGTGTGATTAATAAACTAAAAGGGTTCCTAGTAAAGCCTCTCTTTTATACTACCTCGTTGATTAACTGATGATCAAGGTTTCCTGATCATGAACATTGGATGTTGTTAATAACGGGGTCATATCATTAGAGGAATGATGTGATGAACACACACACCCACAGTACGAATAGCAATACGATCAAGTCATCAAGTTCATTGCTATATCAAACTCATGCGAAGTAGTTCAAATCCTTAGACCATGAGATCATGTTAATCACTGATACCGGAAGGGTACTTTGATGATATCAAACGTCACACCGTAATAGGGTGATTATAAAGGTTGATTTGGGTACTCTGAAAGTATTAGTTGAGGCTCATGGATCAAGAGTGGGATTTGTCCATCCGGATGACGGAAAGATATTCTCTGGGCCCTTCTCGGTGATATTGCATTGGAATCGCTTGCAAGCATGTGACTAGGTCACAGGAATGCATTATCACGGAACGAGTAAAGAGACTTGTCGGGAACGAGATCAAACTAGGTATGGTTGATACCAAATGATCAGATCTCGGACAAGTAATAATATCACGAGACAAAAGGAATTAACTATGTTCGTTACCGGTTCACACGATCACTAGTTCATCGTTGAGTAAGTGGGAGTCATCATGGATTTCCAGATCCCGCTGTTGATTATTGATCGGAGAGGAGTCTCGATCATGTCCACGTTATTCACGAACCGTAGGGTGACACACTTAAGGCTCGTCGTCGTTTTTGAGTGGATACGATACTCCGATCGAATTACAGGACAGCATAAGGGTTGTTTCAGAAAAGTACCGAAACTGTTTCGGGATATCGAAATAACTCAAGGGTGTATTTGTTAATGTTTGTTAATTGAATGAATTAACAAATATTAAAGAAATAAAAATGTTTTATTAAATCAATAAGTGTGAATTTTAATTGGCATGAATGTCATGCATTGAAATGGGGGTTACCTCATGTTGATGAGGGTGTAACACCATAATGGGAATGAAGAAGGGGAAATGAAGAGGAGGGGGCACCTTGGCCGGCCACCCCTTGGCTGCCCCTCCTCCTCTATATAAACCCCCCCTTCTCTCCTTTGAAACACACTTCTTGATCCTCCCTCCTTTGCATAGTTGCTGCCCACTTTCCGTCTTGGCTTAGCGAAGCTCTGCCGGAATAGTAGTTCGTAGTTCACACACTTGGAGAAGTGTGTGGAGGAGTGTCCGGCGGATCCCTTCTTCCGCTGCCCCGCTGGACCGAGGGCGTGGAGGAGTCGACGTCGAGCTGCACGTGTGTGCGAGTACGGGGGCGCTGCCACTTGTGGCGCCGGCTACACGATCTTGTGATCGTCAAGTGAACCACGACGTCGACCACATCAAGTGAACAACTACGTCGACTACGTGCGTCTTCACCAACTCTCCATCGTCAACGTTTGTGCGGGAACGTAATCCCCGCTCACGGTCGTCGAGGGTGAGTATCCGTTGCTACCATCTCGTAGAGTTTCTTGGCCAGTTTATGCGTTCATGTGTAGGAAAATTTTTGTTTTCTATGCTACGAACCCATCAGTAAGGCATAAAGATCTTGTTCATGAGATTCATGAAAATGGCTGGTGCATTTGTCAATCCAAAAGGTATGACCAAATACTCATGATGTCCGTACCTGGACGCAAAAGCTATCTTTGGAACGTCCTCCTTCTTGATCTTAATCCGGTGGTATCCGGATCGAAGATCTATCTTGGAAAATACTCCGGCTTCCCGGACTTGATCAAATAAGTCCTGGATTCTAGGTAATGGATACTTGTTCTTGATAGTAACATTATTGAGGTTTCTGTAATCTCCACACATTCTGCGTCCTCCATCCCGCTTATCCACAAATATCACGGGTGTACCCCAAGGTGGAATGCTTTCTTGTATGAATCCTTTCTATTCCAACTCATCCAATTGTTCCTTTAACTCAACTAACTCCTCAGGCCCCATCTTATATGGTGCCTGAGCTATAGGTGTTGTTCCAGGAATCAAATCAATAGTGAACTCAATATCCCTGTCTGGTGGCATACCTGGTAATTCCTTTGGAAATACATCTTGGAATTCATTGACCACTGGAATGTCTTCAAGTTTAGCTTCCTTCAAAGTATTGAGCTGTAGTTGAACTTCAATATGTGCATGACGGTCACCTTGATAAACTATCCTTCCTCCTCCTGGACATCTAAGTGACACAGTTTTCTCCTTGCAATCTATCTGGGCTCCATTCTCTTCTAACCAATCCATTCTAAGGATCACAGCCATATCCTTCATAGGGATAAGAAAAAGATCGGCTAGATAGACACAATCGCTGATCATAATGACCTGCTCTTGCTTGAGGTGTGTGACTAGAATCGTTCCCCCCGCAGATAAAACAGTGATGTGGTATTCTAACTTATTGCAAGTGAGTCCATAAAGATCGACAAACTCTTGCGAAATGAATGAAGTAGTTGCACCAGTATCGAAAAGTACTTTGCTAGGGTGAGATAGGATTTGAAGCGTACCTATCACGGTTTTCTCCGATTCATTCACTTCCTCCAAGTTGGTGCAATTTAATTTTCCATAAGGTCGAGATCTCTTGCCTGCACCATTTCCTCCTGAATTACCTCCTCAGTTTAACCCTCCTCCGGTTGGCTTCTTTCCCCATGCAGCTCTATTGGGACAATTTTTCTTCATGTGTCCCTCTTGGTTACAGCCATACCAGATTACCTTGGGCCTTGGGCAATCCCTTGCCAGATATCCTCTAGCTCCGCACTCATGATAGGTGATTACTACCTTAGGATTTCCTCCTCCGCCTCCCCGAGGTAACGTTCCCCGACTTGGCGGTCGTGGTTTGAAAGTAAGATCTGCAGTTGGTTTATTGACCGGATATCTTCTGGGTTCCATCTTGGCTTTCTTCCGGCGTTCCTCCTGAACCTGCTTGAAATCATCTTCCATGGTGATAGCTGCATCAACAAGTTCTTGGAAATCTGTTGCCTTTAACATTCTGAGTTGCATCTTGGCCATTGGGTGCAAACCCCTCATAAACCGCTTCTTCCTCTTCTCATCCGTGTTTATTGCATCCGTAGCATAAGGCGATAGAAGAGTGAATTCCTTGACATAACTCATGATAGTCTTGTCCTTCTGTTCTAAGCTGTCAAACTCTCTCCTCTGTAATTCCATGGTACTTTCTAGCACATTTGCCTCTCTAAACTTCCTTTTGAATTCATCCCAGGTGAATACCCTTCCTGGAGGATGTATTGCCACAATATTGTCCCACCAGGCTCCCGCGGGTCCACATAACAAATGAGTGGCATACCTAAGCTTCTCGCTGTCATTGCAATTCACAGTGTTGAGCTTGCTTTCGGTATCCAACAACCAATCCTCGGCGTCCATTGGTTCCGGCGCTGATGCAAATGGAAGTGGTCTTGTAGTCAAAAAAGTCTGCCAGTGAGACTCCATGTACACCATCATTCCGTCCTTCACGGTTGCGATCCATCACATCTTGCATCATCTTGGTCTGACACTCAATGAGCATCCGTTGCCTTTCATCTGCCATCCTCATATATTGGGCAAAATCTTGCTGTGTGAGAAATGGTGGTGGTGGTGGTAATGGTTCCCTTGCCGCTGCATCGGCTGCCTCCTTTGCCTTGGATTTGGTCTCCATCCTCTGTTGCTCGGACTCTTCACCAACTACCATTGCCATTTTATCCCCCTAACCCTGTTACATCAAGCGAAACTCATAGTTACACCATGCCCATGCTTTCTGAGCTCAACTTTATGCACAGTGTTAGTCACACAATGAAATCCAAATAAAACATGACCAAGTCACACCAAACATATACCATGTATATACATGGGTAAAAATGACATAGTGTTACACACTACACCGTGAGTAGCTACACTCACTTATTCCCATTTGCGAAAGCAAATACTACATAATACACATATGGTACATATGTTACACACATATCGCCTCCTTATTGATGGTGGTCCTCTACGGGTAGTCAAACTCCCGATACATCCCCGGTGTCTATCCTGTCGCTCAGGATGTCCTCCTGACTGAAGCAGGGGTATAAGATGACTCTGCCGGCATATAGTCGAGATCGGGTGTAGGGCCTAAGTTGAAGTCAGTCATCCCCAGATAACCACTCAACGATGGGTATACAACCTCAGTGGCACCTCTCTCCATCTTGGGCCTCAAGCATTCTCCACGCTCCATATAGCTCGGTAACTTACCCTCATCATCTGACTCTATCTCTATGGGCTTCCCCGCCACGTCTCCGGTGCGGTGAGCAACTCTAAACTGACTCGTGACCTCGTGCTCCAAGTCACACGGAATTGGATCTCCGGTCGTTCCCATGTACTCACCAAAACGCTAGCCCATGGAGTTTTCCCCAAAACTGTCATTATGGGGCATTCCCCACGACTCCAAACCTGCCTCATATCCGGCTCCAGTCGAGCCGTGTGCAAAATGTGATGGTGGCATCTCTGGTTCGGCCTCGGGCTCGAACTCCCGCTCCTCAGGATCGTTCTCCTCATCTAGATTAATAAAGTCTCAAGCGGAGAAAGCTGGAGTAGGTGCTCGTGGTGGTCCGGAAGTCTCCCCCGTATACCACGGAGTAGGTGTTGGCTCGGTGATCTCCTCCACTAGACTCTGTATCTCACCAACTAGAGCTCCGTGAACGTGATAGAACACACTAAGCAGATGCTTACACCCATCCATGTGCTCTGCTGCGGCATGTGGGTGTCTCTTCGCAAACTTGTAACTATCCCGACAAGGATCTTCTCCTTCCTCGTCATGTGGGATGTGCATGAACTTAGTACCTAACAACTTCTCCATTTTGTGTTCACGAATATCAGTAATGGCTTTCACAACAGCTATCTTATATACGGTACTAACCGTACGTGCTTCTCCAGCTGGCATGACCACGCTCATGCCCAATTTGGCAGGAAGCATGATCCCTACCTTGTACTTCTGAAAAACTCTACCCTCATAATATGCATACTTCTTGATAGGGATATGGGTTTCACATCCGCACTCCTGTAGGATGCCCCATAGTAGATCGGATAGGTTCCCATCATACTCATCCAACATCACATCTCGAACTTGCACGGTCCTTGACGGATTGGTGCGTGCCATCCTGGCAGTCTATATAAAAGCTAAAGAAAAATTAGTATCTGATGCATCATCATAGTAACAATAAAGAAATGTAACACTAAAAAGTATGACTTTGTTATTCTCAAGTGAATATCGTCATGACTATTTTAGAGAACTCTTTACTATTCCTATTTGACTCCTACAGGTCATTCCCATTAACTAGGCGTCCAACCTAAGGTCAAAGCTTTTCTCTAATACCAACTGTGGTGACCCAGCATACCACTGCATGTTGTAGTATGCAAGTCGTTGACATAACACTCGTGAAGTACCATTTCACAAATATTACAACCCTCAGAGTGGTACAACAGAAACATAGCGGTCTTTATTCAAGCACTTAGTATTACAAGCCACAAACTTACAAAGGATTCTAGTTCCTCCTCGGTCCAAAGAGGAACACTAGTAGGTTCTACCTTGATGCGACAAACCTTAACTATGACTAATAGAAGTAAACTAAACATGATAACTGGCTTAAGTCACTTTATTCTATAAGGTTCCTGTGACTCAAACTACTAATCTATACTACTAGTTGTCGGCCTCCTCCTCGGTTCCTTCGTTGTTTCCGTAGACGATCGTGTAATCCACGCCTTCGACTCCACCGGAAAGGTCCGGTTCTTCATAATAGACTTCCTCGTAGTCCTCCGATGCTCCTTCAGTTTCCTCGTTCTGGCCCTCCGAGTCTAAGCAAGGGTTAAGAGGGAATGGGGTGAGTAACGAGCATTGAGAGTGGATTTTATACTCACCTGGGTAGCTACTCACCCTTTCGAAAACCAACACGTGTCTAACGGTGTTAGTTTCGTGGAATCTTTTAACAACACTAGCCTCCACGGCCCGAGCCACCCTCCTCCAACCTTATCCTCTCATTTCTCTTCCCACCACTCTTCCCACCGCGTCTATCCCCATCTCGATTGGAAGCAGACCCGGAGCATCCAGCGGCGGGAACGGGGAGAGCCGCGGTAGGGAGACAGTGAGGTCAGGGGTGCCGGCAAGGTGAAGTTCAGCGGCCGCGACCTCGGCTGCGTGGGAGACAGTCCGGCTGGCAGGAGGCCACAGAACCACACCGGCGCCCGCAGGTGGAGTAGGGTGCATGCAGTCTCCCGACGGCAGGCTCCTCGACGGCTCCGTCTCGGGTGCTTATATCAACACGAGCCTAATCTGGTCTTTGCCGCTCTTGTCGCAGATCGCCACGCGCACGGTCTGGCCAGAGGTGGCCATCACCGGGTCAACGAGGATGGCGTGGGTGACCCACGCACAGTGGCCGGGCTTCATGATGAATGGCTTCTCGGTCTCGCCGCTCGTGAGGTCCACGAACCAGCGGCCGTGCAACTCCTTCTCTGCCATGTTCCCGATCGATCGATCGATCGAGGGAGATGAGGTTGCGTGCTTCGTGGGGTCGTGGGTGCTGTGCTTATATCGACTACTGATTACTGACTGGCGGTCTTAGCTACGTGGTTTGCAGGGATTCCTAATTTTTTTTTTCTTCTTCTTAGTTGGGCTTCGTTCTGCTAGTGTTCTTGGACGCCCATCTTCGTCCCCTTTGTTCTGTTGATTTCTGCGTGCTTTTGGGATGTGATCTGTGATTTTGCTTGATGAAGTGTGTGCGTCCCCAGTGAGATACTTGTTTCGATTCGCCTATATGAGCTGATTGTAGTGGTTTCAGTTTGGAGCATTTAACATAGTTTATTTCTCTAATTATCTGGTGTTCATCAATGGTTAACAAGAGATGATTTCGTGGTTAATTAGCTAGAGTGGAGTTGATTGGAGCATTTAACACAGCTCTCTAATTATCCGGCGAGTATGGAGAACTTAGTTAATTAGCTAGAGCATAATTGATTGGAGAGAGAAAGATAAAGCTAAGCCCAACTCCAACAATAAATGATAAGAGATAGAGAATCTCTCCCTTTTTTTATTCACTCTCTATGAAACAGCGTGTGTGGTAGCCGTTAGTCATGAGAAGAATCCAATGGTGATGTGCAAGATCCAACGGTGAGTAAGGGGTGTGTAGCTACCACGGTGTGTATAGTTTTGTTTTTGAACGAGCATTACCCAACAAGTTCATTTAACAGGATAGAGGTGTTTGATGCACTAGCTATGACCACCGACTCAAGAGTCTTAGGTCAAATGCAGTTTTTATAATCATTTCTTCAAAGATTGCTTTTATTTATTTAAAAGAACTATGTCCGTCAGTCTTCACAGGTTGATTAGAGCTTCGATGGGCTCCTTTCCTGCCGCGTTCGCAGCTCCTTCCTGGAACAGGGAGTATCTTGATACTTTTTGTACACTCTGCAGAGGTGGTCACTTGTACCCATGAGAGATCAACACTTTGCTGCACAACCGGGCGTACCTTCCCATCCATACTTGTTTTTGTATGGGGCCCAGTTGATGATCCAAGCCAACCGCCGTTCTTCTCCGTGACCCTGCAGACCCACCCTTTTGTAAGTCCATCCATCTCCTATACCAGATATGCTAACCGATTGGCGTACTGGTCCTTCCCCTTTACACTATGGACGATCCCATAGGTAGACCAGCTCGGACCCCAGTGCCCGCTCCTATGCAATATGGGTAGACCGACCCGGATGACCCTTACAATCCATCATAGATCAATTAGCCAGCTTGTCCCCCCTATACTATAGGCAGCCCGGCAGGGAACACATTTCCCCCACTATGCACTATAGTAGCCTGCGCAAGACAACACTCGACTACTGATCCATTGGCATGCGAGAGGAAAAAGATACAGCTGACTTCTCCGTCCCATTCCAGATCTCATGGTTGACCGTAATTTACGGTGCTAGAATCACTAGCGGCATTGGTTGTTAAGTCCTAGGGTTTACTTTCCCGAACAAATGGAACCTCCACCACAACAATCATACCATGGTTCCATTTGCCATCCATCCTAGGTTACCACCACTCGGGTCGATAACCAACTAATCATATTAATTATGAAAGGAGAACCTTTTGCTTTTCAATGCAGTAATAATCATACCACCGGTATATTTGCAAGTAATTTGCTAAAAGTAATCAAGAGATATGAGCAAGAGTGAACTTGCCTGCAAATTGCAAGGTAGTGCAATTGGATTTGTTGAAGTGACCTGGGACCTCGGGTTCTGGAAAACAGCATCATTGTCCAGTAAGGGCAATGGTTAAAGATTCAAAAATGCATGCTTTATGATGTGTTAGAATTATCCCCCCCAGAAGTGATTTATTTTTCTATTAAGCTTGATATATTCTTTTAATGACTTTAAAGAATATATGTTATGGGTAATTTCATTCAAGGATATTTATCAAATATTCTTGAATGGAATTTATTAAGAATTTCCAGATTTTCTTAAATGGATAATTATTTTTATTACTTTCAGGCAAAATCAATTAACTTCTTTTTCTTTTGTGTAATTGACTCATGAGATTATTTTATTCACTTAATGGGTTCAAAAATACAAAAAGAGCTAAAAATAACTACTTACTATTTTTAGTTTATTTTAGGTATTTTTCTGGATTTATTTTTAAGCAAATTAGGGTTTTTCTTAAGGGTTTTTGAATTAAACCAAATTAAAAGGCTGGCTGACAGCCTGGGCCTACCAGTCAGTCCATCCAGATGGGCTTGACCGAAACGGCTCGGCCCAGCCGGCTGCCCCCCTCACTCGCTCCCCCTCTCGGTCGGTTCCTAACCCTAATCTCCTCTGGCGATTTCGAATCACCGACGAGCTCCTCGCCCGACTCCGGCGAGCTCCAGCGAGATCCGCCGCCGCCCTATGGCATATCTGCTCTGCCTCATCGCGCTCTTCCTCCTGACCGTGGGGTTTCGTTGTCTTCGCCTCCAATCGCCGCCATCGCCATCGAGCTCCGCCCAGTGGATCTCGCCCCTGCGGCTTGATCTACTCTGGCGAGCCTCGTTGGAGCTTCCGCCCTAGCTCCACGGTGCTTGCGGTGGCCCCCTCGTCACCGCGTCGGTTGGATGGCTGTCTGCAACCCCGATGTCGCCGCCATGCTGTGCTTGGCCTTGCTCCTCTATGAGCACTCTTGTGAGTTTCTCCTTCTCCTCCTTGTTTCTGTGTGCTTGCTACGGTGGCCTGGCCAGTGAGCCAGGCATGCTTGCCTATGATGTTGCCATGCCATGCTGCTACTGCTGTCCTGCTTAAGCTTGTGCTGATGCTGCTGTCCTGCTCGAGCTCCACTGCAAGTCACTGTCTATTGCTACTGTGAGTTTCAGTGCAAGTGTTAGTGCAAGATTCAGTTAAGAATTTCTTAACTGAACTTGGTATGATTAACTAGGGAGTTTCCCCTATGTTGTTAGCTTGATCATGTGCTGTGCAATTATGGCTACTGTTAGTATGAAATTCAGTTAATAGTTTCTTAACTGAATTATGTGTGGCTTACTTGGGATGCTTCCCCTATGATGCTAGCTTGGCTCTCTAGTGATGTTATTATCAATCAATGTTTAAGTGATGCCCTCTGGCTTGCAGTGCAAACTGCTGCCAGTTGATTCATATGATGATTGTTTTCATGATGGCATAAACATGCTGAGCTTAAGCTTGTTATAATTCTGTTGATTTTTATGAACTGAAACTTGTTTCAGTGATGATTGTTTCTATCAAGCAATTCATGCTTGAATTGTATGCTGTTAAAGGCTTTGTTTGCTTTCTATAGCATGTTATCTATTGACAACATGTAACTATATTATTGAGTTTTAGTTGTGTTTCCTCCATGTGAGGTTCACAATGATTGCTTGATAATTTACTGGATGGCTGCTGTTCTGTGATGCTAAACATGCTTGGTGGCTTCTATTAGTGGCTAAATCATCATTTTGGGCAATTAAATTACTGATAAGAACAAATCCTCATGATGATCTTAGTCTCAGCCTATGATGCATGGTCTGAGGCTTTTATTCTTGCTGGTGCATGTTGATTTGCTTCCCACTAATTAAATCTTCCTATGAAGATTATACAGAGCACTTCTCTGTAGGTCTGAGGAGAAAAACCTCCCCAAAACCTCCTAAGTGTTATACTTAGTAGAAGGGTTTGGTGGTGAGTGTTTCCTTGCTGCTGTTTATCTTGTGTATGCAAGAACCTGGATGTTTGCAATGTTTTATTCATGGATATGCAAGTCCTATTTATACCTTGGTCCTATGCTGGATTTTATGAGTGGCTGGTGGTGATGTTGATGATGCTCTTGGTTGAGCTTGATCACTGGCTCCTGGTACTTGCTCTGCTCCTCCCAGTGGCTTGCCCTGCATCTCCTTGTGCTTGGCTCCCCACCTTGCCTGCCCTGCACCTCCTTGGTGCTTGGCCTGCTCCTTGCTGCTTCTGATCTTGATTAATAACCATGTTGCTTTGGCTTTGGCTATGGGTTTTTATTGGTGAGGTGAATTCCTCCTGATGCTCAGCTCATGAGTAGAGAGAACTTGGTTCTGTGCTGGTGCTGGTGTGGTGCGATGGTGCTGTGGTTGCTGGTGCTGTGGTTGCTGTGGTTGCTGTGGTGCTGGTCGACTAGGGTTCCTGGTCGACCAGTTTTACACACACAGAACTGTTTTATACCACCCCCTGGTTTCTGATGGCTTGACACCTCCTAACATGCATTTGGTGACCAGCTGCTTGCTTGCTTTGTGGCTTGACCAGCCAGATTGGTCCTTGGCAGATATTTGTGTGTGTGAGTCATGTTGATAAGATCAACATCTTGATGATTATCCATAGTACTTCTATTTTAACTTTGACTGCCACTTGTATTACCCTGGTGGCATTTCCCTCTGTCTTTTCCTTTGTGTGCAGGTGATAAGAAGAATGAAGAAGAAGAGTAGAAAGATTTGAAGATCAAGATAGTTTAGGATTTTGTTTAGATTCTAACTTGTATTTATTTTCTTTTCTCCTTTATTTTCTTTTTAGCTTCAGATTGTGACATTCTGTGAATGCCCACTATTGTAATATTCTTTTATTCACAAACATTGTAAAGACAATGTATATTGTGTTGGTAATTAATAAAGTCCAAAGTTTTTCTTATTTGAAATATTTATCCATTCTAAATGTGCCTTTTGAATTTAAGTTAAGTTTAAATTCAAATTCAAGTTTTGAATTCAATGATCTCTAAGCTTTAGTCATTCAATCTTCATTGTTTCCCACAAGCAATAGATCAAAAGAGGTCACGTCGAATTCTTTAGCACTCCGAGAGTTCACCATCCCCCCTCGAAGAGAGATTCAATCACTCCTAGGTTTTAGTAACAAAAGCGTGAAAAAATCCCGTAAATTTAGATGCAATGCACAAAAGCCCTCTATTTTACCCTGGAGTTATCCTACGTGCTGGGATATTACAAGGCCCGCTCAGGCCATTAAGGATTTCCTAACCTCATCCCTCTATCGCCACTATATACCTGAGACAGTGGTCAATGTGGAGGTCATTTTCCTCACTGCCAATCTCCTCCTCGCTGCTTCCCCTCCCGCTTGAGCCCCGTCGTCCCGATGACGTGGCGCCCCGATATACTTGATGAGCCAGCGATGTCGCGGTGGAGGTGTCGGGCAAGCCGTGAACTTAGGTATTGGGGGGTGCGGGTCTCAGGGTTGTAGGTGGAGGGCTCGCCGATGTTGATCTAGGGTTAGGGTTTGCGGTGGTGGTCCGGCAATCCTGCTGGAGTTGGAGCAGGACGAAGTGGTTAGAGGGAGGTCGCGGTTGGAAGAGGGCAGGACGGCGAGGTGCCGCCGGCCGCGGGTGGCGGTGGCACGCGGTTCGGTCGGCGGCGAAGACGGGGGGTGCCGATGCAAAGGGAGAAGGAAGATGGTCGACGGCGAAAGCACTGGTATGGGGTGCGAGGAAGAAGATGGGGATATGGGAGATGGTGGGCTGGCCCAGGAATGGTGTGCGGCGCCTCGTCCTGCACCACCCAGCTCGGTATATAGCCCCCTCCCCTCCTCGAGCTTGCCGCTAGTAATACGGCCCAAGGTCCGCCACTAGCTCTAAGTTGACAGCCCAAGCAGCGCAAGTCGACTAAAAACGACGAGATCGCTCTGTTCCGTCAGAAGTTAGTCTTTACTTTATCCTGTAAAGATTTTGGTTTTATCAACTTTAAAAAGCATGCGCATTTTGAACAGCTGTACTCCTTGGATCTAGCTTGCCTAGTCCGTGTCCCGCAGATCAATGGAGCAGCACCAAATCTTAGGCCATCCACTATGGTGCGTCGGTTCCAAAAAAAAGCTGTCAGATTCTTAAGTCGCATTGCTATAGCTGTAATGTTGTGAGTCGCTTTCTCTGACATGCGTCAGATCAGTGTAGCATGCAACACTTTATTTTATTCACTATCGCCTCTTCTTAAAACAAGACTTAGTTCAGTTTTTACTCACTGGCGTGTGGACCTACAACCATGCTTCTGACAGATGTTTTGCATGGCATGTTCGAAATCGACAAATTTAACCTTTCACAGAAACTTCAGCACAAAATAAACCTAGTTTAAAACTATTTCAAAATCTAACCCTTTTTTGTGGAGCCTGTCACGGTGGCGCTACCCTACATGCTGTGTAGCCTTTCTCAATGGAGCTACCCCTTTGTCAACGTGGCAGGATGGACCCCACTTGTCATAGGTACAAGAGGGTAGCACCATTCACAATGGCTTCACAGAGCATAGGGTAGCTCCATTCACAACGGCGCTACCCTGTTAATGGGCCGGCCTATTAGTGCACCGCGTGGTGGCTGCTTCGGGTGGGACTTTTTAGTCCCACCTCGGAAGCTGATGGGGACGTATACTAGCATATAAGCCCTGGTCTGAGAGGGCTGCTGAGCTCCTCTCAGATCTGGTGCATGCATGTGTGTGCGCGTTCGCTGCTCTGTGGGCATGAGGGCCTGGGTGCCGCTTGCAGTACTGTCCCCACCGACAGGTGGGGTCATGGACCCCGGTTGACCCTCAGGCGGGCATTTTTATTTTATTTTTAGGTAGCGCCATGCTGAAAGGAGCTACATCATGTAGGGTAGCTCCTTTGACATTGGAGCTACCCTTCAGGACTTAGTCGTTTCTGAGGCCCCGTTTGCTTCGAAGGGTAGCTCCAATGATAGCGGCGCTACCATACATGGTGTGAAGCCACTCTCAATGGCGCTACCTAAAAAGAAAATAAAAAATGCCCGCCTGAGGGTCAACTGGGGTCCATGACCCCACCCGTCGATGGGACAATATTGCCAGCGGGACCCACCCCCTAGGCCCACAGGGTAGCGAACGCACACACACATGCACCGGATCTGAGAGGAGCTCAGCAGACCTCTCAGACCGGGGCTTATATGCTGGTCTGCACCCTCCTCAGCTTCCGAGGTGGGACTAAAAAGTCCCACCCGGAGCAGCCATAGCGAGGCGCACTAATGGGCCGGCCCATTAATAGGGTAGCGCCATTGTGAATGGAGCTACCCTATGCTTTGTGAAGCCATTATGAATGGAGCTACCCTCTTATACCTATGACATATGGGATCCGTCTGTGCCACGTTGGCGAAAGGATAGCTCCATTGAGAAATGCTTCACATCATGTAGGGTAGCGCCACCGTGACAGGCTCTACAAAAAGGGTTAGATTTTAAAATAGTTTCAAACTAGATTTATTTTGTGCTGAAGTTTCAGTCAAAGGTCAAATTTGTCGATTTCGTCGCACCGAACCAAGAAGTTGGTTCGCTTTTCTTGTCAGAGTTGAAGAACCGGTGCTCCACTATGTGTTGAACCGACTCGACAGATGCTATAGTTCGCTTTTAGACTACATAGTGCATGGTCTTATGCCTCCGTGGCTTGCTCTTGAAACAGTTTCATCGGTAAATGGACGGAGGTAAATGTGACCTGACAGGCACGTCAGTAGCGAAAGTTGCCTTCGAGACCAAGCACTGTCCGCTGTAGAGGCAGAGGCTGGCTGACGCTCTCACTTCAGTCCCGAACGCTGCTCGTGCTGGTTGGGTGGACTTCTATCTCATGCGCCATGCCAGACCAGTACACAAGGTCAGCCTCATGCAGAGATGCCCTTGACTAGAGTATTTTTTTAAAAAGAAGGATCTTGTCCCAGCCTCTGCATCAAGGAATGCATACGGCTCTTTATTAATTTATTGAAAATCAGTCTTAGAGTATTACATCATGATCACTCAAAGTCTATACATGAATCAACCAGCGAAAGAAGCCTGAAACCGAAAAACTCCTAAGCATCACCATGGTAATCGGAGATCAAAACGCCAGTTACACCGGTTGTATAAATCCCGTGCAACCCTCTCTAGCTGGTTGCACCCAGTAACCAAATCCTCGCGTTTCTCCGTTGATTGTAGGTAAAACCACATACGGATTCAGTGCGAAGCCAATGGAATAACCTGCATAAATAAAGTAGACTTTGCATTGTTAAATATGTAGTCATTTTGGACTCTCCAAATAGCCCAAGTTAAAGCACATGCACCCACTCGAATATATGCCTTTTCTTTTTTAGGCACACCCGCCAACCAATTACCAAACAAGTTCTTGATATTTTTTGGTGGGGAAATGCTAAAAGTTATATGAACAATGCGCCACACCATTTTTGCTAAAGGGCACTGAATAAAAAGGTGTTGAACTGTCTCCTTCTGATCACAGAAACAACATTTTTCAGTGCCTTGCCATTTCCTTTTAATCAAATTATCTTTTGTTAGTAGGACTTTGTTATTCAAGAACCACATAAAAACTCTTATTTTAAGTGGGACTTTTATTTTCCAAAGATACTTGTGAAGATACTTCGTATGGTCATCCATATAGTCAACAAGAAATTACTGCTGTAAAATGATGGAAAAAAGTGTATAAATTTAATACTACTGAGTATTACTAAATGATCTGACACTTTCCTTCAGTAGAGGGAGTAGATAAAGAGAGACCATGAAATACAAGTCCAAAAGACTAAAACCCCAGATAGAGGCCGAGCTCTATGAATCTTTTTGAAAATAAATGAAAACAATATTTTGAAGTTTCAGAAAAGTTTTAAAAAGTCACTATATGTACAAAATGTTATACTTTACCTACATCAAATCTCAACTCGAATCACCTCATATTTGAGGCTACATAAAAAATATATATGAAAATCTACGATATTTGGGAGGTTTGAAATTCCGCGATGTTAAGTACTTTAGATACTAGAAATTTTCATTTCAATGTAACCCCAAATTTAAGGAACTAACATTGAGATTTTACAGCTTGGTAGTATAACATTATCCACATCTTCTATTTTTTTCATATTATTTGAATGTTCAAACGATGGTTTTTTTTAACATAGCATGATCTCCATTTGTGCACACCTAGATGGAGTTGGGCAAACAATAGATCTATTTGGACATATTTGGTTGCCCACACCTTTTATGGCATCTCGGGATCATAGCCAACCTCAGTATGAGGTAAAACATGAACTAGGCTTGCACGTGCACTTTGTTTGGTTGCCAAGACTGAGGGCACCATTTATAACTGAAGGAAATATGGCATAGTGAAAAATAATATTGGACTCGTTTACATATTTTATATAGTTCATAATAGGTTTAATACTAGGTTAGAACGATATCAATCGGAAACATTGAAATACGTGTGGTATTAAATGATTAGGAGTTCCTAGTAAATTCTCTATTTACTAGTTCATTGTTCAATTGATGATCGGGGTTTCCCGATCATGGAGCATTACGCCAATTGACAATGAGATCATGCCATTTGATATTGCCATGATGGACATTACCCAAAGTATCTATTGCAACACAATCGTATCATGATGTTCACGTTGCAATATGAAGAAAGTGTCATAGCTTAATTCTTAGACTGTGAGGTTATACTTAATCACTATTTCTGGAGGAAACTTTAATTGCATCAACCGTCACGCCGTAACAGGGTGACTGGTTTGACACGAGAAATAATAAAGATAGACAAATATTACCTCTCTACGCGCCAGGGGAAATGTAAATATGCGGGCGTGCCAGTGTACACAAGTACACAAATAAAAGATAGGGAAACGTGCATTTTATTAATCTCTCAACGGAGAAACAAAATTACATGATCCCTTTACATATACGCTCCGTGGCCTGCTAGCGCAGCCAATATAACTTGGGCGACTGTGAAGTTCTGGTTTACGGGGCCTCGGAAGGCTCCCGATTAATTACGTCCGTGAGTCAAGGTCGCGAACCACCTCCGATTAAGCTGCTGCAATGGTCGTCGTCTTCAAGTCTCGTCTTCTCCATGCGCTTGGTGTAGACGATGGTGATGTGGAACGTAGAGCGGTAAATCCGTCGCCCCGGCGATGCTCAGCCGTATACCTCTGTCTTGTCGATGTCCGATGGTGAAGATGCCTGGCCTCGACAGCTCAGACAAGTGGGCGGCCTTCGCCTCGTCGGTGCCCGGCCTGGTGGTGTCCGCCTTGTCGGTGTCGGACTGGATGGCTTGCCTTCGCCTCGTCGGTGCCCGGCAAGAGATGATCACTGGTGGAAAAAGGGTCTATGGTCCCGGTTCATTTGGGCCATTGGTCCCGGTTGCCGAACCGGGATCCATTACTCGGGACCAATGCCGGTCCCGGTTCCAGCACGAACCGGGACCGATAGGTCTCCACGTGGACGCGCTGCGGGGCGAGGGGGCCTGAGTCATTGGTCCCGGTTCGTAGGACGAGCCGGGATCGTTGATCTAGGGTTTTTTTCCCATTTAGGGTTCAGGGTTTTATTTGGTGTGTTTTGTATTCAATTTAATGGTATTATATATATACATCAATAATGAAGGAACCACACTATATATATATATTACACATCATGGTCACGAATATATTATTCACCGTCTCATCCGTCGTGCTTGGTCGCTATTACAATCGGTAACTCACACAAATTTGATTTTACATCTTCTTTTTTACACTTCACCCTTCTAAATGAACCGGGTAATAGTATTCTCCTTTCGGATCTATGACTTGTTCTAATAAGAAACCGGCAATTTCCTCTTGAATTGCTTGCACGCGTTCCCGTGGTAGAAGACCGCCCCGCATCCGTTCGATCTAATTTAAAGAAGGGGATCAATATATATGAATGAAACTAAACACAGTTGATGGTAATAAAATAATGTTGAGATTATTGTTTATCGTACTTCAAGTTTTTTGATGTTTCGGTCTGCACCCTTCTCTTTGGTCGTCTGGCGAATGAACTCGCAGACATAGTATCCACATAAGTTATTCCCAGCTTCTTGCCTCAAGCACTTTACGAGAACGGAGTTCAATCAAAATAAGAATCAAGCATGATAATTGTATTGAAACTAGAATCAAAGAGATACGTGGATCTAGCAAGTAGTACTTACATTCAATGGTTTAAATGTAAGCTCTGGCTTCCAAACACCCCTAGTGTTGGCGGTGAACCGTTTCCAAGCCTTCTGGAGGCATTCCTGCATGTTCACCCAATTTCCTAAAGGTGTGCGTTTTGAGTCCATGACTTTGACTACTCCTTCGTCAACACTAATGATTAACAGAATAAAGTGGAAGCTGCACAGACATAATGAGTCAAATAGCTTAACATCGAGTAAAGCGAAAACAAAATGTGTACAAGACAGTAACACTCACTCGAAGTTGTAAGGAAATAGTATTTCCCTTCTGTTGCTGAAATACTTCAACGATTGTACCAAGTTATCCTCTGTCTCTTTGGGTTTTTTTTTGAGAGTATCTTCATGAACGAAATTGCAGTCAACGAACCCAAGGTCAAAGATTCCTCCTCGGTCGCATTCGAGAATCTTCATTCTGCATATATAATTAGTATAATGATGAGTAAGATTATACAAGCAACGAATGAGCTGAGCTAGAAAGACTTAATAATACTTACAGGCAATAGGCACTGACAATAGTTTTGTCGAGGGCGTCTTGTTGGTAAAACTGAAATAATTCTAGAAATTCCATCAGTAAGAAGCCATCTCCATGACCGTAATGGTGGTGTTTATATCCAGCATAGATCCAGTTTGTGGATTCAGCACAGGCTTGTATGTACCAGTTATGCAATCTCCGCATTTTTGTTGGTAGATCTTTGACTAACTCGGGTTTGACGAGAGGATCCCCGTACCGGTATTTGTACGCTATTTGCTGGTACCCCTCGAACTCATCTAGACGGCTCATGTACTCAGCAATAGACAGTCCATATAACTTGGCCTTTTCTCCGTAGAGTTGAATAAACTCCGGATCAATGTTCGGATCATGCCGCTCCTGGGCTCTCCACTCATTGGTATCGTACACTTTGAGCGGTTCGATCGATTGATTTTTCTGTTGTCCGAGCTGGGCAACTTCTTTCCCGACTCTCCGCTCTTTTGCCTCAGCTGACTTGGTAATAGAGCGATTATAGTCAGGTGTGAGCGCTATGGGTTGGTGAAGCTGAATCTTAAGCGCGGCTGCTTTGGCTTTATCTTCTGCGGTGACCGGGAAGATCAATGGCTCCGTCGGCTTTGGATTTTTCTTGTTAGCCATGTCAGTCTTCCACTGTTGATAATGGGCATCTGCGGCCGTAGCAATTTCCTCATCTGTCTTCTCGTAAGGAAGCTTCTTCATATTCTGATGAGGTACTCTTGGGAGGGGCGATAGCTTACGTTTCGGTGATCGGAACGTGCTCTTGCTGCTGCTGGTGGTGCTGCCCCTCTTAGTATACTTCCGCTTTAGTCTCTGAGGCTCAGGGGACGGAGACGGCTGACGCGGCGGCGGAGACGGCTGAGGCGGCGGTGGAGACAGCTGCGGTGAGTGGTGAGGCGGTGAAGGCGACGGTTGCGCTGGAGAATGGTGAGGTGGCGGCGAAGGTGGACTGCTGCTATGAGGAGTGGGTGGCCTTGGCGGGACATAATTTGGAAGCACGATGTGCTCCTTTGGCCATACAATAGTCCCCCCTTTGGCTTCTCCTAGTTCAGTCAGGTCCCTATCTTCCCCTGCAGGGTGGTCCAGCTTCAGCTCCTCAAAATCTTGCTTGACATCATCCACCGTGACGACAGCGTACCCTTTTGGAATCGGTCTGCAATGCCAAGTTCCGTTAGGCGCAGTTGGTACGGCCATGCCGACCGCCGCTGTCACCCTTAAGTTCATAACTTGCACCTTTAGCTCACAAGCTGTGCTCTCCGTGATATCATCCACTGGGTAGCGTTTAGGAGGAGCCATCGTCAGTGCATCATCATCACCATCGTGGAGCTGGGTGGAAGCGACGCTGCTTTTCTTATTTGATAGGGCATCGATACCATCGAATGCAGCTTCTACCATGTGCCGCTGAGATTGGCTGCTGATACCTTGCTGGCTAAGTCTGTCGAGTTGATCCTGCTGCCGCTTTAATGCTTCTTCTACATTACGCAGCCGGTCTGCAGCTGCCGCTTTCTCAGCTGCCTCCCTTTCCTTTCTCCTCTGATGACTTTTATCGGGATATCTCTTCATTTCCGCGGGGAAGGCAACCTTCCACGGCTTGGAGCCCGGTGTGCCTCGTGCTCGTCCGGTGTGTTCATCATTTTTGAGGGCTCGTGTGAGCTCGTCGTTCTCTCTATCGGGAACGAACCGTCCCGCTTCCACATCTTGTACTGCACTTCTAATATCTTCGATGGGCAGTAGGGGATGATCTTTGTGTTTCTGGGTATATATTGCCCTCCCTTCTTCGTCCAACGTGCCCCCATGGCCGTAAAACCAGTTTCTCGCCCGTGGTGTCCATGTTGTGGGCTCTGGTCTGATCCCGGCAGCAATATACTTGACCTCAAGTGCATCCCACTTAGGCATGCAACCGGCGTAGCCAGCAGACCCCATATTATGGTGGTACACTTTCTTAGCAGCGTTCTCTTGATTTATTCTCGACCTTTCCAAAGCTTTCTCCGATGTCTTGTACTTCACAAAATCAGCCCACTGGTGTCTTAACTTAGCATAGCCGGCTTGATTAAAATCCGGAGTCTTGTCTAACTTGACAAACTTAAGGTACAGTTTCTTCTTCCAGTTCTTGAATGCCTCGGCCATCTTGATCAGAGCAAACTTCTTTACTCTTTTAAGTAGCTCCTTATTTGCTTCCTTCTCCTCATCTGGATTCACATCTAGCCTCGGCAGGAGGAAATTAAGCATAAGCCTGTCAAAAAGCTTATCTTTGGCGACGTCGCCGACAAACAGGACTCCACCGCTGCTTGGCCGATTCCATTCTTGAACGATGATCGGGATGTGGTCCCTCACAAGAACTCCACATTGCTTGACAAATTTTTTTGCGACATCTTCAGGAGCTAGCGGTTGGCCGTCTACACCGACCACTTCGATCCTATAACTCACTTTGTTGTCCAACTTTTTGGTTGGGCCTCGTTTTGTTCTGACGGAACAAGTGCTCGATCCGGAGGGCTAAAATAAGAAAGAGTGTTAATATATGCATGTATATATATAGACAGTCGGGCATTACAAAAAAACATATATACACCTCGCCGGAGTTTCCGAGATTTAAGGTTCGGCCGGAGCCGTCGTCTTCTCCCTCGTCGGCTTCTCCCTCGTCGCCTTCTCCCTTGTCAGCTTCTCCCTCACCGGCTTCTCCCCCGTCCCAGGCTTCTACCTCACCGGAGTCGTCTCCTCGGTTGAGAGATTCATCTCCCTCACCGGAATCGTTCAGAAATGTCCTGGTGACATCAATATCTACATTTTCTCGGATCATTCCTTGGAGGAAGTATTCATCATCTTGACTTTTTTTATGTGCTGGATCCATAGTTTCTGCAATATACCGACATTTGTTAGTTAGAATACACGCTATATATTCAAAATGCACGCTAAAACTAATTTTAACTAATTCTAATTCTAACTAACAAACTAACACTAACTTCTAACTAAGTACTAAGGGCATTCCTATTCGGCGCTTCAAGCGCCTGTTACGGGTGGACGCCTGAAGGCATGTTCTTGACCGGACAAAACTAATAGATTTTTATTTCTATTGGGCCAGCCCACTAAGATTTTAACGTCTGTGGGGGGTGCGCGTCAAATAGGAATTGCCCACAGCACCCAGCGGGCAAAAGAGGCCGAAAAAACAGCACCAGCGGGCAAAAGAGGCCCAAAAAAACAGCACCGCGTCGGCCCGCGTCAGTGCGTCAGTACGTCTTCTCCAACGCATCAGTGCCCGTCGCCTCGAGTCCCGCCGCGTCAGTGCTTTGGGCGCCCCGCCGTGACCTTCAATGCCTGCTGCGGCATCAACGCCGGCGTGCCGATTGGGCTGCCGCTCGGTGGCATTCATTGTGGCCGCTGGACGCCCGGCCACTGGCCCCTTTAAAAGGAGGCCAACGGAGCCGCGGCCACCAGCCTCCATCGCCATAGCCAGCACAGCCGCCAGAGCCACCACATCCCGGCCACCACAGCAGCCATGGGGTTCTGGAAGGAGGGCAAGGGCAGCCACGACCACGAGGCCGGCGGGTCGCGCCGGTCTGGGCGCCGCCAGTCTCCTCCACGCCGCCAGTCTCCTCCACCCCGCGCCAGGACGGCCTCGCCGCAGCGCCAGCGTGACCGCCGGTACATTCCGGTGAGTCACTGCCAGGCGCTGTACCAGTGCGGCCAGAGCGTGGACTGGCCGGACTGCAGCCTCCCCGGCGGGTGGCACCTCAACAGCCGGCGCGTGCCGGTCCCGCCGGTGCCGCGCTTCGGCCCGGAGCGGGTCGCCGAGATCCGCCGCCGGCGCGCACTGATGCCGGCGCGCCTCCGCGCCGATCCCGCCTTTGGCTACGATAGCCAATGGTGGGACAACTTCGGGCCGCGGGAGCGCGACCCGGTGCGGCGGGCGGCCTTCCTAGGGGAGGTCGCCCCCAACCCCTACGCCGGCGTGTACATGCCGGAGCCGGGGCCAGAGCCGCCGCAGGCGGATCCCTTCATCGAGGAGATGGAGGAGGACGAGGAGGACGAGGAGGCGCCGCCGGAGGTGGGCGGCGACGACATCCCTGGCGAGGAGCCCAGGGACGACACCGACGACTTCGTCGGCAGCGTCGCCTACGGCATCCTCGACGCGATGGACCACGGCGAGGCGCCGCCACCCCCGCCACCGATGTCTGAGGAGGAGGAGCTCCGGGTCGCCGTCCTCGTCTCCGAGGAGGAGGAGAAGAGGCGGTGGGCCGGCATCGACACGGCGCTGGCCATGTCCGTGCACCAGCAGCACGGCCAGCCACCGTCGCCTCCTCCACAGCGTGCGGCGACTCCACCGCCGCCTCCTCCACAAGGCCCACCGCCGCCGCCACCGCGTGCGGCGACTCCACCGCCGCCTCCTCCACCAGGTCCTCCTCCACCGCCTGCGGCCAACTGGCCGTGGCCGCAGGGGCCCTACATCATCCTCCCCGACGAGGACGACGAGTAGGCCACGGCGAGGACGACGACGCCGACGCCCCTGTGCCCGCCCCGACGAGGGCTTTTTATTTTTATTTTTTATTTTTATTTTTCTATGTTTTTTTTAATTTCAATGTATTATATATATATATAAGTAATGAAAAATTTGCCTACGGCAATTTAAATGCGAAATTTTAAAAAAAAAGAAAAAATTGGCCGGCCGGGCTCACCGTCGAAGGGGGGCGGCGGCGCTGGGGGTGCGGGGCGGGCGCACGGGGCCGGGCGTCGCGGCGACGCTGGGGGGGGCGGCGGCGCAGGCCACCTGCAGAGAGAGAATGTGATGAGCGGCGGCGCGGGGGGAAAAGGGAGAGGTCGCGGCGGCGGCGGCGCTCACCGAGGACGGCGGCAGCGGCGGCGCTCTCCGAGGACGGCGGCAGGAAACTCGGACAGCCTGCCGGCGTGTTTTCGCTCCGCGCGCAAAAGTCCTTAGCAGTTTCGGCCGATTTGGGGGGAAGTGGGGGAGGAAGAAGGGCGAGTTATATTTGGAGGGGTCATTGGTCCCGGTTCGTGGAACCAACCGGGACCAATGACTCAACGGTCCCGGTTGATGCCACAAACCGGGACCAATGACCTGGGCGAGGGGCGCTGCTGAGCCGCCACGTGCCCATTAACGGTCCCGGTTGATGCCACAAACCGGGACCAATGTCCTGGGCGAGGGGCGCTGCTGAGCCGCCACGTGCCCATTGTTTTTCTGTTTTAACTTGCTGTTTTTATTTTAACAGGAAAAAACTTTCTTCTATTTAAAATTTGGAAAAACTTTCAACAGGAAAAGTGTTTCAATTTAAATAACTAATCTAAAACCATTTTCTGTTTTCAAAATTATGAATTCTAACTAAACAATTTTACTATTTTTAATAAAAAATGCACTAACACGTTTAAAACGGGCATAACAAATTCAAAAATGATCCAAACAATGTGAAACCTTCGCGTGGTGTCATATTATGTGTCATAGTTGCAAGGAAAAATATTGAACTTGGAAAATTGCAAACGTCATAAAAAATCCTTCACAAAATGACCTATCATGTTCGAGGTTTCATGGCATTTAGGTCAAACCACCAATGTTATGGCTAGAATCAGGGCATAGTTTATGATAATGTGCCCATATTGTGCACACATGTGCATCTTGGGATGGCTTACGATGTTGCAGGAGGAAGTTTTCGTTTTCGACGCACGAAATAGCCAATTTCCATTTTTGAGGTGCCGAAATTGGGGTGTTCTATGAAGGAACCACCAAATTAAAGTTTGGCATTGGCACCAACCCATTTTTCAAAAATACTAGACCACCTTAGATGGACCAATTCCCAACCGGTGTATCAGAAACCTTACCGTCCATCCCTCATGAAAAAGACAAATTCCTGCCGATTCGATAGGAGGGTGCCCAGATTTGTACTACAAGTACAGGATATAATGCTTGTGAATTTTTTTAAAAATCATTTATAGGTTCACAACATGCTATTTCACTAGAGATCTACTTCAAGTTTAGCGAGGCTCAGCCCCGGGCTAAGAAGCTTCAAGCCCGCCGCTTTGAATATAGTTTGAAACGGGCATAAGAAATTCAAAAATGATCCAAACAATGTGAAACCTTCGCGTGGTGTCATATTATGTGTCATAGTTGCAAGGAAAAATATTGAACTTGGAAAATTGCAAACATCATAAAAAATCCTTCACAAAATGACCTATCATGTTCGAGGTTTCATGGCATTTAGGTCAAACCACCAATGTTATGGCTAGAATCAGGGCATAGTTTATGATAATGTGCCCATATTGTGCACACGTGCATCTTGGAATGGCTTACGATGTTGCAGGAGAAAGTTTTCCTTATCCCACCGACAGTTTAGTTAGATGACACAAAAACCACCTTTAGTCCCGGTTGTACCCACCAGCCGGGACTAAAGGTTAGATAGTTTCCCGCGCCACTGCGTTCCCGCCTATTTTCTTCCCGCGCTTTCCACCTTTTCCCGCCTCCGTCTTCCCGCCATTTTTTCACTATATATATGTAGGCTTGGCCTCCATTTACATATCACATCTAGACTCATATCTGCAAACCTCATCACTCTCTCCCATGGCCTCCATCGTATCTCTAACCCCCAAGGAGGCGGAGGCGCTTTGCGCCTCAAACTACCCCTGCCCGCCGGGCTACCGCGTCCCCACCGGCTGGATGCTGAGCGTCGGAGGCGTACCGGTCCCTCCTGTCCCTCTAGGTGTGGCGCGTCAGATGGCCATCACGAATCACTACTACTTCGAGCTCACGCCAGAGCAGCGGAGGAATCCCCAGTGGCATCCCGACTACAGCCCGACTTGGGACGCCTTCTTCATCAATCGGCGTGAGAGTGCGCTTGCCAGGCACGAGGAGGACGGCCCACCTTGTTCGAACTTCAACGAGGCCGGCCGTCGGCTGTGGTGGCGCGGCCGGACTCTCCAGAGCGTCATGGCCTACCGTGGCCCCCGCCTGTGCTACCCTCAGTCTCAGCCCACGCGTGCTCACCCGCCGAGGTTCGACTACCGCGACTCCGACGACTACGACGACTACAGTGGCGATGTTTATAGGGCTAGGCATGACTATGACTGAATCACTCCAATATTATGTGTCATAGCTGCATGGAAAAATATTGAACTTGGATAATTGCAAACATCATAAAAAATCATTCACAAAATGACATGTCATAGTTTTCATACATTACATAGATTTACATAGGGTTTAGGGTAATTCTCCTTCGTCGCGTATGTCGATCCCTTGCCTATGATCGCTTCTTAGGCCGTAACCATGGAGCATCTTCATTATTTAACGGGATGCAAGGGTTAGTTTTCACGGTGAAGGGCGGAATTTCTTCAAACTTATCATAATCTGCTGACATGTCTGTCTTGTCCTCGACTCCCGCGATGTTTCTTTTCCCTGAAAGAACTATGTGACGCCTGGGCTCATCGTCTGATGTATTCGTTTCCTTATTTTTCCTTTTTTTCGGTCTGGAGGACATGTCCTTCACATAGAAAACCTGAGCCACATCATTGGCTAGGACGAATGGTTCGTCTCTGTAACCAAGATTCTTGAGATCCACTGTTGTCATTCCGTACAGCTGGTCCACCTTTACCCCTTCTCTATTCATGTTGACCCAACTGCACCGAAACAAAGGGACCTTAAAAGTAGGTCCATAGTCAAGTTCCCATATCTCCTCTATGTAACCATAGTATGTGTCCTTTTTCCCATTGTCACATGTTGCATCAAAGCGGACACCACTATTTTGGTTAGTGCTCTTTTTATCTTGGGAGATCGTGTAAAATGTATTCCCATTTATCTCGTACCCTTGGAAAGTCAATACAGTCGCAGATGGTGTCGCGGCCAACAAGTAGAGCTGATCTCCAATAGTGGTGTCATTTATGAGATGTAATTGCAACCAAGTGCCAAAAGTCTCCATGTGATTTTCTTTAATCCAGTAGTCATCCTTCCCCGGGAACTTAGAGCGTACAACATTCATGTGTTCCTTGATATACGGAGCCACGAAGGTAGAGCTTTGTAAAACTGTGTAGTGTGCTTGATTCAAAGAATGCCCGTCCCTAAATATCATTGCTTTCTTTCCTAGCGTGCCTTTTCCACTTAGTCTCCCCTCATACCGTGATTCAGGAACACCAATCGGCTTAAGGTCAGGAAGAAAGTCAACACAGAACCCAATGACCTCCTCTGTTCCATAGCCCTTGGAGATGCTTCCTTCTGGCCTTGCACGATTACGAACATATTTCTTTAAGACTCCCATGAACCTCTCGAAGGGGAACATATTGTGCAGAAATACAGGACCGAGAATGGAAATCTCATCAACTAGGTGAACTAAGAGATGCGTCATAATATTGAAGAAGGACGGGGGGAACACCAACTCAAAACTGACAAGACATTGGACCACATCCTTTTGCAGCCTTTCTAGACTTTCTCGATCGATCACCTTCTGAGATATTGCATTGAGGAATGCACATAGCTTCACAATGGGTACTCGAACATTTTCCGGTAGAAGCCCCCTCAATGCAACCGGAAGCAACTGCGTCATAATCACGTGACAATCATGAGACTTCAGGTTCTGGAATTTTTTCTCTGCCATATTTATTATTCCCTTTATATTAGACGAGAACCCAGCCGGGACCTTGATACTATTCAGGCATTCAAAAAAGATTTCCTTCTCTGCTTTGGTAAGAGCGTAGCTGCTTAAGTATTGACGGCCTTTATCAGTATGCTTGTTGTATGGGTCTTTGATACGTTGCTGGTCCTCCCGTGCTTCTGGTGTATCTTTTGTCTTCCCATACACGCCTAGGAAGCCTAGCAGGTTCACGCAAAGATTCTTCGTCACGTGCATCACATCGATTGAAGAACGGACCTCTAGGTCTTTCCAATACTCAAGCTCCCAAAATATAGATTTCTTCTTCCACATGGCCGTGTGTCCGGTAATGGGGTCTTTCGGAACAGATTGACCGCCAGAACCCTTTCCAAATATTACTTCTAGGTCCTTCACCATACCAAATACATCAGCACCTTTAGGGAGCTTAGGCTTCTTCCGGTGATCTGCCTCACCGTTGAAATGCTTGCCTTTTTTTCTTACTTGATGATTGGTCGGAAGAAATTTACGACACTCCAGGTACACAACCTTCTTACATTTATCCAAATATGTACCTTTAGTCTTATCTAAACAGTGCGTGCATGCATTGTATCCCTTGTTTGACTGTCCTGAAATATTACTAAGAGCAGGCCAATCATTGATGGTTACGAACAGCAACGCTCGTAGGTCAAATGGCTCCTGTTTGTGCTCATCCCACACCTTTACACCTGGTTCTGCCCACAGCTGCAATAGTTCATCGACTAATGGCCTTAGATACACATCAATGTCGTTGCCGGGTTGCTTCGGTCCTTGGATGAGCACTGGCATCATAATGAACTTCCGCTTCATGCACAACCAAGGAGGAAGGTTGTAGATACATAGAGTCACGGGCCAGGTGCTGTGACTGCAGCTCTGCTCCCCAAAAGGATTCATGCCGTCTGTACTTAGACCAAACCATAAGTTCCTCGCATCACCTGCAAAGTTTGAGTACTTTCTCTCGATGTTTCTCCACTGCGACCCATCGGCGGGGTGTCTCAGTTTCCCGTCTTTCTTACGCTCTTCTTTGTGCCATCGCAACAACCTAGCATGCTCTTTGTTTCTGAACAGACGTTTCAACCGTGGTATTATAGGAGCATACCACATAACCTTAGCAGGAACCTTCTTCCTGGGGGGCTCGTCATCACCCTCAACATCACCAGGGTCATCTTGTCTGATCTTGTACCGACATGCAGTGCATACCGGACATTTATCCATATTCTCATACTTCTCACCACGGTATAAGATACAGTCATTAATGCATGCATGTATCTTCTCCACATCTAATCCTAGAGGGCAGATAGTCTTCTTTGCTTCGTACGTTGTCTCGGGCAGCTCATTATCCTTTGGAAGCTTTGGCTTTATTATTTTCAGTAACTTCTCAAATCCCTTGTCAGATAAACCAGCCTCTGCCTTCCATTTCAGCAATTCAAGTGTGGTACCGAGCTTTGTGCTGCCATCTTCGCAATTTGGGTATAATAACTTTTTGTGATCGTTTTGCATGGCCTCCAACTTCAGCTTCTCCCTTTCTGTATCGCATTGTTGCTTTGCATCAGAAATGACCCGACCAAGACCATCACCGGGCTCATCCGATGCCCGTTGTTCTTCTTCATTGCCGCCTCCCTCTTCTTCATTGTCTTCCATTGCAGTATCACCGTATTCTTCAGGATAGCTGTCATCATCCTCTTCTTCATTTTCTTCCAGCCTAACCCCTCTTTCTCTGTGCATGGCCCAACAATAATATCCGGGCATGAAACCTCTCCGAAGCAGATGGCTTTGAAGGATTCTCGGGGCAGAGTGCTCCGTCAAATTTCGACAGTCGATGCAGGGACAAGGCATAAAATTATCCACTTTGTTTGCCTTAGCCACATCGATAAATTTATGCAGGCCTGCAATAAAATCAGAATCGCGTCGGTCGCCGTACATCCATCGCATCCGCGCATCGATCTGCGTTATAATAATTAACTATTATAATAACATCATGAATAGTGAAATGACCACCCACATGGACACATATGCAAGATTTTTATATCAGTTACAGATGAAGAAGATAAGGTTGCTAACCTCGGCGGAGGATACCGTGTTGTGCGAACTTAAATGTGGCATGGACATTTCGTCGAACACCTTGTGTGCAATCAAAGGAAAAAAAAGCTAGCACCCACACCACACACACAATTCAGCAAATTTTTGTGGCAAAGGGCAAAGGACTGGGTATCAATTTATAGCCAGGGGAGGGTCTTTGATCCCGGTTCATGCCATGAACCGGGACCAATGACCCGCATAGAGGCACGTGTCATGCTGGGGAGGCCTTGGTCCCGGTTAATGCCACAAACCGGGACCGATACCCCGAAATGAACCGGGACTAATCTCCAGGCGGCATGGACCGGGACCAATAAGTGTCATTGGTCCCCAATGGCCAGCCGAACCGGGACAGATGACATTTGGGTGCTGGACCAAAGACCCTTTTTCTACTAGTGGATTATCTTCATCGGAAAAGGACATGTCGGTGGAGTGGCTTCGCATCATCAGTGCTAGGTCGATGTTGATGCAGGGTGTTGACGTAGAGTCGAGGTAGACTTGAATATCATCGCGAGGCAGCGCGGCTTGATGATGATGAACTTGGCGATGTAGATCTTGTGGTGCCGTAGGCGTGCATGAGCCTATCGAGGCTTGCTGTGTCGTGATCATGCGATCAGAGGTAATGTGCCGATGTAGTCAGCCGTCGGTGTTGGAGTAGAGGTCGATGAAGACGACGGTGATGTGTCGATGTGATCCGTGTTCCTTGTCAGAAGCGAGGCTGATGAAGATGTCGATGTCGTGCCGATGCAGTCAGCATACTTGCCAAGACAAAGTTGATGAAGACGTGCGCTGGAGCGTCGACGTGGGTGGATGTCGGTGTAGTCCCCGACGTGTGGCCTGGTGGGAGTCGAGATCCAAATAGCGAGCATGCTAGGATTGGATCCGAGGCGTCTGCGGCGAGGCGCCCTCCCGACGTCGAGCAGCGTCGCGTCGTGCATGACCATGCATTGCTCCGTCCGCTTGTATCTGAAATGAGAACAGAGCAGATCCATGTCGTAAATAACTAATGAATCTTCACGTACCTGGATTAGATTTCCCTGATCTGATTGATTGATGTGTAGACTAGCTGTTCCGATCTGATTGTAGTGGCCAGCATCATCAGCAAACGAGATGCATCAGCCTAGGTCTAGGGCGCGGTATGTCGCTGCCCTCAGCTTCAGCACCGTTCATGATGTGGTATGGCGGGAACACGCCTGCAGGCTGCGTACGAGCAGCTTCCCGTGGCGAAGTCCTCGCCGAGATGGACTAATTGATGGCGCCCTGATTTCCGTCATTGAAGACCTGATACCAGAACACGCACATGTAATAAAAATAAGTAATCAATATTCATATGCCTTGATCTCGGAAGGACTAGATGGCCATGCGAATGATGCACGCGTTGGCTCCTTCTTCGCATGCATGTGTAACTGGGCATTTTTAGCTAGGTGAAATGCACCCTTGTCTTGATCTAGCTCTTGATCGTATGCAGGTGTCGATGTCGACGGCGCGGAGGAGCTCAGGGCGCTGCCGTGGTGTCATCGTCAATGGTGGGCGCTAAGGTGGACGACAGCCCGGCGGCGTTGTTTTCTGCGGAAGTTGTGTGCTGGCACCGCTGTAAATAAACATCAGCCTGGCGGCGTACATAATAACAGTCAGCTGATGTTCGAGGTGCCGGCCCGTCGAGGATCGCACGCACGTAGGCGTGCGAGATCTTGTGGTTGGCCTTGGTGCACCCCTGCATGAATGGCCTCTCGTCATCAGCGTCGCAGCGAGCTCCGTCGGTCACGCTTCTAGCTGGACGTGCGGCATCGTCGACGGCCGATGCTTGGCGACAACCGTCTTCAAGTTTCGGGGCGCGCTCTGCGCGGCGGCACCCTCGCATGCATGTCCTCGGCGCTAGCATTTTCGGCCGCCACCCGATGCTTGAAGGGAGTATATATCCACGCGATTGGGCTGCAGGCATATCGATCTGCATTTGACATGCATGTACCATAAACTATTTGATGCAAGTATACAGATATTAGATGAAGGAAGAAGTGAGTTTCAGTCGCATGGCTTGTACGCCCGCGGCGGGCGGCCGGCATCTCTTGTGGGCTACGAACGGGTAGCCCTAGCGTCTTGGCGAAGAAGACGAGCTTGCCGATGACGGTGTCGTGTGCTCCGGCTGAATGCTGAAGACAGCCGAGCTAGGCCGGCGTCATGGTCGAGCCGTGCCCGTCGTCCTTGATGCCGAAGCTTGGTGTATGTGTATGTGTTCGGCGCGTCGGCGCCGCCCGCAGCTGCTGCCGCTGAGTTGGGCGCGCCGTCCGCCGCCCCCGGCCGGCTTACTTCCCGCGGTCCTCTCCTGATTCGCCTTCTGCCTTTCTTCAGCTGCTGCCCACTCTCCTTTTATAGACGACGAGAGCGTCGAGCGTCAACCGATAGCGACGCGCTGCGCGGGCGTCGCTGCAGAGTTGTTTAAGTTGTTGCTCCTTTCCTGGCTTGGATTGGAACGTGCTTATCTTATCCCGGCATATCAGCTGAGCCGGTGTTGATCGATCAACACGAGTCTGCCGCCAAGCCGTGATGCGATGGACGCGAGCCACGTGCTGGGACTTGACCGTATTTGTTGGACTGAGATCCGGTGTCTCGCTGTGGGCAAGGCACGGATGAACAGTATTGTGCCTTGCACCTCTATTTTAGCCATTGGATTAAGAATCAATGGACCAGATGATATGAATAGTCCAGTGCTACAGGTTCCGTCTACAGCAATTTATGTACAGTACATCCGCTACAGTATAGTGCACAGTATATTCGCTACAGTACTTAATCTGGACTCCCTGTTTTCAATCCGATGGTCCAAGATGCAAGGCACGGTACTGTTCATCCGTGCCTTGCCCACAGCCAGGCACCGGATCTCGGTCCGTATTTGTTGGCCTTGCCGATCGAGACAGCTCCAAATGGTTCAGGCTGAACGGGATGCTAGACTCGTACGCGCAGATGTACATATACGTGAGCCACGCCAAGTCCAATCTGCATGCATGAGCAGCTATTGATCAAGAAGATTAGTATAGGGGAGGCAAGTACTTGTATGACCACCCGACCCCATTTTCTTGAGATATAATATTTATCCTTGATTAATAACAAATACATGTCATGTTATTATATACGTGCATATACACCAATATATCACATGATTTTTATGTACTGAGTACAAAATCACGTCGAACATGGTTCTCCAAAGAAATAGGTTGAGGCATATAGACCAATAGCGGGATTTGCTCATCCGCATGACGGATATGATACTCTAGGCCTTGGATGAGCACTGTGTTGTTTCTACTAGGGAGAAAACAACAATCTTGTATTCAAGGACATTTGTATTATTTACATTACACACTTTTCTTAAGGCGATAATCTGTTGCTTGCAACTTAATACCCAATGGTTGCTCAGATGACATCCGGCGGGTGAATTATTAGTCATAGATGCAGTTGGATTACGATTTATGTATTATATTGTAATGCCCAAATGAATCTCATAGTGATCCTCATGACATTTGTATGCTTGCTTTATTCTATCAATTGCCCAACTATAATTTGTTTACACAGCATGTTATTTATCTTATGGAGAGACATCACTAGTGAACTGTGGACCCCAGTCCATTCTTTTACATTGTTAGGGCACGTACAATGGGGTGACGTCAACCTTCCCTTAGAGGTGCCACGTAGAATTTTTGCTTAGTTGGAGGAGAGAGAAATAAGAAAGGGAAGGTTGCCTTCCCTTAGCTAAGGGATAATCCCTTAGAAAATAAGAGAAGGCTATTTTATGCATTGTACCATCTGTCTTCTCTTAGCCAATTATTTTTTTACTAAAAATAACTATTTCACATTAATTACTAGGGATGACAACAAGAGATAATGCATTGTACAAGTTATCTCTTATGCTTTCTCTAGATGATGTGAAGGGCTAAGAGAAGGTATGCCTTCTCTACCATTGTACATGCCCTTATTACCGTTTACCATTTATTCGTTTTATTTATATTCTCGCAAACTATTATCTTTTACCACTCGATACGCTTAATTCTTTGTTTACAGCAAACCGGTGAGATTGACAACCTCACTGTAAGTTGGGGCAAAGTACTTGGTTGTGTTGTGTGCAGGTTCCACGTTGTGCTGGTGCAAAGCTACGTCCCAGACGAGGCACCATATATAAATTGTCTGGAGCTGTCGCGGAGCTAGAGAGCATCAACCTTCGGAAGTTGGTTATTCTCCTACTGGTTCGATAAACCTTGGTTTCATACTGAGGAAAGACTTACAATTGTGCTCATCATACCTTCCTCTTGAGGTTCCCAACTGGGCGGTCATCTACACGCCATCAGTTTACAACACTGAAATTTATCTTTTTTGTACAGACCACCTCATGTATGTTTTCTCAAAGATTTTTGGCATGATCTTATAACACATGGTCATGTTCATTGTAGAACAATTTTAGATTTTTTATTTTTACTAAAATTTTATTAAAAAAATAATTAATCTGGAGCATATGAGCCCGGTAGCAGAAAAACCACTCTCACATATTCTGCTATAATTTTATTATTGTGTGAATAATGCACATAATTTTTGTACTGTTAAGTTGTGTTGGTTAGCTTAGTGCGACAACTAACCAAATACTACCACTTTATATGCTTATATTCTAGATTGTCCATGCTATCCATATATGAAAATCATCTATCATCTCCATATCAACACGCAGGGTATCAACTAGTTCTTCATGTGCTTTCCATACATTGTTTTTGGCATAATAAAAAAGAAAAGGCATTTCTGATGATGGGGAAGCTTAAATCTGGCCATCGGGCCGGCCTGGCACGGCCCGGGAACGGAATCTGACAGGCACGGCCCGACACGGCCTGGCCCGTAGCCGGGACGAATCTTTCCGGGCCGGGCCGAAAAGGCCCACGGGACGAGAAATCAGAAATAGCCCAGCACGGATCCTGTTCGGGTCCAGCCCGTCGACCCGAAGGCCCAGAGGCACGGCGCGGCCCGATAAGGCCCGTTTTTTGCCTGGTTCTCTGATTTGGCCTGTTTTGGCTCGGAAAAATCGTAAAAAATCAGAAAATTCGATTTTTCATAGAATAGGATGTCAATGTAATATGGGATAAAAACAGAGCTTTATTATTAGTTGTCTCATTAAAAAACCTTCCATCCCTAGGCAAGGAAAAAGAGTACAACTAGCTCAAAAAAGAGAAAAGAAAAGAAAATTACATAGAGTGGAACTAATATTTAGTTTCTTGCTGCATCACGCCTTGCGTGTGCTTCGACGTGCCTAAGCAGGTGGCCGGTTCCATCTTGAGGGTTTGCGCTAAGGGTTGCGTTGCATCTCTTGCATTTCGCACTCCACTTGGTCACACCATCTTGCAGTACTTGGTGTATGTTGAAATTGGCCCAAACTCTTGATTGCATTTTGTGAGGTCTTTGTGTATTGGAAGTGTGGGAAATGGATGCACTAGTGGAGCTAGAACCGGTGGAAGCCATGGAGAAGGACTGGAGAAGTGTGAATGAGAGAGGTGTGTGAACCCCTATTTATAGGAAAAAATTGAGCCATTTTGGGACCGCATTGCCCCTCCGTTATATGGGATAAAACTTGAGCTTCATTAGTAGCTACCTCATTAAAACCTTCCATCCCTGGGAAGTAAAAGAGTACAGCTCGCTCATAATCTTGCTTACGCCTACCACTCCAGATATCAGATGTTAAAGAAACTGAAAAGGTGCATGTAGTAAAGCCTTCTTTTAATTTCTGAAGAGCATTTTTGTTTAATTTCTTCATATCCCTACTAGTAGTTTGTCTAGACACCGGTATGAAATTTGGATTATGAGCAGTTCTAATATAGTTCACAAAACCGGGCGTCTCGCCAAAACCAAGTGGTAAATCATTATGAGCAATCAAATGACAAAGTGCATCTCGAGCTACCTCAGGATTATAGTTAAAATTTTGTACCGTACCGTCGGGGTTCATTTGGAGAGTTGTTTGTTGCAGCCCCGCTTCACGATCCTTCTTGCGGTACGCCTCTCCAAATGGCCGGTTCCGTCCTTGGACTCCCCGACAAGGTGGGATTTACATCTTTTGCACACCGCTTTCCACGCCACTACACCATCCTTCCCCGGATGCTGCTCTAAGTCAAATTCTAGCCACACTTTTGAGGTAGTGCGACGTTTTTTTGTGCCGGTGCTTTGGGAGCAGGATGCACCAGTCGATCCCGTGGAATGGGAAGGAGTAGGCATATCTGGACCAGGAGGAGGCATATGTGGCTGATAATGGGAATTGTAGTTGTAGGCGATTTCGTCAGGGGTAAGCCCCAACTGCGTCGGATCAAAGCTAATAGATGGATCAAATTGATGATGGGGAAAGTTGTGGAACTGGTCATCGGCCATGAGAAAGAAGTGTGAGGTGAATGAGAAAGGTGTGGTTGAGTGTGAAAAATGAGAGGAGTCTGCTGTCCTTTTTATAGCAAAAATTTGTCCAGAATCAAACTTTTTAAACCCTTCTAGCGGTCACATATTTTGAAAATATGCCTAAATCAGTGCTCAAACGGGCATAAAAAGAGCACAACGGCACCAGGCGAGTACCTCTCCAAAATTTGAAATCATGCACAGGCACCACGCACCAGGCGATAAGGCGTGCAGCGGTGCAGTGCAGCGGCGCAGCTCACAGCGTCTCAGGCTCTCAGCGAGCCAGCGAGCCAGCGAGTCAGCGAGCGAGCCAGCGTCCTCCCAGCCATAAAAGCTATCGAGCGTAGACTCCTAGGTCGGGCTTTACCGTGCCGTGCGGGGCTCGTGCCGTGCTTGGCCCGAACTAATTCATGTCGGGCTCGTGCTAGCCCACGGGTCGACTTTCTGAAAAAAGCCCAGCCCGCTCCGTGCCTCGGGCCTAGCCCGTCCCGATACAGTGCATGCCGGGCTTTTTTCCCGTGCCTCGGGATAGCCCGAAAAAGCCCGGCCCGATGGCCAGGATTAGGGAAGCTACCACATGTCAAAGGTGTCGAAACATGGTAGCCCCCGCAGCTTGTTTTGGCTGGGCCTGGGTGCCTCGGTTTCCCCTGTTTGTGATGATCCTCACAGCTACAGAACCCATTGCTTCGGGTCATACTATTACTTGGTGGATGGTTTCGGTCGTCGTCTCTTGAGCCAGCCACTGAGATGCATCGTCGGCAGGTCAGTCGGAGTCGAGATGGTCGTAGGAGAGGTCGTGACGGGTCAGAGGGAGTCGACCTCGGCCTGCGTGCGCAGGGAGGAGACGAGGCGCTCGTCGACCGCGGGCCTCGACGGCACGACGGCTGCGGCGGCGGCGATGGCAACGCCGTTGTCCGGCTCGACAGAGGAAGAAGGCATCTCGGATCGCGCGCGTGGGGCGTGGTGTATGTCTGTCCAATCCTGCAGGCTGCAGTGCACCGTAAAGATGAACGTGCAACGCAGCAATTGCTCTTGTACACAATTTGTTGATTGGTCTTTTTGTTTTCTCGCATGTTTGTTGGCTGTTATGTAGAGAAATAATCCAAGACCACCTAGTACTCGCGGTTTATTAGGGCACGCATCTCCACCCCATTTAAGACCTAAATTATATATCCGTTCCTGATCATTTGCGTCAGGAGTGCTTTCATAGGCCATGTCCGACAACGGTTTATTGGAAGGAGAGGGTCAAAGTCGCCGGCGACAGAGACGACGGCGGCGAGCTCTAGGCCCAGCTAGCGGGGTAGATTTGGGAGCCCTGGCAGCCTCCTTGCGGCACTAGGCCGAACTCCGGCAGGGGCCAAGAGGGAAATACCCTAACCTAGGAAAACTACAGCGCCGACACCTCTCTTCCGCCGCTCTCGACCGGCATCGCCGGCGAGAGCGGCGTCGGATCGGGCCGGCTCCTCTTCTTCTCTCTTGTCTACTGTAGCAGGGGTGGGAGGGGGAAGGGGGCCTTACTATTCACCCCGACCACTCTATTGACTAGCTCCACCTGAATGCAAGGAAGAAAGGCATGCTGGCAATAATTACGGTGCTAATAAATAGGTGAAACCGTGAAAGGGCAACAGACCGAGGGCGTACGGTAGACAAATTCCGGAAACCACAAGGTCCACAACTTGAGATTCATGTTGGCCGTTTTTTTAAAAAAATTCGAAAATAGCAGTTAAATGTTTAAAAAATTCAAAACATATAATATTGAAATCTACAAACCTGTAAAATCTCACTTTAAAATTTCGTGTATTCTAGACTAGAGAAAAAAGACAAATCTGACGACATTATCCTGAAGAACACACTAACTTAATATATCTAAACTTAACTACGGAGATTAATTGTTGAAGGTGAAAGAAAGTGGGCAGAAAATGAAACATATTCTCTTTCAATGGAAATGGAGAAGGGGTGGAGAGGGGCCCAGGCGAAGGAAATTCCGACGTCAAAGCGGCGGCTAGACCCCTTAATGGACTATTCACATGGTTGTATATATGTTATTTTCAATCACATATTGTAAAACAAAATGAGAACAAGAGGGTTGCGCGCTTGCTCAAGACATTCATGTGCGCAGGGTGTTGATAGCGAGTGACTGCCGAAACATGGTGACAAGCATTGAACAAGGCACCCTGGGGAGCTATGCCCATATCGTCCAGGAGATTGATGATACCAGGAAGGTTTTCTAACAATTGTTATTTGTTATGAGAGTAGGAAGAAGAATAAGGAGGCAAATAGTCTAGCTAGAAACGTCGTCTATGATGCACGCATTCCTGTCTCCCGTACTCAGCCGCCGCCTCTCTTGACCTATCCTCTATCTCTCCTCCTACTCCACCATAGATTGGTTCCCCCTCCTCCGGCCGGCCTCGCCGGTGTCAGGAGGGGTGGAGAACCTGATCTATGAGTGGAGGTTTTGATAAAAGTAGTCTTTTTACAAGATTAGGTTAGGGTTTGGTAGCCATCTTCTTGTGGCCTCTGTCAATGGAGATGGCATCATCGACAATAATTGATCTTCGATCTTTCGATCGACGACGAGATCTTCCTCCCGGCGTCAATGGTGGTGTTGGAAGATTAAACTCCTTTAGGTATGGTCCTTCAGATCTTGCTTCGCCAGATCGATTTTGGATCTTTTCTCTTGGTTGTCGCGAGGAGAATTATCCTCGCAGTATTTGTCCCGGTGGCTACATCCCCGACAATGGTGATTCGTACCCTCGACTCCCCAGCGACGTCGATCAAGTTGTCCGGTTATTTTGCCCTGACATACTGGTGTTGGTACTCTTGCCGATGTGGATTGACTACTTCAATGGTTGCGCGCGTGCACGTAGCCTTGGCATTGCGGCTCAAATTAAAATTATGGGAGAACCTCCATTGGTTTTATAGGTTTATGGTTTGGTATCTATCTTGGGCTGCCTTCAGAAAAGTACAAGATTATGTCATGGAAGAAGAAAGAATTTGAAGACCTCGAAGATTTGCTAGTTTCTTTTAGACTTTATTTTATAATCGTTAAAGACAGCTCATGTAACTCTACCATGTACTATTTATTGCTATAAATATATGTGGTATTGATTTTCAAAAAAAAAAGAAACGTCGTCTATGATAACCAGGGCCGCCAAGTGTGGCTAAATGGGCCATCGTTAGGCTTTTGTAGAACTCTATCATTTGATAAATAATACGAGTAAAGACGATTCCCCTAAAAAAAGGATGATGCTCCTTTGTAAAAAGAAAAATAAACTAAAAATGATGCCGAAAATGGAGGATATCAAATTTGGTCCGAGGACCAATTTGGTAAGCAGGCGGCAAGCGTTGACCCTAATATCCGGCCTCCCACGCGGTCCTCGTTCCCGTTGCAACCTTTACGCAAAGCGTGGCCATTTACCGTGCATTCCAAGCGAGTCACAAGTCCACCACGCATTGTTTATCGAACGAGATGCTTCATTGATCCGGAACATGAAGCTGGACACCTGGAGTACCGCCAGCCCGCTCGCGCGTAGGTCACATACGCTGGCTTCTTCGTCTTCTATCCGGATCAATCAGTCAGTACGAGAGCGCGGCGAGCAATCTTCTCACACATATCCATGACCAACAACGCGAAGAAGCATGGAGGAGAGGGAGGACATCAGCAAGCTGCCATGAGGAGGAAGCACGCGGGCTACCCCATGCTGTCCACCTCCAGCAAAGGTCTCATCCTGCTCCCCCTCCTCCTCCTTGCCTTCATCTTCATCTTCGTGTACCCCAAGGAGTTCGAGCTGCAGGCATTCGTTAGCTCCTGCAGCACGCCACCGGCTGGCAGAACCAGCAACGCGACGGCCGGAGCGGTGTACATCCGCAAGCCGGACTTCCGGCTCCTCATCGGCGTTCTGACCGTCCCGGACATGTACGAGCGGCGCCACCTCCTCCGCATGGTCTACGGCGTCCAGCTCCGGTCCCTCTCAGCGCAGGTCGACGTCCGCTTCGTCTTCTGCCGCCTCCAGACGGACGACCAGCGGGTGTTCGTCCAGCTCGAGATCCTCGCGCACGGCGACATCATCGTGCTCGACGGCTGCAAGGAGAACATGGACGGCGGCAAGACGCACGCCTTCTTCACCGGCGCGGCCGCCCTCTACGCCGACGTGCCCTACGACTACGTGATGAAGGCCGACGACGACATCTTCATCCGGCTGCCGGAGCTGGCGGCGTCGCTGGGGGCCATGCCGAGGCACGACGCCTACTACGGCGCGCTCATACCCTGCGCCAGCATGGACATCAAGACCAGGAACGGGTACATGTCCGGCATGGGGTACGCGCTGTCGTGGGACCTGGTGGAGTGGATCGCGAGCGACAGGAGCGTGGTGCGGGGGCGCACCGTGGGGTTCGAGGACGCCATGACCGGGCTGTGGCTCAGGCTGGCCGGGAAGGGGAAGAACAGGTTCAACGCCAAGCCCGCCATGTACGACCACCCGCTCTCGGTGCCGGTCACCAAGTGCTCCCACGAGCTCGTGCCGGAAACCATCGCCCTGCACCGGCTCAAGGACAACCCGCTCTGGGCGGAAGCGCTAAGATACTTCAACTTCACCGCCGGACTCAAGTCCTCCAAGTTCTACAAGATCGACTCCTAGTTCGTGCTCGCTATATATATAATGCGAGTTCTTGCATCTTAGTAAAAGTTGTTTAATTATACTTGCACCTACATTATTTTTTGAGAGATTTGCATCTACATTATTTTTCGAGAGATTAACCATTGTTTATGGCAGGTCCCAACAGTGAATTTAGTGCTACCTGCGGTTAGAGCAACTCTAGATCCCTTAAAACATTCAAACACGTAAAATAGTGGAAATTCACTTCCGATCCCATCTGCGTACGATCCCTTTATCTAAAAAACGCATTTCAAAATGTGAAACGAATCGGAAGACATATGTCTTGTGTAAATGTCCACATTCTATGTACGCATAAAGAGTTTTGTGAAAAATCGACAATTTTTGTGCTCTTTGTAAAAAAATGTCCCATGCAAACCCCTATTTTGGCAACAAACCTAGATATCTAAGGACTATTGTCCTCCAATGGTGGCTCTATGGGACATCCCTGATGAGATCCTCAACATCATTATGTCGAAGGAGCGGGATGTGCGGACTCTCACCAGCATTCACTTCCTCCATAAATCATATGACATGTGTCGTGTACACCAAGGTTGAGTTCTACGACATCGTGCAAGGAGATATGTCCATCACCGGGTACTGCCATCGCCTCAAATCCCCCTGCATGATTTCGTGACCAACCAAGCACTCGTCATGTCTCTGCTGCCTCAACCAACGCTTTGCCAACATAACCACCATCGTCATCAAGTAGAGCACTCTCTCCTAGCCTTCACCCATATTTGCTCTCTCCTCACTCTACTTCAGATCTAACTTGTCAACTCCACACAGATGGGAAACCGAGTACACTCTATGATGCTTACTTTAATGGCGTTGGTTCCTCCTTCGAGAAAAACCGAGTTCTAACCATGACGATTGAAACAACAACAGAGGCGCGACAACCAGAATGGTGAAGATAATGGCAACCACGAGGACGGCTACTTGAGCGGTAGGAAGAAGAACCGTGGGTGGATATCGATGGAAACCACTCTGGGTTTTTCTATTCTCCGCCCGCTGCAGACCCGATCTGGGACTCCGCACAGCAGCCATGCGCCCCATGCTATATGGACCACGGCTTGGTTAGCGTTCCATCGTGTGACTTCTCGCTTTCTTCCACGACGCCGACAAGACAAGCAGGCGCTGCCGATGCCACTGCGATCGAAGAGAGCTGCGGCGGAGAAGAAGCTCACTAGGAAGGAGCGAGGCAGAGCCGACATATGGAACTTAGGGTTGGGGTGCGGGGCTGGTGCCTGTGACTTAGGGTTAGGTCTAGGGTTTGGGTCGCCGGTCATGGAGAAGAAGGGGACACGGAGGCTTAGAGGGATGACTGGGGGCGGTGATTTGAGGAGGGTGGGGTGCCAAGGCGACGCTGTAGCGGTGCCAGGTGTAGGTGGTGGGAGCCGGCGGGGGAATCAATTGGAGAAGAGGAGAGCTGGTGTGTGGTGGCGATGGTAACGACGAACGGGGAAGAGAGTAGAGCTAAGCCACGAAAGAGGGAACAATGTTCGGAGATTGATGACGAGTTTCATGGGCCACGGTGCACTGCGCTCACATGTGTGCGGCACCTAGTCAGGCCCGCAGCAAGCGCTCAATAGGAGCCCCCAACCGTTCCGGAGGCGGTGACCGCATCGGCAATGCCTCTCGTGGTGGCCCTCCTTTCGTTGACACATGGACGTGGGTGTGCTTCAACCTGTAGACAGGCCAGGCCCGGCAACTTCAGGATATGCCCACAATCAAGCCCAGCAACGACGCTGGCTAGCAGGAATGAGGAGAAAATTGCAAAAAACCACCACATTTGGGGTTAGGGTTTCAAAAAACCACCACTTTTCAGAATTTTTTTAAAAAACCACCAGTTTTCTCTCTAGCTGTCTCAAGAAACACTGATAGTGCAATTTAACTCCCCTGACGCTACTTATGACAGGGATGGTCCACCAGTAGGCTGACGTGGCAAACAGTTAATGATTAAAGGACATATAAAATAGGCTGGTTATATATTCTGGACTTTTTTGCAAAACTTTATGTGACCCATGTGTCAGATTCAGTTTTTAGTCTTTTTTCTCTCTCTCTATGCAAGTGGGGCCCACCTGTCATCCCTAACCTACCCCCAATCCCCACCATGGCCAGAGAAAAATCTAGATCCCCCAATCCCCACCATGCCCCTGACCCGAGCTCGCCGTCAGCGGCCCCTGGCTAAGCTCGCCGCCACCGGCCCCTGGCGGAGCTCGCCACTGCCCGCCCCTGCCCTAGCTCGCCAGTGCCCGAGCTCGCCGCGCCCGCCCCTGGTCCGAGCTCGCCGTCGCCGGCCCTTGGCCAAGCTCGCCACCACCGGCCCCTGGCCGATCTCGCCACTGCCCGCCCCTGCCCTAGCTCGCCAGTGCCCGAGCTCGCCGCGCCCGCCCCTGGTCCGAGCTCGCCGCCGCCGGCCCCTGGCCGAGCTCGCCGCCGCTCGCCCCTGCCTGATCTGGGTTGTCGGTCAACGCTCGCGCCGCCCCGACGTCGTGCGCGCCCGCCCCGCGCTCGCCTGCGCCGCCCGGAGCTCGCGCCCGGCCTGGTGAAGCCCGCCCTGCGGCTACCTGGCCGGAGATCGCCGCCGCCGGCCGATCCTCCATGTCGTGGGTCAACGCCACACAAAAAGAAGAGAAAAAAATAATAATAAAATAAAAGGAAAGGAATGGAAAAATAGAAAATGGACACAGGTTTAGAAGAAACAATATATGGAGGTGTTTTTCGCAAAAAAAAACCCAGAAACGTGATGCCATGTCAGCCTGACAGTGGACCCTTCTTATCAGATGCACTGTCAAACGACTTAAAATATGCTATCAGTGTTTCTTGAGACAGTTAGAGGGAGAACTGGTGGTTTTTTGAAATTTTTCTGGAAAGTGGTGGTTTTTTGAAACCCTAACCCCAAATGTGGTGGTTTTTTGCAATTTCCTCATGAATCAGCGTGCCAATGCTGCGAGTGGACAGGTGGTGACTCTAACTTTGCATCCTACTCAAATAATACTTGTACCAATCCATTTCTGGGCCTCTCCGCGTAAATTCTTGTAGGTGCATGTGAGCCGTGAGCGACTGAGCGTGCCCAATCGCCGAGCTCGTGGGCAGCATGTGAGCCTGCTCAGCTGCAGACTGCGCATTTCCGTTTTCGTGCTAGCAGAAAAAATTGTGTTTATTCTGAACACTGTTTTGCGGCATCATGGGCTCCGATGGAATAGATCGTGTAAAATTGTACTATACATGCTTTTTTTTTAGATCAAAGTGCTGCGATTATATTTAAGACATTGGAGAGTCCAAACCAATCCTGGTTACAATAGATGTTGAGATAGCCCCAGATCAAACATGACACAGTTTATTATCGCAGCCTAATTTCGCTAAAATGTGAGCCGCTTCATTTGCAGATTGTCTCACCACACGTACCGAGGAAACTTCAAAGCCGAGAAGCAGGGTTTTTATTTCAGAGACCAACGGACCATAGATAGAACGATCCTGACCCGCCTTCTTTAGCTTCGACGCGACCTCAACACTGTCAGTTTCCAGGATGATTTTCTCACACTAGCCTTCCTTTGCTAGTTCAAGACCCTGTTTGCACGCCAATAGGGGAAAAAATGGCTTGCTCCTGAAAAGAAGTGACCATGACAATCACGAATGATTGTGCCGCCCCGCCCTTGTTCTCAGCTGATCGGAACGCTCCATCGACATTAACTTTGAACCAATTTGGTTCTGATGGTAGCCAGTGCTCCACTTTTTTTGAAAGTTCCTTTGGCGCCATATTGTTAGCAAGAAGCCACTCCTCCAAGCCAGCAAGTGTCTTCCACACAATATCTGCCGGGTCTGCAATGCGATCAGAGTCTCTAGCCTCATTTCGAGCCAGCCATAAATTATAAACTAGCAACATCATCCTCTCAACAGAGCTAGCATGAGCCTTGCCAATCCAGTCCAGTAGCCACCATTTAAGATCAGTATGATATAGGAGCCTGGCCGGGGGTTTCTCCAGTGAGACACCAGTTTCTGTCGCTAAAAGATTCCAGGTTGCAGAAGAATGGGAACACTTCCAAAACCGATGGATCAAGCTCTCTTCTTTGCCGCACACTATTTTTCCAATGCGAGGTTTAATATCTAGCTTCCGAATTTAAACGCATGAAAGCTAAATAAACATTCCGGAGAAATTTTGAATTCAACTTCTAATTTTTGAATTTGTCTGCTAACCGCCCGGTAAATCTCGTCTACTACGGTAACCGGTGTTCCCAAGCATCCTCGGGAAAATTGCCATTTCATTAAGGAAAACCTTGAGAATAACACATGTCATCATGATATTGTTGGGATTAGAAGGACCTCAGAAATGGTTTGAATATCGTTTCGTTCTTTGCCCAAAAAGAACTACATGGGATGTGTAAAATATCAGGGAAAGAAAATTACCTTAATTATGGTATCAATCGGTAAGCAGGCGCCAATCGTTGAGTCCACGAGGTTATGTTTCCCCAATATCCGGCTTCCCATGTCGCGCGCTCGATTCACCCGCACCATTTACGCAAAGCATGAAATTTATCGTGTAGTCCAAACTACCCCTACCAGCACAAAGGGGCTGCTGTTGTTTTCTTTACCAGCTACCGCTGGGGCCAACTCCCAATCCTTTCCCACGGTAACAACAATGGGAGAGTGGCAAATCTCCTTCCATAAGCCCACACTATTTTCCCGTGCCCACCTTGATGTCTGGTTCAACATGTAAATCTATGATTTTTTTTAACGGAGGATCTAAAGTTTCATTCTTGCGGTGGGTGAACAATTACAGAGAGGCCCAAGAAGAAAATGGAAATAACAACAAGGCCCCACACCAATACACAAAACACCCAAAAATTATTACGAAAATGCAATCAAGTCCTTCAACACTCTGGCAGCGAGCAGCAGTGAGGAAGCTCCACCCCAATCCCAACTGAGGATGAAACCACTTGGTTGAACAAGGGAATTGAAGGCCATTGCAACACTGCCGAAGATCCTCACGTAGAGGAATACAAAGCTTGCGCACATCTGGGTGTCGAGCATGGCGCAGCCACCCATCTGGCCATGAATAGTAGCGGCAGTACATCGTCGTTGCTTGGAGAACGCCGTAGAGAGATGGTGCGTAGACCAGTTGGGAACCCCAAGAGTAAGGTGTGATGAGCACAACGGTAAGTTTTCCCTCAGTTATGAAACCAAAGTTTAATCGACCAGTAGGAGAAAGAAACCACTTCCGAAGATTGTTGCTAGCAGACTTTGGCAACAGCACCAGAGAACTTGTTGACGGCACCTTGTCTGGGCGTAGCTTTGGCGCCAGCAGCAACGTGGAACCTGCACACAACACAACCAAAGTACTTTGCCCCAACTTGCATTGAGGTTTTTAATCTCACTGGTTTGCTGAAAACAAAGGATTAAACGTATCGTGTGGAAAAGGATATTTGTTTGCAGTAAGTAAATAAATAATACTTGCAGAAAGTAATTGATGATGATAATATATATGTAAAAGAATGGACCAGGGTCCACAGTTCACTAGAGGTGTCTCTCCATAAAGATAAATAATATGCTGGGTAAACAAATTACAGTTGGACAATTGATAGAATAAAGAATGCATAACAATGCATGTACATATCATGAAGATCACTATGAGATTCACTTGGGCATTACAACATAATACATAGACCATAATCCAACTGCATCTATGACTAATAATCCACCCACAGGATATCATCCGAACAACCCTTGGGTATTAAGTTGCAAGGAACAGATTATCGCCTTAAGCAAAATGTGTAATGTAAACAATACAAATGTCCTTGAACAAGAGATTGTTGTTTTCTCCCTAGTAGCAACAGCACATCTACAATCTTAAAAGTTATTGTCACTCTCCCAGATTACTAGAGGCATGAACCCACTATCGAGCATAAATACTCCCTCTTGGAGTCACTAGCATCTACTCGGCCAAGATATCTACTACCGGTACATGGCCGCTACTACTAGACCTAGCACCACGCTGTACAACCGGTAGCCTCTCCCCTCCCCATTCCGTCCAGCGACACTGCCGAAGAGGAAGAGGAGAGGCCCCGGGGAAGAGAAGAGAGCCCTCGGGTACTATGTAGCCAGCTGAGTGAGGGAGAGGAAAAATGAGTGCCCTATGTAAATCTATGGTGGTAGCCTGATTTGGATGGTGCGTAATTCACTAGCTCCCAGTTCCTCTCTCATGTGTTTCCATTGGAAGCTGCCGCATGCTAATACTAAAACTCAAAAGAGATGGCATCATATATATACAATAAAGTTATTTTTCACCTTTCCTTTCACGAGGAGATCTTCTTACGGACGTTAATGGTGGTTTCAGAAGATTAATTTTTCTTGATAAGGTCCTTCAGATCTTGCGTCGTTAGATCAATATTTTGGATATATTTTGATGATTGCCGCGAGGAAGTTTGCCCTTGCAATATTTATCTCAGCTACTATGTCCTCCACAATTGTGATTTGTATTCTCAGCTTCCAGCGACTTTGACCAATATTTTTCAGTTGCTTTTCCCTGAAATGCTAGTGTTGATACTTTTGTCGATGTTGGTTCTTTATTTTAACGGTTTTGGCATGTGTGTGTTGCCTTGAAATTATTGCTCAAAATTATGAAAGAACCCTTGTTGACATTTACATGGCTTGGCATTTATGTCATTTTTCTACTATTGCTTTCAAAGATATACAAAACTATGTGTCAAATAAAAAAGTTCGAAAACCTCAAAGATTTCCTTTGTTCCCACTTGATGTAATCGCTGGAGACTGTTGATGTAGCCTCACCATGTAAAATTGCTTATATAAATATTTCATGGTATCACGATATAAATATATCATGGTATTGATAATCAAATAAAATTGGATTAGGTTAGCATTTTTTCTTAGTACAGTGGGTAGTAATTTAGCAAATTTGCATGTCTTTGAACTTTCTTAGTATGGTAAGGGCATGTCCAATGCATAGTTCCAGGAATGCTTTCTCACAGCTTTAGCTAGATTTGGACGGTCCAACTTAGGCTTGGATAATGCACTTTTGGAGAGGCGATCTCTTCTTCAGGAGAAGGCCTCTTCAACGTTAAGAGCATTTCCACTCAGGCCCCCCAAACGCCCCCCCCCCCCCCTCCCTCGAAGCTATTTGGGGGGCGCCGGAGCCAAAATTCTTTCCCAGTCAGCCTCCAAACGAAAATTTCACGCTGGCGTGTGTAAGTTTTCATCCGGAGCCCCCAGTGCACCCCCAGTCCACAGGAGGGCGAGCGGGGGCGTCGGCTCTCTCTTTTTCCTCTGCGTCGGTCCACTTGCAGTGACCCATCGCCCCTCTCTCTCCTACTTTCTCTCTCTCTCTCTCTCTCTCTCTCTCTCTCTCTCTCTCTCTCTCTCTTACTTTTCTCTCCACCGCATGCGACTCCACCTACTTTCCCCCGCCTACTCTCTCCCGAGATAACCGTGGCGATGGAGGCCACCGAGCTGGCCGGAGGCGTCCCAGGCGAGGGCAAGGCGAGCGCGGCACAGTCGGCGCATCCCCGGCGGAGCTGGGCGGCAGCCTCGCGTAGGGCAGCGAGCTCGTCATGGCGAGAGCGGCGCGCGGCGCGAGCGCCGTCTCCTCTGGCGGCAGGATGCACGCAATAGCCCGAGGGTAATGAGCTCCACCTCCGGCGCCAGGATGCATGCGACAGCCCGGGAGCCTGCTCCTGTCCGGCCCGAACCGGCCGCCGAGTGACAGCCCAAGCGTGAGCTCCACCTCCACCTCCTCCGTCTCCAAACCAGCCGGTGATGTACCCATGCGGCGGAGGTGGGCGGCGCCCTCCCCTATGCCCCGTCCGGCGGAGTTGGGCGGTCCCCCCTGGGCGACAAACCCTTTTGCCGAGGTGGACAACGCCCCTTGCGACGGAGGTGGGCGGCAGCGGCCTCGTCTGCGCCTCCGTCCGACGGACTTGGGCGGCGCCCCTGCTTCTAGGCGGCGACCTGGCGTAGTGGGAGGCCGGCTGGCGAGCTCCGTGGGCGGCGTCCCGGCGCGTCCCAGGCCAGGCGCATCCCCGGCGCAGCCGGAGCATCTCCAGCGCATCCCAGGCGCATCTCAGCCACGCGTGTGCACCTCTCTGTGCTGGTGGACGAAGCGGTGGGCGTCATCGGTTCCCTTTGCATGCTCGCCGAGTTCACCGTCTGCTCGCCCAGTTCACCATCCGCTCGCCGTCGGTGTCGTCTACGTGCTCGCCATCGCCTCTCGCCATCGAGCTCACCCAGAGGTGTTCGTCGGAATGCTGCTTTTGGGATGGGGTGACAAGGGTATAACTAATAGAGCCCGTTATTTGTGTACCCCTAAGGCCCGTTAAGCTAGGCCCAAGAGTAGTCATAGTCGAAGTATGAGTCAATATCGTATGCAAACATTGTAATATGTATCGGACCCGACCGGTTCCTTGAGACCTGGCCACCTATATATAGGGGCCAGGAGAGGCCGGCCAGGGACAGATTGAGATTAAGCCAAGTTCACCACCACGTTTACTCTCAACACACGCCTTGTTTGACTGACTTTTACCTTCGATTTCATCCGACGCCCTATTCCCCCGATCCTAAGTCTTTCATCTTGAACATTTGTCGAGTTAACCCCCGTCAGGGGGTGTGGCTGGAAATCATCCGCCCCCCATTGAATTTTTTTGCCGCTCCCCCCATACGGTCGAAAAACAGCCTCCGCTGGCACCCGTATGGGTGGACGGCTAGAGATGCTCTAAAAGTGAAGAGGTAGGAAAAAGATGAGAGGGAGAGAGGAACTAAAGCAACTTTTGAGGGAGAGAAAAAGTATTTATAGATTAAACTAATATTTTTTACACCTCTTATTCATCTACTTTTTAGATTCGTGCTTACCATAAGTCACCACTGCTTCCACGTCCAAATTCATGAATACTCCGTGGTCCATGGTGCATGAGCTCCCGAGACAGGAAGACGGATGCACACACACACAGCTTGCCCTAAATCCTTTTGCTTTTGCGCACCACGAGTCCACGACAAAATTGTGAACAATCCACTTTCTTGCCGTACGTCTTGATCCGTAGGCACCAGCTGCACACCACAACCCAGCCGCCATGGCATCCTCCCGGACCTCCGCATCCTGGTCACCGGACGGCCTCCTCGACGAACCCACCCGCGGCCAAGCTCCCCGCACGAGCGAAGACGACGACGTCTCGGCTCAGCCCGAGCAGGTCACCTCGCGGCTGCGCACCCGAAAAACCCTGAGAGACATCTGCAAGAAGTACTCGATCCCCGACGACTTCGCCCCGCTCCTCGCCGGCGACCTCCCCTCGTGCTCTCCCCCGCCGCCCGGATCCGTCTGCGTGTACGTCGACGCGCTGGACGCCGGATTGCGCCTCCCCCTCCACCCGTTCTTCGGCACGGTGCTCAGCCACTTCGGGCTCGCCCCGGGCCAGCTCGCGCCCAACGGGTGGCGAACCCTGGCCGGATTCGTCGTCCTCTCCCACTTCTCCGACGTGGCGCCGTCGCTGGCCGTGTTCCGGTACTTCTTCGCGCTGTGCAAGTTCGGCAATTTCTGCTCCTTCCGCAGCAAGGACGCCTCCGGGTTGCTCTTCGGAAAATTAAACGTCAATATCAGGGGTTGGAAGGAGGAGTTCTTCTTCCTGTCGTCGTCCGCGCCATGGCCGTGCCCCGTGCAGTGGGGGGTGCCTTCCAGATCCGCCACCTTCGAGCCGACACTCACGGGCCAAGAGAAAGGCATGGCGGCTGAACTTCTGCGTGCTCGCGGCGGTTGCCCGATTGATCTCACTACGTATCTCCACGAGCGCAACCTGGCGGCAGCCAAGATCATCCGGCCGGCGCCTTCACTGTCGCAAACTCCTCAAGGTGAATTTTCTGGCACTGTGGAATTCGGACCTGATGATGTACATTGTACTAATTCTCTGTGATTTCCAAATCCCCTGCTACAGATGCGGTAGTGATGGAAGCACCTGTTCATGTCACCATGGAGGATGTCCGGGCAGAAAAGGCCGCGGCTTTGCTGGCGTCGGCGAGGAAGGTGGCCGTGAAGACCGAGAAAGATTGCATTGCCCAGCCTTGTGCGACGTCGTCGTCTGGGAAGAGAAGGAAACTGGCGGCGGAGGCTACTAGCTCGGCGTCGGACACCTCTTGCCCGCCGGGCTTCTCTACAAGCTGGAAGGAGGCGCCGCCGGTGAAAAGCGAGAATGGTGGGAAACAGTGGAGCGCCCTCCCTCAGTATCGCGAAGGAGATACGGGCGACTGGAAGGCGGCGAGGCAGCGGCTCCAGAGCAACGTCACGCCGGAGCGGGCGCGGGAGCTCGCGGCGTCCAGACCGGCCGACGTCGTTGCCTCAAGCTTCCTGTCGCTGCTCCAGGTGAGCACGCACGGCTGCAATCTACTCTGTTCGATGTGCATGATTTATCGTTCTGCAATTTGGATTGATCGATCGGCATGGAAATGGCATACATGGCCGGGTGCGCAGACGACGACCGACGTGGTGTTCTCGCTGGGCCACGCTCTGGAGCTGGAGGACAAGCTGAGGGCGCGCGCGCGCGAGGCCGTACGTCTGGCGGAGGAGGCCGACGCGCTGCGGGCGGAGCTGCGCAAGGCGAAGGCCGAGCTCGCCGAGACCAAGGCGGCGGCGGCGGCGGCGCGGGGGCTCTCGGGGTCCAGCAGGGAGCTCTCGCGCACCCTGGCGGAACGGGAGCTGCGGGGTTACGAGCGCGGCATGGAGGACATGAAGCGCGCCGCGCTGCGCCACTACCCGAACCTCGACCCGGCGCGGCTCGTCAAAATGTTCCATCCGAGAATCTATTTATTAGGGACATTATTATGCCAAACATTTTGAGACGTAATTTAATCCATGACTTTTTTTCTGGTTGTGATCTAAACTGAGTCGGGAAAAGTATCAGTTTGGCAGCTTGGGTCTCAAACCATGGTATTTTCATGTCTGGGAAAGAGATATTTGTAGTTTCTGTAAAACCACGGTGTGTAGAAAAAAAATGACTGTGGTTTCAGAAAATACTAAAGTATTAAATACTTGTTTGGATGCAATAAATACTGTAGTTTTAAATTTATGTCTTCTCTAAAACTGTGTTTTCTAAAGAATTGAAGAAAGATGTGTGACCCTCTTTTTTCTAAAACTGAGAAAGGAGAAAACGTGCTTTGTTTGTGTTGCCAAACTGAGGTGTGGCCCTCTTTCTTCGAGACTGAAAATAGCTCCGTTTTTGGAATACCGTGGTTAAGCAGACATTATATTCTAGTGTTGCCAAACATGTCAAAATATGAAACCATGGTATTTCAATAATACTTTGAAAATACTTTTGTATCCAAACAGGGCCTTACTGTTCTAGACTAGTTTGCCAAGGTTTTTGCTCGGATTTGCAATAATTAACTGATCACCATAAGATCCCTAAAAAAACTGATCATGCAAAGATTTTTTTTTTTTGCAGTGAGATTTCCTTGTAAGATAGGCCAATTCCTTTTATGAATTTTTTTCAATGGGAAATAGAAATCTCAACAGCAAACCAAAAGGGCAGACCTCCCCCTTGTTTTACCTATTCTGCATCGAGACTTCTCACAAACACAACAGAACGCCCAGAAATGCAAATCCAGTAAGCAACACAATATTTCTACTGCAGGGAGGCCAATACCCAGGCCTCTCTCTTGACAGATCCATCACAAATTTCTCATGTTACAGAATGTGGGATGAGAGGGATATATATATATACTCTAGACCCATAAAAAGATTTATGCACACGATATTATTACTGCAAAGATCTTTTCCAACCACTGACACCACCTGAAGGCCGCCATTTACAAACCAGGTGAAGGGTAGGGAAATGAAGAGAAATAAAACGCCATAGAGATCACAAAGATCTCTTATTGCTAACTGTCAAGTATGTCGAACTCTGAATCCTGAATCAGATCCCAAGATTCCTTCTTCGACAGAGATGCAGGCTGTGTAGGTTTCGGAGGCCGGTGGGTATAGTCAGGAGAGGAGGCAGGCTTTCTCCTTACTGAATCACTTCGCACAGAGGAACTGGCATACGGGAGGTTCCTCCGAAATGGCAGGAGCGAATCCATGTATTTGTCCATGACAACAACATTGGAGTTGTCAACGTCACTCATATCCTCGGCCTCACTGCTGAGGTACCTTTTACCTTCTCTACAAGACTCGACATCCGAAGGTACTTCAGACCACTGATCCATGCTCGTCTCTGATTTTGACTTTGCAAACACCCATTGGTCAATGCTTTGCTCAGATCGTGTTTTGGTCAATGCGTGACTTTCTGAAGATTGATAACCCTCCTGAGCACTTTTCTCGCTTTCTATCTCACAGACATGAGGTGGAGACTCTATCTCATTTACGTGATGCACAGAAGTTTGCACATTCTGGTTGTCATCCTGAAAGTACAATTTGATAAGACTGGTAAGGAATGCAACAAAGAGATGGATGCCACCAGGGAATAACATAATAACATAACACTCATCCTTCAAGAGAATCCTGTAATACAAGTGCAGACGACACGCTACTACTAAAGACACAACATGATGTGCTGCCCAGAAAGAAAAAGATGTCAATCAAGTGAGCTATCTAGGCCTACCAGCTGAAAACACAAACTCTAGTTACTAGTGAAAGCTAGAACTGGGAGTTTGCTGCTACAAGGTTTTTTCTCCTTTTAAATTTAAATTATTATGAGTTTAAGCAAATTGTTTCCGGTAAACTTTTGTTCTCACCTATTTATGGAAAATAAATCAATACCAAGTTTTAGAACGATAGCATGCATCATAAAAAAGTATATTAAACATACATATGCTCGTAGGAGTAACGTTCAGTAAGTGTCACAGTCTCATTGATGAAGAGGATTCCAAATTCCCAACCTCAGTACACATTGCCCATCCTGCTAGCACCTAAACCATACAAGTTATCTATGGAGCAGCTTTTATATTCAGTATTCCATGGCCTATTTTTATTTGTTTATCATGATAAGTTATATTATTTATCTGCAGATACGTTGGACTTGCCTCTGTTTTCTCCAAGAGTGGTGCAATGATGCATTTAGTGTCATCAGTGTCTAGGTTTATGTCAGTTTAAAAAGGCAGACAATACAGATAGATGTAATGCACAAAAATAGCAATAATAGAAAATATATATGTTAACTAAAAAAGGAAAATATAGCTGGTTTAAACATGCTTCCAGCTCTGTGTGCTTGGAGGCCATGCTGGAGTACCATGTTCTTAGTTCATTACTAGAAATTGTTTGACCTGATACTTGCATCCAGATTAGGTTCTAACATGGAAAGTAAGTTAGTTAACTAACAATGCATAAAAACCAGATGTCCTAACACACCTCTGAGTTATGCTCACTAAGTGTTGACTCGAGCAGTCTGAAGTATATCTTCCAGAATACATCTTCATCCATGTAAGAAGGGCAGAGACTAGCCCGCAGAGATGCTAAATCAGGGACAAGTTTCTCGATGACATCCATATGATCTCTTTCGATGTCAGAGATTGTAGAAGCTGCAAAGTGATAGGGAGCACAACATTATGCATCTAAAATGCTAAGAATAGTTCCGTACCAAAGCAAAGCAACACCAACAAAAGATTCATCCGATGAGGAGCTAAGTAGAACAACTCACAGCAATACTAACCTACATTCTCAATGTTTCAAAGGCTATGTCACTGTGATCATGTCAACCTTAAGTGATCTGAGGAGCTAAGTGAAACAACTCACAACAATACTAACCTACATTCATCAGATGAGGAGTACTAGTAGCAAGCGCATGGAGACAAGATATGGTAACTCTACGTCAGCTTCACTAAATACCAGAATTATACAACACTAATACTCTGACCTTCCCATGGATTTCGAGCCGAACGACTAGTCGAGACTAGTCGACGACTAGTCTATGAGTCTCAAATGGAAGGTCGACTCGAGTTTTCGACTCAACTATCTGGGTGAGTCGAGCGACTCATTCGACTAGTCATAACTTATCTCGACTAGTCTAACTTTTTGAGTCGAACGACTTACAAAATGACCCCCACGTGTCATATTTTTTCAGTATTGTGCCTCAGTCTTGCAAAACCTTTCCCCCGTGAGACTAGTCACGAGTATACATTAGTCTACATGGTATTTTATTAGTACTTATTGGTAATTATTATATACTATAATACTATTGTATTTTATTAGTACTTATTGCTGGACTCATGTCGATGAGTCTACATGAGTCAAAACTAGTCACGACTAGTCTACGAGTCACTGTCCCATCACGACCTGTCGACTCGTCGACTCAAAATCCTTGGACCTTCCTGATCCAACTTGAATTGGTAAGCTCGTTCCCAACCCTTCCAGCTTCACTAGTATAGCAGTTCTAATACAACAACCAGTATAGCTATCTCCCCTTAACTAACTTCCATATATATACCATACCACGACACCATCATCGTTGATCAGACAGCAGAATTGGTGGCAACGCATCAAAGTAGCCTACAGTCCAAGTGTTTCAAAAGTTATGGCATGGTGACATGGCGATATTAAGTGATTATGAGGAGTACTAGCAGCAAGCGTGTGAAACCAGTATATAGTAAGTGTACATTAGCTTCACTAAATACCACAATTATACCTTGCTGATCTAACTTAAACCTGGAAGTTAGTTCCCAACCCTGCCAATTTCACTTCACCGCAATTCTCGGTGTTTCAAAAGCTATGGCATGGTCATCATGGCGATATTAACAAGTGTCTTTGAGGAGTAGTACTGTAGCAGCAATCGCATGAAAGTAGGATATTGTAAATTCTGCATTAACTTGGCTAGATACCACAGCTAAATCTGGACCTTCCTGATCCTTCCAATCTTTGAGTAGTAGTAGTAGTAGTAGTATAGCAGTTGTAAATCTGCAAGACATTAAACTCTGACCTTCCTTATCCAACATGAATTGGTAGTACGTTAGTTCCCAACACTTGCAATTTCACGATTAGAGCAGTTGTAAATCAGCACATTTAATGAGGTATACATATCTCCCCTTAACGAACTTCCATATATAAAATTGGAGGCAACGTATGTAATTAGAGTTTGAGAGGGGAGAATTACTCTCGTGGAGCGCGAGCACGGGGAAGTCAATCCAGGCCTGGGGCCTGGCCGCGAGCGCGCGAGCGGCTCCCAATACACCATCGGCGACGCCAGGAGCGGCGGCGGGAGCGTGAGGCGGGGACTCGGGGAGGGCCCGGGCCGGCGGCGGCTGGCGGTCGGGGAGGGTGCGACCGGAGAAGCCGACCCGGAAGGAGCCGCCGATCTCGGCGAGGTCGGCGAGGATGCCGGCGAGGATGGACGGGGAGGAGGGCGGGGTGGCGGGGCGCGGGGAGGGGGAGCGGGCGCGGGGACCGGGGCGGGGGGTGGATGGCGGGGAGTCGGTGTGGGCCGGGTTGAGGAGCGGGTGCAGGAAGCAGGCGATGTCGAGCAGGTGGCGGCCCAGCTCCGACAGGTCGTCCCGGACGCCGCGCAGCCCGCGCGCCGCCATCCCACCGCCGATCGCCGAGAGAGAGCTGCCGGCCCGGCGTGAACGATACGGGTGGCGGCGGCGGCGGCGAGGGGATTTGGCGCTTTTGGTTGCTTGCTGGGCTCGGGTGGGAGTGGTGGGGGAAGAGACAATGATTGGGACTCCTTGGGGAGAGAGAGAGAAGGAATACGGCTGCGTCTCGGCTCGGCTCGGCTCGGCTCGGCTCGGCTTCACGTACGGCGCCAGCAGGTTTCCTCCCGGCTCCCGTGCGCTATTCGGTCCGGCTCGGCCACGTCGCCGTCGGAGCCCGGGTCGATCGAGCGGTGCGTGGTGAACGCGGGCAGGTGGTTTGAGTGCTTGACTATCTGGTGCGATGAGGTAAAAGCTCCCAAATTTACTGGTTCTCTACCACATGGAAGACCATGTCAAATCGAGTGCTCCATTCAGCCGAAAAATACATTTCAAATTGTCAAAAAAAAAATTGTCTATAAATCTTCACAATCTATGAAGTTCTACAAAAAATTGAAATTTCTGTGGTTTCTATAAAAAGACAAAACATTCTCACAAAAAAGCCTTATTTTTTACACCGGTCACATGACAAGTCCATTTTTCGTGAAACAAACTTGTGCATGGGAAGCGGTACGTCGCAAAATTATTGTTTGAAATATTTTTATATTTCAAAATACGCCTATGATGCATTTCCAAAAATCACCCGGTTTCTGAAAAGCAAGTTTCATGTCAAGATCTTCCTACTGCATCCCTCTACGGGCGTCGGCGGCAAATTGGATGATACATCGGTATTATATACCGCAAACTAAAATATAAATACATGATTGCAGGCGCGCCTGACACGATTGCAGGCGCGCCTGACACGATTGCAGGCCGGCCTCGCCCCAGACCAACATGTCGTATCCGCCGGATAGGATAGGTCCTTATCGCGTCCGCCGGATGGAATGCTACCCTAGTTCTGTAATTAGCATCAAAAGAATCCTAGTTCTGTAAATGCTGCAAAAAAGTGCACTATTAAAAAAAATCGCACGGCTGGTGTGGTGCGTGGTGAATGGGGGCAGGTGGTTTGTTTAACGGGGAAGAGGCCTGAAGGCCCCGAAGCTGCATTACGTGACGGTAAAAGTTACAAAGAGGCCCCTATTACATAAAGCTTTCTCGTAGGGGTCCTCCACTTTTCCGAAGAGGACGCTAGTAGAAAGATAAAAAGCGAAACGGAGAAGCCCTTCTTCTTCGCCGCCGGTGCTCTTGGGTGAGATCAAGCCACGCCCGCCACCGACGACACCGGGGACTACGCCACTTGGGTCGTCGACAGCGCGGGACGCCGCCTTGAGCTCGAAGATCCTCCGCATCTGGAGGAATTGGATCCCGTGGTGCCAGCTGCACATCACGGAGCGGGGATGTCGTCGGCACTCTTGCCGTCGAGTTGCTGCTCCGAGCTGCTTTACCTTGGAGGCTGAAGAGAAGGTGCGAGCAGTCTCCACACGTCCTCAGAACTCCCATCCATCCCTGTCGGCCGGAGATAGCCGTTGCCGACAGAGGAGGGAGCAGAGGAAGCAGGGCGACTACTCCCAAGGTCACCTTCAACGCTCCGACACCGGTCAGATTTCCAATCGAGTAGTAATCCATACATCGCATCCAACCCGTCACCGAGACGAGTCAGGGAGCAGGGTTGAAGAACAGACTCAAAATCTTGAGGTCGACCGAAGACTTGTGTCATCGGAGTTGCAGAGCGGGCCAAGCTGCGCTTCCGCCGCCACGGCCGGCCGAAGGCAGAGACACAGCGCCGCGCCGCTCGCCGTCCTGCCCCTCGCCCTCGCCGCAACGGCCAGCCAGGAGGGGCAAGACAGGACGCACCACACCGGCGCCCACCAAGACGCTGCTTATTAGGGACGGGCTCCTCCCCGCACCAGCCGCAGCCGTCGCCTCCCGCCATGGGAGCTCCGGAAAGGCTGAGAAGAAGAGGACCAACAGGCTGCAATGCACAGCGGCCAGGAAAGCCCGAGACCACGGCATAGGGCCAAGACAAGACCTAGCTACGATGAAAGAAAACCTAAAGCTAACATTATCTACACCGGCGCCGCCCCTCCGCCATCTCTGGGCGGCAAAGCCGCTGGAGACAGCTCGGGTTTGGCCCGGAAGGATGCCGCCACCGCTCAACGGAAAGGGGGGTGGGAGGAGGGGAAAGGATAAGGTTGGGGGAAGGGAACGTGAGAGCGACAACCGCATGTGGCAGGTGGTTTGAGTGTTTGACTATATGGTGTATGAGGTAAAAGTGCGTTGCTGTCAAAGAGAGTCCAGCTCCCAAGTTTTTTTTAACGGAAGCAAAAGCCCTCCCCCAATCTAGAGGAGCAAACTTGGACTGCAAAGATGACTCCATCTAGAGGAGCTCCCAAGTTTACTGATTTTGTACCACATCGGAGACCATAGTATGTACGCCGCTGAGCTTTCACAAAATATAGTTTGAAATTTCAAATTACTAGTAAGAAAATGGGACAAATGGTTCTTATGCAAGAAAATATTGACTATGATGGCACCTATTATGAAAATTGTTCACGATGAAATAAGTTGCTCATGCATGTTTCAAACATGATTCACTCGTGTGAATTCTGCCAAAATGATTTAGTGAATAATTTTTTAACTATGATGTCATAGCAGAAGTTAAGCTGGAATACTAACAGACAGCTGGCTACTGAATTGCTCCTATGCACCATGGCGCGTTGGATTGCCAGCGACCAGATCGCAAGCACAAACAACTTCTCCGTCCAGCACAAAGAATCATAGTATCACAAGAAATCGGAGACAAAAAATACTGACCCAAACTCTCACCGTCAGTTTCTACACCGACTCGGTACGTAGTTGGAAGACGGCCGCCGAATCATGCCGGAACTCGGACCTCCACCGCCGCTATATGAGCCGAGGCACCCGCCCTCTTCTCTCCACCAAACGAACCAACCACGCAAATCGATCGATCGAAAACAAGCTCTCCAGCCAGCGAAACACGAAGACGTCGAGCAGTAGCTAGCTAGCGAAGCGAACCAACATGGCGATCCGCACGAGGGGTCTCGCCGCCGCCGCGACGACGATCTTGGTCGCCCTGCTGCTGCTGCTCTTCTTCCCCAGCACCGCCGCGGCGGCCGCCGTTCCAAGCATCGACGCCAGGCTAACGCGCCACCTGCCGCTGCAGCAAGGACTCCTGCGCGGCCCGGAGAGCGTCGCCTTCGACGCCAAAGGCCACGGCCCGTACAGCGGCGTCTCCGACGGCCGCGTGCTCAAGTGGAACGGCGACGCGGTCGGGTGGACGACCTACGCCTACGGCCCCGGCTACAGCAGCGAGGCCTGCACCGCGTCGCTCCTCCGCCCGGAGACCGCCACCGAGAGCCAGTGCGGCCGCCCGCTCGGCCTGCGGTTCCACCTCAACTCCGGCTACCTCTACGTCGCCGACGCCTACAAGGGCCTCATGCGGGTCGCGCCGGGCGGCGGCGAGGCGACGGTGCTGGTCACCGAGGTCGACGGCGTGCCTCTCCGCTTCACCAACGGGGTCGACGTCGACCAGGTGACCGGCGAGGTCTACTTCACGGACAGCTCCATGACCTACCAGAGGTCGCAGCACGAGATGGTCACGAGGACCGGAGACTCCACTGGCCGGCTGATGAGGTACGACCCGCGGACGGGAGAGGTCGTCGTGGTCCAGTCCGGCATCACTTACCCCAATGGCCTTAGCTTGAGCGCCGATCGGACGCATCTCATCATCTCATCCACGGGGCCGTGTAAGCTGCTAAGGTACTGGATCAAGGGCCCCGAGTCGGGCACCATCGAGCTATTCGCCGATCTTCCGGGCTATCCCGACAATGTGAGGCCCGACAAGCGAGGAGGATATTGGGTGGCACTGCACCGTGAGAAGACCGAACTTCCCTTTGGGGTCGATAGCCACCTGCTAGCCGTGAGGGTCAATGCCGACGGGAGGATTATCGAGGAGATGCGAGGACCCAAGAGCGTGAGGCCGACCGAGATAGTAGAGAGGAAAGGTGGAAGGCTATTCATGGGATCCGTCGAGCTTCCTTACGTGCCCGTTGTCACACGCAAATAGAGTGTTTCATTAAGGTTTTTCGTAGGGCAGGAGCTTTCTTAGTGTTATGTTATTGTTTTTCTTTCTCTTTCGTATAATTGTTAGCCTATTAGTAGAGTTTTTGGACGATCGTCATGTATTTCATCATCATCAGTATAATAATGTATCAACAGATCTTTTATGAATCACTATACAGTAATACGGTTGTGAGTTAGAAAAGACAGCACTAACGTTGTTGTGAACACCGAAAACTGTTATAAGTCACAAGGCCTAGAAATCCAATCTTTAAGAAAAAAACTATGCACATATCCAATCCAATGGAAGCCAGACCTCGACTCAATCTACCCTGAGGGCGTCACAGCTAAACACAGATGACTTTGGACACTTGCAACCCCACAAACTTAACAACATACTCGTTCAGGAATTTGATTCAGAAAAGAACAACACTTCAGAAGAAAAAACCATGCTGGAAGAGGATACAGCGTGCTGGAGATGAAGTGAACATTATCAAGTATGACACGCTGACAACCCGGGACTTATCCCTGGGGGCTCTGCGTGCCCGACCTGAGCTGGATGAAGAAGATGAACTGCTACAGGCTCCGGCAAAGAAAGCTTTCCAGGTCCCTTCTCTTGAAGTGTGTCTGGGAAGGGAGAATCTTCAGCTCCTGCTAGAAGAAGAAGCACACGCTACGGCTGTACCTGCTATACCTAGAAGCTCTGCTGTGAACACTGTTATCTCGAAGTCATTAGATGCACCGCTAGGATCCTCTAAGGCTAGGGCTTTTGTAAAATTTTATGATAGAAGGGCTGTGAGAGAGAGTAGAGAGACTGGTCAGACTGGGTCTGGCAACCAGATTAAGGTAGCAGGTCAGGAAAAAGAGGTGGTTCAGGATGGGGGTGCTGACCATGTGGAGCAGCTAGGACAGAATGAAAATCAGGAAGCGACCGGCCCTGGGGCTGCCGGCAAACTGTCGGGCGCTGATGTCGGCGCCTGGCAGGAGCAATGTTAGGGCATGTACAATGCATAGCCCCAGGAGTGCTGCCTCGCAGCTTTAACTAGGTTCGGGTGGTCCAGTTTAGGCTTGGATGATGTACTTTTAGGGAGGCGGTCTCTTGTGCAGGAGGCTGTCTCTTCAACACTAAAAGTGAAGAGGAGGGAAAAAGGTGAGAGAGAAAGAGAGAAACTAAAGCAGCTTTTGAGGGAGAGAAAATATCATGGGTTGGACCAATATTCTTCACACTTATTGCTCCATTTACTTTTTAGGTTTGTGCTTACGTGGGGCGGTAGCATACCACTGCCCCCATTGCTCATGCCCTTAGTCCTGTCTTGGAACTGCCGAGGGCTTGGACAACCTCGGACAGTTCAGGAGCTGATCCGCCTAGTGCGGAAATTCTGTCCTAGTCTTGTATTCATCTCCGAAGCAAGACAAAATAAAGGAATAATTCGGAGTTTGTGTGGGTGTCTGGGTTTGAGATTTTGTCTTCCTGTGTGTACTGAAGGAAAGGGGGGTGGATTAGCTTTATACTGGAGTGAAGAAATCTCTGTGGACCTGATAAACTTCAGCAACCACCACATAGATGTTAAAGTTACGAATACAGATGGCCTTATTTGGAGATGTACTTTTGTCTACGGAGAACCAAGAGTTCACGATAGACCCAACATGTGGAAGCTACTCTGAAGAATTAAACCAAATGCTAATGATCCGTGGCTAATGATTGGAGACTTCAACGAGGCAATGTGGCAGCATGAGCACCTCTCGATGTCAAAAAGAAATGAAAAGCAGATGGAAGAATTTCGAAATGTCCTATCTGACTGTAACCTGCATGACTTGGGGTATAAAGGAAGGCCCTGGACATATGACAACAAAAGGGAGGGACACGAAAATGTCCGAGTTCGGCTTGATAGAGTTGTTGCTGACACAACTTGGGCTGCGATGTTCCCAAACTATCAGGTTGAGCATCTCATATCTTCCAGATCAGACCACTGTCCAGTGCTACTGAATCTTAACTATACCAGTACTATGTACAGACCACCTAAGGTTCGCAGGTATGAATGCTACTGGGAAAGAGAGGCATCGCTCGGCGAGGAGATTGCTTGTGCTTGGGATAAGCACAAACGGCCAACTGATTTGGGAGACGTCGCTACCAATCTGAAAGGGGTAATGGATTCCCTGCATGCATGGAGTGGGCGCACGATTGGCTCAATTTCTAAGCAGCTGGAAAGAAAAAGAAAAGAGCTGGACAAAGTGTACTCACAATCTGATGCAAACAGCAGGAAAACTGCCAAGAAACTAAGTGCAGAAATTGATGAACTTCTGGAAAAGGAGGAGATTAGCTGGAGGCAGCGATCCCGCATTTCCTGGCTCCGGGCTGGTGACAGGAACACAAATTATTTCCACCGACGAGCGACTTGGCGTCAGAAAAAGAATAAAATAGACAAACTGCAGACAGAAAATGGTGATGTAACCACATACTCAACGAAGATGGAGAATATGGCCACTGAATTCTTTGACAGGCTTTATAAGGCAGACCCATCCGTGCAGCCATCCATTATAACACAGACTTTGGACCAGAAAGTAAATGGCGCCAACAATGAGGCTTTATGTGCTGACTTCTCGGATGATGAAATTAGCTTTGCTCTATTTCAGATCGGTCCAACAAAGGCACCTGGGCCGGACGGATTCCCAGCTTGTTTCTTTCAGCGGAACTGGGGAACAGTAAAAGAAGACATTATCAAAGCTGTCCGTAAGTTCTTTGATGATGGTATTATGCCAGACGGTGTGAATGACACTGCGATCGTCTTGATTCCTAAGATAAAGAATCCTGTATCACTTAAAGATTTCAGGCCGATCAGCCTATGCAACGTCATCTACAAAATCGTTGCTAAATGCCTAGTAAACCGCATGAGACCACTACTGCAGGATATTATTTCAGAAACACAAAGTGCCTTTATTCCTGGTCGTATGATCACAGATAATGCTATTATTGCATTCGAGTGCATACACTCTCTTCAAAAGGGATCGAGAAATGCTGGCAGGTATTGCGCTTATAAGCTAGACCTAATGAAAGCGTACGACAGAGTTGATTGGAACTACCTTGAACAAGCTTTGAAGAAATTCGGTTTTGCTGACAAATGGATTAAATGGATTATGGCATGTGTTAAAACAGTAACCTTTTCGGTTAAATTCAATGGAAAGCTACTGAAAAAGTTTAGGCCTTCGAGAGGGCTAAGACAAGGTGATCCCTTATCACCTTATTTGTTCCTTTTTGTTGCAGAAGGCCTCTCGTCATTACTAAAGGAACAAATAAATTTGGGCAATATTCATGAGCTACAAATTTGCAGAAGAAGTCCTGGTATCTCTCACTTACTTTTCGCGGATGACAGTCTCCTCTTTTTCCAAGCCAATGAGGAACAAACTACCAGAGTCAATCAGGTTTTGCATGCATATGAATTCGGCACAGGTCAACTACTTAGCCCGGCCAAATGCTCCCTTATGCTGGGTCAGAATTGCTCGGAAGAAGATGGTCAGACTGTGGCAAACATTTTGCAGGTCGAGTCTATAAGTTTTGATGACAAATATCTTGGTCTCCCAATCCCCGAAGGCAGGATGAAAAATGATAAGCTTCAGTCGACAAAAGAAAGACTTCGGAAGAAATGCTCGGATTGGAATGAGAAATACATGTCTAGTTCAGCAAAAGAAACCTTAGTAAAATCTGTGGCTCAAGCTATTACAACGCACGCTATGAGTGTGTTTAAATTTTCAGCAGGGCTTTGTGATGATCTCTCCCAAATCATCAGGGATTTTTGGTGGGGGGATGAAGAAGATAGAAAAAGGGTGCATTGGATGGCTTGGGACAAGATGACCAAGCCCAAGTGTAAGGGCGGTATGGGGTTCAGGGACCTGCGCCTCTTTAATCAGGCTCTTCTCGCTAAACAGGCATGGCGTCTAATCGAGTTTCCGGAAAGCCTGTGTGCAAGAATCCTGAAGGCAAGGTACTATCCAGAAGGCGACTTAATTGATACTTCCTTCATAAAAAACCAGTCACCATGTTTTCAGGGAATTGTTCATGGCCTTGATCTCCTAAAGAAGGGAGTCATTTGGCGCATCAACTCGGGCGAAAAAATCAGGATATGGCGGGATAACTGGGTGCCTAGAGGAAACTTAAAAGTCATAGGGAATGCTTCAGGAACAAGAAGAAGATGGGTATCAGAACTAATTGATCAAGATACAAAGACTTGGAAGGAGCAGCTTGTCAGAACAGTGTTTCATACAGCAGATGCAGAACATATACTCCAAATCAAGCTGCCGATGATCTCAGGCGAAGACTTCATCGCATGGCACTATGAAAAAAGTGGCATGTTCTCTGTGAGAAGCGCCTACAGGTTGGCCCTCGATCTTCAGGATGCCACCAATGGGGAGGGCATGAGCCATAGACCTGCGGGTGAACGAGATCTATGGAAGCTTATTTGGAGAGCAAAAGTTCCACCAAAAATCCGAGTTTTCGGATGGAAACTTGCAACAAACACCCTTGGCGTCCAAGACCATAGATGTAGAAGGAAGATGGATCGCATTCCTACTTGCTCGATATGTGGTACTGAAGCTGAGACCAGCTTCCATGCAATGATCTCTTGTACCAAAGCAAGAGCGTTGAGACAGAAAATGAGAGAAGACTGGAACCTGCCTCCTGAAGAATCTTTCAGGCATACAGGGTATGATTGGGCTCTTGTTCTCCTCAGTCAAGTTGATGAATTCATGCGGGCAAAACTTCTATTCCTTTGGTGGAGAACTTGGCACATACGCAATAATTTGATATTTGGTGACGGCAAATGTGGGATTGCTCATTCCTCAGCTTTCTTGCAATCCTATCTGAGTTCTTCACAAGATAAGAGAGCCCCAGAAGAATTTGTAGATCCCAAAGGAAAGAAACCTATGTTTATGGCGTCCTGTTCAATTCGTGAGAAAAAGGAAGATAACACTGGAAGGTGGAGTAAACCGGCTGCAAATTGGTGCAAACTAAATTTTGACGCCGGATTCTCTAAAGAACATAACCTGGGGTCTTGGGGCGCTGTCTTGAGGGATGAAATGGCAAACCTCTCCTGACTGCATGGGGACGAATTGATCACTGCCCAAATGCAGAAATGGCTGAAGCTATTGCCGGAGTCCAGAGTATTAAAGCGATTCTTCCAATCTGTGTGAAGCCCGTCCATATTGAAAATGACTGTGCAGCGGTCATTGGTGCACTGAAAACTGAAGCTTTTGACAAATCTGCCATCTCTGTTCTTATCAGAGAAATGAGAGAGCTTCTCAATCTGGTCCCAGATTTTGTAATTTCTAAAGTCGACCGTGCTAACAACTCCGTTGCACATGAACTAGCCAAGTTAGGTCGCTCTGAAGATGGGATTGTAATACGCGATGCAGCGCCGGCTTGCGTAGCTGGCCTGATCATGCGCGACTGTAACCCAAATTCTATTTTCTAGTTAATGCAAGTTGAGATATCAAAAAAAAAAAAAGAACAACCGTTCATGAACCAACACGGGGGGAACACGTATGTTTTGCACAAAAACAGCACATATCTTCCTTTACACTACAAAGAATTGTCACATTATTTGTTCATCGCACAAAATTCCATGAATAATCCAATCCCCAGACGTGTATATATCCCCACTCACCTGCACATATGAAAAACGCCATATACAATATACACAAGCGCCAACTCGGACCGATCCAATGAACAACTACACCCTTTACTCCCGAGCAACGGCCATGTGTCACTCCCTTCTCCTACCTGTGCTACAACATGCCGTCACAGCGGCGGCAAAGAAAAAAGAGCGTGAAAAGAACATGGGTAGAACAAGTTTCCATCTGCGAACCACCATACTTCCTGCCTAGATCAGCCCTGTGTAGGCATTGCCTGTGCCTGCGTGGAGGGGCATCATTCCAGTGTTGGCGCCACCGTAAGGGTTGTGGGCACCAGCTGGCGCAAACGGGTTGGCCCTGAATTGGTTCGCGGGGGCTGCCTGGAACTGCTGCTGGTGGTGGACCTGAGGGTGGTGGTTGGCCATCATCATCTGCTGCTGCTGGAGCATGAAGGCCTGCTGCTGCTGAGCCATGGCAGCCATCTGCACTGCGTGGGGCGCCGCATACCCATTCGATCCGTAGAACGGGTCGTGCATTGAAGCTGGCTGTTGCATCATCGGAGCCGGAGCGGCACCAGGGGTATCCCAGGGATTGTAGCTTGCGGGCTGGCTGGCTCGTCGGTTTGCGTCATCGTATAGGCTGTCAAGGGTGAGCAAGTCTAGGCCACCAGCCTGCAAAGAAATCAAGTTTAGTATGGTCAAGGAAGGATCAGCAAGACAGAGTGTTGCTGCATATACATAAAAACATGTATCATACCAATTTTTTGCCTGATGCGGCAGCAGTTTCATTTGAACTGGGTGCAGTGACAAGGGCAAGTTCCCAGCCTGTTACTCCATTTTCAAAAGAGGGAGCAGTTCTGGGCACGTCATCTGGAGCGATGAGAAGACAGTAAGTGGTGTGCATTTCACTTGGACCAAATTCAAGCAGTGAAAGAAGCACCCGGTTTTTTGTTCACAGGAGGGATAAAGTTACCTATTGGAACAATTGCCAGCGCTAGAGCATTCTTCTGGTCTATTTCGGCTACAGAAGGGTGTGTTTCATTCAGACCCTAACAAGCAAACAAAAGTATTAGCAGGATTATACATGCCAATCGACCTCATTGTGAGTAGCACAGAATGTTACCAGCAAGTCAGTTGGTTCAGATGCAGGTGCTTCCTCTGTTACTGGTTCTGGTTCTGGCTCCGGCTCTTGTTCCACTTCGGGTTCTGAAACAGGAGGAGGTGAAGTTGGTTTTACTTCCTCCTCTGGCTCTTTGTTGTACTCTATAGCCAGTATGGCCTAAAAACAAATCAAACGTGGTCAGAGAGAACTCACAAGGAACTCATAAGGAAGGAAAATCGTGCAAATAAAATGATTGATTGAAATGGTTGAAGCGCATCCTGGAAGACTACATGCTAAGTAATTACTAGCAATTTGCATTACATGAAAAATTCCAAATTTACGCAATTGTGCACAGATCTGATTATGCTAATCATTTATTAGGATGAACATATATAGTTTCTTTTAGTCTAAAGCTCATTTGCCTTGCAGTGCATGAATTTAAGCTACAACTTCTTATGTATTCAGATCAGGTCTGATAGACCCGCTTACCAGAAAGCTAACTGGAGAGAGTAACAGAATAACTAGAAAACCCAAATAACAGCAGTAGCAACAACTGCTAGTTCTTTTGTTGAATTCGTTCTAAACTAAATTCATTATCTTCTTGATAGTGATTAGTGGAGATTCTGATATCTTAGTGAAACATACCTTACTTGGTCTCCAAACATTACTACAAAAAACTAAGTTCAGATTTTGAACAGTTTCCAAACCTTATCTTTCATTGCAGGAGCATCTGCCACATATTCCTCCATAGTTTGCAAGAATGACAACGGAGGCTGCATAAGTTATCATCAGACTATTGTCAGCAGCTTGCTAATGTAGAAAAAAATACCAGAGACTTAAAAATCAAATATTTAACGAACCTGTTCAATTTTCAAGAACTTCTCACCACGTCCTACGTGAATTGTTTTACACACTTCATAAAATTCTGATAATCTCTCAGACTGGGCAACACAAATGAAGAAAGAAAAAGAATATGAGCACCCAATGATATGAGTCAGGTTACATATTTATTCAGCATAGTTCACAAAGATTAAATTAGTGATTCAGAGTTTCAGTTTGAAAATGGCTCAGCATCACCAGAGCGGATAATGTTGAAGTGGGATAATCGTGCTTTAAGATGGGTTTATTGAACAAAAATTGTTGAATCCTCATGGTGAACACTTTCTTGAGAATGCATATAGCTAACTCTCATTGAAGAAAAATATCACAGGGAGAACCGATTGCTTAAATGGACTGAGGTGGCTGCCTCAACATTAGTCTGGCTGTTTTCATCAAATCAAGCACTGAAGAAAAAACTGGTCTGTCTATGGGCAAGATCACAAGAATGCATATAACACTAGTCTGTCCCACCGAAGTGCTAATATATTTCCAGCTCACTTTATGCTGGCAAGGATTTCAAGTTATGTTGCTATTAGCAAAGGAAAAAATAATCTAATGAACAATTTAAGAGTGGGTCAGCAAGAGAAAGGGATTGAAAATTACCTGGTTAGTTGCTCTTTTGTATATATCAAGTGCCCTAACAGCATCATTTCTTTGCATCTCAAAGAACTGCAACAGTGAATATGGTGTAAATTGGACAATAAAAATAAATCAAAATTGCTGGTGATTTAAGAGATTTATTATAAACTTTTCCTAAGTGGTAAGGACAGGAATTTCACCTTGTCAACAAGATTTATTGTCCCGTCACTAATGGCGGTGTAGATCTTAACACTCTCCAAAGCAACCTTCCAGTGATGCATAAAACAAAGTCAACTAATGCCAAACCGCTGATATAGTAACATACAATGATAAAAATGAAACAAGCATGACATCTAAAAAAACAAAGAGAGCAAATAAGCATGCTACTTACCATTGAAAGCGCATGTTGGATTATAACATTATAAGAGGATGCCCCTTGTGGCTGCAAAATTGGGGTACTTCACATTTAACACTACAACATTACATAAAAACAGGATCTGGTGAAACTGAAGACATAATGGTTGTCGTAAGCCTCATTACCTGGCAAGCAAGGAGTCGGAAAAGAAGCTGCTGCAGTGGTGGCAGATGATCAAGCACTCCAGCAGTATCGAGATCCCTAGTCCTCTGTGGATATCAGAATTGTCCATAAAAATTAATTGTGAATTGAACTGCTGTAACACAATCCCTATTTGTATAGGCATATATTTCAAATAGGATAAAAGGTAGTTTTGAATTAGGAATTATATTATGCATCGAAACTTTTGACATAGTAGCAATTCAAACACATGTAACATGCTCCACATGATTATATTAACTGAAGAAAAAAATCAAGAAAGTCCCACAGTATATTAATAATTAAGTTGTTGAAGTAAAAGTAACATCAGATTACATACCGGGGGGTCTGACTCCACATCATACTTCAGCACGCGGAAACATTCAAGTCTCTCTTCCAAATATAGAGCATAAGTGCGTACCCATGCAGAATAATCCCAAGCTGAACGGACAAGTAAAGAGCAAAGAATCATGAAGTTCTCAGATCATAATCTCCAATACAAGTATAATGATAGTACTAGTATGAAACTATGATAGTACCTCCTGCACTAGAATCATCCTTAAAGTAGGCCATGTTTAGCATATGTGATCTAGATCTGCCATAATTAATTAGCTCTTCACGAAATGTGGGATCAACTTCTCGAAGGGCACGGTGTATCACAATTAATGTCTTCAGTGCAACCTAAAGAATATATAATCAAGCAAAGAATGCCCATAAGTTCTTTACCGCATCAGACCATCACCCATAAAAACCATTAGCAATAAAAGGAAAAAACGTTCACCATTGAAATAATGATTTCGAGAAAAGTATAACAACCGACAATTAGATTTGCTACAGTTCAAAAACATATATAGTTCTTCGAATATAACATGTCTTCATAACTAAGCGCCACAAAAGAGGAGATACATTATTTTAACAGGAAAAATCAGATATGCGCCCAATTATGAAACTAAATGTGGAAATTGTCTAGCTCGCCAGCATGCTAGGCCAAACCATCCGTCCAATCCCAATAATACTGTTATATAAACAAAACAAGTAGAATGGTGTACAAAATTTGAAGTTTCGACATTTCAATTTTTATAAATTGGTAAACCTATACATTTTATCACAGTTTCAGGAATTCAAAGATACACAAAGTCAAAAAGATTACACAAGATACTTGAGGTAAAACAGGTTCCAGGTACACGTTACACGAACGCAACTACTACATTTTACGAGGAAACAGTCAGAAGAAAACAAAGGTGATAGCATCACATTTGAGTATATCAAATGGTAGAAATAAATCCATACCGCCCAGTTTCGTGTCTTTGAAAGACGCCTCGCTAGGGCATGAATGGAATAGGCTACATCTGCCCGTGGCCTTGCAGCAGAAATGGAGAGGAAAATTTCTGCAAACCATTAAACATGTGACTGATGGCGTTTAGAAGATATAATTACTAATGGTCCGAGCATAAATTAGCAACTGCACAAAATGATACCAAATTTCCACAGACAAAAGTACTCATTGCAAAATAAATGAATTTATACCAGAACAGTGCCTATTGTTGAATAATATGCTTCTGACATATATTCAGTGGGATTTGACCTCATGCTAAACTTTTTGACAAAGGATGTAGCGCTCGACTTTCATCTAAGAGAAGGGATATGCATTACCTCTTATGTACTTCTCCCTTGACAGACGCTCACTATGGTTAGTGGCCTTCACAATTGCAATGTCCAATTCCTGTTACCGGGAGAAACAGTAAGCCAGCAGTGAGTGAAGTGTAATAACACTAGAGGTCCAAACATGGAAATTTTCAAATATACTATACATATGAATCATAAATAAAAAACTCCAACCTTATAATCACTGTTTACTTTTGCTAAGCTCACGGTCGTCGTGTCCTTGAGGGCTCCAAGGTACTTCCTAAGGCTCTGCTGACTGCCGCCACCCGCCATTATCCTCGGTTCACAGAGTATATATATACTAGCTGGCCTGATTGTGGGGCAAAGAAACAAACATGTTATGAAAAGCTGTTTCCCACGAACTGAAGTGGACAATCTAACAGATTAACAGTTGGATGACAGATACAGCGGGCCTGGAAAGTCCCGGCTATATTTCAGCAAACAAGGGTGGAGACTGGAGAGACAAGACACTATCTTTCACCAAACTAAGAATCATTTACAAAAGAGTCTACTGCAAGCATAAGATAGAATCGACATCGAAGGAATTATTACATATCATTAGCCAGACTAAACAAGATGTACAGAAGAACGATCCAAGAAGAACTTCAGAAAAACAAAATGGATCCAAACGAACTGCCAACAGCATAGGGTGAAACAGGCGAACAATCGGTACCAAAATCTCTGACGCACGCAACGGATATATTCGTCAGGATAAACAGGAACATGATACTATGGTGAGCTTCCATGATACTACATCGACGAATAACAGAGCATGACACCACTCACCCACAGAGCAGAGTTGCAACAAGAACACCAAGAAAATCGAAGTAGAGCTGCTGCGATTGCAGAAGGCTACCGAGAGTCTGCGAATAAAGATAGATCACTTCGACGGTTGAACCAAGCCTACGCCCGATGTTGGTCAACCTGACCGGTAGAACGGAAATGAGATGGATCGGAGCAGCACAGATGGTTCCGCCTAAATTGACGAGGACAAGGAAGGAATCCCGTCCGGATTCTGCGGGGGAGCAGCGCAAAATTCTACATCCGACAAAGGACAAGGGGACAAGAATTTTCAAACTTCAATTCAACGCAATGGACAATTCAATTCAGCTGCAACAAGGCAAGAAGAGTCCACCTGCTACAGCAAGAAATCCCCAGGAGGTCGGATCCAACTGAGCAGCCGCGAAACCAGGGATCCAGCTGAGCAAGAACCAAAAACGGCGACACGGGATTTCAAACTGGGGAAGAAGTGGCAAAACAAACGAACAGACAAGCGAGCGGATAGACAATCATCCGCCTTCACGGCGCCCCAGGAAAACAGCAGGCTTTAACCAGGGCTTCGAGCCCTGCGCCGCCAGAGCCAGAAAGAATCGCCCAAAAGCTAGTAACCACGCGCAACGCCGCAATCGAGAAGCGTAGACCCATACAAAACTAGTAACCGAGGAATCGAGTAGTAGTACTAACCAAGACCACCTCCGCAGGACCGCAGGGAGAATCTGGGAAGAGGGAACCTTTCCTGCACGGTGGACGTCTGGAGATGGAAGAGAGGGGATGTGTGGGCTCTGGGTTCTTGGCGACGAGGAAGAGGAAGAGGAGGAGGAGGGGAGGTCGCTTTCGAAGCTCGGCCAACCCGGACGCGAACCACCACCCGGTGGCCGGACAGGGACGCGATACCGGAGATTAAACAAAGGGGAAGACGCCCCGCTGCGGCTGCCGCACAGCGCAGCTACAGCCTGAGCCACGAACAGAACGGATTAGCGTACAGGCTCAGCTGCTTAATTGTGTCGATTAAGAGCGCATTAGCTTAGCTTCCCCGCCTACCTTTCCGTTGTTTAAGTGAGTGATTGGTCTGCACCTCCTTTTTCTTTGCACCGTCCTCTTTTATAATTCGTTGCTCTCGTCGGTGGAGAAGAATGGGATACACATTTGTGGCAATTTATTCTTTTAGGATTTTCTAGGAGAAGATGCTATCAATATTGTTTTAGTCAACATTTAAGGACCTCATTGGTTCCTAGAAAAAGGGGAGAATCAATAAACATGATAAGTTTTTTGTGTATATGCATCTTTTAGCATGGAGCAAATGAAAAGAATAAAACATAGAAAATAGTGTACTCCCTCCGATTGGAAAATGGCAAATGAAAAGAACAAAATATAGAAAACATTGTACTCCCTCCGAATGAAAAAGAGGTCGGTGAATCACCGACGCTCTTTTCTAATAAGAGGGAGTATCATTTTTTAATTTCAAAAGAAAAAATAGGAATCTTGCAAATAACTAGGCTGTCTTGCAAACTAAACATCCTAGTTATACCTTTTTTACATGGTTTCTCTGTACTTTAACCAAGTTTATTATTGGGATTGTTATGTTTTCAGTTTGGTTGCTAATGTTGTATAGTGTTGGCAACATTTACATTCTTCTTTTACATAGGGATCCTTTGATTTATAGAATTTTCAGAAGTTGGAGTGGAAGGAAATTTTCTTCGAAAATAGAATACATAGAAACGGTTTGTAGGCACTTCAAAGGATTGAAATCATGTGGATCAAAACGACCATTGTAGGGGAAAAAACCCAAGGAACACATCCTCCAAAAAACACCTATATAATTCATTTGAATCAATGGAGCCTGTAGTTTACCACCCTTATGAACTTTTCTTGTTTCGTGTAATTGTAAGAAGAGACTATTTCACGCCACAACCAAAACTAGTCATGTTTTACCTTCTTCACGCCCTATGGAAAATAATTTCATGAAGATGCCACTATACTTAGGAAAGAAAATATTTGCATACAAACTATGCTTTGTATCATAAGATTTGTTGCATTATACGATGAACTTTTTAAATACGGTTTAAGTATGTCCATACATGGTCTATGATCACTTCATGCTTCTCTTGAGCGGCATTGTTCGATAGTTTTTTTGTACGATGAAAGTCAGGCCCTCTGCATCTATGATGCATGAAACCCCTTGAGATGGTAGCACAGGCTTTATTTTTATTCGCTTTCAGCATTTCGCAGACCAAACAAAGTGTTTGCCGACCCTTGGTTGCACGAAAGGAAACCAAAAAGGAAGGATAAAATTAAGAGCATATGATAAAGTTATTTTTTAGGACTCGGGGTAGAAAACTACAGACCATTACATTATCCCCAAGTGTACGTGTATTACATACATCGGCAGGGGGTGTCACAAGTTAGTTAAGTGGTATGATTAGAACGAGTGACCGGTGACGCACGTGGGACAACGAATTCACAAGTGGCAGGAGGTTAGATTAGCTAGATGGTCAGTGCTACCGGCTGGTTTTTTATTCCATGGATGGCATGATACTACGTGCTCCGTTGTGTGCGAAAAGTAGCCCGTATTTTTATTGGCAGTCCACCGTAGCCGTCAGTCGAAGGGAGTGGGATAATAATTGGGTTGTAGATTTGTGGATGCTGAGTAGGACTTGCTTGTCTGGGATTAGCCTTTTGGCACACATGGTGATCCACGTTTCGCCGTTTGAGTACCTGCATAGGTGTCTCGTCGCTTCTAATACTCCACTAGATGACATAATATGGCAAGGTGGCAAAATTGCTATTAGGTCCCGAGCTAAATGAAGCTTGATTTTTAACAAAACTTGGAGACCACTTTTAAACCTTCAAGAATTCTGGAAAATATGAGCACTTATATCGTTTAGGATGTCTACCAAAGTTTTGTCAAAATATATTATCATATGCAGTATATAAAATGAAAATTGTGGGATCAAATCGAGTTTTTTTTTTCATCTTTAGAGAAACATTTTTTTATTTTTGTGTAGCTAAAAATATAACGTCTTTTTTAGCAAATAGATCATATCAATATGTCCACGTAAAAATACTCAAAAAGTTAAACCTCATAATCATTTTCTAAATCGCAACATGCTACATAGTGAGTTTGCCATGACAAATCTCGGTGATCTTCACTTCTTTCTCGGCATTGTTGTTACTTGTTCTTGTGATGACATGTTCCTCTCCCAGTGGCAGTATGCCACATATCTTCTTCAGCGTGCTGGCATGGCTGGTGTCATTCTTCTTCGACAGTGATTGATACTTAAGACAAGCTTTCAGACATAGATGGTAAGTTTGTTTTTATGCTACGGAGTACATGAGTCTTGCTGGTGCTCTTCAATACCTTACATTGACGCGTCCGGAATATTTCATATGCGGTACAACAGATTTGTCTTCATATGCATGCTCTCTGACAACCTCATCTTGCTCTCGTGAATCGTGTCCTACGCTATGTCCGAGGAACCCTAGAGTTTGGTCTTCACCTTCGGGCTTCCTCCTCGTCTGCTCGGATGTTGACTGGGCAGGTTGTTCGGACTCCGGCCGCTCTATGTCCGGCTACTGTGTCTACTATGGTGACAACTTGATATCTTGGTCCTCTAAGCGTTAGACCATTGTTTATCGTTCTAGTGCTGAAGTTGAGTATCGTGTTGTGGCACATGTTGTTGCCGAGTGTTGTTAGCTCCGGCAACTTCTTCAGGAGCTTCATCGATCTCTTCGTTTTGGTCACACTTTACTACTGTGACAATATGTCAGTCATCTACATGTCTTAAAACCCGGTTCAACATCGACGAACCAAAAACATTGAGATTGACATTCCTTTTGTTCGTGAGAAGGTGTCCATCGGCTAAGTCGGTGTCCTTCATGTACCTTCATCTCTATAGTTTGCAAATGTGATGACTAAGGGACTGCAGAATAAGCTCTTTTTCGGCTTTCGGTCCACTCTCTGCATATGAGAACTTCCCTTTGTGACTGCGGAGGGATGTTGTTACCATGTATATATTACTTTTTGTATAAGCATTGTAACCAGGAGCAGATCTATGTGTAGTCTAGGAGGTGCATAGGACACCGGTTAGGAGACTTTTTCTTGGTAAAATAGCAGTATTTCACCATGTATACACCCTCTAAAAAATGTATATATTTTCTCTCTTGGTGCACCGGTAGGCACCCAAGTGTCATTCTCTCTAGCTCCGCCACCGATTGTAGCCTAACCCTAATTGGCCTTCGAGCCTAATAAAAATACTGAAACCCCACGTCAGCATGGGGCGATCGAGGCTTTACCCAAAACCTATCTACCTTACCTCACGTGGATCAAACAACGATCCTACTCAAGCTCCAGCCACGGTACGTCGTCGTCTCTCCCGACTCATTGTCATTGGCTGAGCTGCTGTATAACAATTGGGTTCAGCTGAGCCCAATGAATTTCTAAATCCTTCATTTGTGCTCGTTGTTTGTTCATTTCGACCATGCCACTGCAAAAACAAAGTTCCTTTATGACGTGTATTAGTAACCCGATTGCTTTCTAGGGTCAGCACCGCGAAAATGGCACTTTTACCTAACCGGAGTTGTCCCTAGTTCGGCTGCCTGCATGTATAATTTCGCGTGGCATGTGAGCTGGCGACGAATAAACTAGACCGACCGAGATGGGATCACTGGAGTTGAGTAGAATGTGGGTGAGGAAGCTGCACTGAAGACACGCATAAAAAAGAGATGGAGGAGGCACAAAAGTCGTAGCAATTGGTTAAAGCATCCAATCCTGCAGGCTAGATCGGCACCATCATCACCAGCCAGACAGAGCAAAGCTACGCAGCTAGCGCCGACATTCCCTGCGACGGACACGGGACACGGGACATGGTGATTGGTGATGATCATTTCCCGTCTTCGCATTCTCGCCTAGTTTGTGCTAGAGCTGCTGGTGGTTAATCCAATTGTGTCATTGTTTTTGTAGAACCAACAATCATTGAGCTGTGTGGAAGCAAGATCATGGCATGTGGTAGTAGATTGTACTCCGGATACTATTTGTTATTTTTTTTCCTTGAGAAAGAATGCTTACTACATCTCACCATTAAGGTTGCAGGCGGCGGCCCGCTTTAGTCCCGCAAAACCGAAATTAACGCTATCGCCAAAAAAAAAAGTGATCGCTTAGCATAAAGATCGGGAAGAAAACGTGAAGGCCATCCCGCATCGAGTCCCGCCTTGCAACCCTACTCACCATAGATGGCCCGCTGAAAGCCTGACCCATGCGTTTTTTAACATCTTTACAGTAGGGGAATCTTCTACAGTGTAATTTTTATATAAGAAAGAAAACATATTTTTCAAGAGCTTCAAAATTGTATTTCTACGTCTCCAAAAAATTAAAGTAAATATACAAGTAGGTATACACATCCACTATGGATGCTGTAACTTCTCTAATAAAATATATATATATATATATATATATATATATATATATATATGGCTACCTAAGAAAGATCAATTTCAGAAAAAAAAAGATTTTTTATGCCAATATACATCCAATTTGATTTTTCTTTGTAGCTTAAAATACAACAAATGTATCACCAAAACTTTGCAAAAACATGCAGAGCATGCATACACACTCGAAAAAATGAAACCGATTTAAATAATTCAAAAAACCAGTGGTGTCCATGTGCTACATACCTATGCAATGTGTTACAAGAAGAGCCCCTTTTTCAAAATAAATGATTCAAAATTTATGAAGATACTACAAATTGGATATTTTGGTCTAATTATTATCACAATTTTGACAAATAGTGTTAAAATAATCTTCAAACATTTAGATAACTAGTGTAATCTAATTGGTGTAAACTATTTTACATTTTTGGCACCCCCACATGTATGCTCCTGCCTTCAGATTGTGGGGGCGAACATTCTCAAAGACTAAAAAAGTATTCTATCTTTAGTTTGAGCAATGGCACACCCTGATCCTACATTTGTATCCATCTAGCCATGGCCCTTTCTCATTTCGACATACCAGGGGCAACCATGCCTCCAGCTTGATGGTCCTTGACATGGTGACCACCAAAAATTATTTGTAGCATTGTTCCTACAAATACAGATAAAAATTTATTTAGTGTCTTGCATAACAAGAGGGTAACCTTCAGTGAATCTCATTGTTGGCCTAATGTGTTGAGAACCAATCTAAACAATAGTGTGCCTCATACAAACTTATCACAACACAATGAAGGGAATGCTCAACGGTACTAGAAGCCCAAGAAGTGTTTTATTGAAATGTAACGTGACACACAATTTGATGTCCCATCAACACATGTGTTAATATCTTAATCATCGACCATGACCTGATAAGTTGAACAATAATAAGTGATGAATTGTGCCCCATGCCAATGCAACGTGTCACGAGAAGAGCCTATCTTTATTTTTTATTTTTTTTTGAACGGAGAGGGGTCGCGAGAGGGCGGAGCAGCAAGCCCACCACACCTCCGCGCAACTCCTCCTCGCCACCACGGCCGGCCGGGAGGAGCGCAGAGGTGCAGGACCCTGACCACCAGGAAGATGGAAGGCGGAGGCGACATCGGCTTATTTGAAGCGGCGTCGGTCGGCAACGCCATAGCTTGCTTCACCAGTGAAGCTCGGCCACGGCGGCGTCAACCCTAAGCCCAGATCTGGCCGGACAGATCCGAGAAGCTCCACCACAGACGGCAAGAAGCCACTACTGCACGAAACAAGCAACTAATCCTACATCTACGGCCGCTGGCACCTCCCCACCGCCGCTCGCCGCCGGCAACGCCGGCGAGAGCGACGGCGGTTTGGGCCGGCTCAGTCTCTTTTCCGCTTGGCTACTGTAGCGAGAGGAGAGGGGGGGGGAGGGGGACATCGACTGAGCCTGTCTTTATGTGCACAACCATTCAGTCTCTTACTTCTAATCGTTAGCCACAGCTCGACGAAGAAGCATCAATGTTAGCATCACAAATCATCATCAACCTCCATATCTAACAAGAAAACACTAGCAATGGGCTCAGGAATCATGATAGGCCTACATGTCGACCACCAAGTTGAACTTTGTACCATTCATACTCACATGATATAGCCCAAATCTCCTAGCATGTAATCTGGTTTACACAAACGGCCTAAACAACCCTAAATGAGAACTAATACACATCAAGCATTGTTAAGCAGACATCAAAGTATGTGTTGAGCGCATCATCATCTAAACCTAGATTTTGGGAATTCTTACCGCCATTCCCATTGTGCATAATGAGAGATGCGTCACCGCCTTAGTGGAGGGAGTCACCACCGGAGAGGAGGTAGGCCACGACCTCCCTAATAGGATGGGCGTAGGGATAATTTAAGTAATACTCTCTCCGATCGAAAATAACTGTCGGACACTTAGTATAAACTTTGTACTCCCTCCGTTTATAAATATAAGATATTTTAGGTTTGTGAAGTAAATGTATCTAGACAAGTTTTAGTGTGTATATTCGAGTAAACCTACACACTAAAAGATGTCTAGATACATTTGCTTCACAAAGCTAAAACATCTTATATTTATGAACGGAGGGAGTACTAAGCTAGTATAAAATTGCGGACAGTTATTTCCGATCGGAGGAAGTAACATCTTACATTCAAAAACTCCAGATATTGATCCATCGACATCCGATCAAATATTTGGAGACTCTTTGGTTGGCCAAATTCTAAAGACGATGGAATATACAAAAGCTATAATTGCACTGTACATTCGATTTTTAAAGTGTACTAAGAGTTAGTACCCACAAAAAAGATTGAATTTACACAAACTTTGTTTGATTAGAAATAAATCTTCCAAAAAGTTATGAGCCATGGAGTAGTACGTATTTATGAAAATTGATTGAATCAAGAGTTGAATGGATGATACCAATCCAAAACTGATCGTGCGTGATACGCGCACTCGCGCAGCCTTTCTAACCGGCCACACGGAAAATCTGGTACACTGAATCTAGACGCGATATCCCATTTTCGTAAAAGTAGCAACTGTTTGTTCCACTGATTCTCGGCCCCACCTGTCATCCCCCCACTATTTATATATTCTCAAAATATATAATCTCAAACAATAAAATCGTCCCATTTCGCTATCAAACAACCTCCCGCTTCCCCACTCACCCTCGCCTACCATGGCCGCCGCCGCCGCCACAACCCCTGCCGCCCGGCTCTTCCTCCTCCGCTCCAGCCCAACCCCCTCGCTCCCATGCTCCAGCCCTAGCCCCGCCTTCGCCCAAACCCTCCGCCTCCATTCCCCGCGCCCCACTCTCTCCCATCGCATGGCAGCGGCCCCGCCCAACGGCCCGGCGGCGATCGCCGGCGACTCCGAGCGCGATTTCAGCGCGTCCGCGGTCTCTATGGAGGCGCTCGGGGCCGTCGAATCCACGGACGATGGTATGTTGTGTGTTCAATTTAACTTCTAGATGGGGCTTTATGCTGGTTTTGGCCGAATTCTGTAGTATAATGTGTGAATGTCTGCGATTGGGGTGTAGGTTTGGAGAGGAAGGAGCCGAGCGTGGCGACGATACTGACCAGCTTCGAGAATTCGTTCGACAAGTATGGGGCTCTGAGCACGCCGCTGTACCAGACCGCCACGTTCAAGCAGGTAGTTTGGGGTATCCTCGACGTTTTATCAGTGCAATCTATTGCTGTCTAGAAGCACATTGTCTGTCACATCCTGCTTCTGATGATGGTTCCTAGTAGGCAGTGTGCCGCTGCAATCAACTGAGATCTTAGGATTTTTGTCTGAATTTCTACCGCATATCAATTTGTAAGAAATCAATCCCCCGGAAGTTTTAAAGAATTCAGTAGCCTACTAGAAGTTAGTGTGTTCAAATGTTGCTCACAGAGTATACTATGTTATTGAAATGTAATGTGAAAAATAAAGTTGTCTAGTTTAAGTAATTCATCACATCTTTGTTATCTTGATTTTTTGTGTGCCTTTTTGTCCCTTTATGTCCCTCAAACAATACAATGATGTGATTGTTGAATGAACTTGTTACGTTCTGGGAATAAATTAGTTATGTGGATTGTTCAGAGTTGTGCAAGTTTAGTGCAGTTCATGGTTTGCACTTTTGACTTTTCTCTCCTTGATTCCTAGTAGCTTAATCGTCAATGTTATTTTCCAGCCTTCAGCAACTGTCAATGGAGCTTATGATTACACTAGAAGTGGCAACCCTACACGTGATGTTCTACAGAGGTCAGTCTCACTCCAACTGCTTATTCCTGTACTATTGGTAGAGTAAATCTACAAATTATTTACTGTTCTTTTATAAATTTGAGCACACCTTCAGCCTCATGGCTAAGCTCGAGAAGGCAGATCAAGCATTCTGCTTCACCAGTGGGATGGCAGCACTAGCTGCAGTAACACACCTCCTCCAGTCTGGTAAGTAACTCATATTTGCTTCATTTACTGTTATCTGCACATGCATTGTCATTGAATCTGCATGTGTTTGTGAACTTATTTGGCAAATGCACAATTCGCAGGACAAGAAATAGTTGCTGGAGAGGACATATATGGTGGCTCTGATCGTCTGCTATCACAAGTCGTCCCAAGAAATGGAATTATAGTCAAGTTAGTTCTACTATTTTTTGCTCAATTGTGCTCTCGTTTTCTTTTGGCGCTCACTTACAAGTATCATATGTATTGTGACTTGATAGACGAGTGGATACAACCAAAATTAGCGAGGTGGCTTCTGCAATTGGGCCCCTAACTAGATTAGTTTGGCTTGAAAGTCCTACCAATCCTCGTCAACAAATTACTGATATAAAGGTAATACTGTTGATATATGCATGTCATGGACCATGAATAATCAATGGAAGATTTGATATATCCGGTGCACTTTCTTAGGTAGTATGCTTTATTGTAACCGTTGTTTTCTGTACTTCACAGAAAATCTCAGAGATAGCTCATTCTCATGGTGCTCTTGTTTTGGTGGACAACAGCATTATGTCTCCAGTACTTTCCCGTCCTATAGAACTTGGTGCAGGTATAGAATCATATATTTACTTAACAAAGAAACATCATATTTCCATCGCACACTCGTTTAGTCTGCTTTATGGCAATCTGTTGTCTTGCGTGCAGATATTGTGATGCACTCAGCTACCAAATTTATAGCTGGACATAGTGATCTTATGGCTGGAATTCTTGCAGTGAAGGGTGAAAGGTCTGTTTTATTCCCCTCCCTCCTATACCTATTACTAACGAGTAACAATCACACCAATGACATTGTTTCGTCCTCAGTTGCGGCTGCTGTCTGTACGTTTATCTACTCATAGTTACCTATCAGTATCTCCTGGTGAACAAACTCTGTAGTACCTTTTCCCTATGAATTACTGTGCGATGTGAATCATTCTGAGCTGCTGGCCAATTCACTAATAGGCTGTTTCTCTGTTTCTTAGAATATAACTACTAAGTACTGCTTCAGATACATCGAGTGTATATTTGTTCTAGTTGAAATAGCTGCGATCTCTCATAGTAATAAATTCTTACAACTGCTAACAGCTTGGCCAAGGAAATTGCATTTCTGCAAAATGCCGAAGGATCAGGTTTGGCACCTTTTGATTGCTGGCTTTGCTTGAGAGGAATCAAAACCATGGCTTTGCGAGTGGAGAAGCAACAGGTGATACTTTGCTGTCAGTGTACGCAATAACTTCATGAAATGCTGCTACTAAATGCGTATTGGTTTTGGTTCATTTCATTCATTTGTTATAGAGTTTAAGTATCTGTACTCATTTTTCTAAAACGACTGATGATTAGTTTATTAATTGTAGGATAATGCCCAAAAGATTGCTGAATTTCTAGCTTCTCATCCAAGGGTCAAGCAAGTGAACTATGCTGGACTTCCTGACCACCCCGGCCGATCTTTACACTACTCCCAGGTGCTTCTCAATTTTCAAGCTCCCTGCATTAAGTTGCGCATCGGGCCCTCAGCCTTCAGATCTTTCAGGATACTGTCTAAGCAGTTTGGTTGCAACATTTGTTTCATTTTATTCTTGTCTTTGCAGGCAAAGGGAGCAGGATCTGTTCTCAGTTTCCTAACTGGTTCATTGTCTCTCTCGAAACACGTTGTCGAGACAACAAAGTACTTTAACGTAACAGTTAGCTTTGGTGAGCGTTCTGACAACTTAAACTTCTTCGTTTGCCATCATCATGTACCTGCTGCACCCACCTTCAGGAATCACTGTACTCCTATATTCATATTATCACCCAACACTCCTGAATTAGAAAAACCTTTAACAAAGCCGGTCCATAAAAAAACTTAACTGGATTTTTTTGACCAAATTCTTCAGTGACTACTTCTAGAGTTTTGTGCGATTCTGTTCATCCTTGCTGATCCAGTCTACATGTCAATGCAGGAAGCGTGAAGTCGCTCATAAGCTTGCCCTGCTTCATGTCGCACGCGAGCATCCCTTCTGCGGTGCGCGAGGAGCGTGGGTTGACTGATGATCTAGTCCGGATATCGGTTGGCATTGAGGATGTAGAAGACCTCATAGCTGATCTTGACTATGCGCTCATGTCCGGTCCAGCTTAGAGCATACACAAATCTGTGTTGTGTGGGTTTTAGGGATCCCGTGTGGAGATGTAGATGTGATATCTGGTGATTCATTGGTTGACCACGACAGTAATAAATGGAAATAAGAAACTTCTCCGTGAGGTTTTGGTAGAAATGTTAAGCCATGGTTTTATATTTATGTTACCCGTGAAGTCGTGAGCAAAGGCATAATCATATCATTGTCGAGTGGCAACTTCTGCACGGGTCAACAGGTCAACAGTACGCTTTGATCTGCACCATCTTAATACTTTCTGGAAGGTGCACTATGCAGATAATAAGTGAATATAACCGGCAATAGATATTAAACTGTTCAACCCTGATTAAAATGCACCACTCCACTCTACTCTTAAACTGTGCTCTATGCTAAAACCCAGATTTTTCTTTAGATATCTCCTAATTCACAGCTTGTTGTTTTCTAATTCGTGCACAGTCTCCACTTCCGAAGGCACTAGAGAGAGTGAAAGCACCTGAGATTCATCTCCACGGGCGGCACCTGAGATTCGTATTTTTGTCATTGGCTGCATCATCGCCACTGTGTGTAATTGATTCTAGCATGTGGTTTTTTTTATTGAACGGAGAACGGGTGCAACGCATATATAACTGGAGAGTACAAGGGGACACTAAAAGAAAGTAAAATTACACATGGGGTCCGAAATTAAGCACAGAAGACCCTGGAGAAACTTGCAAAATGGGATCAAGCCCTTCGCCATCTTCCTTCTTCAGATTGATGAGCTCCGGCGTCAGACTGCGACGGCGCCTTCTGGGACAAAGCACTTGGAGACGGAGCACATGGAGCCCCAACACGTGGAGTCTTACAACAGCAGAGCGGCAGCCTTACTACCATCCAGTCCGGCGCGATGACGACATGCAGCCACCAAGAATCGCCGGAGAGAAGCTCCTGAGTCACCCGCCGCCGCAGGCTCCCGAGAACAACTTGCAGAGCCACCGCCATGGTCGCAAGAGCAAGCAGGAGGGAGGACTAGCCACAACATGAACATCACCAGCTACAGGACGAAGAAGAAAGGTCGCCGCGGTAGCCCAAACCCCCTTACCTCCACGGCATGTGGTTTCTGAACTTTTCTCCATGATTCCAAGGTCAGTGTATCATACCCCGTATCATACCCCTCAGATAGTGATTGTTTTTCCGATCTATAGCGATTTGCCATTGCTCTTCCTCGCTTGTTGGATTTCTTCTTTTAAGCAGTCTAGGTTGGTGAATGGATAGGGAAAATCAGACGGTAGCTGTTCAGATTAGCGACAGTTAAAAACGAAATGAGGAACATGGCTGTGTTCTATATAGTGACATAAGCAATTTCTATGTGAGTTTCAGTCATGAAACTGAATGTCTAGCGATCTATCTCCTAGCTTTGATTTGTTAATATCATGATCTATTCATTTCGTTTTTTCATTATACATTTTGAGAAGTGAAATCAATAGTGACTTTCAGTTCAAGGGCTATCTAGTGGTTCAGTACTACACTTATGCTTGTACATAGATTAGATCATTATATAAAGCTGAAGAACTTTGATGCTCCTATCAGTGAGCTAAATCACTCTCAGTTTTTTGTGTTATAGATGGCCAATTTTGTCCAATCGCACCGCAACACTTCCTACTTTCACTGTCCAATCGCGCCTTTCCTATTGTGCCCGTCGTTGTATCGATCCGACCGGTCAAAGTGGCGCTTGCCTCCTATCTGTCCCTTCTAGATTCTCTCTAGATGTCCATTTCATGATGTCTCCCACCGCTTAACTCCACTCCTTTAGAGCAACTCCAACAATTTATCTAATAATGGTTAAGAGGCAGCGCTAGGAATCGGAACCCGATTTTAGTTTCTCGTCGGACCAGTGCTGAGCCGTACGATAGATTCCATCTCCTCCGTGTGATGGTGTAGTAATGAGGAAAGTTTCCATACAAAAATCATTCAACGTACGGGGATGGAAATAGTACTCCCGCTAACCTCTCACGGTAATTAATTCCTAGGAAACTAATTAATTACCTTACCATGGATGCGGTTCCGATCCATTCCATTTATAGTTTTCTTCCTTATTATTATATTATGTGGGAGTAGTAAGTTGTTTCCAGTGCACTTTACTTTGCTTCTACACAATTAAACCTTGCTTCAAGCCTTTTTTTTTGTATCCATTGCTTCAGTTTAAAATTGTATCATATAGTTTACTTCCTTAAGAAGCACATTATATTTCAACATTATGTTTCCAGTGCTACGTTTGCTTCCTATGAAACTAAAGTTTGCATCAAAATATAGCATAAAACTTCTTTTCGTTGGAAATTTGCTTCGATGTGAATGAAATTTGGTTCAGTTTAATAAAATATCAATATTGTTTGCTTCCTTACAAAAACATATTTTGTTTCCAATGTAACCGTATGTTGCTTCCTACCCAATTAGAACTTGCTTCTATGAAGAAATATTATAATTGGTAACCACACATGCTACAACATTCGTTTTTTAAAAAATTCACATGTTTTTTTTTGCAATGCTACACAAATCTTCTTTGGATGCAACCGAAAAAATCACATTTCTAAGTTTTTGTAAAAAAATTCCTATGAAATTTAAGTTTGCTTCTAATGCACCAATAATTGTGTTTCCTTAGGGTAAACAATCTGCTTCCCTTGGAATGAAAAAAATATCCATATAGTTCGCTTCCATATGGTCAAAACTTTATTTCTAATGGCATTGTAATCTGCTTCTTGTGCAATTACAGTTTGCTTCTATGAACAAATACATATTTTTACATAATACTTTATACTTGCTTCCTACATGGGGGGATCGAGTTTCCTATTCATATACATATTGCAACTGCTGCACCATCAAAGCAAGTCGATGTAGAAGCCGGTCAACGTTGTCGTCACTATTTGGTTTGTTCTATCCTCGACCAGCGAGGTTTCATGCAATACACTTGTCTCTTCATGTTGCTTGCCGAAGAAAGCACCACATGCCGGCGTCGTTAGACCACACCAGTATGAATGATGTTGTGTGGCGCCACAATCTTCACCATGTCTAGGATTAGCAGCACGGCTGGCGATACACACCCGACATCCATGATGGAGATTGTTTGTTATACAATAAAAATATATAATATACATAGGAGCATGTTAGGCATAGAGTGAAGCAAAAAATTATGCAAAATAAAAGCATATGAGAAGGAAGCAACCTGTGACTAGAAGATAATATGCTACTATCAAGCACTCTAATGCTAGCTTGTGGGAAGCAAATATGTACATGGTAGAAAACATGCAATCTAGAACGAGGAAACATGCTTCCATATAACAAAATTTCATCTGAAACTGTATTGATGTTTGCTTACACTGCAACTGGTTTTTAGTCCGTGCAGCCATGATAGCACCACGAATAGGAAAAGGGGCAGGAAGGCACACAAAGCTTCAGGACTAGCAGAGGGAGGCGAGGAGCCAGAAGGAGCTAGCATGTGGAGCGGGGCAGGAAGGCACTGCTAAGGAGAAGTAAGAAGCTCGCGGCCGCGTCGCCGTGGTCGCCCTCGTTGGTGATGCAGCCTGTGTGTGGTGCACTTCACAATAGGAGCCGCCACATGCCGACGTTGTACAGCTGCACTGACCTGGAATTTCCTGGAATCGCCATGATGGTTGGAGCTCGTGAGGCACCACGCTGGCCAGCCTCCGCCTTTGACATGGTCGAATTCAGCGACACGCATGTCTTGAGTGGTAGATCGACAGCCGACGACGATTTCCTGCGTCATCGCGCGCCGGCGGCAGGGGAGGGGAGCGGCGGAGGAAGGAGAGCAATTTGATGCGGTGGAGGGATAAGAGTCGTGCTACGTTTGCTAAATTAGAGGAAGCGTTATGAGGGGAGAGGGGCTGAATTAACGCGCATAATGGTGATGTTCCTGGGAATGCAAAACCAGTCGTTCGATTCTGGACAGGATCAACGGCGTCCAGGTGGTCCGACCATTTGTTTCAAATCAGACTCCGGTAGGTAGTGTTTACCTTAAGAGGCCAACTAACAGCTTTTTTAGGTAAAATGGGTAAGGAGCATTGCTCCAACAGCTTACCTCAAAGTGATTCTCTGCTAAAAAATTTAGGTGATCATCCATATTTTGACATCTCCTGCCAATATATATGTGGTAAGAGTAGACAACATTTGGTAAAGGTGCCACATTGGAAAAAAAAACAAGGCGGGAAGCTCGCCAGGAAATTTCCGCCGCATCCCCGCCGCCTTCGGTCACCGTCCCTGCCATCTCCGGTCGCCGGCGACCCTCCTCCGCGCCTCCCCCAACCTCCCATTTCCCCGCAGACCTTCTCCTAAGCAGCCCGCATCCCCGCTTGGCTGAAATCGAGCCAGCGCCGGCCGCCTCTGTCGCGCCTTCCTAGGCAAAATTCTCCGCCGCCGGAGCCTCGTCCGCCACCTCCTGTAGATCCTAGAACCATCGTCCCCCACCGGACCTTGCCTCTGGCATCAATTTGGCTGCGGGGTGGGTGCTGCTCCAAGCACCACTGAATCACGCCGCCGCCCGGAGGTTGCTCGGGTGCTCGCTTGGCAGCTCCTGTCCGTGGCGGACAGGGAGAGGCGCGGCGGCGGCTAGTACTTCTCTAGGGAGGCGCTCTAGTGGCCGGGGAGGGGAGGCGCGGTGGCGGCCAGGACTTCCCCGGTGAAGGCATCGGGAGATTGACCGGGTAAGAAGAGAGAGGGAAAAAAAGAATACCCACTGACTGACAAATGGGTCTCACGTATTGTAACTTTGGATAACCAGTTTTAGGTAAGCTAGAAAAGCTGAATCTTTTAGACTTATCCATACTAGCAAAATACCCGTGCGTTTGCCACGGCAAAATAAATTTAGATCTGTAGATAATAATTTGTTTCTCAAATTTGCACAAAACAAATCAAAAAATTAGGTGTACCATTGGCTCTCAACTGCGTGTTTAAGTTGGCAATTCACTTTTTTGCGAATAGGTTTAAGTTGTATCTATATGTGTGTTTATGTGTACATTTATCTGCTCGTGATGAAATTCTAACTATATGTGGTAATTTCTCCCGAATGAATTCAGATACATGTTTCCTCTTAACTGCCTCAAGCGGTCATTCATTTGGCTGTTTTTCGTGGGGAAATAACTATTTTCCGTAACTACAAAGATGCGACCTTAACGATGTCGTAATCAGAGACCACAACGGCAATTTCTTGACCACTTGCAGTCAGGTTGCTCATGAGGTTAGGTCGCCAGAAATCGCAGAAGCACTTGTTGTGTGGCGTGCAGTCACCCTTGCCCACGATGAAGGCCTGGACGGAATCATTTTAATGTGGGATTGCCTCTCTGTCATTCAGTGGATCAGATCGAAATCAAGAGACCAATCGTTGGTCGGAGTAGTAGTCGATGACATCAAAAGTCTTGCCACTTCTTTCTCGTTTATGACCTTTCGTCACGTTAGCAGATTATGTAATAATTCACACACCTGAATAGTTTGGTAGTATTTTTTTTCGAGACTTTTGCTCCGAAGTTAATCTGAGAGAAACTTTGTATTGATTTATTTAATCAATAAAGTGGCTGAATTAAAAAAAAGATGCGACCTTCAGGATATGAGAAGTACCTCTTAAAGATTAACCCTCAATGCTAAATTAGTGAAGAGTTGCGTGCTTTTGAGCATGGTGCTGGCATATATCTAAGAGAGGTTTGCTCACCATGTTTCACATTCATGTTGTTCCGTGCAACTTTTATGTGTCAATTCCTATTGTCAGAATTTTGGTGCATACGGCCGGAGGTGATGTGCTCCTCAATCCTTACAATGTGATGTGCTCCTCAATCCTTAGCAGCCTTGTAGCATCATACAAAAAGTTGCTGCCCCGTGCTACAAACCTAGCGTTGAAGTGACTAATTGTAAGATACGGAGCAGTAGTGAACTGTATACCATGAAAATCTTGTGGAGATTTGGCATCACCACTGCGGCAGCAAACAAACATCGAGCCCAGCACATTCGTGCCTGACGAGGGCAGTAGTGCCACGACACAGACGAGAGCAGGCTGATGCACGCTCGCGTCAAAACTGCGAAAAGTCTAGCTCCTACGCCGAGCAGGGATTCTGCTGCTTCTGTAGCTGAGATGCGGAGGAGATAGTCGATGCATTTTTCTTTGGACGGCTCCCAGATCCCGAAAGTCCCGATTAGAAACCGATCTGAAAGATACCAGGCAGAGAGAAATTACCAAATCTGAAGCCTCCTTCCTACTCACCGCCGACCACCGTGGCCGTCAGCACCGGCGGGAGTGAGGCCGTAGCTTGGAGAGAAGGTGGGTTTCAACATCTGTGGGAGAAAGGCCAGAGCATATGAAGGTTGACTGCAGGTCATGGTCGGAGAGCTGGGGGCGGGAGAGGAGCAGAGTGGCACGACGGCCTCGCTCCTGAGGTGGTCTGGCGCCGGTGGTAGACGGGCAGGGTGGGCGCAGAGGCCAAGCGCCGGCGAGAGAGGATAAGAGGCGGCGCAACGGCCTCGCTCCGGTGAGGGAATAGCAGGGCTCGAGCGTGCTCCTCGCCGCCCGCGTCGTTGTTTTATCTCGGGGAAGAAGACATCGAACCGGTACATGGCATTTAGCAGTATTATGCTATTTTGTGGGAGGGTAAAATCGGGAAAAAAATGTCGGACGGAAACATACTTTGGTGGATTGAAAGCGCACCTGTGAGCCACGGACCACCTCTAGCAATATTATTAGTAGAGATCCTCTTTTAGCTTAGAGCATGTCTAATAGGCCCCGTATAACGTACGGGCCCCTTATAATTCCGGCGGGATACGGGGTGAGCGCGTTTGCAGCCGTCTAGCAGGCCCCGTATTCGGGCCGGCCCGTATCGGCAGAATACGGGGCCTGGCATTTCCACCCCGCCGCCCCGTACTTATACTGGGCGAGGGTGTGAGTGGGGGGGGCCAACCCCTCACTCGCAACCCTAGCGCCGCCGCCACCACCTCCAACTCCGGCGACGAATTCCTGGCACATCCCCACCGCATTTCCACCGCCGCGAGAATGAGCGGACGAGGAAGAGGTTCCGTGTCGCCCGCCGCCGGATCGAAGCCGGATGGGCTGGAGGAGGCGTGGCGGCGGCAGTGCAAGTACTCCGCCGCCGGATCTCGGCGTGCGGCATGCAAATACTCCGCCGCCACCATGCCGCCGTCGCTCCGGGACTTTGCGGAGGGCGGCCGCTACTACAAGGCCGACCCTCCGCTGAAGCCGATGAGCGGCACGGACTTCGACAAGTGGCGGCGCCGGTGGGAGCAGGAGCAGGCGTGGAAGCACGCGTGGGAGAAGAAGCACGCCTGGGAGGGGGAGGGGAGCTCCAGCGGCGGAGGAGGCGACGACGAGGAAGAGGCGGCGGAGGCGGAGGAGGAGGGGGAGGACCCCCTCTTCTTGGAGGCGGTGGCCGCGTCCAAGAAGGACATCGCCGACAAGGCTCGGGCGGAGGAGGAGGAGGCGGCGGCGGCCATCGCCGCCGTCAACGAGCTTATTGCTCGGGAGGCCGCCGCCACCACCCCCGTCGTCATCCTCGACGAGTAGGTTAGCAGTGTAGAAGTCGTGATCCAGTAGGATCGCGCAATTTTGTATATCCCCTATCTATGATCAATGAAGAACTATATATGAATTTTCCCGGGGTTTTCTTTTTTTAAATTTACGGGGTGAGATAAGGGGTCTGCTAGATGGATCATTGAAGAACTGTCTGGTGGCGACCAATTTTTCAGATACAGAGTCCTTTACTCGCGTTTTACGGGGCAGAAAAATAAGGGATCTCTTAGACATACTCTTACCCATACCATTTTGCTTACCCATAATATGAGTAAGCTGTTGTTGGAGTTGCTCTTACTCTCTCGATCACCGCTGCCCCCGTTTCTTCCCCGTCCAGTCCTCTCTCGATTGGAGAAGAGCAACTATGCGTGGTTGTCTTGTAAGCAGCCGGGCTGAAGCCTCTTCCTTCTTTCTGATTTCTCGCACAAGCTTCACGTGGTGATTCTCGCGGTCGTCGGGGCTGGCGGACAATCGTCTGGCGGTGGCCGTGGAGGCGGGGAGAGAGGGGAAGGCTGCAGCGGCGGCGGGGAAACCCCGGGCGGCGCCCCTCCATCGGTGCCCAGGGCTGCCGCACACCGTGTTTCTCTATCGATGCGGGTTCGATTTCTTTCTTATTCTCCGGCGCGTCCGCTCCTCCATGTCCGTCACGTGCCCGAGGCCTTTGACCCGAGCGGCCTCCTCGGCCGGTTGAGGTCCTACGAGGACGGTGGACTCAAGTTTTGCGGGAGTCAGCGGCACCGTGGGCGAAAGAGGGAGGTGGCGGTGTCCATGCCGGCAGAGCAGGTGGCGGGGAAAAGCACCGGCGTGGCGATCAGCGCCGGGATCCAAGCCCCTCTCGGTTGGCAGCAAGTAGGATGTTTGTCTCCCATCTTCTTTTGTTGTCTGTCTTCCTTGATTTGGGATCGGTTATTGCTAGGGATGAATCAAATCTTAATGAATTTTACTCTCTTCCGAGACTAGCCCTCCACCGCATGCAATGTGTTTGTGCTAATGTCTAGCAACACGTTAGTGTGTTCTCTGAATTGTATGTACAGAGTTTCTCATGTATTGTATTATAAGTATCTTTATCTTTTCCGCATGTATGCAAAGCAAAGATTGTATATCCTGAATGCAATAAAAAAACATAGAAGAATTAATGCACTTGATTAAACAGCAACCTAGAGCATGTGTTTGAGCAGCCAAAAGTACAAGGGCTCGATTCAGTGTTTTGTTATGAATTCCCGATGTGGCAAAATCTAGCACTTCATGCAAAACACTAATTCATATTTTCATGTAGCTTGCTTGCTCCTCATTGCAGGTTCCTCCAAAGACTGATTCAAAATGTTGTTTATTTTATTTCCATATCATAAGAACAACCATTACTATCGGTAAGTAGAGCCTAGCTGTCTGTTTTATTTCCATGTCATGCTGCTGCGTATTTTTGTGGTTCATACAGCTACTCCCAGTGTGTATATGTTATTATTTTGTGCCCCTTCTTTTATGGTTATGCCGATTTGTGCAGCCACTTTATATTTGTTTTTACAATCAATTTATTTTTCCGAATCTCTACAGAAAAGATAGGTCATGTGCTATTACTTTTTTCTATATCGCTGCCTAAACTAGCTTGGCCCTGCAAATTTCTCTGCTGTTTCAGAGGTGATGGCTTTGTGTATTACTGCATTTATGGTGAACATGGCAATAGAAAAAACATGTAGGAATTAGAAGTACGAAGATGTCTCCCTTCAGTTACTAATGCATAAAATAATGTTTGCAATTTAGTATCATGGATGGAAAGTTTACCTTGCAATTGGTCTGACTAACTGCATAATACTATATGATTTTCCACAGAACAATAGATAGAGAAGATGCAGTGTGATGAGGTTACAAAGTTGGCTCCATAATTAGGTGAGGAAGGTTAGGTTATCTTTTTTTCCTTGCTAGATTAAAGGTTTGCCTCTGCATTTTAATAAGAAGCTAATTAAGTAAAGCTGCTGCCTCAAATTCAAAAGGTAAGATTAAGAGAAGGTTTGATTTCTTCATACTGTTTTGTATAGATCTAATCTGGATAATGTGGGTTGCTAGATTTTAACCAATGGATTTTGGGCAAACTTCTGAATCTGTCTGGCCTCCACAAGCTTTTACTTTTACATCCCTACATAATGAATTGGAACTCAAGAAATGGAGGTGAAGGCCTTCTTCTAACACGTATCTCTTAGTCTCTACATACATTTTTTGTGTAGTAGTTGTGATTTACCAATGTTTAGAATTGGAATGTGAAATGCCACCTACAAATTTCTCTGTTTCTCTGAACAAGTTCCTTATACACGAAGATATTTATCTGTGTCAGTTAACCGTTTAACACATTTCCTAAAAAAACTAACCATTAACATGCAGAAAATTAACTGGTTCTCTTCTTGAAAGTTAAGGATATGACACAATATCAAACTTATCTGATAAGTGCTAATCGCATGCACAGAGAAATGCAAGTGCTGAACATTTTGAAGCAGACATGATCCAAAACTTTCTTTCTTTTTCATTCAAGCCACATAGAAGATGCTTTTTCTTAGCAATTACTCTATGTTTTTCGTTCTCTTAATAATATTTTCGATGCACTCCAGATCTGCGTAGTTGAAGATGTATTGGTTATTTCTTGACTTCATATTTGGATGCATTTCTCTGTGCATGTGATTAGAAGACCTTATGTGAAACACAAAACAAATGGATTAAACACTAGATCAAACTTAAATAATTTCAAGTCGATCAAAATCAAAATTTATTAAAGAAAGACATTATTTGGATAAATCGATGAAGCCGTGCTCACACAACAAAGTGGTTGCAAAAACTCATGACCGGTCAGTTGAACTTGCTGCAGACCTTGCGGACCTCTCCCTGCGTGCCGGTAAGCACTTTGATCTTGCTGAGCTTGATAAGAGCCTGTGGGAAGAGCCAGGTGAAGTGGTCTGTGTTGGCGAGCCTGTCAACGTCCCCCTTGGTGGAGCTGCCGTTGGCATATAGGTTCTGGTCGACGGCGAGCACACCGTGGCGTCCCTGCAGCCTCTTGTAGTAGCTGTTGTCGATCCTGGAGACGCTAGCCTGGGTGTCCAGGTAGAGGATGTTGTTGTCGGATGAGGCCGTGTTGGGGCACACGTACTTCTTGTACACGGACGCGTCGCTGGGGTCTAAGCTCGGGTCCGTCGTGTTGGGCTTGCCACCGTAGCTATACAGGCGCGTCCTCTTGATCTTGTTGCAGTGTGTAATGCCCACCGTGTGCGCGCCGAGCAGAACCACCGTGTCCAGCTGGCTGAGACTGAGCTTGCTGAAGTAAGAGGTTGCCTGCGCCGCCGTATCCCCTTCCCCGGGGAGGATCACGTCGGCTGCTCTAGACTGCCGCCTGTCCCTCCGCCTGGTGCGCACCGCGTACCGCTGCCCGCCGGCCAGAGCGACCGCGTCCCTCGTGGCGAGGATCTCGATGTCGGAGCAGGACACGACGCCGGGGCACCGCCTCTCGAGCTCCGTCTTGATGGTCGCGATCAGGTCGTAGCCCTTCACGCTCAGGTTCGGCACCTATTTTATACTCTTACTTTTTTGTTGACAATTTAAAGGGTTCATTATATTATGTTTACTATCATTTGCTCATTTATAACACTAATGTGTGAAGTATAATTATGCATGTTAAGAATGATTATTTGTTTTGCAGTTTACCACAAGGATGTCAGATATATAATTATCTTTTTCCATGTAAATAGAGACTTAAATGAATTCCGCTTTGTAGCTCATATTTGTAACCTTTTGACATTGTTTACCCTATTTAATTTTATGTGGATCAACAACGTCACATGCCCGGCCATGTTGGGTGCAATTGGTAGTCCGCATCCACGGTGGACAGGTGCTGGGGGGGCTAGTATCGCATCATACGGGCCAAAAGCCAACTTTAACATTTTGTTTGGTGACCTGATGTCTACGTACATTTATATTCTTGTAGACAGTGTTGGGCCTCCAAGTGCAGAGGTTTGTAGAACAGCAGCAAATTTCCCTTAAGTGGATCACCCAAGGTTTATCAAACTCAGGGAGGAAGAGGTCAAAGGTATCCCTCTCAAGCAACCCTACAGTTAAGATACAAGAAGTCTCTTGTGTCCCCAACACACCCAATACACTTGTCAGGTGTATAGGTACACTAGTTCGGCGAAGAGATAGTGAAATACAAGTAATATGGATGATTATGAGTGGTAATTGCAATCTGAAATAAAAATCGTTGTAAGCAAACATGTAGCAGAACTGGTTGTAAACGGTGTTTTGATGCTTAGAAACAAGGCCTAGGGATCATACTTTCACTAGTGGACACTCTCAACAATGATAACATAATTGAACACATAAATATCTTTCTTAACTATGCTACACTGAACTACTCTCTGGTTGGATAACAAACACTAATCATGTGTAGGGCTACAAAGCACTCCTTAAAGTTTGCATTCCCCAATCTAGATTACCCCACACTGTCACCTTGAGTGCACTAGACGGTTCCAGACAAACACCAACAATTCATAGAGACATCCAACTCAAATCATAACTCATGATAAGTATTACTGTAAAATTTAGTCTAAGAGACACACATAATACACACACTATCACCTTCACATCATGGTACAAGGTGTCTCCGGAGATTACAAGAATAAAACCACTTGAGTAGCATAATAGATGAACAGTAACATCTACCAATTCAACTAGATACAAAGCTCATGATCACATAAAGATCACACCATGGGAGAGAGATGAACCACATAGCTACCAGTAGAGCCCTCAGCCCTGGGGGAGAAATACTCCCTCCTCATCATGGGAGACAGCAACATCAATGGAGATGGCGGTGGAGTCGATGGAGACGGCTCTGGGGGCAATTTCCCGTCCCGGCAGGGTGCTAGAACAGAGACTTATGTCCCCCGAAATTGGTCTTCTATGGCGGCGGCGCTACAGAACTTTGTGTGCATGGATGCCGATTGATTTAGGGTTTTCATGTTGGAGGGATTATATTGGCGGAAGAGCAATGTCAGAGGGTGGATCAGGGGCCCACACCACCTGGTGGCGCGGCTACAGGGGAGGGGCGCCACCCAATGGTGTGCCTGCCTCCTGGCCCTCCTCCATCTCTGCTTTGGACTCTGTCTCGTGTCAGAAAAAATAGGAACTTCGGGCTTCGTTTCGTCCAATTCCGAGAATATTTTCTGTGTAACTTTTCTGAAACACAAAAACAGCAGAAAACAGGAACTGGCACTGTGGCATCTTGTTAATAGGTTAGTTCCAGGAAATGCATAAAAATGCCATGAAGTGTAATCAAAACACAAAGCAATTGGTGTAAAACAAGCATGGAGCATCAAAAATTATAGATACGTTTGTGACGTATCAAGCATCCCCAAGCTTAAATCCTGCTCGTCCTCGAGTAGATAAGTGATAACAAAACAATAATTTTTGAGGTGATATGCACCAACACAATCTTGATCAAAACGATGTAAAGAATTGCATGCTCAGATCAAAGTACTCTAAACATGGGCATAAGAGATATAATCTTGGCAATAGAACTTAGCAACCATGTTACAACATGAAAAGTAACACAAACAAAAGATCATGAGTAATAATGCATTGAAAGTCAATTGTTTGTTTCGAGCATATAGAAAACATAGCAAAGTGGTATTCAGCTTTTCCCTCTTGGAGTAGCAAAACATAAATGCATAGGACACCTTCAAGTTCAAGAGGGTGACTAGATACAAATAATTTGAGAACAAGCAATACCATAATCATGAATCAATCAATAATAAATTTTGGGACTATGCACATTATACTCAGAATGACAACTATGCTCTTAATCGGTGCATAAAGATAGAAGATGAAGACTCAACATAAAAGTAAAAGAAAGGCCCTTCGTAGAGGGAAGTAGTGATTGCAAGTTTTATAAACCTTCCAAAAATTATAGTACTTATTGGCTTTGAGCTCTCATTGCCCCTATCATTGGCATCTTGAGTGGTTAAGGTTAATGCGAGTACAAATATGAGATATATGCTTGACAAGTCATAAGTTGAAAATCTCATGTCCCTTGAATACAAGTACTTAAACCATGCTAATTGACTTAGGTCCCAAGTAAGTTCTTGTCATTGTAAGCATACATGTATCATTGAGAACGCCAATGGGGTACCTCCTGCCCGATGATATGGAAACTGTCCCACATTAAAATGACAAGAGAAATAGACAATGAACACCTCAACATCTCTTTTATTTACCATTGGGTATAGCTTTTTATTTTGAGATGCATCGTCGAATGTCCACTATGGTTATGCTGTAAATTTCCACCATGAATGATGCATGGTTTAGATTAGTGGCCCAGGCGTTTCTCTAACACATATACAAACTCCATGAACTCACAAGTTTCCAACTCCTTTCACACCGATAAGCATCCATAAACAAAATATTATGATATCAACTAAATAAGAATAAGTGCAATGTTGAAATCGCGCCACATGACAGCATGGCTGAGCTAACTCCCAACTTACAACTTGCAAGCATATAATCGCCATAAGAGAGCCACAATGGTCAAGATTATTGAGTGCAAGAAAGTAAATGTGCCATCAAGTTTGTGAGAGCTTTACTAACTAATTTTCTCATAACAAAAAATTTAATTTGGAAGACAGATAAAAGCATGGTGAATATACTTGGAATAGCAAATTGCTAATAGGTAGATATAGTGGACACATTGGAAAACTTTGGTTTTTGGGAGTTGGATGCACAAGTAGAGCTCATACTCAGTACAGATGAAGGCTAGCAAAAGACTGGGAGCGACCAACTAAGAGAGCAATAACGGCCATAATCATGCATAGCAACAAAACATTATTAACCAAAGCATAAAGTGATATTACAAGTCAAAAACCAAATGATCATAGAGGCTTGAGGCAACTGGTTTAAAGTCAAACATGGTGTAAGCATGCGCTAAGTCAACCCAAATAAAGCATCAAAGAAGAATACTACAATATTAGGCTTCTATATAATAAAAACAATGTATGATTCTTTCAATGTCACATTAAGCACTCTCAGTCATTTGAGACAAGTCATGCTACAACAATAAATACTAAGCATATAATCAAAATAATAGCTAGCATAACATGCTAAAGTCTAAGCCACAGTCTAAACAAGCTTCCTTTTGCACCACTATAAGCATGAAAACATTTTACTCTTCTCCAACACCAATCAAACTTTTTGAAACAACTCTCAAGGATGAAAATCAACAAAGACCAGAGGTCTAAACACACCTAACTACAAAGAACTAACAAGTTCTGAACAAAAATAAAGGCAAAAAACAAAGGCTAAACGCAGTACTATCAGAAGAGAACACTCGTAGAACAATAAGAGTGAAAACTAGAGTGTTCTAGGCAATGAAAACGGAGCATGTCTCTCTCCAAAGCAAACATGATGGGATCCAACCATTTATTACAGCAAAAAAAGAACAAAAGAGAACTGAAAACAAAAATAAAGATGCTCCAAGAACAACACATAGCATATGAAGCAATAAAAATATAGTGTCTTGAAAGATGACCTGGTATTTTTGTTGATGAAGAAGGGGGTTCCTTAGGCATCCCCAAGATTTGACGCTTGTACTTCTTGAATATTTCTTGAGGTGACATGGGCATCCCCAAGCTTGAGCTTTTGTCCATTCTTCATCTCATCTCATCATTCTCATTTCCCCACACTTGAAAACTTCCTTCATACAAAACTTCACACAATTCTCATTAGCAACATTAGATAGTAGATCCACTTTTGGTTCAGTTTTAACTCAAGTACAACACTTATTAACACATTAGCTACTGTAGCAACCTTTCTCAAAAGTTCTGTGATCAAAAGAACTCAAAAAGAAAGGGATCAAGAGGCAAATGCAAATAGTGGCAGAATTCTGTCAAAACAAAACAGCTCGTAAAGATCAATTTTTTCAAAAATCTTCTGTTGCTCAAATAGAAAAGTGCAAAACTAATGAAATTTAGATAATAACCTGGGGCATGTGCACAAGAAATCGGAGATCAAAATGACGTTCTGGGAATTTTCACGAATTTTTACGGTGAAGCGCATAAATCTGTTTCAGGACAACAACTTCCCCAAATATTACCTTCTTCCAATAAGAGGCTATTCTTGGCACAAAAACAAAATAAAAATGATAAGGAGAGGTCATTACAGTATTAACAACTTCCAAGACTCAACAAAAAGAAAAGGTACTAAAAAGAAAATATTGGGTTATCTCCCAAGAGTGCTTTTCTTTAACGCCTTTGAGCTAGGCGCAGTGATTTTAAAAGATGCTCACGTAAGCACTATAAAAGAGCTTCAAGCAAAAGAGAGCATCAAAAAGCAAATATGAAACACTTTTAAGTATAAACCACTTCCTATGAAAAATAATCTTGTAAAGAAACAAGTCATGAAAGCACAAAGCAACAAGCATAGGAAAGCAAAACAAGTGCAACTTCAAAACTTTCAACATAAAGAGGGGAAACTTAATATTGTTGAGATGCATAAAACCAGTATTCCCTCTCTCATAATTACTTTCAGTAGCATCATGAAAAAAAATAACAATATAACTATCACATAAAACATTCTTATCATGAGCCACATGCATACAAGAATTAATACTCTCCACATAAACATAGTCATTCTTATTAATCGTAGTGGGAACAAATTCAACAAAATAGCTATCATTATTCTCATCACCATAGTCATCAAATATAGGAGGCATACTGTAATCATAATTAATTTTCTCCTCAATAGTAGGTGGATTGAAAATATCATACTCATCATTGTAATCATCATAAACTGGAGGAATAGTATCATCAAAGTAAATTTTCTCCTCCGTGCTTGGGGGACTAAAAAGATCATGCTCATCAAAACCAGCTTCCCCAAGCTTAGACTTTTCCATAGCATTAGCAATAATGGTGTTCAAAGAATTCATACTAATAACATTGCTATTAGCATACAAATAAAGTTCCATAGGTTTTTTAATTTTCTCTTCAAACACTTCATGTCCTAACTCAAGATAAATACTATAAAGCTCTCTAAATTTTTTTTTTCCATTAAGCCTAACTAGTGAAAATACAAACAAGAAACCAAAAGATATAATTGCAGAGTCTAAAGGAAATAACTTCGAGCACTCACACACCAGCAACAGTACTAGAAGATAGCTTAGTAGCCAAAGGATGTGAGTACCTTTTACCTTACCTCCCCGGCAACGACGCCAGAAAAGAGCTTGATGTCTATGCACGCTTCTATTCTTGTAGATAGTGTTGGGCATCCAAGTGCAGAGGTTTGTAGAACAGCAGCAAGTTTCCCTTAAGTGGATCATCCAAGGTTTATCAAACTTAGGGAGGAAGAGGTCAAAGGTATCCCTCTCAAGCAACCCTACAATTAAGATACAAGAAGTCTCTTGTGTCCCCAACACACCCAATACACTTGTCAGGTGTATAGGTGCACTAGTTTGGCGAAGAGATAGTGAAATACAAGTAATATGGATGATTATGAGTGGTAATTGCAATCTATAATAAAAATCGCTGCGAGCAAACATGTAGCAGAACTGGTTGTAAACGGTGTTTCAATACTTAAAAACAAGGCCTAGGGATCATACTTTCAATAGTGGACACTCTCAACAATGATAACATAACTGAACACATAAATATCATTCTTCACTATGCTATAATGAACTACTCTCTAGTTGGATAACAAACACTAATCATGTGTAGGGCTACAAAGAACTCCTTAAAGTTCCATTCCCCAATCTAGATTACCCCACACTGTCACCTTGAGTGCATTGGACGGTTCCAGACAAACACCAACAATTCATAGAGACATCCAACTCAAATCATAACTCATGATAAGTACTACTATAAAATTTAGCCTAAGAGACACACATAACGCGCACACTGTCACCTTCACATCATGGTACAAGGTGTCTCCGGAGATTACAACAATAAAACCACTTGAGTAGCATAATAGATGAAGAGTAACATCTACCAATTCAACTAGATATAAAGCTCATGATCACATAAAGATTTATTAAACAGAAGGCCATAGCCCTGCGTTAAATTAATAACGCCATAACGGCAGATACATCGTGCTTATTACAAACAGCTTACAGCAAGTAGCACAAGCAAGCTAAGGATACACAAGACACACAGCCTGAGCCACCTAGCACTATCCGACGCCGAGAGAGACCAGAAGGCAGTAGAGGTCAAGGAAAGCCGCCAGGAACGAATCGTTGACTACACCAGCTAGGCAACAGGCTCAGAGCTCCATTGACTTCACCTCCGGAAAGGACCCCTTGTCCCTCGCCCTGGATCGTAGGACGTCGTATCGTCGGGAGGCAGAGTAGTTCCCCCAAGAACACAATGGAGCAGAGAGCAATGCCGCCAAGGGCAGCCACCAAAGACGCCCAGAGGGCTACACCGAGAACACCACCGCCGGAGGCACCAACGCAACACCAGACCAAAGCTGTCGGACGAAGGAGCAACAAAGAGAAGCGACCGGAGTCGTCATGGCCACCTCCAAATGCCACTGTTCGACCAACACCGTTGCAGTACCCAAGACGACGCCTTCAGGAAGGAGAGCGATGTCTCAACGCCGCCGTCGTCCGTAAGGGGAACCAGGGGATTTCGCCCAGCAGAGGCGTGGTGGTGAAGGGCGGTAGGTACCTCAACCGAGGCCTTCGAGAAGGGGAACGGCGCTGGTAGCGTCGTCCTCGTCGTGGACAGCAAAGCCGCCCAAGGGTTTCCCCCGGTACCATGTCCCCAGCACCAAACCCGCCTGCCCAACCATCGGAACCGGCGAGCAGGGCTGCCACGACCGAGATCAAGCAGGGGGAAGAACAGAGCAAGCAGGGAGAGGCCTTCACCTTGAGATCTGGAGCTGGGGCCGGCGAGCAACCCCTGCGCCACCGCGACCTTCAGCCGCCACCTCCACGCCGCCCGCGCGGCCAGGAAGAGGAAGATAGCACGCCACGGCCGCCGCCCGCCGCAGGGCCGACGCCGTCTGCGCCGTCCGGGGCCGCCGCCCCGGTGAACCAGGTCCCAACCAAGGCCGCCAAAGCAGCGCCCCAGCCACCTCCCACCACCACCCAACGCCGGCGAGGCCGAGCTGGAGAGCGGCACGGCGGGCGGAGAGCTGCCACGCAGCACCAGAGAGGACCAGCGCCCTCCAAGACCGCCTTCCTCCATACGACCTCGCAGGGGCTCCACGCGCAGATCCCCGCCGCCCCCATCACAGGCGCGGCCGGCCTTCGCCGGCGACCGCCTCAGGGGACGGCGAGGGAGAGGAGAGCAGGGTGGGGAGACGGCGGCGGCAGGGGCTAGGGTTTCGCCCCTCCCGTCGCCTTAGAGGAGGCGACGCGAGGGGGTTTCCCGTGGATCACATAAAGATCACACCATGGGAGAGAGAGATGAACCACATAGCTACCAGTAGAGCCCTCAGTCCCAGGGAGAACTACTCCCTCCTCATCATGGGACACAGCAAAGACGATGGAGATGGCGGTGGAGTCGATGGAGATGACTCCGGGGGCAATTCCTCGTCTCGACAGGGTGCCAGAACAGAGACTTCCGTCCCCCGAAATTGGTCTTTGATGGCGACAGCGCTGCAGAACTTTTCGTGGATGGACGCCGATTGATTTAGGGTTTTCGCGTTAGAGGGATTATATAGGCGGAAGGGCGATGTCAGAGGGTGGACCAGGGGCCCACACCACCTGGTGGCACGGCCAGATGGGGTGGGGCGCGCCACCCAATGGTGTGCCTGCCTCCTGGCCCTCCTCTGTCTCTGCTTTGGACTCCGTCTCATGTCGGAAAAAATAGGAACTTTGGGCTTTGTTTTGTCCAATTCCGAGAATATTTCCCGTGTAACTTTTTTGAAACACAAAAATAGCAGAAAACAAGAACTGGCACTGTGGCATCTTGTTAATAGGTTAGTTCCAGAAAATGCATAAAAATGCCACGAAGTGTAATCAAAACACAAAGCAATTGGTGTAAAACAAGCATGGAGCATCAAAAATTATAGATATGTTTGCGACTTATCATGACCCAGGTCGCATCCAAAGAGCTAAAAATCGCACGTTGATTGGTTGTGTGCATGCTCTTTTGTAGTATCACCTCTTGTCCATGTGGTGGGCTTACCACACACCACCATAGCTCAAAATGGCAGCACCACTTCTTCTTCCTCTCGTCGCTGTGTGGCAGAGGCTAGGACAACGATGCCTTGCTGCCACTCGCTTCCGGTAGCCACCAAAGCCGGCAAATTTGTTGCGCTACTCCGCCGCTCGCCGCCTGTGGTGACCCAGCATACCACTGCATGTGTAGTATGCAAGTCGTTGACATAACACCAATGAAACACCATCTAACTAGTATTACATTGATCAGGGTGGTACAAAAAAAACCGCAGGTCCAAGGCATGTCTATAGGATTACAATTTTTAGCATACAGAAGATCTTCAGAACCTCCTCAACAGGTCGAGGTTTAGTTCTGGCGATTACAATTGAGAAAGAATAATTAGAACACTAAACTAAAGCTATAACTAATGCAGTTGGTTTGCTACAGAAACTACAGAACTACCATAACTACTAAGGTTCTAGGAGTAGGGAATTGGGTCCCTTCTATTCCTATTCTAGTTTTCCACCAATGTTGATATAGTTGTTGACTCCACTGATAGTTCTGACATTGGTAGAAGGCTTCATCTTCGTCTTTAGTGTCTCAAGATTGCCTCCTTGTGTTGCCTCCAATCTAAGCAAGGGTTACAAGGGAGTGGGTGAGTAACGAGCGTTACCCATCAAGTTCATATAAGGAATAAGGTGTTTTATGCACTATCTATAGCCTTAGACCCAAGAGTCGTTTGGCAATGCAATTTTTTGTAAACATTTCTTCAAGAGGTTGCTTTTATTCAGAAGAACTATGTCTGTCAGCCTTCACAGGTTGATTAGAGCTTCGATGGGCTCCTTTCTTGCCGTGTTCGTAGCTCCTTCCCGGAACATGGAGTATCCAGATACTTTCTTACACTCTACAGAGGTAGTCACTTGTACCCATAAGAGATCAAAGCCTTGCTGCACAACCGAGCCGCGAGCTTCGTCCACACTTCCTTGGTGTGGGGCCCAGTCGATGATCCAAGCCAATCACTGTCCTTTCTCGCGACCCCGCATACCCACCCTTCTATAGCTCCAACTTCGGTACGCTACCCACGTCGGACGTCCTACCCTTTGGTAGTTTCCGACCTCGGTATACTTGTCCTCATCGGGCACTCTACTCTTTGGTAGTATTTTGACCTCGACAATAAGTTACCCACACCAGCCGTCTTACTCTTTGGTAATTTCCAACCTCGGTAAACTACCCTTGTTGTTCCTACAATCTATCATAGACCGCCAGAACTGTGGAATCTTGAGGGGGATTCCACCATCCCGTTGCTCCCAGCAGGATGACAACTGCTACAAAACAGCGCGTTCGTTGATATGCGAGAGGAAAAAAATACAGCTGACTTCTCGGTCCCATAACAGATCTTATGGTTGACCGTAGTTTACGGCTGACGAGGAGTTAACTTGACAAATGTCCTAGATGAAGGACTTAGGATCGGGGAGATAGGGCATCGGATGAACTCGAAGGTGAAATCAGTCAAACAAGGTGGCTATGAAAGTAAACGTGGTGTAGAACCTGGCTTGCTTTCAATCTGTCCCACACCATCCCCTCCTAGCCCCTATATATAGGTGGCCAGGTCTCAAGGATCGGGTGGGATCCGATACATATTACAATATCGACATACGACATGAACTCGTATTTCGACTAGTATTACAATTGGGCCTAGCTTAACGGGCCTCAGGGGTACTCAACTGACGGGCTCTATTATCTATACCCTTGTCAGTAGCCCCTGAGATTCTACCAGAATTGCAGATTCGGGTTGAATCTCTAATCTTTAAATCTTCGACTTGATCAATTCTTCGACTTCTTCATATCTTCAGATCTTTGACTTGCTCTGTTGACTTATTTTCATTATAATAGCTCGCAATGGGTTTTGATGAGCAAGCCTGACAACTCTGACGGATCAAGAGGCCAGTTAACTGCCGGAACAGATACTTGTCACCTACTTCAAATTCAATCCCCTTGGACTTGAATTCGGGAAACCAGTCAAACCCATTCTTTTGCCGCATTTAGGACCTACAAAAAATGAATCCCAGTGGTTCTTAGGGTACCCAGTGCGTCCACCAGGATTTTTCTTCGTGTCGTAGACACAGATACATACCAGCAGAGCGCATCCATGTGCGTATACTAGGCCACACAGGACGGATCCTGGGGTCTTACCTTCGTGATATATTTCAATCACGGCATTCGAGTTTTGTCGCGGTGACACCACTCGAGAATCATATGTCGCAGCCTTGTTTGACTATTCTAACGTGTCAGATTTTCGGGTTTATTCAACCTTAAAAAACTCTCTCCTGATGGTAGTAATGATATCCACAGAATCTCTTTGCATCCTTTCCTCCATTGTTCCTCATAAAACATCATCAAGTGTGCGCCCAGCGCTCCCGATGGGAGTAGCCCCCGAGGCTATAGTCGAAAAACTTATTTTGAATATAGGCTCAAAGACAATGTGCCGTCTTTCATGTTATGAGAACATGACTCAATAAAATCGTCGGGTGCGCACTCAGCGCTCCCAATGGTAGTAGCCCCCGAGGCTATAGCCGAATATCTTCGGGTATAGACTCAAAGAATGATGTCTCTTTTAACAAACTCAATTTTTTGTCGTCTTCCTTGATCTTTCCTTATACAAATTCGCCATATCAAACCATCTTCAGAGTGTTCATTTTACCAGTGTCCACTGCTACCATAGTCTTTATTTATGGTTACTCGTAATTTTATGATGTCATCGATACCATTAGGCTGTTTGTAATTATCTTTTTACTTTGACCGTTACCCATGGGCAATACGGTAATTCCGCAATTTTTCTGCCCGTTAGTGGGCTACCGTTTCTGCTCCTTGCGCCACATCTCAGCCCACGTTTTCGTTGCCAGGAAGCTATATAAGGGGAGAGTGGGGGAAAATCACTGTTTACCAGTTCAATGCTTCCGCCGCCGCCACCATTGTTGTGACCTCTGCGCACTTCTGACCTCCTGCATAGCCCCCGTGCGCAAATCTTAGATGCGCATGAAGCATCTGGCGCAGAAAAACAAGATGACCAAGGGGAAGACTGGGAACGCCTCGACCAGCTGGGTGCCCTCGGAGTTCAAGCAAAAGGATCTGGAGAAGGCCCAAGTTGATGGCCTCATCTCTAGTGACGATCAGGTTATTTTTCCTAGCACTGATCGCATCCCCAAGCCCCCAAGTGGCTTTCGGGTGATGTTCTTTGACTTTCTCCTGCGCGGACTTTCTCTCTCTGCCCATGAATTTCTTCGTGGACTTCTTTTTGTCTATGGTGTGCATCTTCACCAGCTCACACCAAATTCGATTCTCCACATTGCCTGTTTCATAACTCTTTGCGAGTACTTTCTGGGGATCGAGCCCCATTTTCTCCTCTGGAGGTATCTTTTTCGGCTCCGCCCTAGTGTTTCTTTAACAAAAAGGCCTGAACTGGGCGGGGCCGTAATTTCTGTTCGTACTGAATCCCAGTATTTGGAATTTTCCATGGCTGTTTCAGTACAAGGCTGGAAAAAGAAATGGTTTTATATAAAGGACAAAAAATCTTCTCCCTCTGACTTATTTGGCATTGCCCCTTTTGATGCTGCAAAAAAGCTGGAAAAATTGGCCTAATGGGATTCGCCTCCCATAGAGGCTGAGATGGAGGATGTTAAGCCGCTGCTAGCGCGCATTCAAGCTCTTAAGAGCAATGACGGTGGTGCTTTAACCGGAACTCAACTCATGGCGTTTTTCCTTCAACGTCGAGTTCAACCTCTTCAGCATCGTCCTTTGAAGCTTTGGTCTTTTTCTGGTTTGGGCGATTCCTCACAAGTTTCTGATGATCTCTTTGAAAAGAAGGATCTCGACAAGCGAGTGAGGGCTTTGACCATCCTCACGAAAGAAGATGATATTCTAGACTTGACTGCTAGCTATTTCGACGCCCAGCACCCTTTGCCTGCGGTATATTATACTTATCTTTTATTTGTCTTATTTTTCTCTTATCATCATTTGCCTTGTAATACTTAGGTTATTTTCTTTTCAGGATCATCGACTTCTTGTTTCTCGTCCTCCCCTCCTAGAAGGGGGGGGGGCATTCCAAATGTCCCTGTTTCTACAGCCCCTGAAGCCCCAGAGGCTGGGGATAGCCAAGATGGGGACGAAGGCGGAGATTCGCTGGAAAGGACCAGCTCGACGATGTCACCTCCTCCTGCGCTTTCGGAAGATCTTGTTGTTGACTAGAAAAGGAAGCGCGTCGAAAATTTTGCTTCCTCGAGTGCCTCTACTCATAAAGCTGTGGCCAGGGAAACCCCTGCGCTAGAGGACGATTTAGAGCTCATTGACCTCATGGACTCGTGAGTGTCATCCTGTTGTATTTCATATATTATCTTTTCCCTGTCGACTTTGATAAGTGACTTGGTCTAGTGATCTTTTTCTTAGTGATGAGGAGAACCCGAAGAGATTTGCTGCTGCCGCCCCTATCACTGATACTCCTGCTGTTGATGAACCACCGCCACAAGAGGTTGGTCCAGCAGCGAAATCTTCAAAAGCTTTGAGGAAGCCTGTTAAGAAGGTAGTTGCTATTCGTAGTTCTCCGCGCGTGAAGAAATTGTCAGACGCCGGTGCTTCTCTTGAGGCCCATCAGTCCACAGGCTCCTCTGACGATGTGCGTGAATATAGTGGTACGTTTACTTCTTCTTTTGCGTGTTGATACTCACGTACTATTTGTGTACAGAATTTGATGAGGAGATTCGTCGCCTTGGGTAATGAATGCGTCAAGTACCTGAAGGCTGCCAAGGCCTCTGAAGGTAAATTTTCTTTTCCTGTATTTGCTTGTCCTATACGCTTTTCTTTGCTTCTTTGCCTGACTTTCCCGTTCCTCCTTGGTGAACTGCAGATGCTCTAGCGACAGCCAATGCTCGCATTTCGTCGCTGGATGCTGAACTCAACGCTTCTAGGAAAGCTTTTGATGCTGCCACTGCTGCCAAGGTTAGTGTTGAGAAGTCAACTAAATCAGCACTGGCTAAGGCGAAGAAAGCAGAAAAAGCCTTGACGGATGCTAACACGGAGCACCTCCAGCGAGAACAGGTCGTGACTGAGCGGCTGAATATGATGTCTGCTGCCGCTAAGGGTACGTAATATACCTTTCTTTCCTTTTATTCGATTTTATCATTCTCTTATGCTTGCTGATATATTCATTCTTTGATGTTTTCTATTTCCTTGATTTTGCAGAATATACTGAGGTGTCCTCGTCGACTTTGCAACCAGATGACGATCCTCTAATGGCCGCAGTTAGCTTACTGGAAGCAAACTGGATATCTGTCCGGGAAATCTTCGAGTTAGTTAACCGCGCTCTTACGCGAATTTTTGTCGGGTTGTGGCCTAAGCAAAAGGCGGAGGTGCCGAATAATGATGTGAAGAAACTCGCCCAGGCCTTTGACACCATTGACGACCCCATCCTTCATATGAAGGGCCTCTCTTTGAAGCGAGGTGCCGAGGGGGCCATTGCGCCTTCATATGCACATGGTGAGGAGATCGATTGGGAGAAGGTTAGTTCTTCCCACGGCTGCCCCCGTTCGGAGCTTAAGGCCTTCTTTGAGAAGGCGAAGAGGTTTGCGCCAGGCATCGTGGCGATGATTTCTCCTTTAGCGGCTTCAGCGGCTTTGCCGATTTCTTTGACTCCAGCGATGAGCGGACCCGTGCCTCCTCCGAACGCTGGTGCTGCTGCGGCCACGCCTACTTCTGCTGCGGATCGTGAAGCTGAGGTGGCGTAGACTTGGCCCCCTTTTGTAATTTTTAGTTTTATTCTAATATAGCAAACTGTTAGTCGCATGTATCCCAAGAACTTTAGTCAGAGGACTTGCACTTTTGTAAATATTTCTTTTTTTTGCGAAATGTCATGTTCAATTCAGCTCCTGAGATGCTTCTCTTTTCTTTTCTTTGTGCTTCCAGCCTATGCGTACTGGTAGATTGTCGGGTCGCGATCAGGCTCCCTCTCCTGCTGATGTTCTCGACTCCATGACTTTGTCGCCTCCTCGTCCTTCTTGCCGATGTGCAGAGTATTCCTCGAGGATTGCAGACCTTGAGAGCCACTTGACTTTGGCGAAACACCAAGCGTAGATGGCTATGGATAAAGCCAGCAAATCTTGCGGTTTTATGAAGCAGATATCCATACTTGAGGATAAGGTGTCGGGTTTGACAGCTAAAATTGTACATCTGGAGGAATGAGACTCCTTTCTCGTTGGTATTGTCGAGTCTGCTTGTGAGTTGTTGCGATGTAAGTTTTCTTGCTACTTTCCTCTTTTTCTTTTCTACTGCAATGCTGCTGGCCAATAACTTTTATTACTGTAGGTACTTGCTTGGACTTTGTTGATGAAGCTCGTCGTGTTTCTGAACGGATCGCGGCTCTTGAGAGATCATCAGAGGGAGTCGAAACTTTTTGGTCTGATCCCCGGCGCCGTAGTGCTATTGTGCTTCTCCAAGATCGTGCTCAGCACATTGGAGAAGCAGTAGATGGTTGTCAAAAATCTCTGACTACCATGCATTCCGTGATGCTTCCTCGTAACCCTCTTCCTAGAACTTTTCCATAGTTACTTGCCGCTTTTAGATCTACTCAGCGCATTCATCGTCTGATAGAACTTAATTTAGTGGCTGGCACCAATTTTGCACTTGGGTGGACACGCAAGTGGCACCCGAAGCTTAATTTTATTTCCATGTCACTAGGCTTGCCTTCAGGGGGAGCTCAGCTTTGAGTTCATATGGATGTCACCCTTCAACCAGCGAGGAGGCTTATAGCTAGGTTGCTTCAGGAAGATGCCGCGTTTTTCCGTGAGCATCACTATTTAGATCCTTTGGGCGTAGATGATTCTGATCAGCCACTGATGTGACATGTGTATGTATTCTTGTGTGTATAATGCGAGAGTTTTCTGCTTTCTAACTTTTTGCGTCAGAAGTTTTATCCTCGGAGCATTGCACTTTATGCGTATGTTAGTGCGTTTACTGCAACTTTTTGGAGACACGTAAGCTCAAATAAGAGGAACTTTTGTCTTTTATTTATGCATATAATGTAAGATACATGGGATAACCCGAGATATCCGGCTAATGACCTGTGTTCTAGATCTAGAGGGTATTGCCCTGGAATAACTCGTGGCTTTTACAGCCTTATTTTCCTACTCTACTTATTCACCTATGTCGTTTGAGTCTTCTCTTCTTCTCCTATTGACAAGGGTATAGTTAATAGATCCCGTTAGTTGAGTACCCCTGAGGCCCGTTAAGCTAGGCCCAATTGTAATGATAGTCGAGTACGAGTTCTTACCGTATGTCGATATTGTAATCTGTATCGGACCCTACCCGATCCTCGAGACCTGGCCACCTATATATAGGGGCCAGGAGGGGACGGTGTAGGCCAGATTGAAAGCAAGCCAGGTTGAACACCCAAGTTTACTTTCGACATACACCTATTTCGACTAACTTTACCTTCGAGTTCATCCGACGCCCTATCTCCCCGATCCTAAGTCCTTCGTTTACGACATTTGCCGAGTTAACCCCTCGTCAATTGGCGCCGACCGTGGGGACCTGGGCGTTGGAATCATGAATTTGATGGCTTTTCCGCTTTTAGCCAACAGCAGTTTAGAACTCGACGAAAGCCAAGAGATGGAGCTAACAATTGGAAGTTTGAGCATCTTCATCAGGCCATCGGGTTCATCCCGCTTCTCGGATTCGACAAAACCAGATCCGTCGGCGAGCAAGCCCGAAACAGAGGAAACTTTGGAATCATCAGAAGGCTCTTCCAGCGAGGTAAACTCGCCGGTCAGCTTAGAAAAAGCACCAATCGCAGAAGGCGACAAAATTCAGGAAAATTTCGATTCAGAAGAAAGAGCGTGTCAAACACACAACAACGCAAAGGACTTCGCCGTGGGAAGCAGCGGCATCCCCAAAGTACATCAGTTATGCGTCATTATCACTGAAGCAGAAGAAGAAAACAACAGCGAAGGAAGTAAAAAGGTCGACATGCAAGTAGACAAAATAAAAGAACAAAACAAAAACAAAAAGGAGAAAGTCCACGTCTCGGCTGGCGAATGGAGAATGATCAAATTAGCCATCAATCATGGTACAGAAGTACCCGAAGGATCGAGAAGAGAAGTTCTAATGGGATATCAGTATGCATTATACCAACACAGGAAGAAACTAAGGGAGGAAAGAGACATGGTTTTTCAAGACAATAACAGTATATCAAAGGAAGAATACTGGGAAGACTATAGTAAAGATTCAGAGTACAGCAGAGAAAGGCGCGGAGACCCAAAACACAACAGGGGGGCAACAGCACGCAGTAGAGAAGAAAGGTACTCAAGGAGCCCTACCCCACAGCTAGAAGAAGAGGAAGATGACTTTATACAAGAAACGCCAGAAGCAGCGTTGGTAGTAGCACAGGCGTATTTACTAACTACAAGACCAGAACCTGGGGATCCGCGAGAAGATATGCACCAAGCCGCGATACGAAGCCTCGGAATAGTGGAGAGCAAGATCAGGGAAAAAGGCCCAGAGACAAAGTCGACAAGCTACAAGGAAAATCAAAAGGAGAAGTTCAGATACAACTTCACAGATAACGAGTATAGCGAATCAACAGAAGAGGAAAGGCGACACAAGAGGAAGGAGGACGCAAGAAGTATAATAGCGCAAGCTCGAGTAAATAAATCACGCCACGCCTGGAGGGAAGAAAATTATGAAGACGACGATAAAGAGATGGGCGCGTTATGCTTTACTCGCAGGGTTCACAAAACGCGGGTATCCAAAGGATTCAAATTGCCACACGACCAGCATAAGTATGACGGGTCGCAAGAACCTACCCTATGGTTATCGGACTATTTGCAGGCAGTGCAGATATTAGGGGGAACAAAAACGACTGCAATGCAAAGCTTGCAGCTACACCTCACCGGCACAGCACGGTCCTGGTTGAATACCCTACCCAACGAATCCATCGGAAGTTGGGGAGAACTCGAAAGTTAATTCGCAAGAAATTTTCGCTCAACATACAAGCGCCCAGCATCACTGGAGGAAGTTAAGGCGTGCATGCAAAGGAAAGGCGAAACTCTACGTTCTTATATACAACGCTAGAGTATAATCAAAAACTCAGCAGAGGACGTCTCCGACGAACGAGCAATAGACGCCTTTATGGCCGGACTTCGTCGCTCAGATCTCGTGGAAGAAATAGGAAGAACAAGACCTACGACAGTAGCCGAGCTAATGGAACAAGCCAACAAATTTGCTGATGGAGAGGACGCATATAATAACAAAAGAGGACGTTCACCAGAAGTCGACAGAATAAGTAGACAGAGGAGACGACACCGCAGCCGGGATAACCAAGGAAGGCGAAATCAGGTAGCCGCGGGCTACGTAGCAGAAGAAGAGGAAGGATATGAAAAAAGGAGGTTTCAGGCAAAAGGAGTAGAAAATCAAGATACTCCGGTCCTTCGACCGAGGATATGCTATACGGACCTTGTCGAATCCACTACGCGTATCTTGACGGGAAAAGAGTCTCAAATCACCAGATGAAGGACTGTAGAACATTCCTAAGGCTGCAAAGCGCCATGGGCTCAAGCCAAGGAGGGTGGCAAGGAGAAAAACACAGAAGTCAAGGATATCAAATGCAAAGGCTAGCAAGGCACCTAGAGTCAAAAGTTTACATATCAGCTATGATTCAACCGGTGCCTAAGTCGAAGAAAGAGCGAAAGAGCATATCCAGGCAAGTAAACCTAGCAATATCGTCACAACCAGCTACTACAGAGTACCTACGGTGGTCAGATCAACCAGTTAAGTTCAGCAGAGCAGACCACCCAAGGAAAGTTCCCAGGCCAGGCCACTCGCCTATGGTTTTAAAGGCGCAAATAGGAGGGTACGACATCGGAAGAGTGTTCATGGATGCAGGGAGCGGCATAAACTTAATATATGCTAGAACCCTAAGGGCAATGTGCATCTCGCTATCGAGTCTGAAGCCAACATATTGCTCCTTCCATGGAATAGTACCAGGAGCCGCAAACTACCCTTTGGGAAGAATGGAACTCGATGTCTGCTTTGGCAGTAGTAGCAACTACCGCAGAGAGAAGCTGGAATTCGAAGTTATGGACTGGCCGTCACAATACCATGCAATCCTGGGGCGCCCAGCATTTGCAAAATTCATGGCAGTACCTCATTACGCGTATCTTACGTTAAAAATCCCAGGACCCAAAGGAACAATTACAGTGCAAGGGAGCTTTGAAGTAGCCAACACATGTGACAGAGAATTCAATAGGATGGCGCAAACCTTCGGCATGACAGCGGAATATAAGAAGCTAAAAGGAGAAACAGATCATAATGTACTACCCGACGTTGGACGATCCCTGCCAGATCAGGCTTTCGACATAGCTCAGGACTCGAAGAAGATCCAGGTCCACCCTACAGATCCAAACAAGACGACATCAATTGCGGTAAACTTGGATCCCACATAGGAAAGCGCGCTCGTCGAGTTCCTCCATGAGCGCTGGGAAATCTTCGCCTGGTGTCCATCAGACATGCCAGGGGTTCCCAGGGAACTCGTCGAGCACGCATTAAATGTAGATCCCAAGGCAAAGCCAGTCAAGCAATCACTGCGACGATTTGATGAACCCAAAAGGAAGGCGATAGCATCAGAATTGCACAGACTGGAAAATGCCGGATTTATCAGAGAAATCAAAACTTCGAGTTGGGTATCAAACCCAGTCATCGTACCAAAAAAGAACACGGACGTACAAAGAGTATGTGTCGACTACACATCCCTCAATAAGCATTGTCCAAAGGATCCCTTCCCCCTACCCCGCATCGATCAGATAATCGATTCAACAGCGGGATGCGCGAGGCTTTCCTTTTTGGACGCGTATTCTGGTTACAATCAGATCAAATTGAAGAAAGAAGACAAAGAAAAGACGACATTCATCACACCGTACGGAGTGTTTTGCTACCAAGTAATGCCGTTCGGCCTAAAAAATGCAGGAGCAACTTATCAGCGGATGATGCAAAATTGCCTCGGAAGCCAAATAGGACGTAACATCCAAGTCTACATTGATGATGTAGTCATCACCACAAGAGATGAGAAATCTTTAATCAGTGACTTGGCAGAAACCTTTGACAACCTGAGTAGGTACAAGCTTAAACTTAACCCGACAAAGTGTTCCTTCGGCGTATCAGCAGGACAACTTTTGGGGTTCCTAGTATCGGCACGAGGAATAGAGGCGAACCCAGAGAAGATTCAAGCAATTTTAATAATGGGGAAACCCACGAAACTACACGACGTACAAAAACTTGCAGGACGTGTCGCGGCATTAAGTCGCTTTGTTGCTCGACTGGGAGAAAAAACGCTTCCTTTCTATGCACTTATGAAGAAGTCAGATGATAAATTTGAATGGACAGAAGAAGCAAACGCAGCGTTTGCACAGTTGAAAAAAGTGCTTTCCACGCCGCCAGTGCTGGTCGCACCAAAAGAAAAAGAACCACTACTACTCTACATCGCTGCAACCCATCAGGTGGTGAGCACAGTATTAGTAGTCGAAAGAAGTGAAGAAGGAAAAGCCCATGGCGTCCAGAGGCCGGTATATTTCATCAGTGAAGTGTTATCTCCGACAAAACAGAGGTACCCGCATTATCAGAAACTTGCATATAGTGTTCTCACAACTGCACGAAAACTGCGACAGTACTTTGCGGTGCACCCAATTATAGTGGTCAATGAAGCGCCACTGTCGAACATATTGAACAATCCTTCAGCAACAGGACGTGTCTCTTTGTGGGGAATCGAGTTATCTCCCATGGACATCACGTATGAAAAAAGGAAGGCGATTAAGTCGCAAGTCTTGCCTGATTTTACGGCAGAGTGGCTGGAGCTGCAGAACACGGGACCACCAGATTTATCCAGCGTTCGGACAATATACTTCGACGGCTCTAAGAGAGTCCAAGGCGTAGGCGCAGGAGTGGTCTTGATATCGCCCCATGGCGACAAATTGAAGTATGTCTTAAGGACGAGTTTTCCACAGGCTTCTAATAATGAAGCAGAATACGAGGCTTTGCTGCACAGAATGAAGATGGCTAAAGCATGTGGAGCAACTCGCCTAAAAATATTTGGAGATTCCAACCTTGTTGTCCAGCAAGTTATGAACAGATGTGACACAATCAATGACAACATGATGGCCTACAAGAACTTGTATCATTATCTCGAAGGAACATTCGATGGATGCGAAGTCTCGCACATAAGCAGGAATAGTAATGAAGAAGCCGACAATTTAGCAAACATCGGGTCACAATGTTTACCCGTGCTATCCGGAGTATTTTGGGAAGAAATAGTGGAAAGATCAATAAAAAGTGGAAAAAGTTTGACTACTGCAGCAGACTCGGGGGCTACGCCAGAACCCGAGGAAGTCATGATGATAGAAGAAACTTGGATGCAGCCATATCTTGCATATATGATAAATAAACAATTACCAGAAGATGCAGTGGAAGCCAAGAGGATAACTCGACGATCAAAAGCGTTTGTCGTGTTGCAGGGGAAATTATACAAGAAGAGTATTACCGGCGTTTTGCAGCGTTGTGTAACGCCCCAGGAAGGACAAACAATACTAAAAGATATACACGGCAGAGTGTGCGGCCATCATGCTAGCAGCAGAGCAATAGCAGCAAAAGCTTTCTGAGCAGGATTTTATTGGCTAACATCCATCGAAGACGCGAAAGATATAGTTTGAAAGTGCGAAGCATGTCAAAGATTTGCATCTAGACCGCATGCACCAGCAGCAGAGCTACAAACAATACCATTGTCCTGGCCCTTTGCGCAATGGGGCCTCGACATGGTGGGAAAGTTGCACAAATCCTGGCCAGGAGGACATGTTTACATGCTAGTAGCAGTCGATAAATTTACCAAGTGGGTGGAAGCAGCCCCGGTAACAACTCAAGATTCGACAGCAGCAATCAGCTTCATCAACTCGATAGTATTCCGTTTCGGTGTACCATATAGCATCATCACAGACAACGGGACAAACTTCACTTCAAAGGAATTCAAGAATTATTGCGAAGGACTAGGAATTAAACTCAAATTTGCATCTGTGCCACACCCGAAGACAAATGGACAAGTCGAAAAAGCCAATGGCCTGATATGTAGTGGGATAAAAAAGAGGCTCTTAGCACCTCTCGAGAAAGCCAAGAGCGCTTGGGTAGATGAATTACCCTCCGTTCTTTGGAGTCTAAGAACCACGCCCAATGCAGCAACTCAAGAAACTCCTTTCTTCCTGGTCCATGGCGCAGAAGCCGTGCTTCCAGTCGAAGTTACACACGAGGCTCCAAGGGTAACGACATACGACGAAACAACATCAACAGAAGCATTACAAGACGATGTTGATGCACTAGATGAAGCAAGAGATAAGGCACTAGAAAGAGCCACGCAGTATCAACAGAGCCTACGAAACTACCACAGTAGTCGAGTTCGTCCACGATCCTTCGTGGTGGGAGACCTAGTTTTGCGACTCAAGCAAGACAGCCATGGCAAATTGGAGTCCCCTTGGGTGGGACCTTACATCGTCACAGAAGTAATACCAGGAGGAGCATATCGACTACAAGACAAGAAGACAGGGAAAGATGAGAGTAACCCATGGAATGCAGAGCAGCTACGATGTTTTTACGCGTAGACTGAATCTAGTGGTATCATTAAACTCGAGTTAACCTTCTGAACCCAGAACATGAGGCCATAGGTCGGGTTCTTTGGGTTGAACTCGACAAAATTGTACAAGTATTTCTACTTCTCCGCTCGGGGGCTTCAACCCTCGGGTCGTACGAAAGAAATTTTTATCGCGACATGAAGATCTTTTTTCACTATAAGGTTGTGCAGACAACCCGATAATATTCAAACAACTTAGTTCACAAAAGAACCCGATATTCTTCCAAATAATTGGTTCGCAAAGAACCTGATATATATAAAGCATACCTCAGGATAATGATTTGTTTTCATGGTACTCATAAAAGCATCAAAGTAGAGTATGAACATTCGACACAGATAGCACGACAGCAAGAACATTATCAAAAGAAATTACATAGATCCTAATGAAAGTGGACTTCAGTTTTATATTCCTTCTGGCACTAGGTGCCGTCATAGATCTTCACGTCGAACTTCGACGTACCAACATGGAAGTCAAAGGTCATGAAGAAACCTTGATGGATGTCGTGGTCTTCTGCAAACTGCGACCAGCCACCCTTCAAGTACTGCTCGCCGTCGCCATCGTACCAAACCTCCACTTCGTATGGAGTCCTACTGCCAGATTGTTCGCGGAGAACCGCTTCTCGCAGCTCTCGCCCATCCATGAACTTGGTGAAATTCAGCGGCAGGCGCTGAATCTCGCGGCACTGCGCCATGGCAATGCAGAAGAAACAAAAGATTCGGGGAGAAGCAGCAGGAGCAGCGGGAGCAGTAGGAGGAGGAGCGCTTGGACCTGGGGCAGCACCAGTCACCTTGGGCTTGTTTTTGCTACCAGGTGGGCGGCCGGGGCGACGCTTAACCGGAGCGGCCGATGACGATCCTACGGCGGCCGGAGTGGTGTTGTTCTTGTTTTTGCTTCCACGAGGGCGACCCCGACCTCACGGCGCCACCGGAGAGCCAAGGTTCAGATGAGAACCATCTGCGTCAGCCATGCGGACAAAGGAAAAGGCTAGAAAACCCTAGATAGAGAGAGAAGATGATGCGGCGGAGGAGGAATCTGATTAGGGTTTTTACCCTAGCCAGAAGGTGCTTTATTTATAAGCACATATTATCGGGCCCCCATGATAAGCAAAGCCTATAAACGTATTCTACAAAAGAGTTAAAATTCTGCACGTAGAAGACGATAAATACCAAAGGAGGAAAAAAATAAGAAGGGGAGATTGTGGTTAAAAGCCTCGCCTTGGGCTCGGGGGCTTGTAAACAGGAGATATTACAAGAAAGAAGACGAAGTGAATTTTTGAGCCTATGCTTGACTACAAGTATTCAAACATAGCCTCGGGGGCTACTCCCATCGGGAGCGCTGAGCGCGCACCCGATAGAGGATGAGTTAATCAATATCGAGAATGAAGAAAGTATATCATACAAACTTCGGCTATGTAGTCGACAAAATGCAAAGAGACTACTCTCATCGGGAGGGAATTGGAGTAAATTAAGTTAAAGTCGACATTCTTTGATTTTATCAGTCAAAACTTGGCTGCGACATGAGATTCTCAAGTTGCGTTATCGCAACGAAACTCGAATGCCGTGATTTATCACGAAGGTAAGACCCCGGGATCCGTCCTGTGTGGCCTGGTATACGCACATGGATGCGCTCTGCTGGTATGTATCCGTGTCTACAATGCGAAGAAAATCCTGGTGGACGCACTGGGTACCCTGAGAATCACTGGGATTTATTCTTTGTAAGTCCTAAATGCGGCAAAAGAATGGGTTTGACCGGTATCCCAAATTCAAATCCAAGGGGATTGAATTTGAAGTAGGTGACAAGTATCTGTTCCGGCACTTAACTGACCTCTTGATCCGTCAGAGTTGTCAGGCTTGTTCATCAAAACCCCTTGCGAAAGATATCATGAAAATAAGTCGAAAGACCAAGTCGAAGATTTGAAGATATGAAGAGATCGAAGAATTGAATCAAGTGGAAGATTTGAAGATTAGAGATTCAACCCGAATCTGCAATTCTGGTAGAATCTCAGGGGCTACTGACAAGGGTATAGTTAATAGATCCCGTTAGTTGAGTACCCCTGAGGCCCGTTAAGCTAGGCCCAATTGTAATGATAGTCGAGTACGAGTTCTTACCGTATGTCGATATTGTAATCTGTATCGGACCCTACCCGATCCTCGACACCTGGCCACCTATATATAGGGGCCAGGAGGGGACGGTGTAGGCCAGATTGAAAGCAAGCCAGGTTGAACACCCAAGTTTACTTTCGACATACACCTATTTCGACTAACTTTACCTTCGAGTTCATCCGACGCCCTATCTCCCCGATCCTAAGTCCTTCGTTTAGGACATTTGCCGAGTTAACCCCTCGTCACCTATAGACTTCTCTTGCTCTGGTGGCTTTACCCGAGGTTTCTTTACTTCTGGTTCCTTGGGGTTTCCTTCGAGTTGATGTGTGACTCCTGTAGTTGTGCTTTTTGTTTTGCAGTTAGGTTCCCCATAGCTTGCCATCATGCCGAAATTTTGAGCCATCTTGTGAAATTCCTTGTCGCATAGGTCTAATAACTCGAAGCTTCCTTTGACCATAATAATTCCTTTGGGTCCTGGCATTTTTAGTACCAGGTAAGTGTAATGAGGCACTGCCATGAATCACGAAAACGCGGGTCGCCCAAGGATCGCATGATATTGTGATGGCCAATCCATGACTTCGAAGTCAAGTTTCCCCCTTCTGTAATTTTGCCGATTTCCGAAGCAAACACTGAGTGCTATTCGACCAAGTGGATAGTTAGCACTCCCTGGGACTACTCCATGAAAGGAGCAATCAGTTGGCTTCAGGAACTCTAATGAAATATGCATTGCCCGTAGGGTTTTTGCGTAGATTAGATTTATCCCACTTCCTGCATCCATGAATATTCTGTCGACATCGTACGTCCCTATTTGAGCTTTGAGTACCAGGGGCGCATTTCCTGGCCGAGGAACTGTTATTAGGTGATCTTCTCTGCTGAATTCTATTGGTTGCTCTGACCAATGTAGATATTCCGTTGTTGCTGGAGGTGAAGTTATTGCAAGGTTAACTTGTCGAGTTATGCTTTTCTCCTCTTTGTTAATGTGCCCTTTAGATGGAACATATCCTTCATCATCATCGCGTCCCTGGTTTGATTGGTCTTGGCCCTTAGGAGATCCACTGTTTCCTTGTTGGATTGTAGGTGCGTTGCTTGTGTTTCCCTCGTATCCCTGGCGTTTTGCCTCGGCTTGCTTGTTAAGTGCTGCTTCTTGTAGTTTCAAGAACGTAGTGCAATCTTTCATTGCGTGTCTGGATACTCGTTTCCCATCGACGAACGCAGAGTGAATATGACATGGTCTGTTGAGCATTTCTTCTGGTGATGGGTTGTACTCTCTGGATTCCCTTGGCGGAAACTTTTTGTAATCTTCTCTGCCATAGCTACGGTATCCCGAACTTTTACGATCGTTGCCTTGGTAGCTGTTATCTTTATATCCTACAGCTACTTGGCTGTGGGAACCATAATTGTCATAATTGCGGGATCTTCTCCTTTGACCTCCATATCTGTTTCCTCTATCATCTTCTGGCGATCGCGTGCGGTTATTAATGCACGCATCTTCTCTATCTGTGAATCTGTTTGCCACATCCATTAGATCTGATACTGTTTTTGGCTTGATTCTGCCCATCTCTTCGACTAGGTCTCCTCGTCGTAACCCAATTATGAATGCATCTATTGCTCTTTCATCCAAGACTTCGACTGCCAAATTTTTGTTTATACTCCACCTTTGGATATATGCTCTTAATGTCTCCCCGCGTTGCTGTACGCAGGCTTTGACTTCTTCTATGGATGCTGGCCGCTTGTATGTCGACTTGAAGTTACTTGTAAATTGTTTTGTGAGCTCCTCCCAGCTTCCAATTGTTTCCTTTTCTAATTTGCTTAGCCATGATCTTGCTGTGCCGGTGAGGTGTAATTGTAAACTTTGCATTGCTGTTTCCTTGGTTTCTCCTAATAGTTTTACTGCTTGTAGATAATCTGAAAGCCATGACTGTGGCTCCTGAGATCCGTCGTACTTTTTTTGGTCATGGGGTAGTTTGAAACCTTTGGGTACTGGCGTGATGTGAACCCTACGGGTAAAGCATGGTGCCCCCATCTCCTTTTCATCGTCTTCATAGTCATATGTTCTGTTGGGGGTTCTGGATCGTCAGCTTCCTTTGCTCTTTGGACTGTTGTATCGTCCGGGTGATGTCGTCCTAGATCGGCGACTTCCACTTCTATGCCGAGGACTATTGTGACGGTGTGGTGATCTTGGTTTATTGGTTCCTTTGTTGCGATATGCCTCCTCCTCTTTTGCTGATAATTTGTTGCCTACCATCTTCAATCCATTTAGCGCTACTCGGTGCATATGTTCCCTCGGGTCTCCTGGATTTGGTTGTGTTGTATGCAGGTATGCTTGAGCTACCACCAATGCTGCTTCAGGAGTTTTTGGTATAATATTTCCTTGCTCGTCGACCGATAGGAAGGACGAGTCAAGGTTTTTCGAGATACTTTGCCTTTCTGAGTACTCGAGATTCTCATATCGTGATCCATGTCGATGATGCCTTCTGTTTGTATATGATGCGTCACTACATGCTCTGCGAGCAGCGTCGTTTGCTGCAATGGCTGAGTCCTTCCTTTTCTGTATTTCAATCCTCTCCTTTGATAATTGCTTCGCCTGCTGCCTTAGGGCGTAATGGTATCCCAAAAGCTTGTTTTGGCTGGAATTTGTTGGTATTGGCGTGCCGTGCTCCACGGCTGTTCTGATTGCTCTCCACTCATCGGCTGATAGTCGAACTTTTACCCTTGTTGCGAGGGAGTCAGTGGTTTCTCCTTCTGCTAAGTGATTTGCCCCTCTATTTATGTTTGCTGGATTAAGTATTGGGTTATTGTTGTCGTCGAGTTCTTCTGAATTATCTCCTGTGATGGCGAGTATCTGATATCGACTGTCGAGTTTTCTGTTGTGACTTGAGAAGATCGACTTGTCCTCTTCAGAAAGTTCTAATCCTGTCTTTCAGGTGTCTATTGATTGATCGGAGGTGTCATCGTGGCAGATCATGAGATCTTCGAGTTGCACTTCTAAGCCAAAATTCTCCATGGTTTCATCGCCTCCTGCGATTTTTCCTTCTTCTGCTTCTGTCAAGCTGACCGGCGAGTTTACCTCGCTAGAAGAGCCTTCTGATGATTCCTACATTGCTACTGTCTCGGGCTCACTTGCCGACGAATCCGGTTTTGTCGGATCTGAAAGGCGAATCGAACCTAGTGATCCGACATGAAAGTTTAGACTTCCGATCGTCAAATCCATATCTTGATCCATACTCTCGAATACTTGCGTGAAACTTGACTGGTGAGTTTCAAAATTGACGGTTCCGAAGGGGATCTGAATTTTGTCGACTTGCGGATTGCTGCTGGCCGAAAGTGAAAAAGCCGTTGAATTCATGATTCCAACGCCTAGAGTCCCCACGGTCGGTGCCAATTGACGAGGAGTTAACTCAACAAATGTCCTAGATGAAGGACTTAGGATCGGGGAGATAGGGCGTCAGATGAACTCGAAGGTGAAATCAGTCAAACAAGGTGGCTATGAAAGTAAACGTGGGTGTAGAACCTGGCTTGCTTTCAATCTGTCCCACACCGTCCCCTCCTGGCCCCTATATATAGGTGACCAGGTCTCAAGGATCGGGTTGGATCCGATACAGATTACAATATTGACATACGACATGAACTCGTATTTCAACTAGTATTACAATTGGGCCTAGCTTAACGGGCCTCAGGGGTACTCAACTGACGGGCTCTATTATCTATACCCTTGTCAACGGCGCTAGAATCACTGGCGACGTTTGTTATTAATCCTAGGTGAACTTTCCAGTTGCAGTAGGACCTCCACCATACTCATACCATGGTCCCACTGCCCACCATCCTAGGGCAACAACCATTTCGGTCAAAACCACTACTTCATATCAGTTATGAAGATAGAACCTTTTGCTTTTAAATGCAGTAGTAATACCACAGGTATATATTTGCAAGTAATTTGATAAAAAATACTCAAGAGGTATGAGCAAGAGTGAACTTGCCTTTTTGACTGCAAGATTATGCAAGTCAAGGTCTTCGATACAAAATAAATCTCAATTCTGAAATAGCAACCATCAACCGGTAGGGATGATGTTAGAAACCTGTAGCATGATATGCATAATATATGCTATACACCTCTCTAAGCGTAACCTAACCCCGATGATTTGTTATCATTGAGTTATGGTGATTTCTTAGGATGTGCTGCACTTTCAAGTGTAATACACTCAAGATTGTTAAGACTTTTAGGTTAACTTACCATGAATAATAAGTAAAAGAGTATAGCTTAAAATAATATTACTATTTTAGGGTTTACCATCATTCCATGCTACAAAGATAATGATGGTTAATGGTGAAGACATGAAGGTAACACTTTTAAGTTGCATCTTATAATTAGCAATCAATTGGTTGATCATGGACATGCAAAGTCAAAGTAAAGTATACACATAACAATATCTAAGTAGTTCTAGGGTTGACAACAATCTTAATATAACTTAGGGTTTTACTGTAGCTAAAAGGAATTGATGTGATACTTTTTTTAAAGGTATCTTAAAAGAATAACTTTTGAAGAACATATTCTTAAAAAGGGTAATTAGTATTTAACTCATTTTTAAGTGATCACAATTATTCTTAGGAATTTGGGTTAATTAATAGAACATGATTTTTCTGATTATAAGTTTCTAGGTTTTAACTTATAATGTTAAAATAATTGAGTTAATCATTCCTCATGGTTGAATTGAGCACTTAGAGCTAATTACTTATTTACTGAATGAAAGTTAAGAAATAACCTTAAATACAAGTTACTATTTATTTGCTGATGTCCACCCAATTTTAGTACTTTAAAATTATCTGTGGAAAATAACTCTAGTGATTTAAGTGCTAATGGCAAAGTTGAATTTAAGATCCTATAATAATGAAGTAGTAACTACCATAAGGTTATTTGAGTGTAAGAATATTTACTACATATTTAGAGACATTATTTGATTCCTAAATTTGATTCAAATACATATTAAGAAATAGTACTTAGGCATGTTTCATAATTTCATTCAAAATTATTGTACTCAAGGATAGGGCATTATAGTTCTAACAGATAGATCTCCTTTTTAGGATCATTTTGATATATTATTTGTATTTTTCTGACCAGAAATGAAATAGATATGAATTTTATGAGTTTCTGGTATTTTCTGAAATTGGTACTAAACAGAGGAGATACTTTTTATACCCGACTAACTCTAGCCATAGTGGCTGACTGGTGGGGTCGTTGCCTAGTCAGCTGCCACATATGCACAGAACTAAGTCAAGCAGACTGACAAGTCGGCCATGGGCCCGGTCAGCTGCCATGCTGGCTTGAGCTAGTCAAATGTGTTGACTGGGCGGTGGCTCAACGCTGGTGATCGCCGACGACACGATTCTGACCCTCTCCGGAGGCAGGAGTGGGCTTAATCGAACCAGGACATAAAAATAAACCTATACATGGCCGCGCTGCCAAGTTATGGTCATCGGAGCTACCGTCGGTGAGCACTCCTGCAGCGGCGCACTCCGGCCGACAACCGAATCTGAGCTACGGATGTCTAAATGATTCAACAAGATGCTCTAGAGACACGTGAGTTCACCACAAACCTGATGGTGCGCTCGAAGGCAGCAATGGTGGTCGGAGTGGAGGGTATTAGCAATAATTCTGGTGACCACTGTCAGAGAGGAACGACTCAATTCACTGCATCCCGAGCCTCCCCCTTCGATTGCTTGCATCAGAACGATATAATAGGTAAGGCGCTCCTCCTGGGACACTCTATGGAGCTCGGTGTGGTCTTCATCAACAGCTCGGTGATGAACTCCGGCGAGCTTCCGCTGTTCGGTGGGGATGATAGAGAGATACTGAGAGGCATGGAGATGGCGGCAGAGATAGATAGGGTTTGAGGCGACCTCTGGGCGGCTTTATAGCTTGACGAGGACGGAATCGTCATCCCGCCGGCGGTGATGGTTTAGATGCAACAGGAACAGAGGTGTTTATTTTGGGCGTGAATCTCTTTGATTATATTGCCAGTAGACGGAGGGGTGGATTAGAACGACGAGGTGGCGGTCAACGGCTCTAGGCGGTGGTCGTCGAGGGTGGCACGGCAACGTGGCCTCTCGCCGGCGTGTCGTCCCCGCCAGAGAAGAAGAGAGGAAGATGGAGACGATGACCAAGTGGGTCCCATCTATCGGTGAGTGAACGAAGGGGTACGCGGGCTGGGCTGCTGTCGGGTTGGCTTAGAGGGCTGCCATGTGGGCTTCGGCCAGATGAGCCCCTCCCCTTATTTTTTCTACTCCTAATCCTTTTCTATTTCTGTTTTGGATTTCCCTTTTCTATTCTAAAATTCCTATTTGAATTTCAGTTCTGTCCTGGAGGCTTGAACATGTGATTATTTGTAATTTGTACTGGAGGCTGATTTTAAGTGAGGTTATGATGCTATTGGTACATCATATTGCATTAGAGTAATTTGGTATGTATATTTGCACATATTCTAATTTGTAATTTTCTTGGGTTTTAAATAGGGTCTTAGTAGAGATGAATTCAAATACCCTTCTATTTGAGTTTTCAAAATACTTTGCTATGGTATTGATGACTTCCTAATGAGATATATAATACTAGTTTGTGTACTCCTTACTAAATGGATAGTGTACTAAGATTGTTACTTAGTTTTTGTTAAGAATTGAATTAGGTTTTTCTTATAACAATAATTGAAAAGATTCATGATGGAGTGCTCAAAATATCTCGAGAATAGTTATCTGGATGATCTCAAAAGTAATGCATAAAATGGGATTGATACCTTGGAATGGATTTCCAAATGAATGGACACTAGGGTATGGATCAGATGAGATGGTACTACTCTTATTTAAGAAAATGGTGAACACTCCTAAAATAGGGTTTGTGTTATATAGGTACTAACTAAACCAAAACTTGGATTTTAAGTGGGTGATCTGCTCAACCCATAGCAAGTCACTTTGACTAATGGATACTTGCATATGTTTCAAGGTTTCTCATTAATCTCCATAGGAATGATTTCCTCCTCAACATGATCTGTTCATTTAACTCTCCTACCCAACCTTACATAGATTGATAACTGCTTATCAATCTAGGTTTCATCAATAGCAAAATCAGTCTCCTTATAAGTATGATCATATACTTGCCATGATCATCTATTTCCTTCATCAATACTTGCCCTTGAGATCTAGCTAATCCAATCAATGCATTACCCTAGATGTTGACTTCTAGGGACAAGATACTATGCTACTAGTAATCCACATTCTACCTTGTGGTGAATCCTTGTTTAAAATCTACTCTTCTTCTCTAAGAATCAATTCTTGGTTGGGTCTACCTTCAGAGATATTAAATATAATCTTCACCAATGTGGTGTCCATATAGGATCTATCTCCCACCACATGAATAGTGCTTCTCTTGTATCAATCTTATATATACCATAATTTGGTTAGCTTTGATCCATTGACTTCACATATGTCACTCTCCCACTTCATATGACATGGTAATGATCATTTTGATCCATTGATCATATAGCTTAGGTTTCTACTTGGTTAATCATGTATTCCACACTCAATGTGATATCAAGATGATCATTATAATCCTTTGATCATATGGCTTGGTTTCCATTTGGTTAATCAAGGTCCATGATTAACTGGTGCTAAACTATTCTCTTAGAATACCATTTAGCTAAGAAAACTCCATTTCACTTCTTAACTCCAGGATACTACACATTTGATATCTTCCTAGTAATGGTTCTAATCTTCTTGTGGTATACACCTCACCTATGGTTGAGATAACTCCTCTAATCAACTTGGTATTAGATTAGTCTCTCCCTCTTCTGAAGTTTTTGAATTATACCCTAAGGTTCTATCTCAAGAGATAGGAATGATATTGGATTTGATATAGACTCCCTCCTTGTTCTGGAGATAAATAGATTTGGATCTAGAAGATTAGGAATCCAAGTCTAAGATAGATCAAGATTCAAGGTTAAGACTTATGTTGTCTTCCCTTATGCTAGGCATTGTTTCAATGATTAAGGTTCAAGAGATACCATGGTGATCATGGTAGGATTGAATATAAGGTCCTAAAGTGATGTGTTAACATATTAATTCTACCTCACAATCATCTCTTTTGTTATTATAATTATCTCTACCCAAAACAAGGTGGTTAACAAAGGTCATGTTGAAGCTTATCGCGCTTCAGTTGATGAGCTACTTCAATTTCATCAACACAAGTAAAACTTCAATCACTTTGACAAGTTTTATGTAAAAGCGTGAAAATTTCCCGGATTTTCTATGCATGATTGCAATGCACACAACTGTTTCCCCTCCATTTCTAGCCTCACATCCTGGGATGTTACACCGCCAAAGTCGGCTAGTCCGTCACATCGCATCGCACCCGAACGATCTACACGACAACATCGAGCATGAAGACGAAGAGTGTGGAGATTGAGAGGAGGTTTGAGACAATGTCGAGGTCATTGAAGAAGGCGATGCAAGCCATGGCAGCGAGTATGAGCGCCTCGTGTGCATAGGGAAAGCGCCACCTCCGCCCCGACATCACCACTTTGAAGAGACGAGTTAACGGCGGATTTACGCGACATCGATGACCATGAAGATGATGAGCATGGAGATTGAGAGGAGCTTGGAGACGATACCGAGATTATAATAGAGGTTCAAAAACAAGGACACAGAAACACTTTCAGTTCACAGAGGATGACCACACATAGATATACACTCTTGTAGTATATAAGGGAGATGCAGGCCAATTTTTTATGATTACTGAAAAAAAAACTTACAACACGAAAGTTGTGTGAAATGGTATGGTGAAGCTACTTGCCAAAGCAAATTTTAAACGGTGGAACGTGTGTGACGATTTTGACAAAATTTGGTTAAAATATTTTCAAATTTGAACACGAAATTGAAGGTTTACACCAAACAAAACACAAAACCGATAGTCATAATGGATTCACCTTATCGAGGTGCATCTTTTTTATGTAGAGCATATGTTTAAACGAACCATGGTTGTGCTAATATAAAAGGCTTAGGATGGAACAGTTTTAGGAGATTGAGCGGAAGCAAACCACACGCACCCTGACGTGCAAGATTACCTCGCTAGAGCATCTCTAGCGTCTGGCTCCATGGAAATGCCAGATTCAAGCTTATCCCTAGGTTTGGCCCGCGTGCAGGGCAAGATTTGGAGGGAGGCTAGGCTCTACGAATCACACCTGTAATGTATGATGATCCCATGTCAATATTATATTCTTCGCCTCCCGGGTCACCTCCGCTTGGGTGACTCCGTAGGACCTTGAAACCCTAGCTTAGGCTCTCCCCTCGTGCCTTCCCTGGCCACTACCGCCGCCGATGGTGGCGGCGCCCATCCCGCCAAAGGTGGAGGGCAGAGCAGCGTGCATTGGTTGTGCCTTGGAGCAAAGATTCTTGGTGCTGGGTGTATGCACCAAGTGGTCGACAGAGGAGAAGACGAGGATGGAGACAATGGCATTGCACTAGGGCGGCACGGTCGAGGCCTTGATCTTTGGCGGTCTCCGGCACGCTCACGTCAACCTGGCGTGTCCGTGGATGCATGCCCCAGAGCTACACCAGTGCGGCTGTGCATCAGCGCGTGGGCATTCTGCCTAGTAGCGCCCCTACTTTGGGCTATCGTACTGGGCCTTGGGCCTTGCCTGTTTTGATCCTCCTATAGACGCACGTACACAGGCACACAGTTTATCGATCAACAGATCGATTTGTGTGGCTCGTGTCTGCACAACGTTAGACGGTGGTGCTGAATCGACTTCTCCTTTGTAGCAGGCTGGTAGCGTGGGGCTGCCAGCTTGATCTAAATAAAGGTGGTTTGACTCTGTATCCTTCAAGCACGCCTTGATCTGGTTCATGAAGGCTTCCTTGGTCTGGACATTGACAACATCTGGTAATTTTTTTCGAAGTTTTCCATAGTTTGGCATATGGTGCTACTAGATTTCTAGAATGGAATTGATTCGGTCACGCAAGCCTCATCTTCTGCCTATGAGGCCTCATGAGGATGTGGCGCGAAGCTTCACCTTTTATCGGTGACATGGGATATGTCTACATATAGATTTTCATGAAACTGACAGAGGTGGAGAAAGTTATAAAGGCTGTGATTGGAGGTTTGTAATGGCAGAGAGGGCACTGGTTGCGATGAGGACAATGCGGCACAAGTTCTCCCTGTGTGTTAGGTGTTTGGCGACTTGCAGTAGCAGCCTTGGCAAGCGAGGGTGACAACACATGAGGACTGCATTCTTGGTGGTGCTCCTCGAGTACCGAGCCTCTAATTTCTAGGGTGAAAACCTAAGGTCTAGCCTTCATTAGTTGTACCTGGCAATGACTTTGATGAAGGCATTTTTTTAGAAATTCGGACTTTCTTCAGGGTGAAAACCTAAGATGTACGATCGGGCGACGACAACGCTTGTACATTGTTTCCTTCTTGGAGGCGTTTCCTTTGGAGAGTCTCGTTTGTAGTCCGGGCGTTGTCTTCGGTGATGGTTAGAGGCTTGTGTTGCAAGTGGTTCATCACCGCGATGGGGTCTTTGTTTTCATTTTCTCTCTTTTTTATTTTTTCTTGGATGTGTGCATCTGTGATATCTTTAGATATGTTGGTGCAGAAGCTGTGTGTAATTGGTATCTTCGCAATATTAATATATTTAGTTTATCGGGAAAAAAATTATGTGCCACGATTTTACTCTAAACTTTTGATGGTGTGTTAATTTTTATCTCATTTAACAATTTTCTCTCGCTCGGGCTGCTTGGCCAAACTTGTCCAGCTGAATTTGACGCCAAATCGGATATACACAACAGTTGTGCGTTTTCACACAGCACCCTCGGCCCGATCCGCTAACAAGCTCGACCTGCACCATGACCTGAGGCCCTGAGCACGAGCTTATTCTCACTTAGCCACACCCTAATCACCTAGTTCTCCATTTCACCGTTTTCTCTATCATGCTCGGACCTGACTAGATTGAGGGATTTAGAATCCAGAAGTTGAACATGCTTCCAATAATTGACTCTAACTCTGCATACACTCTGATATGTAGGGCTAAGCTGTCCGGACCAGTGACAAATGGTTAAATGGAATAAAACTTGACACACACCCACAAGTTTTACTGCCCAATAAAATGTGGACACACAAAATCCTAAAAAGGGAAACTGTCCCGATGCTTCACGTATGAGTTACTCGAGCTGCATAGTATGGATTTTTACACTTCAGCATGCAAATGTTCCTAGTAGCATTTCTTTCCCGGTAGGTATAATTTTGGATGCGAGAACAGTGCTACATATGGGGTTTTTTTGGCTGTGTGCAGGTTGTCCCACACGTCTATTCTATACATTAAAACTTGTATTGGACATTGTGCTACACAAGTGGCCATGCATTATCAGTCTAATGCGTTACGGACTTATGGGGCAAACGTGACGTGGGCCAACCCGTCCCCTCCTTCGCCGGCCCGCCTGCCCTATATATACCCAGCTATCAGCAGCATAGCAACTCACACCAGCTCTCGCTAGTCACAAAAGCTTGCTAGCTTACAGCAGCCATGGACGAGCTATTTCTCCTTTCCGTGCTTCTGGCGGCCGGAGCGGTGGCGCTTCTGCAGGTGCTGAAGATGGCCCTGAACCCGATGAGCGAGAGGGCGCCGCCGGGGCCGTGGAAGCTGCCTGTGATCGGCAGCATGCACCACCTGGTGAACGTGCTGCCGCACCGGGCGCTCAAGGACCTCGCCGACGCGCACGGCCCGCTGATGATGCTGCAGCTGGGGCAGACGCCGCTGGTGGTGGCATCGTCCAAGGAGACGGCGCGACTGGTGCTCAAGACCCATGACACCAACTTTGCCACGAGGCCTAAGCTCCTCGCCGGTAAGATTGTCGGCTACGAGTGGGCCGACATCCTCTTTTCCCCCTCGGGCGACTACTGGCGCAAGCTCCGCCAGCTCTGCGCCGCCGAGATCCTCAGCCCGAAGCGCGTGCTCTCATTCCGCCACATCAGGGAGGAAGAGGTGGGGATGCGGGTGGAGCAGATCCGCGCGGCGGGGCCGTTGACGCCGGTGAACCTGACCGTAATGTTCCACAGCATTACCAACAACATCGTTGCACGGGCGGCGTTTGGGAAGAAGCGGAAGAATGCGGCCGAGTTCATGTCCGCCATTAAGTCCTGCGTGGGCCTGGCCAGCGGCTTCAACATCCCCGACCTTTTCCCGATGAAGAAGCTGCAGGGGCAGATCCGTGAGGCGTTCAAGGGCAGGACCGTGGTGACAGAGGCCGACCTGCAGGCGAGCGACCTCCGGTACCTGAATATGGTGATCAAGGAGGTGCTCCGGCTGCACCCGCCGGCGCCGCTGCTGACGCCTCGGGAGAGCATTGATGTGTGCGAGCTCGAAGGGTACACGATCCCGGCCAAGTCGCGCGTGGTGATTAACGCGTGGGCCATCGGGAGGGACCCCAAGTACTGGGACGCCGCCGAGGAGTTCAAACCGGAGAGGTTCGAGGACGGCACCCTGGACTTCACCGGCAGCAACTACGAGTACCTCCCGTTCGGCTCCGGCCGCAGGATGTGCCCTGGGTTCAACTACGGCCTTTCCAGCATGGAGCTCGCCCTCGTCTGCATGCTCTACCACTTCGACTGGTCGCTCCCGGAGAGCGTCACCGAGCTGGACATGGAGGAGGCTCCTGGCCTCGGCGTGCGCCGCCTCACGCCACTGGTGCTCCTCGCCACGCCCTTCGTCCCTGTCCGCATCCCCGTCGTCGCGCCGTAGCTAATTAAGCTACGTCGTCTTGTTTGCATGCTGGCTATATATCGTGCACCTGCCCCAGCTGCCCACGCATGCGTGATGTGGTGGGTGTTACCTCCAATCCTCCATTATGGTGTATTTGCTACTATTTGCTTCTTCCTACTGTATTTGCTACTATTTGCTATAATATGAATCATATGATGCTGCATTTTCTGGTTCTGGTCATGCATGGTCACATAGGATATGATGCCCCACCACACGTTATTAACCTGATCCTTACACTCATGGAGTTCCTGTCACGTGGGATGTGAAGCCCGATCACATTATTTTCTTTCTGAGAGTACGCCAAAATGGTTACAAGAAGTTTACCTTGTCAGTGGCAGCAAACAGCAGGAACAACGCGGCTATGAGCTCATGTCCCTGTTCCGGTGATGTCGTGTACCTCCATCTTTCAGGCCACGCGCTATTGTCCACGAAGAGACGGTGATGGTGACTACAAGACCGTGGTGGCGTGTGTTGGTGGGCGGCGAAGCTTGGTGGTGGTGCTTCGTTGTGCCAGGGTTTTTTTGTGGGCAGGGGTCGGGAGAAATCCTTGTCGCCTTGTCTGACCAAGACACGGTGCCGCCATTAGTGGCACAATTTCTTCCTGAAGGGCATCTTGGGAACCCTCAGTCTACTTTACTCTGAGTGTCGGGGGAAACCCTAGGACCAAGTGGTTCGGGCAGCTGCGCCGTGTTGACGGTGCTTTCCTTCTTGAAGGGCCTGCTTGGTTCTGGGCGCTTTGGGGCACTTGAAGCGTGGTGGGACAAGTCGGAGGGCGCAGCGGTTGTGGGTCTTCATCACTTAGTCAATTCGTCATTGCCTTTATTTCTTTTCTTTTGGGCATGTTTTTGTTATCGCCCCAGCATTTTCGTTGGTTTGAACTATTGTATCGTCGGTGTGATAGCTATATTAATATAGCAGGCCAAAAGCCTGGGGCTTACGCACAACACCAGACAACACACACTACCGAAAAACTGGGCGCTGTCGTGGAGGAATACTCTACCGTGTGTCCACCTGGCACGAAACATGGCAGAGGTAGTCTCTGCTGTGTTCCGTGCTAGGCTGACACACGGAAGAGTTTTCAGCATGATGGATCAGAAAATCGACACATAGCCAGAGTTCTGACCACGGCAGCGATCCCACACAACACATGACAAAGATAGGACACGGCAAACATCCCAGCAGGCACACATCTAAGTTTCAGCGCACGACAGTCCTTTAATAGGCCATGATCTAGCTACCTACCTTCTAACCTATGACCAAGGATAAAATACCACTACAAGGAGACACATAAACTAGAATTAGTAAGGATACAAAGGCAATCAGTTACATATGGAGATGGCGATGCATAGAGTCCGGTGGAGGAGAAAACAGTGCCCTTGGTGAGCCGTGACATCGATCCTGGGCGTGGATCACCGCGTGCACCAGTACACGTTCGAGACGTCTGTGGCGTAGAATATGGTACCACGACTACTGGATTAGACGGAACTAGGCGTGGCGCCGCGGACCCTAGGGTTAGGGTTTAGCTTTCAGATAGGTCATACTGGTGGATCTCATCGCAAGACACAAGGAGAAGATAGGTCATGCGGCGACGCAACGCTGATTGGAGTCATATTAATAAGGAATTATTTGAATTAACCTAATTGATTGGTTAGAGCATAACAGAGGTGGGGAATTTTTTTTTCAATTAACCTAATCGATTAAGTAAAAAAAACTAATGAGTCGTATACTACACCAAAAAAAAGATAGTATATAGCCATTGATGGGAAATGCTCGAGGAGAATATGGTGAGCCTTTGTGGCGCTTGGGGAGCCCTATGCCTCCACACCGCTCCAATGGAGAGTAGTATCCGTAAGGGTGTGAACTACAGGATACATCATCATCTCCATGTCCCTTGGTACGGTTATTTCTTTACCCCGAGCTCTTTTATAGGCAACATCCATGTCCTTTCAATGGGTGCGCACCTCTTTCACAAACGTGGAGGAGTGCCTTTTTCTTTTCTATTTTTTCTATTTTTGGGACTAGGAATCCCTTGGAAATTTTCTTGCATCACTGATATAGAAATTAAAATAACAAACACTGAATCATGCTCATCAGCGTCTAAAGTTTTTAGCATCGAGAACTGCAACATTTGATATCAGCTCTGCATGAATAAACAAGGACCTAAAGTCAATAGCAACATGCACACTTCACTTAGGTAATAGGTAATGAATATTGATTGCTAAAATGCCTTGGCTCAAAGGGGATTGACTTTACGCAAGTAATTTCTACTTCATGCATAAAGGCTAGCAAGAGGAGAATTTTGAACTCTAAAAACACGCAACCTTGTTCAATCAGCATAGTTCGTTTTTTCCAAAATGTGCAAAACATTTAAAGGTCTCATAACATGAAGAATATTTAGAACTACTACTGAATGAAACAATTCCAAGACTCCATAATCCAACAATAAAAAAACAATACACCAAAGAGTTATAGCAATCATATCTTCTTTCTTGTAGATATTGCCTCCCTTTCATCAGCACAAGCTTTGCTTATAGCAATCATAATGCATGTAGCAGTCATATTTTCCAACATGATTAGATTCCCGTGTGAGACTGCTAGTGTACCAATATTTTTAGTGCATGTAAACAAATATTTATAACCAACATTGTATCAATAGAAGCTTTCCTTTGACACGGTCAGATAAATTATTTAGATTAGAAGACGGAGAAAGGTGGGATTACAACAATGATTTTGTTCATTTATATTTAGCAACTAAATATTATAATTTGAGTCTTACAAAGGCCAAATATGAAACATATTGAATATTCTCACATAGATATCCCTTTCAGTTTCAAAAAAGTCCAATTTATTCTCAAACAGTCCAACCTCTTGGCTTGCAGATAAAACAAGAGGATATGTGTGGTGCACATTAAAAAGGAATAGTTTCGTACCAAGAAACTTTATTATTATAGAGCCAAATCAATGGAAACCCATTATTCATCAGTAAACTCGATGTTTGACACGAGAAATAATAAAAGATAGACAAATATTACCTCTCTACGCGCCAGGGGAAATGTAAATATGCATGAATGGCCTCTCGTCATCAGCGTCGCAGCGAGCTCCGTCGGTCACGCTTCGACGGCCGGTGCTTGGCGACATCAGTCTTCAAGTTTTGGGGCGCGCTCTGCACGACAGCACACTCGCGTGTCCTCGGCGCTACGCGTAGCTGCCATCACCCGATGCTTGAAGGGAGTATATATCCACGCGTTTGGGCTACAGGCATATCGATCTGCATTTGACATGTACATGAAACTATTTGATATCCAAGTATACAGATATTAGATGAAGGAAGAAGTGAGTTTCAGTCGCATGCATGGCTTGTATGCCCGCGGCGGCCGGCATCTCTTGCAGCCATCGCAGGTATCGGAAAGGAACCAGTTCGACGGCGCACGAGGCGGATGATCATCAGCCTCCTTTTATAGAGCCGGCATACTGCCGACGTGCAGCTAGCACATCCAGCGCGTATCGGAGCGGCCGTTCGTCGTCGGCCGGGGCGTACGCCTATACGACAGGTGAGTGCATGCATGTAGATTCCTCGCCAACAAGAGAAAACCTTGCAAGTGCATGGCCTTCTGTACGGATCGCTAGCCAGCCAGTGGCTAGCTTGCTAGCTCATGAAGGCATTGTGCACACGCGCGCGCGCCCGGACGGATCCGGACGAGCGCCGCCACCGACGAGCCGGCACGGCACTATCCCGCGGACTTCACCTGCCGATGGTGATGACGATTAAGAGGTTGGCCGCTAGCGTGGCCATGGTATGTTTGGTCGCAAACATTGCCAGCGATCCGGCATGGCCACGCTTAGCCGCGCGCCCCGCAGTGGCCGGCGAGCCCCGGCCCGTCGATGACGGTGTCGTGTGCTCCGGCTAAATGCTGAAGACAGCCGAGGCCGACGTCATGGTCGAGCCGTGTCCGTCGTCCTTGATGCCGAAGCTTGGTGACGGCACCCTATTGCATGTGTATGTGCTCAGCGCGTCGGCGCCGCCCGCAGCTGCATGCCGCCGCTGAGTTGGGCGCGCCGTCCACTGCCCCCGGCCGGCTTACTCCCCGGTCCCCTCTCTTGGTTCTCCTCCCTCTTTGTTCAGCTGCTGCCCACTCTCCTTTTATAGACGATCGAGTGTCTATCACCAACAGATAGCAGCGCCCCGCACGGGCGCCGTTGCGGAGCTGTACCGGTACATCAGCTCTCCCGGTGCCGATCGAGCGGCCGAGTATGCCGCAGGGTCGCGGAACGACGCCCGAGCGATAGACGCGAGCCCAGCGCTGGGTCGCGTACGAGCTTGTTGGCTGGGTCGCGTACGTCATGGTCGAGCCGTGTCCGTCGTCCTTGATCAAACGCCTGCTAGCTAGCTGGCTCTCCTTGCATGCATATATATACACCAATATATCACGCGATTTTGGCGTACTGAGTACAAAATCACGTCGAACACTCGACAATTAGAATAGAAAAAACGAGTCACTAGAAAAAGCTCATGATAATATAAAAACCATTATGTTAACAAAGAGATAAAAATGAATAAAGAAATAATAGTATGGAATGCCACAGTAACGATTTAAGTAAATAAATCATTGGTAGACACCATAGCAGCAGTGACACCGATAGATGAAACGGTGCGCACTCACGGGTCCCGGCAGCATCGTTGTACTTTTTTGCAATGTCGTCTAAGTACTCATCAGCTTCATGCTTGAGTGCAGCGGCCTTTTCGGGCGAGGCACTGGCGGCCTCCTTCAGTTTACCAGTAGCAGCCGCAGAATATCTTGCGGCCGTGGCTTGATTCTTGCAAAACTGATTGCACTTTAGGGTGCAAGCATCCTTTTCTCCCTTGTAGCGTTGGATACATTATAGTCAAAGTAGCATCCTCAAGAGTGTGAACTTGGGGATACATTATCGCAGCTGAGTGCGTCATTTTGGCACATGAGCTCCATGGAGCCCTTTATTTAAACCTTAAAAAAATTCAAATTTCAAAGCCTCAAAAAAATACTTAGATGTTGCCAACTGTATACACTATGTTCCTGCAAATTTACAATTCGAAATACCTTGTATTATGTCATCGGCAAAAATAACAAGAAAACAGATCTCGGAGCATGAACAGTTTGACTTTTTTTTTCTTCCAAAATTTGTCTAATTTGTCTTTTTTCTTGAGCCTACGTAGCAAGGTATTTCGTATTAAAAAATTTCACGATCATAGTGTATACATTTGGCAACATCAAGATATTATTTTTGAATTTTTTTGAAGCTTTAAAATTTGAATTTCTGGATATTTAAAAAACCGGGCTCCAGGGAGCCCGGGACCTAATAGCATTTTACCTACATTATCGTCTCTATGTATGCCTCAGTTATTTTACCTGAGCTCGTTTACACTCCTCTAAGCGACATCCGTATGCTTTCATCGGGTGCCCACCTTCTTTCACAAACTTGGAGGTGTGCTTTTAATTTTCTTTCTTTTTTCTTTTTTGAGACTAAGAATACCTTTAAAGTTTACTTGCATCAATAATATAAAAAATGAAATAACAAGCACTAAATCATGCTCATCAGAGTCTCAAGTTTTTAGCATGGAGAACTCCAACATTTAATATCATCTCTTCATGAATAAACATAGACACAAAGCAATAGTAAATCGGACCCTAAAGTCAATAGCAACATGTACACTTCACTTAGGTAATAGGTAATGAATATTGATTGCTAAAAAGCTTTGGCTCAAAGAGGGTTGACTTTGCACTAGTAATTTCTTCTTCCTTGTATCTATTGTCTCCCTCGGCACAAGCTTTGCTTATAGCAATCATAATGCATGTCGGACTCATTTTTTCCAACATGATTAGATTCCCACGTGAGGCTAGTGTACCAATATTTTGAATGCAGGTAAACAAATGTTTATAACCAACACTGTATAAATACAAGCTTTGCTTTGACGCGGACACATAAATTATTGACTAGAAGAGGGAGAAAGGTGGGGATTAAAACAATGATTTTGTTATTCCATATTTAGCAACTAAATATTATAATTTGAGTCTTATAGAGACCAAATATAGCGAGAAAGAGCACCCCCATCACCTTACGTGCAGACATCACTTGTATGTTGTGTGTTATGGTGTGGCACTGGGTGCGCTATATTTATAGAATCTGAGGGAGACAAGTCCAATTTGCCTCAGAAACTTGTCCCAGAGTTCATTTTTCACCCGTAAACTCTTGTTTTGTTCAATCATCAACCCTGAATTATATAAACCGTTTAGAATTACCGCTTTCACTGTTTGGCCTAGTTTTGAGCCGTACGTGTATTAGGGCAAGTTATCGGATCTGTTTCATGTGCATACGTGTATGAGGAAGCTACACAAATACATGTATTTTGTACAAAATGATGTGTTGCTATATGGCAAAAAAAATTACGTGCCAAAACTAGGTCAAACGGAGAAAGGGGTAAAACGGTTTACATAATTTGGGGAAGATATATAGAACCAAATAAGAGCTTAGGGCTGTAAACCAAACTTAGAGGCATGTTTAGAGGAGGTAAATTGGACTACTCTCAATCTGAGGAAAAAAAATGGAAGGAACTGCATCACTTGCCATGTACGAGTGCATAACGTGACATTTTTTTAGTGAATGGTAGAGCCAAAGGTGACGACAATGCAATAATATATAGTGTACCTTTGCTCTCATTTGTCAGAAACAAACAGCAGTGTGCAGAGTCAATCGCTGGACCACATACTTCTATCATGTTATGCTTGCCCAATCCGATTCTTAGCACCCAACATAACCACAACATACCAGAATACTTCTGGTAGAAACTTCATTGTCATTCTTTTGAAATATAAATTATTCAACATTTTCACTAAATGTATTATATTTAGGTATTATCTTAGGGAAAATTCTAGCAGTGTTATGTATACCTTTCGTAAGGCGGAAATGAACCTCGACGTTGCTGGTAATAAAAAATCTGCTTCTTTCATTAAGTTTTCAGATTCTTATATTTCTTCTAATTTGAATAGCGTAGGCATTTTTTTAGGTAGTCATTCTAGAGATATTGCTGTTTCGGCTAATGTCTTGAGACATTTGGAATATGAACGTTTAACCGTCATACCAAAAGTTTCGACTGGGGCTGAGACTACTCCCTTAGAGGATGAAGAGGATGAGACTAATGGTCATCTCCTTTCCTCTCTCGTTGGGAGTATTTCGGAGGTTGATTTAGAACAGCCGGGACTTAGTTCATTTTATGATCTAAAAGCATCCCGACGTAATTCTAAATCTTCCGCTGAAAAGAAATCCCGTAAGGGTGGTAAGGCTCAAAAATCAAGAAAAGTTTCACAATGAATGGCATGTTCAGGAATAGCAGAGGTCTTGGTGACTTGGCTAAACATTCTTACTGTGCCGATTGTTGTAAAGATTACAATCTTGATTTTTTAGCTTTGTCTAAAACGAGGCGGCGGAATTATTCACAAAGTCTTCTTGACCGTTTATCCGGCGGAATTGACTTTCAGTGGTTCTCTCGCCCCCCACGTGGTCGGTCTGGTGGCATGCTCGTCGGCGTCAGATCAGATACAATGGAGGTTTTGACCAGTTCGGATGGTGAATATCATATTAAGCTCACTATCCGTAACAAGGTAGATAACTTCATTTGGGATCTGGTTGCGGTTTATGGAGCGGCTCAAGACGCGTTTAAGGCTGACTTTTTACGTGAACTGGTTAATCTGGCAAAGGATAATCCACACCCGATTATTATCGGTGGGGATTTTAATTTGCTTAGATTCCGTCACGAGAAAAGTAAAGGCCATTTTAGCGAGCACTGGCCTTTCTTGTTTAATGCGGTCATTGACAGCTTAGACTTGAGAGAGGTGGCAATGACGGGTCGACAGTTTACGTGGGCCAACTCCCTTCCGGAGCCTACATACGAAAAACTAGACCGCGTGTTAATGGATTCCGAGTGGGAAGATAAATTCCCCATGGTATCTGTACGCGCACTAGAACGTATTGAGAAACTGTCTGATCATGCTTCCATTCTTATTACCACTGGGACACCCAGTCCGTTGCTTAAACGCCCATTCAAGTTCGAACTCGGATGGTTGCAGCGGGACGGCTTCCATGATATGGTTAAGAGAGTTTGGGAACGACCAGTGTCGGGCAACAATCCGATTTTAAGGTGGAATAACAAGATTCGCGCTATGCGCAAACACCTCTCCGGTTGGGCTAGACATGTTGCTGGTATTCTCAAAAAGGAGAAGCTACGTTTATCGTCTACTATTGATAGCCTTGAGGTCTTGGCTGAAGTGAGACCACTGTCTGCACAGGAGATTGAGCTGAAAAGCCAATCAAATGCGCAAATTGCTAGTCTCCTTCGCGAGGAGGAACTCAAATGGTACCAAAGATCCAAAGCTCAGTTTATCCTTGAGGGAGATTCCAATACAAGATACTTCCACGGTATTGCCAATGGCAGACATCGGAAGAAACGTATTCACTCTCTCGTTCAGGATGATGGGCGGATTGAAGGACATGAGAATCTTAAGGCCTATATTACAAATTATTACAAGAATCTGTTTGGGGAACCGGAAGAAAGTTCCTTTTCTCTTGATGAAACCCAAACAGATGATATCCCCCAGGTGTCTATGGAGGAAAATGGTTTTCTTACTGAACCTTATTCTGAGGAAGAGGTCATGAAAGCTATTTTTCTAATGGAACATAATAAAGCACCGGGTCCGGATGGTTTTCCTGCAGAGTTTTATCAAACTTTTTGGGATACCATTAAATCGGATCTTCTAGATCTGTTCAACGTGCTTCACGATGGACAGCTAGAGTTATTTCATCTTAATTTTGGTGAGGTTATCTTGTTACCCAAGGTTAATCAGGCAGAAAGGATTCAACAATTTAGACCTATCTGTCTTTTAAACGTAAGTTTCAAGATATTCACGAAGGTGGCCACCATTAGACTTAATACGGTGGCTGATCATGTGGTTCGACCTTCGCAAACTGCTTTTATGCAAGGAAGGAACATCCTCGATGGAGTTGTCATCTTGCACTAAGCGGTTCACGAACTCCATACCAAAAAGTTGAATGGGGTAATTTTAAAATTAGATTTCGAAAAGGCCTATGATAAGGTCAAGTGGTCTTTCCTTCAACAAACTCTAAGGATGAAAGGTTTTTCTCCTGAGTGGCGCGCTCTAATTAATAATTTCGCGTCCGGAGGTAGTGTGGCCATCAGAGTCAATGATGACACTGGCCGCTATTTTCAGACTAGAAAGGGGCTCCGGCAAGGTGATCCTTTATCACCTATGTTATTCAATATTGTAGCCGATATGCTCGCTATATTGATTGAACGTGCTAAGGCGGACGGTCAAATTGAAGGAGTGATTCCTCATCTTGTTGATGGTGGTTTATCGATCCTTCAATATGCCGACGATACAATTCTTTTTTTGGAACATGACTTGGAGAAAGCTCGGAACCTCAAATTAATTTTGGCGGCTTTTGAGCAGCTCTCTGGTCTAAAGATAAACTTCCATAAGAGTGAATTGTTTTGCTTTGGAGATGCTCAGGACGCAGCTAGCAGCTATGCCGAGTTGTTTGGCTGTGGGCAAGGGCAATTTCCTATTCGGTATTTAGGCATTCCGATTCATTATCGGAGATTGACTATTGCCGAATGGAAAGCTGTCGAGGAGAGACTCCAAAAACGTCTAAGTAGTTGGAAAGGCAAATTATTATCTCTGGGAGGAAGATTGGTCCTCATTAACTCAGTACTTTCTAATATGGTACTGTATATGATATCCTTCTTTCTTCTGCCTAAAGGAGTCTTGCAAAAACTCGATTATTATCGATCTAGATTCTTTTGGCAAGGGGATAGTGAGAAAAAGAAGTATCGACTGGTTAAATGGAGTGTGGTCTGCAAACCAAAGGACCAAGGTGGGCTAGGAATTCATGACCTTCAAGTCAAAAATTCCGCCTTACTAGGTAAGTGGCTCTTCAAGCTGCTTACCGAAGATGGTGTGTGGCAGACCCTTCTTAAGAGGAAGTATATTGGCTTGAAACCGCTGTCCCAAGTTGTCTGGAAACCTGGGGACTCGCATTTTTGGGCTGGCCTTATGGCATCGAAGAAATTTTTCTCCCCTTATGGTACTTTCTCTATTAATGACGGATCGCAGATACGGTTTTGGGAGGACACCTGGTTGGATAATGTCCCGTTACGAGACCGGTATCCTGCTTTGTATAGTATAGTTCGGTTTAAAAGTGATACCATTGCTACGGTAATGGCAACCTCACCGCCGGCTGTATCGTTTAGACGAGTCCTATTGGGTAATAGGTTAGCTGATTGGACTACCTTACAACAGCGTTTGGAGTCCATTCAGTTGTCCCCAGGTCCAGATGAATTCCGGTGGAATCTCCACTCAAATGGGACCTTCTCGGTAGACTCTCTCTACAAAGCAATTATGCAATCCGATATTCCAGTTGATAATAACAAGAAGATTTGGAAGATGAAGATACCGCTAAAAAATAAAATTTTTGCCTGGTATCTACGTCGGGGAGTGATCCTAACCAAAGACAACCTTGCTAGGCGTAATTGGCATGGAAGCAAAATGTGTGTGTTCTGTCAGCAAGACGAGACTATAAAACACCTTTTCTTCCAATGCCGCTTTGCCAGATCTATATGGTCAATCATCCAAGCTGCTTCCAGCCTGTACCATCCGACTAGTGTTGCCAATGTTTTTGGGAATTGGCTTCATGGTATCGATCTCAGGTTTAGAACGCTACTTAGGGTGGGAGCGATAGCCGTTATCTGGTCGCTTTGGCTATGTAGAAATGACAAAGTTTTTGATGATAAAAATTGTTCTATTCTGCAGGTTATTTACAGATGTACCGCTACGCTCCGTTTGTGGTCACCTCTTCAGCGGCTGGAGAACAGAGACCTGTTTACGGAGGTCTGTACACGACTGGAGGCTACGGCGAGGGATATTTTTTCCCCACATGGGTGGCCGCATAATCTGAGGATTGGTCCTGCTCCAGTTACTTAGGCGATTTACAATTGCTCGCAACGATATGTATTTTGCCTTTATTTTTGAACCATGAACTGCTGGACGGCTGTGTGCATCTTGTTATGCAGAGGCCGGGTTGTAATTGCTGAACTCAGTAATAAAAGCCCTTTATCTAAAAAAAAGTATACCTTTCGTAGAAAACATACTCTTAGAAAATGTTACATCACGAGATATTATTATAGTATTAATATGCAAATAAGGTATTAGATTGAATTACTAAAAATATACAACCAGTGTTCCGTTGAGCATTACCTAGAAATACACAATCCACTGTCGAGATTGTATTTCTTTAGGATTGGTATTTGATCTTTGCAAGCATCCTAAGTGCACAAGTAAAAAATTGATGGGTTTGTCCGAACCCACTCCTCATAAGGAGTTATCTTTTTCGATTTTGATTGGATATCTATTTGGAACATGCCTCCCAGCACACCTTTGATAGACTATAATAAGAAATTCACCAAATCAGTCAAGTCAACGTGCAAGCCAACATGCAGTTTTTTCTCTTGGCATTCTGTGTGATTGGGGTGAGTAGGGAGGTTTCCTCTTATAAATAAAATTAAATTTTACAAAAAAATCTTCAAATATTTTGGAAAAATATTCGTCACTGCGATCTAACCAAGGGCACTTTATCTTTCTCTCTAGTTGAATTTCTCCTTAGACTTCATAAACAAGTTCAGCGACAAAATAGTCTAAAGCCTCATTTTTGATCTGCAACAACACAAAGCTACATATAAAACTTAACACATGAGACGTCCTCACCTAAGGGACTGAGCCACCGCAGCCCACACATCTTCGTTCATCACCAATAGGTCCTCGTCTCCTCTGTTTCTCGCTCAGGCGATGGGAGGGGGTGGGGACCTTGGACCTACACTTGGCGCTTGGATTGGTTGAAGAGTTCAACAGCGACGACTTTAGCTCTAGGGCACTTGTTTTAAGGGATATGTGCACGGAGACTTCCGTGTTGTTATCGACATAGTCAGGCTAGCTCCTATAGGGAGCGGCAACAGTGGCATGTCAGCGGCTTGTTCTGGTTGCTACAGTAGTTATATGGTCCAAGTATCTCAATGCAATTTTTATTAGTTTGGATGCTTGGTACTCTCGTCAAATTTTATAACAGATTCGTGTCCTTATCGTAAAAAATAAATAAGATAGCAAAATCAAGTTCTAAGGTTAAATTCTTAAAGAAGCTAAAGAGTATCTAGCAAAAGTTTACCAAAAAAAGTGTGCGAGGGAGATGACCAACAGCGCAACAGATGGTCGATTTATGATCACAACTCATGTTGCGCAACAGGACTAGTTCGACCAAACAAAATATTACTACTCCCTCCGACCCATAATACTCTTCTCTAATATAGATGTATCTAGACACACTTTAGTGGTAGATACATCCGTATTAACGAAGAGTAATATGGGTCGGAGGGAGTATGTCTAATGTAATGATATACTGTATACAAGTACTTCGTTTCCAGCGCAGAGAAGATATGTTTTCATCGTCTAGAGAATCGTTCAGAGAGGGTTTCGTTGCGGATGGTTCAATGAACCCAGCTTCAGAACACGGACGGACATGCACCAAGACGGGCAGGGAAATCAGTAGTTCAGAACCCCACTCCGGTTACGGTCAAATGCTTATTTTCTCCTCCTTCTTTCTTTACAAAAAGTCCACTAATTTCTTTTCAAAAGAAAGCAAATTTGCGCGTGTAATGTTTCCTGAGAGGCCATTAATCGACTAAATCAATTCAGAAAACCCACCGGCCACCGCGGCCCTCGCCCGTTCGCTTCCGCGGTTCCGCCCTCCACCTCTGCCACGCGGGAGGAAGAAGACGACTTCCATTCCCGTCGTGGCAGAGCAAGCCGAGGGAATATGCGGCGCTGTGCGTGTGCAAGCACCCCCAGTGACTCGTCGGCAATGAGCTGTAGATATGGTCTCCGGCCTTGCCTGGCCGCCGCCGGTCGCCGTCGGATCGGAGCCGCTTCAAATCCATGGCTTTTTTTACGATTTCTTTCCAGCGGTTCCTCCTTAGTCCCTTGCCACGCCGCCCCCTACCTGAACCCTCTTTAAAACCCGCCACCGACTGCTGATCTCACACAAGCTCCTCGCTTTCTTCCCCTGCCGGCCGGAGACTAACAGTAAGAGGCAGCAGGAGCGAGCTCGCGAGAGGAGGATGGCGGGGCTGGCGGTGAAGGCGGGGAGCAGGCCGCCGTGGCTGGGGCTGGGGGCGGCGGTGTGGGTGCAGGCGTCGGCGGGGACCAGCTCCGCCTTCGCGCTCTACTCGCACGCGCTCAAGGTCGCGCTCGGCGCCGACCAGAGCCAAATCGCGCTGCTCGGGGTCGCCTGCAACGTCGGGGACAGCCTCGGCCTGCTGCCCGGCGTCGTCTGCAACAAGCTCCACCCGGCCCTGCTCCTGCTCGTGGCCGCCGCTTCCGGCTTGCTCGGATACGGCGCCACCTGGCTCGCCGTCTCCGGCATCGCGCCCGCGCTGCCCTACTGGCTGGTGAGCACTCAGATCTCCTCACTGTTTGAATCCTTGATCTAGGTCGTGGAATGGTGCTTCGAACTTGGAAACTTGGAATTGCTCTGCTGGATTGTAGTAGTGTAAATTATTCAGGGGGAAAGGCATTTTATCCATTTGTAATAGAGGGGACCAGCTAAACAAATGAGATTCCAGAAACTGAAATTTATTTTAATGTTAGCAAACAAGTAAGCACTAGTTTGGCTTCATTTGCCGGCAATATGCACATAGCCACATATTTAGAGCTGCTTACCTAATTTTTACCTGAAAGATTGGCATTACTAGGCTACCTTCTTTTGTGGCAATATTTTCCTTTGATCGTATAGCGTAAATTTACTAGTGGTAATCTCTGTTTTCACATTTATTACAGATATGGATTGCATTATGCATCGCTTCAAACAGTGGTGCGTGGATGTCGACCGCCGTTTTAGTAACCAACATGAGGAACTTCCCACTCAGCAGAGGTGCTGTTGCTGGCATCCTCAAAGGCTACTCTGGTTTAAGTGCAGCTGTCTACACTGCAATTTACACCGGCGCCCTCCACGGTTCAGCTGCAAATCTCTTGCTTTTTCTCACTCTGGGGGTTGCTACCGTCTGTCTTCTGGCAATGTACTTTGTGAGGCCTTGTGAGCCTTCCCTGGTGGAGAATTCCTCAGAGCGAGTGCACTTCCTTTTCGTGCAAATCAGCAGTGCTCTTCTTGGGGTTTATCTTGTTGCTGCTACAACATTGGATAGTTTTGTGACTATTACCCCCGCTTTGAACTATTCCCTGCTTGCTATTATGGTCATTCTCATTCTTGCACCGATAGCAATACCCGTGAAAATGACATTGTTTCGAAGTAACCGAAGGAAAGGCTCTTCTTCCACTGATAACGATCATACAGAACCATTTATTCTGCCTTCTTCCACTGAACCAAACTTGGGCAATACTGAAGATGAGGATGCTGCAGATATTGACATTCTCTTAGCTGAGGGTGAAGGAGCTGTAAAACAGAAGAGAAAGAAACCGAGAAGGGGAGAGGACTTCAGGTTCCGTGAAGCTCTCCTAAAGGCAGATTTCTGGCTGCTCTTTGGAGTATTTTTTATAGGTGTTGGATCTGGAGCTACCGTTCTTAACAATCTAGCACAAATTGGAATTGCAGCAGGTGCTGTTGACACAACTATAGCAGTCTCTCTCTTCAGTTTGGGCAACTTCTTTGGCCGCTTAGGAGGTGGTGCTGTTTCTGATTATCTTGTCAGGTAATAGAATCTCTTATTTATGCAAAATAACATGTACTTTCATTTACCTGTCCAAGCACCACTTGGTTTACATAGTTGATCTGCCAATTTCATGGGGTTTTATTATTTATTTATTTTGTTCTTTTAGACAAGTGTGGCATGCCATGTTAGCTATGTGACCATAGATCATCCAATAAAAACATATGTCCTCTGCTATTTTCCTAATAGAATCATTAAAGCCTCCAATCCAGTTTCAGCTTACAAACTAATAAGAACGGTCCATCATTCTTCTCTCTTTGTCAGCTAAATAGCTGATTTTTATATATAAAAAGGAACACATTATCCCTGCCACGGATTATGGGCTGCTTCTCTAACTGAATTATTAAAGCTTCCATTCGAGCTTCAAATCACCAGCCAATAAATAATGGGTGACAATATTTCGCTCATTTATAGTTGGAACAGTTTTTCCAAACCATTTAAAGCTTGAAGAGTAAAGAAGGTTCCCAGTCCCTACTATGTAATATGAAATATAAATATTCAATCAGAATGTTTCTTGTTTGGATGCAGTGCCTTGCACGGTTGAATGCTCATGTTCTGAAATTGATACACTCATCCTGCAGCTAGCTAAGCAAAGCTTTTTTTCCAGGTCAAGGACAATTCCACGGACAGTATTGATCATAGGCACCCACCTGGTGATGATAATCAATTACCTAGTCTTTGCGTTGGGACTCTATGCTACGCTCTACATCTCCGTAGCCATACTTGGCATCTGCTATGGTGTCCATTTCTCGGTGATGGTGTCGACTTCATCGGAGCTGTTCGGACTGAAGCAGTTTGGGAAGATCTACAATTTCATCTTGCTGGCGAACCCGCTCGGCGCGCTCGTGTTCAGCAGTCTTGCAGGGTATGTCTATGATCTTGAAGCGGCAAAACAGCACAGTGCCGGAGCAGTGGTGGGCTCTGATAATGTCACAGTATGCTACGGGCCCAGCTGTTTCAGGCTCACGTTCTGTGTTCTGTCGGGAATGGCCTGCTTGGGAACGTTACTGGGTGTGGTTCTGACCGTGAGGATCCGACCGGTGTATCAGAAGCTCTATGCAGGTGGACCCGGGAGCCAACCCAGGAGCTCTGCACATTGACGACCGTTGACTGGCTCTGGTAATGTATTGTACTTGTTATGTGCACGGGTTTATTTTAAATTTTATTTTATTGGGTACTCTGTATTGCGATTTTTGGGACCTGGTTCTTGACAAGCTCAGTCTTGGTCTCTGTATATGGTGAGGAATGAGATATGGTATTTTTTGGAGTTTCTGGTTGATCCGCTGGAGCATGAACCCGAGGATATAAATATAATACATGAGATGAACCGTTTGTATGCAATATCAATTTTCGATTTTTCTTGTGCACCTAGGATCATGTTTTGTTAGAATGGCGTTTTATATTCTAAGAAACCAACCATCCGATCGCACTGAATGGCTTCTCAGACTTATTCACTTATAAAAGAGCTTATTTGTAACTGAAATTCTTCTTAGTCGAAAGCAAGTGCTCCTATATTTTTAAGTGTTTTGAGTGCAACAACAAGTATGTAGTTCTGGAGACTAAGATTGGATGTCACATTGGTAGCTGTTCCTACTTCCTACCAGTTCTTGACTGCAACTGTAGAAAAGGGTGTGCTAAGGCTAGAAGGAACTAGTTTGTTTAGGTGCAGGAGACCAAGTTCTGGTAGGAGGAGAGATTCGGAGCCGACACCATCTATAATTCCTCTTTTAACCATTAGCAAGTACCTGACGCCAAGCTCATCTCCAGGTGATCATAGTACCCATTAGATTATAATAATATTACAAAAAAAATGGGAGTCAGTACCAACAAAGAGTGGTTTCGGAGAGTGGTGATGTTGTATAGCTATCTGCAGTGTTTGAATTAATTGATTAATGAGTGTATTTATGTGAAATCTGGAAATTTCAACAAGGCATTTGTGAACCGGCATGGCCAAAAACCAGAAATTGGGCTAAGTTGGGGACATATTTGGTAGCGATTGGTGTATATTTTAATTAGTTTTTGCAATATGGGACTATGAGTGTATATCTTGACGCATTGCTTCACAATGTTCAATCTAAAGGTAGGAATGATACATACTAGATCCAAGGATTATGCCAAGTCCCTACTGATCGTACTTTCGCTAGAAATCTGTCAAAATTGCTGCACATTCTTCATTATTTTGACTCCATAAACATTAGTCAGAATGTCTCCAAAGAAAGTTCCGGTATGAAATGGGAGGATTAGCCAAGGTGGGATACATGATGCAGTGTATACACAAAAATCTGATCAAAGCTCTTTAATATTTTGTTGTATACAATATAGCCCAAATACATCTAAAATTTCCATGTTGCTTTCCTGTAGCAATTCTCATTGACATGAAAAACATAATCCCCATTCTCTTGCCTTTAATAGTGGTGCTAAATGGCTAGTTTTGAATCTTACTTTCTTCATGTGTTTTTAGGTGGTTAGCACATAGGACTGTAGGCTACTGATTGAATTTGGTGTGATTAGGTTCCACCATTCCAAACCCCTCCTGATGCTTTTCTATCATCCATGCTAGGGTATGAAATGTTGACAGTTTCCTTTCATGACTTCAGATCTTAGGATAACTTGAATGGTAAGCTTTGTTGTCTCTGCAATTTCTTCTTACAGTCATTTCCATCAATCGTTGTGCCTTTTACATCTATGATGTACCATTATGTGCTTGTAATGGTAGTAGATCATTTTGATACAACAATCTTTGCTGATGTCAAACTAATTCATCTCATTAGAACATGTGAAGATTGCAGATTGTGGAAAATCACGGGTACTGAATTTATCAATCTGTTTTTATGTACCCAATTTATGTTCATTTGAATATTAAGCGATAGGGGAGTTTGAGTTCTGTTGTATTTCAGAGAATCATTTTTGAACATATACAACATTTTTATATTAGACTGTTGTAGGCTTGATTAATGACTAGTTAGCTATGGAACTGTTGTACAGCTAGCTGGCTTGGTAAAATGAATTAGTCTATTATAAGCATATGTTCTTTGGGGATCATCTTCCTGGATAGCTTCTATATGTAACATTTGTCCCTGCATTTGCATATATTTGTTCTGTTTCCCAACTGCATTCACATCATCTTTGACATGATCTTCATACCGATGGAAACTTCAGGATTCCTTTTGCTAATTTCTTCTAGTGTCGGCCATCTTCTGTTGGCCTAGAATTTCTGTTGACAACCTCCTCGATTTGACCAAGAGGCATGTCTGTTGTAGTTTTACTTGGCTAGTTCTCATGTTTACCATATGATTCACATCAAATATTTGACCAGAAATTCGGAACCACGTGGTACTGCAGATGATGTGGTAAATGAGGAGGATTGTATTGTTTAAGTATGTGTGCTTATAGTGTTATCCTATTTGAGGGGCTCTATGTTTTCTGTTTGCTCCACATGTATTCTTAGGGGACCTGATTTCTAGGGAGAATTGTGAAGATCGATCAGATTAAATTTGCCTTGTGTTACACGATTGTGATAGTCGATAGCTGCAGTTCAGCAAATCATGTAAGAATATGGGAGAAGGGATTTCTTGAAATATACGTGTTTTTTACAGCATTTTGCAGGAGCGCTGCAGTGATATCTTCTCTGGGAAGGGTGTTGAGAACACAAACATTAGGGTAAGCCAGCCACATGAGTGACCTTTCTCAAGTTATGCCCACCAACAGCTAAGCCATTGCCAGTTTGTCACCATTATGGATTAACCATGTCGCATGCGCTGCGCTGCGCCCACAAGGAAAGCGAAGGTGCAAAGGGCTCCATCTAGTTCGTTTTAGGATTGGGGAAGATGAGATGAGGAGGACCAGTGGATCGTGGGGATATCCTGTGTGCTGCCATGGCCATACGTATATATCGCAAAAACAATATTTACATACCGCCTAAGTTTCAGAATATGGGAGAAAGACGCCGATGTTCTTTTTCTTGAAATGGGTTTTCATCGGCCCGGGCCTCTGTAAAAAAAACTTTGTTCGTGCAATATATTATCAAAAATTTGCAACAAGAGAGATAGGAAACGCACCTGCCCTAGTCGTCACTCTCTACAGCGAGCCTTCAACCGGTGACTCTTGGCAATCTCCCTCAGGGGATACCTCTAATCTCTCAGACAAGGTGACCGGTTGTGGTTTTTATTTAGGTTTTGTGTTCATTGTTGACCGCAAGATAGTAGCGGCGTCTATGCTTCTGAATAAGTTCCTCCTTCCCTGGTTTCGTCTCGACGATGTTTGTTGCAACATTGTGAGGATCTCACGGGGACTGGAGTGGTCGTTTTTTGTCGAAAATCTAGCGACTTTGCTAGGAGTATGCTCTAGCGGCTAGAAGTGAAGGATCGGTTGGAAGTTTTATGGAGTGCAGATGAATCTAATCCAGTCATCCTCTTGCTTGTGTCATGGATATGTCGAGTTATACAAAGTTGTAGAGGCATGTCTCATCTAGGATTAGGTTAGGTTTTCCCTGGTTGTATTGGTGAGGTGGTGGCGACGCAATTTTGGTTATTTATTTTTGGGCTTTGTCGCCCTCTTGGCGGAGCTCCCACTTGTGTTGATGTGAAGCCTGGAGGTGTTGTGCGCGTATAGGATGGTGTTGTCTCTGGAGTATCTGCATAGGGCATGAATCTTCCTTGACATCGACTTATCCTCCAGTAATAAAAAAACTCTGTATTTTCGTTATGCAAGTAATGGAAAGAGGGCCAGAATCGACTTATCCTCCAAGACATTGGTCCTTTTGGATAGTCTTGATGACTTCCCACATTGGCTTCTTCTCTAGGACTGGTTATTGTGGACAACCTTGATGACTTGCAGCCCTAGGCAACAAAGTCGGGCTGACTCTCGGCGTTCGGTGCGCCATCGACTTGTGATGGTGGAAGGTGGAGAGTTGCATTTTCTTGTTTTTATTAGGGCTTCTCTATAATGTTGGAGTTGCTTAATGATTTAAAAAAAATCGTAAAACCTTTGTTCCTTACCGACACCACGAATAAACTCTAATTTGCACATTCCCCTTAAAAACAAAGCTCCTAGGTGGAGAAAATGATAAAATTCATGAACATGGCGGGGGCGGGTAGATCCCAACCCTACATTACTGCTCCCTTTGGCCCTTGTCCTCCTCACCACTGCACCACCCACCACCTTGAGCAGCGCCGCTACAGCAAAAACTGGACCTCACCCTGCTGTCATTCACCCAGTCAAAATCCAGCCTCTGACCCCCGAAACCGCGCTAACAGCTAACCGCCGAGGTTACCACACCACTCATCGAGCAGCCAGCAGCTCGAGAATGGCGGTGAAGACAAGGGATCGAAGTAACCGAGCAGCGAGCGAGTGAAAGAGAGTGGCGTCCTGGCACTCCACCCACACTGTCGGGCCGTCGATCAGGCGAGCTAGACCCACCACGACCCCTGCCTCCCCGCGCCTTATCTCTCTCCTGCGCCTTGGCCTCTTCCCATTTACTACTTAGCCGTCGTGTAGGTGGCCGGCAGGGAGATCGATCGATCGATCGAGCGCGCCATTGCCCTGCCAGCCCCTGACTGCCGCGTCGTGTGCAGTCAGCTGCAGCGGTGGAGGTGCTGCTCTGCTCTGCTCTGTCAGGCATGGCCGGGCTGCGGTTTTTAGCAGGGAGCCTCTGGTTCTTGGCGTTGCTGCGGTTGGGCGCGGCGGCGGAGGCGGGGGTCGCCAGCGTGGACGGACGGCGCGCCATTGCGTCGACGGGCGAGGACTTCGTCTGCGCGACGCTCGACTGGTGGCCGCCGGACAAGTGCGACTACGGCACCTGCAGCTGGGGCCGCGCTTCCCTCCTCAACCTGGTGGCCGCCGACGTCCCCTCTCCTCTACCCTCCACCCTCAACCATCGCCGCCGGCGAACTGACGCCTCTTTTTTTTTTGCTGCGCAGGATCTCTCCAACAAAATCCTGCTCAATGCCGTCAGAGGTAGGCTTTCTTCTTGGCGGCCGTGCGCGCGTGTGCAGCAGCGGCACCTAATCGATCGACCGATCTTTGCTAATGCGGCTAACAATTCTTCTTCTTCGCAGCGTTCTCGCCGCTGATGCTCCGGCTGGGCGGCTCGCTGCAGGACAAGGTGGTGTACGGCGCCGGCGACGCGCGGGGGCCGTGCGCGCCGTTCGTCAAGAACGCGTCGGAGATGCACGGGTTCACGCAGGGGTGCCTGCCCATGCGCCGGTGGGACGAGCTCAACGCCTTCTTCCAGAAATCAGGGTGAAATTTCAGACTGAATTCCCTCCTTGGAATCAGTTCATTGATTTTGGTTCTGAGAGGATCATGCGGTGTTGCTTCTCTGAATTAATTCTGCAGCGCCAAGATTGTGTTCGGGCTGAACGCTCTCAACGGCCGCGTACCCATGCCGGACGGGTCGATGGGAGGCGACTGGGACATCACCAATGCCGCATCCCTCATCCGCTACACCGTCAGCAAGGGCTACGCAATTCATGGATGGGAGCTCGGTATGTCCTAGTGTGCAACATTTCACAAAGTTCCTTTTGGTAACTGTTTTCACCATAGTTACCAGAAACACGGTTCATCGAGACACGGTACGCCTGATTTTTTTTCCAAAAAATCTGTCTTCAACCTGAATCCTGGTTCAGGTTTGACGAACTCGGTACTGAGATTCCTGAGGGTTCTCTAGTTTGTGCACTGAAGCAAGAAATTATACCTGGTATTCAATCAGATGGTGGATTTTTTTTGAATATGTTCTCTTGCAGGAAATGAGCTCAGTGGCAATGGTGTCGGAACCCGGGTCGGGGCTGACCAGTACGTCAAAGACGTGATCGCCCTGAAATCGACGGTCGACAACGCGTACCGAGGCAATCCGTCGAAGCCGCTGGTGCTTGCTCCGGGAGGCTTCTTCGACGCAGGGTGGTTCAACGATCTCATCCTCAAAACCAGGCCAAACCTGGTCAATGTGGTCACTCACCACATCTACAATTTAGGACCAGGTACTCAAAATCGCCTGGTCGAAGATTCTCAGGCAAAAAGATCATCACATGGAACGAGATCTGAGCAAATTTGCCGAACATCGAACGATCGCAGGGGTCGACACGCATCTCATCGAGAAGATCCTCAATCCGTCGTACCTCGACGGGATGGCGAGCACATTCAGCAATCTCCAGGGGTTGCTGAAAACGGCAGGGACATCGGCAGTCGCCTGGGTTGGAGAGGCTGGGGGAGCTTACAACAGTGGCCATCACCTTGTCACCGATGCATTTGTGTTCAGTTTCTGGTAAGATGGGATTTTTGTTGAGTGGCATACTTTGATGAGGAACTTGTCTGACGGGGTTTGTGATTTTCAGGTTCTTGGATCAGCTCGGGATGTCGGCAAAGTATGACACCAAGAGTTACTGCAGGCAGAGCTTCATTGGTGGGAACTATGGCCTGCTTAACACAACAACGTTCCAGCCAAATCCTGACTACTACAGGTAAGATACAGTATTCTGGTATAAAGCAAAAAAAACATTATGTTAGTATAACTGATAAACTACCATGTTCATAACGAATTGCATCATAAATAATGGCTAGTATAAGCATACTAGACTACAGCTGAGCTTGGTAAACTGAAACAAGTGTCTAATCTTAGACATTCATGGCATTTCTTCTTTTTGTTTTCTCCGCAGTGCTCTTCTATGGCATCGCCTTATGGGAACCAAAGTTCTAGATGCAAAATTCAATGGCACCAACATGATTCGCGCCTATGCACATTGCGCAAAACATTCTGTAAGCAATCCACACATGACATTATCCAGCCACCATCATAACAACAATCTAACTTGCTAACCTTTTTTTTCATTGCATTTTCAGCCAGGAATAACTCTGCTGCTGATCAACCTCCATGGCAGCGCCATAAACCGAGTCTCTGTGGCTAGCGAAGGCACCCATGGACACACAGCAGGGAAGCACGGCAGAAAGTTTGCTCAGGCAGCCGGAGCCATGAGAGAGGAGTACCATCTCACCCCCAAAGACGGCGACATCCAGAGCCAGGTGATGATGCTGAATGGCAAGGCCTTGGTCACCGATGTAGATGGGAACATCCCCAGGATGGAGCCGGCCAGAGTGGATAGCGCGCAGCACATCGTCATGGCACCTTACTCCATTGTGTTCGCTCACATCCCCTATTTCCATGCCCCTGCGTGTAGTTAGGGTTTTTTGTTGTGATGGGTAGCTAAGCATGTCCATCCCAAGATAAGTGAGCTACAAGGCTAAAAAAATGTGTTGCTTTGTGTTATTAGATTGCGATATAGGGTGGAGGGGAAATTGGATATGGTGCAGAAGAAGCAATGGAAGTAAGAGATGAATCAGTTTTCCTTCAGGGCCTTCAGTAGTTTGGGTGGGAAACATAGTGAAATGACAACAGAAATGAATAAAGTTTCAAGGAGGTTTCCTAATGATCTATATAAAAACTTTTAGTGAAGCAGAAACTTCATTCATTAGTAGGTTTCCTACACGATTAAACACAAACCAAAAACTTAGAAGCATTTAAACAAGAACAGGAGAACATTCCTATATTTCAAACAGGACCTAAGGTGGTTGATCAGCAGCTAGTACATACCACCAGTTTTTTCAACATTTCAAGCAAGTGATTCAACCTAGCTAACTATACAGTTCAAAGTTTCGTATTGATTTTAATAGATGAACCAGTTCGTTAATCAGCAATTTGATGCCAAAGACACCAGCTTGAGTCATAATGTTACAGATAATAGTTGAAACAAGAACACAAGTGATATGCAACAATCATAATATCATATTGTTCAAGAGTTCAACATTATCACCGTCATCATGGGACGAGGAAAATTTGCCAGACACACACCAAAGAGGGAGGATATCTGGTCTCTTCTAAATGGAGCTACAAGCCGTAAGAGTGAGACTAACGTAAGACCTCCAAGAGGCCAAAGAAAAGGTAACACAATCCAGGAATGGCATGACAACCAAAAATAACAGTGCACAACATACGAACGGGCAGGGAGTTATTCATGATGATGTCCATAGATCGTAGTTCTGCTCAACTTGGCATGAGTGCTCTCTAGAGGTACTTGAACAGCATGCCTCCGTATGTGGCAAAGAACGGCGCAAACACAAGGGACTCGACGGCCATAAGCTTGATGAGGATGTTGAGGGACGGGCCTGACGTGTCCTTGAGGGGGTCTCCGATGGTGTCACCAATCACGGCGGCCTTGTGGCAGTCTGACCCCTTGGGGCCAAGGGACCTAGCATGATCACTGTTGCCAGCCTGAAACAAGTAGCAATGAAGGTGATGACAAAGTTAGAAACATGATAAACATTGGTTCCTCAATATACTTCTATGCCAATCGATCAGGAATTTAAGAACATTTACCTCAATGTACTTCTTTGCGTTGTCCCATGCACCACCGGTGTTTGAAGCAGAGATGGCAATCTGTAAGGGTGAAAATGAATAAATGCCTATAATTAAAGGATTCAGAAGTGGTCAAAGGAAGAAAGGAAAGAAAGCTAGAGATACCTGTACTCCAGAGACAAGAGCACCAGCCAGAACACCAGACAGAGTTTCAACGCCAAAGAGGGTTCCAACAATGAGGGGTGTGAGCATGACCAAAGCACCAGGAGGGATCATCTCCTTGATAGAAGCATCAGTAGAGATCTTGACACAGGTGGCATAGTCAGGCTTGGCAGTTCCCTCCATCAGTCCAGGAATGTCGCTGAACTGCCTGCGAACCTCCTCAACCATTTTGAGAGCAGCACTTCCAACACTCTTCATGGTCATGGCAGAGAACCAGTACGGAAGCATGGCTCCAACAAGCAAGCCAATGAACACCTTCGGAGAAAGGACATCAACGACCTGCACACCAGCTCTGCTGACAAAAGCACCAAAAAGTGCCAGGGACACCAGAGCAGCTGATCCAATGGCAAAACCCTGCAACATTATATGCATGGATGGAGTTACATAACCAATACAGTGGATTTCATCCATAGCTCATGTGTTTACAAATACTCGCAACTTCCCAATGTGCCAAAAATAACAGTAGTGGAGTAAAAATGGAGTTAACTAACAAACGCACAGCACAAAATTTACCTTCCCAATAGCAGCGGTTGTGTTGCCAGCAGCATCAAGAGCATCAGTCCTCTCACGGATTCTGTGGCTCATGCCAGCCATCTCAGCAATTCCACCAGCATTGTCACTAATGGGACCATAAGCATCAATAGCAAGACCAGTTGCCATTGTGCTTAGCATGCCAAGAGCAGCCATTGCAATGCCGTACATGGCAGCGATAGAGAAGCTGACATAAATGCTGACAGCAATAGCAAAAATTGGGATGATAACTGACTTGTAACCCAGAGCAAGCCCGAAGATGACGTTAGTGGCAGCACCGGTTCTGCATGAATCTGCAACATCTTGCACAGGGCTGCCACAAGGAAATAGTTTGGGGATAAGACACTGTAAAACAAAATGATAAAGAAATAATATAGCTAAAACTAACAGGCTGCTTACCTGTAGGCATTGCTAGTGTAGTACTCTGTGACAAACCCAATAACAAGGCCAGCCCACAGACCAATTGCCACACAGAAGAACAAGCCCCTGAGAAGACAACACAACACATCAAATAGAGTTCACATTTCAGACATGAATAATAAAGATTGAGAAATATATTACCAGTTGGCCACTTCTTTCTGAGCACCGAAGTTGAAGATGGTGAACTTAGCTGGAAGAGCCAACCAGCTGATTATTGCAACACCAACAGTCATTAAAGCAGTGGAGATGATGAGCTGCTTCTTTAGAGCAGGTTCAATTTCATTTGCAGCCTTTATCTCAAAGAAATCAGTTGCGAAGAGTGTGGTAATCAAGCAGACAATGATGCCAACAGAGCTGACAAGCAGTGGGTAGCACATTGCAGTGAAATCATGGCTGATTCCAAAAGATGAGATAGATGCAACAACAAGAGCAGCACAGGAAGATTCTGCGTATGAACCAAAGAGATCTGATCCCATTCCAGCAATATCACCAACATTGTCACCGACGTTGTCAGCAATCACCTGCAAACAATAGTTCCAAGTTCAGCAAAATATATTTCATAAAGCATGACAGTCTCCATATAAAATTGTAAGAATTGTCATGTAATCTCCCTCTATTAGCCAAAGGCAGAAGAGAACTCACAGCTGGATTCCTGGGATCGTCTTCAGGAATGTTCCTTTCAACTTTGCCAACAAGATCAGCACCGACATCAGCAGCCTTTGTGTAAATACCTCCACCAACTCTTCCGAATAGAGCCATGGAAGACCCACCAAGACCATACCCAGTGATAGACTCAAAAAGACCCTCCCAGTCATCGCCATAATACAGCTTAAATACGTTGATGGTAATGTAAAGAACCACAAGACCACTCGATGACAATAAGAAGCCCATAACTGCACCAGACCGGAAGGCAGTGATAAATGCCTTTCCAACACCCTTCCTTGCTTCCAGGGTCGTTCTGGCGTTAGCATATGTGGCGATCTTCATTCCAAGGAAACCAGACACCAGAGATGTGATGGCTCCAAGCAAGAAAGCCACAGTGCTAAAGAGAGCAGTGTAAAGAGCTGGCTTGCAGGTCTTGTCCTTGCTGTAGGTGCAGGGCTGGCCCTTTGTGCTGAATCCCTCAATTGATCCAAGGAAGACGAAGATCAATCCAGCAAAGATAATCATGAAAACACCAACATACTGGTACATAGTGAAAAGAAATGATGTTGCTCCTGCTCATAAAAAGAAGTCATTGTTACACGTAAATATATGATCAAACTCAACAGACTTCAGTAACATCAGCATTTTATTATAATTAACAGTGAAACTCTGAAAATCTAAAATTCTTTACTAATGAAATATAATCTACCTACAGACCGACACATTTGACAAACAAACGTCACCACCCACTGCTATTTCACATCTAAGTGAAAGCAGCAAGCTACATGTCCAATCCTAGCAGACAATTCCAAAATTATGCATCCCAATCAAAGAAGAAACTCCTCAGGTCAATATTGGTGACACCAATCACCAAATCCCAAGAAATAGGACACGTATCTGATAAGCATTAGGATGATTAAGATGGCAATCTCGGAAGGCTAGGGACAAACTGACACGTCGGTAACATATATGGCCGAGATCCTTATCTACGAACATGACGTATCAGGCCTAGATCTACCTAGACCCAGGAGAGTGGAGTAAGCTCAAGTTAGGCAAATCACAACGTGTCGAGCTTCTTGCGTTTGGCAGATCCATCACGCACCTTCCACTAGCAAGTTATTTCTGATTATAAAAAAAGACAGCGACGGCAAGATGTGCCACTTGAAAAGCTACATCTTTACTACAGCACCGACACACAGCAAGAGCACCGCTTGAAGCATTAAAAGAACTGTTTATTGAAGCCTCGATTTAGCACCAAATTCAAGCAGCTAATAGTATCAATTTTCATTTCAGATTTAAAAAGGCGAGATGCGGATCTGTGCTAGCCCCACGTGGAGCCACATAAACAAAATTCTAACAAACAAAAGTGACACGGGAGCCCACTTCGAAATCATGAAGATTTGGAAGTAGCTGGGAATAACTAAAAAAAATATCACAGAAGCGCATAGCTTGCATAAAAACGACACTATTCGGTAGCACCCACGCGCGAATGGAAAGCTCCAACGCACGGATTCGGCTTCGTTTGCACATAAAAGGGGTAACTTTCAGCATCACTGCAGTTCCTTTCTCGTGATTCTATTCTATCCATCCGTAAAAGCATGTGAAAAAAGCGGGTGGGTGCACATTTGAGGAGCTCGCCGAGCTAAAATTCGAAAGCTTTCCTCGTCAGATCAGAGCTAAAATCTACCAGACTTATAAACGGACAACCAGATTCCGAGCCATTGGCCCCTGAAAAGAGATTCCGCTTTCTAAATGCGCAGGAAAGTTTACCCCCGCGAAACCCGTACGGCCACGAAACGCGCGGATCTACGGGCGCCGGCCCAGATCTGGGAGAGAGGGAGAGAGGGAGGGAGGCGGCGGCTTACCGTCGGAGATGGCGGCCTGGATCTCGGCGCACTTGACGACGACGTTGTGGTCGTTGAGGCCCTCCTCCTCCTCGATGAGGTAGTCGCCGTAGCCGTTCTTGCCGGCGCCCCCGGACGCGGCGGCGGCCCCGGGGGTGACCTTGACCTTGGAGACGAGCACCCACTGCGCGACGGCGAAGACGATGCCGATGAGGCCGGCGACGGGGATGAGCACCTGCGTGCCGAGCTCCCCGAGGATCGCCATGGCCGGAAACCCTAACTGACGGACGGCGGCGGCGGGCGAGGGGTGACGGACGGATGACGCGCCTCTCGCTCTCGGTGTGTGTGCGGAGCTGCCGGATGGCGCGTGGGTTATATAATAGCGGTGGCGAGGTGGGAGAGACGGGACCTGTACGTATTTCACAGAGTTTGAGGGGGCTACGCGTAAGAGTCCGTCTGTGTCCTGTTTGGGGGAGCCGTACGTGATTAGGGGGGAGTCCAGGGGGCTGAGGGTGAGAGTACGTGTATGTAGGTTTATCTGGGTGTGGGCAGCGGCTCGTAATTTTCTGCGGTTTTTTCGCTGGTCCCGATGGCAGGTGGGGCCCGCGCGCAGGATAAGATAACTTTTTATCCGTTGGTGATGCGTGGAGAATCAATCCGCAGCGGCTGCCACCTCGGTAAGATAAAAACCACGGATCAGCAAGCGAACAGATTAACATCTTGCTTGATTGACTAATTGCATCATTTGTTAATTTAACTTAATTACGGTCTCTTTCTCAGCCTCGCAGCTGACACGAAACCACGGCTACATACCCGAGCGTATACGTCGAGCAGAGGTGCATGCATATCATGCAAGTGTTGGAACTTATTCTATGGATCAAACTTTGGCACAAAAAGATTATATCCCTGCCAAAATTGCACTTCTACTTTGCCACCTCGCTAACATATCACATTTCTAGTTTCTAGAAGATTTACGACTAATGAACAATCGAACGATAATTTTTTAAAAAAAAATCATGTTACCTCTCTTTCAGTTCATTACAAAGGAGTTTGGAAAGACAAATTTGTGATCATTTCTTGGCTCGTGTTATTTACAATGAATAGCACATGTTGGTTGTTGTCGTCCCTCCCATCGACCACCATGGTCAGCCAATCGTCTTTGCTTCGTATTTGCTCCTCCCACTCCGTTGTTTGGCCCTTCTCGGCCCACGGCTTTTAAAAGAAGAGGTTAAGACCCGAGGCAGCATTCATGCATGTTCTCGGTGTCACCCTTTTTTTCTTGCAGAGCATACATATCGTGGGGAGTATGTAAGTGGTGATGAAGCAAACTTGGCAACAAAAGACTATCCTTACCAAAATAGCATTTCTACTTTGCCACCTCGCTAGAATATTGCATTTCTACTACTTAGAAGGTTTTAGCACTAATGATCCACTAAACAACAAAGTTGAAGACCAAGGTTACCCTTGTGTCAAAATATTAATGAAGCACTTCAGAGAGAGAAAATTATGATCATTCGTTGGTTCGCACTATCCACAGCGAATGGCCTCCCTTTGTCACCCCACCCACACACACACACACATATTTTGAACATCTTCAATGACCTCCATCGTTTGGCCCTTCCAACCCTCTGTTGAGCTCCTTTTTTCCCTAGCCCTAGCTCTGCTCGATGACCAATGGCGAGTTTTGACCCGAAGTTTGTAGAAACGATGAGCCCCTGATGTATGATGCTTCTCCCATGGCTTCTTTTTCCCGGACAATGTCAAGCTAGCTAGGTTCAATTTGTCTTGTTAAGGTAAGCCTTGACATTCAAATTAACATGTTAATAAGTTTGATGGATCATGAGCCGCCTGAATAGTTGAATCAAGGCGAGTCTAAATGCAAAGGCAACACTAGTTAGATGAGCATACTTGGGTATCATCATTAACAGATTATACTAATATCAAGCACCATTCTAGATCAAATTAGTGTCAATAAATGTTAATAGTTAGTGTGCGATGGCTCGGCTCATTAAGATAATGAATCAAAAGTGTTTGAATCGGCTTCATCAGATAACTAGTCTGAAAGGGTAGTTCACTTGTCTTGCTTAAAGTGTTATTTTTATGAACCAAGCCATCAATAAAACACTCGTCACTTTTAATATTTCTCATGCATCTACAATGTTGTGAGATAAAAAAATTTAATTGTTGTCTAAGAAGAGGTAGGATACAATCTTGTCCTCGTAAAGAAATAATATTTGCTTGCTTAGAACATTGTTGTTTTCTACATTATACTAGATGTCATCCTGTTATCACGTACTCTATAGTTGATATAAAATAAGATACAATTTGCATTTGTAACTACAAGACTAAAACTGATGGATAAATTTTTGCACTGCACACCATCTAGGTGTCATAGAATGCACAAGAAAAACTACCTTCTATTCCCCTCATAATACTTCTCTAGATCCATCACCGTTGTTACTAATAGGGTCTAGTAGGTTTTCATAATTTTTTAAATATATTTTTTGACACAACTTTTTTAAATATACAGCAATGATTTTCTGTTAAAATTAAGTTCCCTCCTAGGTAGTACAACCAAATTCATCTTATTTTCGCAGGTTATCTTTGGCCACACTATTAGCAGAATTATGGTTGACGGTCCATGGGCAATCTAAGCTATTTATTGTAGCACCATCTAAAATAAGCTAATATGTATTTTTGGCATCTTACTATTGTCTTGGTGTAAGTTTGGACCATCAACTTTTAAGGATGATACGATTGTACTTACCTTTACATCGTCTTTCTCATGATGAATTTAACGTTAGATATTGCATACATTCGGTACCTCAATGTGACTTTGACAATTTGATATTGATATTGATATTGATTGGTAATGCGTCTACATGTAGAGCACATCACCAACACATGTCAAAACGTCGTAGATTTCCTTAAAATTAAAACTTGAACTTGAAAAACGCCAAAAAAAAGAAACATAGAAGCAAGAAAACAGGAAATCACATTTTATGTGGGATCTGGATATCCATATTAGAGTATCTAAAGTATTAATATGTTTTGGAAGACCATTTTAGCCTGCTAAAAATGTTTTATACTTTGAAACGGAGCTAGTAGTTGTTTACCTTCCTTCTCGATCTAACAGTATCTCTGCAGCAGAAAGCTAGATATTTGCGTGGTACCCTGCTTTATGTTCAATCTTTACAAAAACCCTTCTCATCGGATGCCTAACCAAATCCATGCCCGTCCAGATAACCGCGACCAGTATGACAAAGAGGATCGGAGCGCCGACAAAAAAAGTACCACCAGAACATAAACAACAATATCTCTACAGCTGTCTGAACGACACTGCCCGTCGATCTATGAGAAAGAAAAGATTTTTTTAACCCACACGGTAAGTCAGTAACTCGATCCTTCCGTTAAACGCACAGCTCGACGGATTGCAGCATAGATACTTCGATTTTTTCTTGTTTGAGCCACGGAGCTATCCGAATGGCACGCAACAGAAATTGGGAGGTTCGTTATGGGGTACGCGTCACGGGGTGGGCAGTTTGTTTAAGGTGACCTTTCTTTCTCTCGATCGTAGCTGGGCTGTTCGGTGCACTCTAATGGCTTGATGTTGATGGAGAGTTGTTAGCTAGCTAGCTACCGGCTGGTACACTGCATGCACTCCTTATCTATAATTCAGTGGTTGCACACTTGCACGCCACCGCAGCCGTGCACGTCCTTGCCGTGCTTCAGATCTGAATGTGGGCTATAGGCTGAGAAACTGCGTTTCGAGGTTAGAGCATCTCTAGCGGATCACATAAAATCGACGATCGTAAAACACGATTAAGGTATTTCTTAAATTATCTTGGTTTAGAGTTGAATCTGCCAGAATAACAACAGAGAACTCGTGCCATAAAGTTTAAAAATGGTGTTTGCGCGAGATTTACAAGATAGGAAAGCTTGATCGACATAGTTCTCATACAAGTTCACATATAGTTCTTATACAGGTTCATATTTGAGTAGTACTCTGATCCTTGTTAGATTGATCTATATCGGTTCGAGCCCAACGGCTCGTCCGACCCCTTCTCTCGCGCCCTGATCGGGGGCGTCCGTTTGTTCGTGAACGGTGGGCCCTGTCGCTGCGCTATATAAAGGGTGGGGGGGGGCCTGCACGCCTCACGAGGTTGATCGTGAGTAGCCGCCCCCCATCAACATCCCTACCGATCTAGGGTTAGCGTGAGGTGATAGGAAGTACCACTGCCACCGCCGCCACCACACACACACGTCCTCGCCACCATCCGTCGCCATGGCCACTGGCTCCAGTTCCATGAGCCAAGGAGCAGGTAACTCTCCCTTTTCTCTCTCAGATCCCAATTCGTTAGATGTGTAGACAGTCCTATACCGAATTGTTCTAGCCTAGAGTACAACAATGGTATCAGAGCAATTGCTCTAGGTGGAAGAATTTTTCGGTAGAAAGAAACCCTAGTTCACCCAAGAAACCCCAATCCGAAAGTTACAGAAGGGAAAAAGAAACTCACCAGGAAAGCCCTCGGGCTCGCCGGCAAAGAAGCGTCGTCGTCTCCGGCCGCGCCGTTCCTCTCGATCCGACGGGCATCGGCATGCCGAGACGTCGGTCGAAGAACCAGGGCAGTGGGGAGCTCGCCTCCACCACGGCCGAAAGGGAAAGGCCCCCTTCGGGGGCATAGTGCGTTGCCGCCGCCGCCACGGTGAGCTTCGGCCGCCGCCGGCGACGCACCGTCCTCCTCTAACAGCACCGAGCCGCCACGGGTGGGCCAGAGGGGCGCCGGTTCCTCCACTATTCCGCGCCGCCGTCGGGTGCTCTGGCTTGCGTCGCTCGCAGAGAGAGGAGAGTGGGGAGAGGCTCGCCGCCGTGGGGCGGCGTCGCCGGTCGCCGGCGGGGCTCCGGCCGGCGCCGGTCTCCCCTCCAGCCGCCACGGGCGGAACAGGGGCGAGACAGAGAGTGGGGTTGTGAGCGAATGAGGCTAGGGTTCCCAGGGGTGGACGCTCGGGGCCGGTTTTGATCTGGCGAAAGAAGCGCTGGACCGTCGGATTGAATCCGATGGCCAGCAGCAATCGGTGTTGGCTTTGGCAGGCCGTGGGCCGCAAAGGACGGGGCCGCAAGAGGGGTGCGGCCGCTGGTATCTGCTGCACAGCGCGCAGCGCGCGCGCACAGCGGGCCTGGGCCATAGAAAGCTTCAGGCCGGATAGTTTTTCTGTTATTTTTCATACATATTACAGTTTTAATTGATGTTTTGCTCAGATTTTGAGCAAATTTCTTATAGCTTTTTCTATTCAAATTATTCCAACGAAAATTTGTTTAGAGAATTCAAAAGTTACAGAATTTTTTCTGAAAAGTTTAAAGTTTATGAATTTTATTCATATTTCCGCTGCAAATAAGTAAAGTAATTGCTTAAATGCAATAAAGTGATGATTAATTTTTTTGAAAGATGTGATAAAGTGGATTTAAAAGTGATTGTGTTTCTGTTATTATTTAACCAACGTTGTTAATAGCATGATCACAATTTATTTGTTAAATGTTAAAAGGTGCATTTATCTCTAATTTTACCCAACGATGATATAGTTTTAATTGCACAAACAGTTGTATGTGTTGATTTATACCAACGTTGCATTAATGCATGCAATTGTTTTGTTATCTCATATTTTTGTGAATTTTAGGAGCCTACAATCTAATGAGTTGCCTCAAAGATGTTCCGACGCTCAGGGGTGACAACTACACTGAGTGGAGGAAGAAAGTTGATCTGGCTTTTGTCTGCGCTGAAGTTGACTGGGTTGTGGACACTCCACAGCCAGTCAAGCCGATAGAGCCAGTCAGAGATGCAAAGGATGATGATGCTGCATGGGAGAAAAAGAAAAATGACTATGCTCCAGTGGAGCTGGCATATGTGCTAGAGAACCAAAAGTGGGTCAATGCAAACAAAAAGTGCATGGCCTTTATAAAGAACACGATTGAGAACGCCATTGCGGGCTCAATCGCAGAGTGCACTTCTGTTGGGGACTTTCTGGAAAAGATAAAGAGCCAATTCACTGGCTCTTCAAAGGTGTATGCTACCCAGCTGCTCAAACAGCTGGTTATAGAAAAGTACACAGAAGGTGCACATGGCATCAGGGAGCACATCCTGCGGATGAGCAACATGGCTTCTAAACTGAAGCCCATGGATGCTAATCTGGAGTTAAAGCCTGCTCTGCTTGTTCACCTTGTCATGGCTTCATTGCCCATAGAGTTTGATAACTTTGTTATCAACTACAACATGTCTCCCGATAAATGGGACTTAGACAAAATGATTGCCATGTGTGTGCAAGAGGAAGATAGGCTTAAAGCCTCAAATGGTGGTTCCATCAACTATGTCAAGGACAACAGGAAAAGAAACTACCAGAACAGCAATCAAGGTTCTCCCTCCAAGCCATATGGCAAAGGTCCCCAACAGTATCATCAGCCCAGTCTCCCAGTGGATAAAGACTAGTGTCTCCACTGCAAGAAGACTGGGCACTTCAAGAAAGACTGTCCAGAATGGCTCAAGTCCATAATGGCAAGGAAAGGTAAAGATATAGTTTCTTTTGTAAATGAATCCCTGTATTCACAGTTTTTGAAATCTACTTGTTGGATTGACTTAGGTGCAACTGTTCATGTTGCAAATTCTTTACAGGGATTCCATTCGACAAGGAGTATGAAAAGAAGCGAAAGATGCATTGAAGTCGCGAATGGAGTTCAAGCAAACGTTGAAACTGTTGGCGACATCTCCTTGGAGTTAGCTGATGGTTTTTCGATTCTGCTTAGAAATGTTTTATTTGTTCCTTCGCTTCACAGAAACTTAATAAGTGTATCACGTTTGAATAAAGATAGTTATGAGTGTTATTTTGCACACGACAAGTGTGCCATATGGTTTAAAGATGCTTGTGTGGGTGTTGCTTTACTTCACAACGAGCTTTATTTGTTATCCTTACGTGAAAAAGTGCATTCTGTGTGTAATGTGAATGAACAAACTTCCTTGTCGAACAAAGAACAAAAGAAAAGAAAAAGAACTCATGACTCATCGAAGTTATGGCACTGTTGATTAGGCCATATTCGAGGGGAAGAATTGAAAACCTCGTTAAAAATGATATTCTTCCTCCGTTAGAGTTCTCCGATATAGAACAATGCATAGATTGCATAAAAGGAAAGTATGTGAAGCAAATTAAAAAGGGTGCAAACCGAAGTACAACAACACTATAAATAATTCACACTGATATTTGTGGACCATTTTCTGTGAAAAGTGTGGATGGCTATGACTCGTTGATGGCTGGCGTGTAGTTGATGATGATTATGGCCAGGCAGTTGGCTCCAAGCGGAAAGTATGATGAGCATAGCGGCAAGTCTTTTCCCTCAGTAAGAAACCAAGGTTTAATCGATCAGGAGAAGAGCAGACAAACAACTGAAGGTGATGCTGCTAGCTTGCGACAGCTTTAGACAATTTATAGGGCGCCTCGTCCAAGCTTTGCTTTGGTAACTGCAACGCGGAACCTGCACACACACAACCAAATACTTTGTTCCCAACTTGCGATGAGGTTGTCAATCTCACCGGTTTGCTTGAAACAACGGGTATGAGCGTATCGAGTGGAAAACAGTAATAAGTATGCAAGTAAAGTAAACACTGCGAGTAAAGTAAACAGGTGATAGACATATGATGGAAATAGGACTGGGGTCCACAGTTCACTAGTGGTGTCTCTCCATAAGATAAATAACACATGCTGGGTAAACAAATTACAGTTGGGCAATTGATAGAATAAAGATAAACGTGATGAAAGAGCATGGAGCCCCCATGTGTGGTTTTGGTAATTAATGACAATCTCTATGAACTAATATTTGCATTGAGTTATTTTTGTAGGGCATGTCCATAGACAATGCTTGAACCATATGTTGGCTTCAAGGTTGTAAGAAGGATCAAATGAAGAACTTTAAGTGATGACCAATGTGGTATTCAAGGAAATATCGGAAGAATGGTCATATGAGAATTGAGCTTATTGCAACTATGTCTTGAAGAATATAATTGAGTGGACATTTGTGTTTACCTTCAAGACATCATCATCATCATGAAGGAAGAAGGAAGGATACAAGGTTGATCAAGTCAAAGTGCAAAGATGGGATTCAAGTTGATCAACTCTCAAAGCATACATAATGTATCGAGTGGGATCTTGTGATCTCGGGCTAGGATATTATTAAATGGTGATCGTCTTCATGGATGTGAAGTCAAGTTCAAGATGTGCCATCTCAAGGAGATTATATGCTTGATGCATGTATTCTATTTGGTGGTAATGTCTATGTGAAGATATTCCTAAGAGAGTCTTTCCCATATTGATTTATGGGGGAGCAATTCGCAAGACTTCACCAAGCAATCAAGATCAAGAAAGGTGTTCCAACTTGAGGAAGACAAGACGGTCATAATCTAGCTCAAGTGGAATGCGCAAGGAAAAGATATGCTTAAAGAGAGTCTTTCCCATAGTGTGTATGGGGGAGCAATTCGCAAGACTTCACCAAGCAATCAAGATCAAGAAAGGTGTTCCAACTTGAGGAAGACAAGACGGTCATAATCTAGCTCAAGTGGAATGCGCAAGGAAAAGGTATGTTCTTGATAGGGTTTCTTTCTTACCGGTCTCATAGTGTTAGTTGTGAGACCGGGTTATAGGATCGGTAGCCGTACTATCAAGAGGGGCTCTCGAGTGAGTAACTTAGTCGTATCGTTCGGAGAGAGCTCAAACCTTTGCATTCTTGGCATCATCTTTCTTGGTTCTTATTTGGCTTTTATCCATGTGAGGTTCTAGAGCTTGTGGTTATTTTCATGATAAGCTCTAGCTCATCAAAAACGGATTTTGCATGAAACACTTATTGAGTTTTTGGTGTTTGGAGGTTTTACCGGTTCGTCTTTGAAGAGAGGTCAAACCTCTCATCATTTGGTTTTATCCTCCCTTGTTGGACTATGATGTTTCTATGCATATACTTGTATAGCTCGTTGTTGTAATTCCAACGAGCCCAAGATTATCAAAAACGGAGTCCAGATGCTCAAGTTATGGTCGTTTTCATATTGGTGTTGCTGCCAGTTTTTGGGTGGCCGGAGTCTCCGGCCCGAGACGCAAAGTCTCCGGCCCAACTCCGGCCTGGCACCTGAATCGTCCGTCCTAAGGCCCCTGAATGACCCCGGGGCACCGGAGACTCCGGCCCAGGGGCGGAGACTCCGGCCCGAACGATTTCTGGGCATAACGGTTGGATTTTGGGGGACCTATTTAAGGGGGTCTTCTTCCCCAATGGATCCCCAACAATCCTTGCAAGTTCTCTCCTCCATTGTTGACCTTCTCAAGCTTGCTATCTCTCAATCCCTCCAATGATTCTTGCATCTTCTTGAGGGAAAAGAGAGAGGAGATCTAGATCTATCTTTCCACCAATCAAATTCTCCTCTAAGTGAGGGGAACCTATTGGATCTAGATCTTGGAGTTCTTTGTGGATTTCCTTTGTTCTTCCTCTCATATCTCTCCATAGCATTAGTTGCTTTGGTAGGATTTGAGTGAGAAGGATTTGAGCACTTTGTGTGCTCTTGCCATTGCATTTGGTGCATCGGTTTGAGTTCTCCTCGGAGATTCGGTAAGTGGAAGTTGTGAGCTTATTACTCTTGGGTTCTTGGAACCCTAGACAGCTTAGTGGCCTTTGTGGCATATACTTGGGGCCTCCAATTAAGTTGTGGAGATTCTCCAACCTTTGTGGTGCCTTTGTGGCGATTCTTGGGAGCCTCCAATTAAGTTGTGGAGATTGCCCCATGCTTGTACGGGTTCGGTGACCGCCCTCAAGTGTCCCATAGTGGATCGTGGCATCTTGCTTTGTGCGAGGGCACGAGGAGAATAAGGTGAGCCTTTGTGGCATTTGGTGTGTAGCGTGCCTCTGCATCTTGAGGTGAGCCTTTGTGGCATTTGGTGAGCATTGTGCTACCACATCTCAAGGTGAGGCCTTTGTGGCGTTCGGAGTGCATTAAGCCGCCACACCTATCCAACGGAGACTAGCTTCCTTTGGAAGTGAACTTCGGGATACATCTTCATCTCCTTCGTGCCTCGGTAACTCTTATCCGAGCTCCACTACTTATGCACTTTACATTTGTGATAGCCATCGTGCTTGAAGTTATATATCTTGCGATCACCTTGCTACTTGTCTTGCTTAGCATAAGTTGTTGGTACACATAGGTGAGCCTAGTTTATTAGGTTTTGTAAGCTTGTCAAATTAAACGTTAGTTTATTTTCGCATTTGTACAAGCCTTTTGTAAAAGTTTTAATCGCCTATTCACCCCCCCTCTAGGCGACATCTGTGTCCTTTCAATTGGTATCAGAGCAAGGTCTCTCATTTTAGGCTTCACCGCCTTGAGAGCAAAGATGTCGGCTAGGGGATTAGTGCACAATGACACTTTTATATTCGTTGGCATAAATTATGATACTTGGAGAATTCGCATGCTTAATCATTTTCGGGTCATGGACCCAAATATAGAGCGAATTGTAGATATGGGTTTTTCTCCTCCTAAGGATCCCACAAATCTATCTTTAGAGGATGAGAAGAACTCTTGTCTCAATGCTCAAGCTATTAATGTCTTATCCAATGTTGTGAGCATTGTAGTTGTGACGTCCATTATGCCTTTTCGGAATGCTCATGAGTTATGGACAAAGCTTCAAGAAAAATATGATGTGTCCAAGTTTATTGAGGATGAGTGTATTCCTTCCACTTTCAGCCGTGATGAACTTTCTTCCACTTCACCGATGTGTGGCAAGACACAAGGTAATGACATGGTGAGTGGTGATGGAAATTGCAATGTTGATAGTGAGCTTACTTTTGATAATCATTCATCTCGATCTCATTGCAATGCTTCATCTTTAGACTTTAACACTTCTAGCACCATAAATGCTTTACATGCTTGTGTTAGTCCTTGCATATCATGTGTAAGTTGCTTAAATAAATCTCATGATGATATGCTTGCTCTGTCTAGTGGCCATGATAAAAATGCCTCTATTTCCTCTAGTCTTTGTGTGGCTAACAATGTAGAGGAAACCGGAGATTCTATTGGCCAAGACAAAGTTTTGATTGGAGCTTCAAGTAATTCATCCTCATCATCATCTCTCGGTTCCCACATATGTCTTATGGCTAGGGATTCAAAGGTAAGTCCTTCTTTGGAACCCACTATATCTAGTGATCATGAAGAAGAGGATGATTATGTTGCCTCTTTAAAAAAGAAGGGAGAAATAGTCTTTCATGCTATTGGTAAGAACAAAATTGCTTGCTCTAACTTCGTTCATATTTTGGTTGCTGCTATTGAGAGCCAGAAAATTATTGTTGAGCTTCAATCTCATGACGAAGAGCAAGAAGAAACTATTGAGAATCTTCATAGTCTTGCCAATGATTTTAAAAAGACTCTTTTAAAAGAACAAAGCACCAACGAAGCTCTTGAGGAGAATTTTGCTCTAGAATTGTCTAGAGTAAAGGAAACCCATGATAGAGCTCTGGAGGTGGCAAATGATTTAAAATTAAAAAATGATAAGCTTGTTTTTGTTAATGCTAAACTTCTTGAGGATGTTGAGCACCTCAAAAATGGATCTAGGGACATTGAGGGTGTGCTCACCAAACTCACCGAGTTACATGAGCAACTAAAAGCTTCTTATTTAAAAGAGTGTTCCAAGTTGCCTTCTCCTCTTTTGGTTAATCATGATGCTTGTGCTACTAACTCTACTTCTTGTGAGGCATCTATCTTGAAGGAGAATGTTGAGCTAAGGGCTCAACTTGAGTTGCTAACTAGCAAGTATGGGATATTAGAAGAAAGTCATGAAAAGCTATCTAGCTCTAATGAGGATCTTCTAGTGTCCCATGCTCGCCTAAAGTTAGCTTATGAGGATATGTCTACAAAGGTAACATCTTGTGAACCTCATGTGGTCTCTAGCACTACTTCCCAAAATGCTATATTGCCATGTGCTAGTCCTTGTAATTCATCCACTCATACTATTGCTACATATTGTGATGAATTACTCTCCTTGCCTTGTTGCTCTAACAATATAGCTTCTACTTCCTCTAGTACTTGTGTTGTAACTAACCATGTAGAGGAAATTAAAGAGCTCGAGGCCCAAGTCACTTTGTTGAAGAAAGACTTGGTAAAAAGTCATGAAGGGAAGTCCAAACTTGACAAGATGTTGAGTGCGCAAAAATCCCCCAATGACAAGAGTGGACTTGGATTTATCTCCAACAACAAGAAGAAGTCCAAAATCTTCAACAAGAAGAAGGGCCAAGAGCAAGTCAAGGATCCGGCCAAGATTGTTTGCTTCAAGTGCAAAATTGAAGGGCATCATGTTAGGTCTTGCCCATTGAAGAAGAAGCATCTAAGTGAGAAGCAAAAAGGGAAGCGGCCTCAAGCTCAAACTCAAGTTCTTCCTCAAGATGAAGAAAAGCTACCTCCTAAGAAGAATCAACCCATTGCTCCCATTGTGGAGAAATCAAATGAGAAGAAAGGAAAGATAAGATCTTGCTACATATGCCATGAGAAGGGTCACCTTTCTTCTACATGCTCTATTGGTAACTCATCCAACCCTATCATAATCGATGATACTTATTCACTTTGTAAGGATAAGGTTGGAAATGTGTTTGCCAAATTTGTTGGTACTCAAAGTGGTGTCAAGAAAAGAACCATTTGGGTTGCCAAACCTATTGTGACTAACCTCTTAGGACCCAACTTGGTTGGGGACCAACAAGCCAAAACTTGATCAATAGGTGTTCAATGGAGGACTTTGGAGACTTGGCTATATCATGAAGAATTAAGGGATCTTCATTAATTATATTGTCTCAAGTCAAGTCAATTGGATTATCTTATTTCTATCATATATTCATTGTTCCTCCTTGCGGTAACATGTATTCAACTTATCTACATTGAAAGTTACTCGCCCCTTCGCATGTGTGTGGTTTTGTATCTTGCATGTGTTTGTATATGTTGTGCTCCCTAAATGCTTTATTTTGAGTAATCAAGTATGTGCATGTTGGTTTGCACACCATATACGGTTGTTATCATTGAGCCCATTGCATCTTGATCTATCTTACTTGGCTCTTGTGAGTGATTAATGGACCATCCCATTTTGGGGGAGTGATATGCTTTGGCACTTCACAATCCTAAAAATGTGTGTACATGAGTAATACCACTTAGTGTTGATATTTAAAGATTATCTAGTCTCTATGTGGTATGTCATTTTCATGAGAAATTCAAATTCTATAATGTCCATTAATCATCTTGTTGGATTCTATTTGCCTCTTGTTGGTAAAGTTTAATTTTCTAGGTTTGGAGACTCCATTGGTTCTACCCCGGAGACTCCGGTGGTTCTACTCCGGAGACTCCGGTGGTTCAACCCCGGAGACTCCGGCCCCCCTCGGAATTTCCGGGCCCTATGGAAATTGACTTTAACAACTTATTTGAAAATTGGTTTTATCACATTATGGGGGAGTATTGTGCTTTGTGCATATTACAAATCCATGAAATATGTATATTTGAGGTTGTGTCACATAGTGTTGATATTGTAAATTATCTTGCTTCTATGTGGCATGTTTTCTCGAACAAGTTCCAATTTGCCAAATTGTTTTATTGCTCTTGTTTTGGATCTTGTTTGTGAGATACTTTCTTGATAGGGTTTTCCTAAAATGTGGAATACTACATCAAAGTTGGAAAACCATTTGCTTCAAGCTATCCTAATCATTGCTTTGCGTGATTGTTTAACTATTTGAGTCTATCAAGGATATCTTTGTTTGGCATGGTGCTTAATTCTTATCCTTTTTCATATGCTCATTTGTTGTGAAGATGATCTTGGATTTATGTGTAAACTACCACCGGAAATAACTCCATATACCTCTTCTCCTTGGAAAATTGGTAATCTATCATGTGGTATTTTTATATTGATCATCTTTACTTTGGCTATTGCTTTTAATTGCCTTATCTCTCGCCAAGAAATGTATTTGCTTTAACTCCCATTGTCTTTCTTGACTCTTGTGATTCCATTTGATTTTGTTGAACTTATTTTGTGTTATTTCTATGTAGGTAGATGTGATGATCCCATTTGTGTGCATTTTGTATCCAAATGCAAAATCATAAATAATGCACTAATCTTGGGGGAGCTCTCCTATATTTCTTATAACACACTCTTGTGCTTATTTCAATTGGTTTTGATTATTGTTGGAAGACAAATCTTTTCTTTTTGGTACTTAGTGTGCCATCATAAAAAGTGTGGAGAGTTTGATTTGTTGTTCGAACCTTACTCTCTTTGGGAGTTGCTTATCTCATTCCTTGTAATTTATTTTCACTCTTAAAATGAGATATGTCTTTGAGCATGTGTCTTTTAGTGATTTTATGCTCATTGGCTTTTGATTTGTTCACTTGTTGAACTTTGGAACCAATCTTGTGTTGATTGGATTCTTTGATATAGTTTGGACAACTTTTAGTTTTCACACCTTTGTGTGACTTCTTGGTCTTCTTGGTGTTTTGTTCAAATTGTATCTCGCTTTGGCTCTTGAAAGTATTGTGCATGCATTCTTACTAAATGTATATTTTATGGCATGCTTTGCTTTCGTTGATCCAATATATAGGCAAAACTCTATCAAATCCTAAATTGGCTAAGTTGTGCATGAAATTCAAGTTCATATCTATATGCATATATTTATGTGGAGTTTGTCCTATATATTGTAGTTTCTCTAACTACTTTGGACCCAATGAGTTTGGGGACCATCTTGTACTTGAACTTTGTTTTTAGGTACATGGAGATATATTGGTGCTTGTCTCAATAATAAGGATGAAGTGGTGGCTAAATTATAATTTGAGGCAAGCTAGGATTATTGAAGGACTCCTATCTACTAGATCCTACCATTGATATCTCGGTAACAAGTATCTTCTTCATGCATACTTTTCTAGTATCCAACCTTGTGTAGGTTGTTTCATGGCATGGAATATCTTTATTTGCAAATGTTGTGCTTCTTGCAAAGGTCTTAATGAAACCTCTTTATTGCAATTGTGAGTAATTTGAGATGAGTGCATATTATTGGGAACATATAAAATCATGCTCATGATTCTCCTATCCCATATATGTCAATTTAGCAATTTTATTGCATATCAATTCCTCAAGTTTCTCACATGTGCAATATGATTGAAAGTGTAAATTTATTACTTTCTTTTGGTATCCTTCTTTGTGATACTTGTTGCTTTTCTCAAAGCATCCCAACTATCTTCTTTCCCTTGTTGATATTTGTGATGTCTTTGACTTGTTTGTGGTTGAAGTTCATCAATATACAATAAGAAAATTTGAGCCTTTGGCCATGCTTTAAAAGCAAAAAATCTCATTGGTATATTGCATGACTTTATTTTGGATATCATGTTCTATTCTTAGTATCTATTTTGTGTGTACATGTTTCTTTGTGATAATTATCTTTGTGATGTTGTCTACTTAGAAACTATACACATGAGAGATGATATCTCCTTATTTGATATCTTATTTGAACCTTATGTGTTGGGATGGAATGCTAAGCAATTTCATTCATTGAAGACTATGTGGATGCTCTATGCTTATCCTTGTATTAGTCTTATAATATACTTTGTCATTCATATCTCACATTCCTTTGGTTTAGCCTTTTAATATGTTGTCCCTTGCTTGTTGCTCAACCATTTGTTTGATGCAAGTGTTAAGCTTAATTTCTTCTCTATGATCTCTTGCAAATGGTTGCGTTTTAAATGTTATTGAGGGATTGAGGATTCCATGTTGTGCAAATTGTATTCAAATGCAAACATTCCATTTTTTTGCACGTACCTTGGGGAGCTTCCTCATTTTATTTAAAGCACCATTTTGCGATCATCATAGTATTTGACTTCACTTGGTATCATTTTGTTTTGAATAATATTGAGGGAGTGATGATTCCATGTTTGTGCACCTTATACTTTAATTCAAATAGAATATTTTGTGCACAAACCTTGGGGAGCTTCCTCATATTATTTAGAGCACCCTTTTGGTCTTATCATAATATCTTTATTCAATTTGTTCTTTGGATCGATTGATTGCTCTCTTCATTTGTTGAAGTTTGTCCACCATGTGATCTTATTTTATTTGCAATCTTTGATCCTCAATATAGGTTGATTTCCTCCGAGTTTTCATATTTGGATATGTGCATATGTTTTCAATTATACTTTTGGTTCATGCACACTTTATGGAGGAACTCTCACTATATTGGCCTTCTAAGTTTCTCCTCCCATTTCGGCAATTGGTGCCAATGGGGGAGAAGTTTCGAGGGTTTAAAGGGAATTGGTTTTTATGCTTTGGTTTTGTTCTTAAGCATTTGCCTTTCATGCTTTGCATGGTTGAGTATATAGAGGAAACTCTACCAACAACCTTGGTTGGCAATATATGCAATGAAATCAAGATCATTCACACGTGCATAGAATGTGGGGGAGTTTGCTCTATATATGGTGGTTTTACTAACATCACATACTTTTGTAGTATTTGATGTTAGTGCAACCATTTTGGTTCTTTAAATTCATTATATAAACCCTCTCAAAGAGATTGTCATCAATTACCAAAATGGGGGAGATTGAAAGAGCATGGAGCCCCCATGTGTGGTTTTGGTAATTAATGACAATCTCTATGAACTAATGTTTGCATTGAGTTATTTTTGTAGGGCATGTCCATAGACAATGCTTGAACCATATGTTGGCTTCAAGGTTGTAAGAAGGATCAAATGAAGAACTTTAAGTGATGACCAATGTGGTATTCAAGGAAATATCGGAAGAATGGTCATATGAGAATTGAGCTTATTGCAACTATGTCTTGAAGAATATAATTGAGTGGACATTTGTGTTTACCTTCAAGACATCATCATCATGAAGGAAGAAGGAAGGATACAAGGTTGATCAAGTCAAAGTGCAAAGATGGGATTCAAGTTGATCAACTCTCAAAGCATACATAATGTATCGAGTGGGATCTTGTGATCTTGGGCTAGGATATTATTAAATGGTGATCGTCTTCATGGATGTGAAGTCAAGTTCAAGATGTGCCATCTCAAGGAGATTATATGCTTGATGCATGTATTCTATTTGGTGGTAATGTCTATGTGAAGATATTCCTAAGAGAGTCTTTCCCATATTGATTTATGGGGGAGCAATTCGCAAGACTTCACCAAGCAATCAAGATCAAGAAAGGTGTTCCAACTTGAGGAAGACAAGACGGTCATAATCTAGCTCAAGTGGAATGCGCAAGGAAAAGATATGCTTAAAGAGAGTCTTTCCCATAGTGTGTATGGGGGAGCAATTCGCAAGACTTCACCAAGCAATCAAGATCAAGAAAGGTGTTCCAACTTGAGGAAGACAAGACGGTCATAATCTAGCTCAAGTGGAATGCGCAAGGAAAAGGTATGTTCTTGATAGGGTTTCTTTCTTACCGGTCTCATAGTGTTAGTTGTGAGACCGGGTTATAGGATCGGTAGCCGTACTATCAAGAGGGGCTCTCGAGTGAGTAACTTAGTCGTATCGTTCGGAGAGAGCTCAAACCTTTGCATTCTTGGCATCATCTTTCTTGGTTCTTATTTGGCTTTTATCCATGTGAGGTTCTAGAGCTTGTGGTTATTTCCATGACAAGCTCTAGCTCATCAAAAACGGATTTTGCATGAAACACTTATTGAGTTTTTGGTGTTTGGAGGTTTTACCGGTTCGTCTTTGAAGAGAGGTCAAACCTCTCATCATTTGGTTTTATCCTCCCTTGTTGTACTATGATGTTTCTATGCATATACTTGTATAGCTCATTGTTGTGATTCCAACGAGCCCAAGATCATCAAAAACGGAGTCCAGATGCTCAAGTTATGGTCGTTTTCATATTGGTGTTGCTGCCAGTTTTTGGGTGGCCGGAGTCTCCGGCCCGAGACGCAAAGTCTCCGGCCCAACTCCGGCCTGGCACCTGAATCGTCCGTCCTAAGGCCCCCGAATGACCCCGGGGCACCGGAGACTCCGGCCCAGGGGCGGAGACTCCGGCCCAGGGGCGGAGACTCCGGCCCAGGGGCGGAGACTCCGGCCCAGGGGCGGAGACTCCGGCCCGAACGATTTCTGGGCATAACGGTTGGATTTTGGGGGACCTATTTAAGGGGGTCTTCTTCCCCAATGGATCCCCAACCATCCTTGCAAGTTCTCTCCTCCATTGTTGACCTTCTCAAGCTTGCTATCTCTCAATCCCTCCAATGATTCTTGCATCTTCTTGAGGGAAAAGAGAGAGGAGATCTAGATCTATCTTTCCACCAATCAAATTCTCCTCTAAGTGAGGGGAACCTATTGGATCTAGATCTTGGAGTTCTTTGTGGATTTCCTTTGTTCTTCCTCTCATATCTCTCCATAGCATTAGTTGCTTTGGTAGGATTTGAGTGAGAAGGATTTGAGCACTTTGTGTGCTCTTGCCATTGCATTTGGTGCATCGGTTTGAGTTCTCCTCGGAGATTCGGTAAGTGGAAGTTGTGAGCATATTACTCTTGGGTTCTTGGAACCCTAGACGGCTTAGTGGCCTTTGTGGCATATACTTGGGGCCTCCAATTAAGTTGTGGAGATTCTCCAACCTTTGTGGTGCCTTTGTGGCGATTCTTGGGAGCCTCCAATTAAGTTGTGGAGATTGCCCCATGCTTGTACGGGTTCGGTGACCGCCCTCAAGTGTCCCATAGTGGATCGTGGCATCTTGCTTTGTGTGAGGGCACGAGGAGAATAAGGTGAGCCTTTGTGGCGTTTGGTGTGTAGCGTGCCTCCGCATCTTGAGGTGAGCCTTTGTGGCATTTGGTGAGCATTGTGCTACCACATCTCAAGGTGAGGCCTTTGTGGCGTTCGGAGTGCATTAAGCCGCCACACCTCTCCAACGGAGACTAGCTTCCTTTGGAAGTGAACTTCGGGATACATCATCGTCTCCTTCGTGCCTCGGTAACTCTTATCCGAGCTCCACTACTTATGCATTTTACATTTGTGATAGCCATCGTGCTTGAAGTTATATATCTTGCTATCACCTTGCTACTTGTCTTGCTTAGCATAAGTTGTTGGTACACATAGGTGAGCCTAGTTTATTAGGTTTTGTAAGCTTGTCAAATTAAACGTTAGTTTATTTTCGCATTTGTACAAGCCTTTTGTAAAAGTTTTAATCGCCTATTCACCCCCCCCCTCTAGGCGACATCTGTGTCCTTTCACGTGATATGTCAAGAAGATCACTATGCGATTTACTCTGGGCATTACAACAAAATACATAGACCGCCATCCAACTGCATCTATGACTAATAATCCACTCGCGGGGATATCATCCGAACACCCCATGAGTATTAAGTTGCGAACAACAGATAATTGCATTAAGCAAAGTGTGTAATGTAAACAAAGCATATGCCCTCGAGCATATGAATGTTGTTTTCTCCGTAGTAGCAACAGCACATCTACAACCTTAGAGGTTTCTGTCACTCCCCCAGATTAAATAGAGGCATGAACCCACTATCGAGCATAAATACCCCCTCTTGGAGTCACTAGCAACTACTCGGCCAAGATAGCTACTAACAACAGAGAGCATGCAAGATCATAAACAACATAGAGATAACATAAGATATATTTCAGTATAGCAACTCAATCATAACACCAATATTCATCGGATCCCAACAAACCAAATATGTAGAATTACATAACGGTGATCTCAATCATGTAGGGCAGCTCATGAGATCTAAACATGAAGCACATGGTGGAGGAGACAACCATCTAGCTACTGCTATGGACCCATAGTCCAAGGTAGACTACTCACTCATCGCTCCGGAGGCAAGCATGGCGATGAAGAAGACCTCCGGTGGCGATTCCCCTCTCTGGCAGGGTGCCGAGAAGAGCTTCGGGACCCTCCCGATCTTCGGGTCCACGGCGGCGGCGGATCGCGATGTGTTCTAGAAAATTGATCGGGTTCTTTAGGTTTTTCTCGTCGAGGGGTCTTTATAGGCGAAGGGGCATCGTCAGAGGTGGACCGAGGTGCCCTCACACATAGGGGCGCGGCCAGGGGCTGGGCCGCGCCGCCCTGGTGTGTGGGGCCCTCGTGGCCCCCCTCCGACTCCTCTTCGGATCTCTGGAAGCTTCCGGGGAAAATAAGATTTCAGGAACTTGTTTCGTCCAATTCCGAGAATATTTCCTGTGTAGCTTTTCTGAAACACAAAAATAGCAGAAAACAGGGAACTGGCACTATGGCGACTTGTTAATAGGTTAGTTTCGGAAAATGCATAAAAGTGCCACGAAGTGTAACGAAACATTAGGCAAATGGTGTAAAAACAAGCATGGAGCATCAAAAATTATAGATACATTGGAGACGTATCAGCATCCCCAAGCTCAACTCTTGCTCGTCCTCGAGTAGGTAAGTGATAACAAAAGAATAATTTTTGAGGTGACATGCACCTACACAATCTTGATCATATATGTAAGCATTTGTGAGCTGGGATCAAAAGAACTTAAAACATGGGCATCAAAGATATAATCTTGACAATAAAAACTTAGCAACCATGTTATAACATGCAAATGAATCACAAACAAAAGATCATGAAAATGAAACAATGAAAGTCAAACATGTGTTCAAATCATAAGGAAAAACATACAAATGGTTTTCAGTTTGTCCTTCATAGAGAGCAAAACATAAATGCATAGGACACCTTCAAGTTTAAGAGGGCGACTAGATACAAATAATTTAAAAACAAGTGAAACCAACAATATGAATCAATCAATGAAAACTTTGGGACAATGCACATTATACTAAGAATGACAACTATGCTCTCTTAATGGTGCATAAAGATAGAAGGTGGTGACTCAACATGAAAGTAAAAGAAAGGCCCTTCACGGAGGGAAGCAGTGATTACAAGTTTTATAACCTTCAAAAATTATGGTACTTACCGGCTTTGAGCTCTCATTGCCCCCATCATAAGCATCTTGAATGGTTAAAGTTAATGTGAGAACAATTATGATGCATATGCTTGACAAATCATAAGTCGAAAACCTCGTGCCCCGTGAATACGAGTACCCAAACCTCATGCTACTTTACTTAGAGTCCCAAGCAAGGCTCTTGTCATTGTAAGTATATATGTATCATCGAGAACCGCCAACGGGGTACCTCCGTGCCCGATGACATAGAACAAGCCCACATCAAAATGACAGGACAAGCAGACAATGAACACCTCGACATCTATTTTATTTGCCATTTGTTTAGCTTTTTATTTTGAGATGCGTTGTCGAATGTCCACTATGGGTATGCTGCAAATTTCCACCATGAATTATGCATGGCTTAGATTGGCGGCCCAGGCGTTTCCCTAACACATATACAAACTCCATGATCCCCGCAAGATTCCCAATTCATTTCACACCGCGGACATCCATAAACAAAAGATCACGATATCAACTCAAATAAGAAGTGCAATGTTGAAAGCTTGCCCCATGACAACATGGTTAGGCTAGTCTCCAACTTACAACTTGCAAGCATAACAACTCAACATAAGAGACCACAATGTCAAATTTTTAAGAACAAGAAAAAGTAAAGTGTGCCTTCCGGTTCGTGAGAGCTTTACTAACCAATTTTCGCATAACACTGGTAAGAGTTTAATTTGAAGAGAAAATAAAAGCAAGTCAAATTTACTTGGAATAGCAAATTGGTAGTAGGTATGTATGGTGGACACTTTGGAAAACTTTGGTTTTTAGGAGTTGGATGCACGAGTAGAGCTCATACTCAGTACAAGGCGAGGGCTAGCAAAAGACTGGGAGCGACCAACTAAGAGAGCAATAATGGCCATAATCATGCAAAGCGACAAAGCAACATTAAAAGAAGCATAAGATGGCATAAAAAGTAAAAAACTAAATGATCCTAAAGGCTATTGGCGACTTTCTAAGAGTCTAACATGTGTGAGGATGCGCCAAGTCAGCCCAAATAAAGCATCAAGGAGAAAACTAAAATAATGCTTCCAAATAATTAAAACAACGCATGATTTTTTCAAAGGCTCATTAAGCAATCTCAATTATTTGAGACAAGTCATGCTACAGTAAAACCACTAAGCATACTATAAAAAAGACATCAAGCATGATATGAAAAAGCCTAAGCCGCAGTCTACACAAGCTCCTTCTTGTACCACTTTTTTGCATAAAGCTTTTTCTCTTTTCCAACACCATTTGAAATTTTTTAAGACACCTCTTTTGATGAAAACCAATAAATATCATAGGCAAAAATACACCTTGATAAATAAATATAAGAAGATCTGAACGCAAATCAAGGCGAAAACGAAAACCAAAAGCAGTAGCAGAAAAAGAAGAACACTCGGTTTTTGATAAGAGTGAAAACTAGAGCGTTCTTGGCAAATGAAAAGCAAGGCAACTTCTCCAAAAGAAATTTGTTGGGGTCCAACCATTTATTGCAGCAAACAAAACTAAAATAATAAAGAAAACTAAAACAACTGACGCTCCAAGAAAAACACATAGTGCATAAAGCAATAAAAATATAGTGTCTTGAAAGGTGACCTGATTTTTGCCGATGAAGAAGGGGTGCCTCGGGGGCATCCCCAAGCTTTGACGCTTGTAATTCTTGGATATTTCTTGGGGTGATGCATGGGCATCCCAAAGCTTGAGCTTTTGTCCATTCTTCAACTCATCTCATCATTCTCCAATCCCTACACTTGAAAACTTCCTTCATACAAAACTAAACACAAATCTATTAGCAACATTAGTGTAAGCATAACATATAATCAACCTCTTTTTGCTTTAGGTTTCAACCCTAAACCACCACATATAAAATATATACTACTGTAGAAACTTCCCCAAAAGTTCTGTGATTAAAAGAACTCAAAAAGAAAGCGATAAAGCGGCAAAAATGAATAGTAGCAGAAATCTGTCAAAACAGAACAGCTGACAAAGGCCGATTTTTTTAGGGTTTTTGTGTTGCTCAAATCAAAAAGTGTTCTACTAACGAAAGTTTGGATATCACCTGGGGCATATGCACAAGAAATTTCAGGTCCAAAAGATATATAGAGAATTTTCACGAATTTTTACGGTGCAGCACCGAAAACAGTTTCAGGACAGCAACATCCCCAAATCTTTACCTCACTCAAATTAGAGGCTTCTTTTGGCACAACAATAAAATAAAAATGATAAGGAGAGGTCATTACAGTAGTAATGACTTCCAAGACTCAAATAAAAGAAAAAGTACTGGAAAGAAAACATTGGGTTATCTCCCAAGAGTGATTTTCTTTAACGCTTTTGAGCTAGGCGCAGAAAATTTGCGAATCAAGTAACATCAAGAGATGAAGCATCAAGCTCATAATTTGCTCTAAGAATAGAGTCAAAAAGTAATTTCTTTATTTTCCTAGGGAAGTGTTCCATACCTTTCTTTAGTGGGAATTGATATTTGATGGTGCCTTCTCTCATATCAATAATGGCACCTACAGTTCGAAGAAAGGGTCTTCCCAAAATAATAGGACATGAAGCATGACATTCAACATCCATAATGAGAAAATCAACGGGAACAAGGTTATTGTTAACCATAATAAGAACATCATTAATCCTTCCCAAAGGTTTCTTCTTAGCAACATCAGCAATAGGAACATCATAATAACATTTTTCAAGCGGTGGTAAATCAAGCATATCATAAATTTTTCTAGGCATGATAGAAATACTAGCACCTAGATCACATAAAGCATGGCAATCAAAACCATTAACATGCATATCAATGATGGGTTCCCAACCATCTTCTAACTTCTTGGGAATAGAAGCTTTTTGTTGCAATTTTTCATCCCTAATTTTTATGAGAGCATTGGTAATATGCTTAGTAAAAGCAATATTTAAAGAACTAGCATTGGGAGTCAAAGCAAGCTTTTGCAAGAACAAAATTACTTCAGATATGTTGCAGCCATCAACATCAAAATCATTAAAAGAAGTAGAGCTATCATCTCCTACACTCCGAAAAATTTCAGCACTCTTTTGAGAAAAAGTTTTGGCAGTTTTAAGCTTTTTAACACAAGGAGTGGGAGTTTTCTCTACACCAATCAAAGTAAGAGGATTGCTAGCATTAGGAACAACATCATTAGAGGTAGTAATAGTACAAACTTTCATATTCCTAGCAATCTCATCCTCTCTTTCCCATCTAGCATGCAATTCTGCTAACAATCTAATATTTTCATCAATTCCAACTTGGATAGCATTAGCAGTAGCAAAAACATTGTTCTCTTTCACATCATTAGGCAACACTTTTAATTTCAGAAGTTCAACATCATGAGCAAGGCTATCAACTTTAGAAGCAAGAATATCAATTTTGCCTAACTTTTCCTCAACAGACTTGTTAAAAGCATTTTGCTTACCGATGAAGTCCTTGAGCATTACCTCAAGCTCGGAGGGCGCGGCCCTAGTGTTGTTGGAGGAATTACCATAAGAGTTACCATAACCATTACCATTAGTAGAAGGATACGGCCTATAATTGTTACTAGCAAAATTGTTCCTATAAGCATTGTTGTTAAAATTATTGTTTCTAATGAAGTTCACATCAACATGCTCTTCTTGAGCAACCAAAGAGGCTAAAGGAACATTATTAAGATCTACATGATTCCTATCATTAGCAAGCATAGCCATAATTGTATCAATATTATCACTCAAGGAAGAGGTTTCCCCAATAGAATTTACCTTCTTACCTTATGGAGCTCTCTTGGTGTGCCATTCAGAGTAATTTACCATCATATTGTCGAGAAGCTTTGTTGCGGCGCCCAAGGTAAGGGACATAAAAGTGCCTCCAGCAGCTGAATCAAGTAGGTTCCTCAAAGAAAAATTTAGTCCTGCATAAAAAGTTTGAATAATCATCCAAGTAGTCAGTCCATGAGTGGGACAATTCTTTATCTTAGATTTCATTCTTTCCCAAGCTTGAGCAATATGTTCATTATCAAATTGACTAAACTTCATAATATTGCTACGCAAAGATATAATTTTAGTAGGAGGATAATATCTACCAATAAAAGCATCCTTACACTTAGCCCATGAATCAATACTATTCCTAGTCAAAGACAGCAACCAATCTTTAGCTTTTCCTCTCAAAGAAAAAGGAAACAACTTGAGCTTAATAATATCACTTTCTACATCCTTATATTTCTACATCTCACATAGCTCAACAAAATTGTTGAGATGAGCTGCAGCATCTTCAGTACTAGCACCAGAAAATTGCTCTTTCATAACAAGGTTCAATAAAGCAGGCTTAATCTCATAAAAGTTTGCAGCAGGAGTAGGTGGCTTAATAGGAGTGCAGATAAAATCACAATTGTTCGTGCTAGTAAAGTCACACAACTTGGTGTTTTCAGGAGTAGCCATTTCAGCAAAACTAAAAGTAAACAAGTAAAAACAACTACCAAGGATTCTAATTTTTTTGGGTTTTTGATAAAAAAAGATGCAAGTAAAAATAAAGTAAAGCAAAACAATAAAACAAAGTAAAGGATGTGCGTGCGAAAAACTCCCCTTGCAGAGGTCTTCCACTTCTTCCTCGGCAACGGCGCCAGAAAAGGGCTTGATGGCTGGCGTGTAGTTGATGATGATTATGGCCAGGTAGTTGGAAAACTCCAAGCGGAAAGTATGATGAGCACATCGGCAAGTCTTTTCCCTCAGTAAGAAGCCAAGGTTTAATCGATCAGGAGAAGAGCAGACAAACAACTGAAGGTGATGCTGCTAGCTTGCGACAGCTTCGGACAATTTATAGGGCGCCTCATCCAAGCTTTGCTTTGCTAGCTGCAACGCGGAACCTGCAAACACACAACCAAATACTTTGTTCCCAACTTGCGATGAGGTTGTCAATCTCACCGGTTTGCTTGAAACAAAGGGTATGAGCGTATCGAGTGGAAAACAGTAATAGTATGCGAGTAAAGTAAACAGTGCGAGTAAAGTAAACAGGTGATAGCAATATGATGGAAATAGGACCGGGGTCCACAGTTCACTAGTGGTGTCTCTCCATAAGATAAATAACACATACTGGGTAAACAAATTACAGTTGGGCAATTGATAGAATAAAGATAAACGTGATATGTCAAGAAGATCACTATGCGATTTACTCTGGGCATTACAACAAAATACATAGACCGCCATCCAACTGCATCTATGACTAATAATCCACTCGCGGGGATATCATCCGAACACCCCATGAGTATTAAGTTGCGAACAACAGATAATTGCATTAAGCAAAGTGTGTAATGTAAACAAAGCATATGCCCTCGAGCATATGAATGTTGTTTTCTCCCTAGTAGCAACAGCACATCTACAACCTTAGAGGTTCCTGTCACTCCGCCAGATTAAATAGAGGCATGAACCCACTATCGAGCATAAATACCCCCTCTTGGAGTCACTAGCAACTACTCGGCCAAGATAGCTACTAACAACGGAGAGCATGCAAGATCATAAACAACATAGAGATAACATAAGATATATTTCAGTATAGCAACTCAATCATAACACCAATATTCATCGGATCCCAAGAAACCAAACATGTAGAATTACATAACGGTGATCTCAATCATTTAGGCCAGCTCATGAGATCTAAACATGAAGCACATGGTGGAGGAGACAACCATCTAGCTACTGCTATGGACCCATAGTCCAAGGTAGACTACTCACTCATCGCTCCGGAGGCAAGCATGGCGATGAAGACCTCCGGTGGCGATTCTCCTCTCCGGTAGGGTGCCGGGAAGAGCTTCAGGACCGTCCCGATCTTCGGGTCGACGGCGGCGGCGGATCGTGATGTGTTCTGGAAAATTGATCAGGTTCTTTAGGTTTTTCTCATCGGGGGGTCTTTATAGGCGAAAGGGCATCGTTAGAGGTGGACCGAGGTGCCCTCACACATAGGGGGCGCGGCCAGGGGCTGGGCCACGCCGCCCTGGTGTGTGGGGCCCTCGTGGCCTCCCTCCGACTCCTCTTCGGATCTCTGGAAGCTTCCGGGAAAAATAAGACTTCAGGAACTTGTTTTGTCCAATTCTGAGAAAAAGGCTCCTCAATTATTAAATGGGGATGGGGATTGCTGGGTAAACAAATTACAGTTGGGCAATTGATAGAATAAAGATAAACGTGATATGTCAAGAAGATCACTATGAGATTTACTCTGGGCATTACAACAAAATACATAGACCGCCATCCAACTGCATCTATGACTAATAATCCACTCCCGGGGATATCAATCCGAACACCTTAGAAGTATTAAGTTGCGAACAACAGATAATTGCATTAAGCAAAGTGTGTAATGTCAACAAAGCATATGCCCTTGAGCATATGAATGTTGTTTTCTCCCTAGTAGCAACAGCACATCTACCACCTTAGAGGTTTCTGTCACTCCCCCAGGTGAAATGGAGGCATGAACCCACTATCGAGCATAAATACCCCCTCTTAGAGTCACTAGCAACTACTCGGCCAAGATAGCTACTAACAACGGAGAGCATGCAAGATCATAAACAACATAGAGATAACAAAAGATAATATTCAGTACAGCAACTTAATCATAAACACCAATATTCATCGGATCCCAACAAACCAAACATGTAGAATTACATAACGGTGATCTCAAGCATATAAGGCAGCTCATGAGATCTAAACATGAAGCACATGGTGGAGAAGACAACCATCTAGCTACTGCTATGGACCCATAGTCCAAGGTAGACTACTCACTCATCGCTCCGGAGGCAAGCATGGCGATGAAGAAGACCTCCGGTGGCGATTCCCCTCTCCGGCAGGGTGCCGGGAAGAGCTTCTGGACCCTCCCGATCTTCGGGTCGACGGTGGCGGCGGATCGCGATGTGTTCTGGAAAACTGATCGGGTACTTAGGTTTTTTCCGTCGGGGGGTCTTTATAGGCGAAGGGGCGATGTCAGAGGGGGAGCCAGGTGCCCTCACGCAGGGCCCGCGCGGCCAGGGGCCTGGGCGCGCCGCCCCTGCGTGTGGGGCCCAGGTGGCCCCCCTCCGACTCTCCTTCATATCTCTGGAAGCTTTCGGGAAAAATAAGACTTCAGGAACTTGTTTCGTCCAATTCCGAGAATATTTCCTGTGTATCACTGCTACTCGAAGTTGATGCGGGAGCAAACTGTCCTTGTGCGTGGTGAATGACCAGCCCGTTGGGAACCCCAAGAGGAAGGTATGAAGAGTGTAGCAGCAAGTTTTCCCTCAATTAAGAAACCAAGGTTTATCGAACAGGAGAAGGGAGACGATGACGACTGAAGGTGTTGTGGAACCTGCACACACACAAACAAGTACTTTGTTCCCAACTTGCGATGAGGTTGTCAATCTCACCGGTTTGCTTGAAACAAAGGTTATGAGTGTATCGAGTGGAAAACAGTAGTAATGTGCGAGTAAAGTAAACAGTGCAGGAAAAGTAAACAGGTGATTGCAATATGATTAAAATAGGACCGGGGTCCACAGTTCACTAGTGGTGTCTCTCCATAGATAAATAACATGCTGGGTAAACAAATTACAGTTGGGCAATTGATAGAATAAAGATAACATGATATGTCAAGAAGAACACTATGAGATTTACTCTGGGCATTACAACAAAATATATAGACCGCCATCCAACTGCATCTATGACTAATAATCCACTCCCGGGGATATCATCCGAACACCCTAGAAGTATTAAGTTGCGAACAACAGATAATTGCATTAAGCAAAGTGTGTAATGTAAACAAAGCATATGCCCTCGAGCATATGAATGTTGTTTTCTCCCTAGTAGCAACAGCACATCTACAACCTTAGAGGTTCCTGTCACTCCGCCAGATTAAATAGAGGCATGAACCCACTATCGAGCATAAATACCCCCTCTTGGAGTCACTAGCAACTACTCGGCCAAGATAGCTACTAACAACGGAGAGCATGCAAGATCATAAACAACATAGAGATAACATAAGATATATTTCAGTATAGCAACTCAATCATAACACCAATATTCATCGGATCCCAAGAAACCAAACATGTAGAATTACATAACGGTGATCTCAATCATTTAGGCCAGCTCATGAGATCTAAACATGAAGCACATGGTGGAGGAGACAACCATCTAGCTACTGCTATGGACCCATAGTCCAAGGTAGACTACTCACTCATCGCTCCGGAGGCAAGCATGGCGATGAAGAAGACCTCCGGTGGCGATTCCCCTCTCCGGCAGGGTGCCGGGAAGAGCTTCAGGACCGTCCCGATCTTCGGGTCGACGGCGGCGGCGGATCGCGATGTATTCTGGAAAACTGATCGGGCCCGTAGGTTTTTCTCGTCGGGGGGTCTTTATAGGCGAAAGGGCGATGTCAGAGGAGGGACCAGGCCCCCTCACACAGGGGTGGCGCGGCCAGGGGCCTGGCCGCGCCGCCTGTGTGTGTGGGGCCCACGTGGCCCTCCTCCGTCTCTTCTTCGGATGTTTGGAAGCTTCCCCGTGATATAAGTCTTCAGGAACTTGTTTCGTCCAATTCCGAGAATATTTCCTGTGTATCACTTCTGAAACACAAAAACAGCAGAAAACAGGAAACTGGCACTGTGGCACTTCGTTAATAGGTTAGTTCCGGAAAATGCATAAAAATGCCACTAAGTGTAACGAAACAATAGGCAAATGGTGTAAAAACAAGCATGGAGCATCAAAAATTATAGATACGTTTGAGACGTATCAAGCATCCCCAAGCTTAACTCCTGCTCGTCCTCGAGTAGGTAAGTGATAACAAAAGAATAATTTTTGAGGTGACATGCACCTACACAATCTTGATCATATATGCAAGCATTGGTGAGCTGGGATCAATAGAACTTGAAACATGGGCATGAAAAATATAATCATGACAATAAGAACTTAGCAACCATGTTGTAAACATGTAAATGAACGCAAACAAAAGATCATGAAAATGAAACAATGAAAGTCAAACGTGTGTTCAAATCATAAGGAAAAACATACAAATGGTTTTCAGCTTGTCCTTCAAAGAGAGCAAAACATAAATGCATAGGACACCTCAAAGTTTAAGAGGGCGACTAGATACAAATAATTTAAGAACAAGTGAAACCAACAATATAAATCAATCAATGAACTTTGGGACAATGCATATCACAGTAAGAATGACAACTATGCTCTCTTAATGGTGCATAAAGAAAGAAGGTGGTGACTCAACATAAAAGTAAAAGAAAGGCCCTTCGCAGAGGGAAGCAGTGATTTAAACATGTGCTAGAGCTTTTCATTTGTAAAACAGAGAGATAAAACTTGATTTTGAGAGGTGGTTGTCTTTGTCAACGACTGGCAATGGGGTTCTTACCATCTTCCATACAAAAATGAAGCAAGTTTTTGAGAGAGAGATTGGCACTCTTGTGCTCTTTTTATAAAACTTGGCACTCCTCCCCACCTTTTCCTTTCACATACCATGGCTAACCGATTCCATCGGGTGCCCACCAACATTCACATTCTTTGGAGGAGTGCCTTTTTTCTTTCTTTTTTCCCTTTTTTTTTTCTTTTTGGAATAAGCAATATGGAAGATAGCAAATCCGACCACTACGTCCCCATGAGCTGAAAACAGTGTCACAAAACGAGAAGTGTTTTGAAAGTTTTTGAAAGGTAGCACACGAAAATTTTACTTTGGAATGGCTTACAAATACCATGCATAGGAATTTATAGTGGACACAATGGCAAACTTGGTTTTTAGGAGTTGGATGCACGAGTAGAGCTCATACTCAGTACAAGGCGAGGGCTAGCAAAAGACTGGGAGCGACCAACTAAGAGAGCAATAATGGCCATAATCATGCAAAGCGACAAAGCGACATTAAAAGAAGCATACGATGGCATCAAAAGTCAAAAACTAAATGATCATGAAGGCTAATGGCGACTTTGTAAGAGTCTAACATGTGTGAGCATGCGCCAAGTCAACCCAAATAAAGCATTAATGAGAAAACCAAAATAATGCTTCCATACAATAAAAACAACGCATGATTTTTTCAAAGGCTCATTAAGCAATCTCAGTTATTTGAGACAAGTCATGCTACAGCAAAATCACTAAGCATACTATCAAAAAGACATCAAGCATGACATGAAAAAGCCTAAGCCGCAGTCTACACAAGCTCCTTCTTGTACCACTATTTTGCACAAAGCTTTTTCTCTTTTCCAACACCATTTGAAATTTTTATAAACACCTCTTTTGATGAAAACCAATAAAGATCAGAGGCAAAAATACACCTTGATGAAAAGATATGGCAAGATCTGAACGCAAATCAAGGCGAAAACGAAAACCAAAAGCAGTAGCAGAAATAGTAGAACGCTCGATTTTTAATAAGAGTGAAAACTAGAGCGTTCTTTGCAAATGAAAACGAGTACATCTCCTCCAAAGGAAATTTGTTGGGGTCCAACCATTTATTGCAGCAAACAAACAAACTAAACCAACTAAGAAAACTAAAACAACTGACGCTCCAAGAAAAACACATAGTGCATGAAGCAATAAAAATATAGTGTCTTGAAAGGTGACCTGATTTTTGCCGATGAAGAAGGGGTGCCTCGGGGGCATCCCCAAGCTTTGACGCTTGTACTTCTTGGATATTTCTTGGGGTGATGCATGGGCATCCCCAAGCTTGAGCTTTTGTCCATTCTTCAACTCATCTCATCATTCTCCAATCCCTACACTTGAAAACTTCCTTCATACAAAACTAAACACAATTCTATTAGCAACATTAGTGTAAGCATAAAATATATTCAACCTCTTTTAGCTTCAGGTTTCAACCCAAAACCACCACATATAAAGTATATACTACTGTAGCAACTTCCACAAGAGTTCCATGATAAAAAAGAACTCAAAAGAAAGCGATAAAGTGGCAAAAACAAATATTGGCAGAAATCTGTCAAAACTGAACAGCTGACAAAGATCGAATTTTTGAGGGATTTTCCGTTGCTCAAATCAAAAAGTGTTCAACTAAGAAAAGTTTGGATATAACCTGGGGCATATGCACAAGAAATCGCAGGTCCAAAAGATATACAGAGAATTTTCACGAATTTTTACGGTGCAGCACCGAAAACAGTTTCAGGACAGCAACATCCCCAAATCTTTACCTCACTCAAATTAGAGGCTTCTCTTGGCACAAAAACAAAATAAACAAGATAAGGAGCGGTCATTACAGTAGTAATGACTTCCAAGACTCAAATAAAAGAAAAAGTACTGAAAAGTAAACAATGGGTTATCTCCCAAGAGTGCTTTTCTTTAACGCCTTTGAGCTAGGCGCAGAAAATTGCGAATCAAGTAATATCAATAGATGAAGTGCTAGTTACCTCAGTAGGCTCTTTAAAGGTTCCCGAAGATGATTCAACCTGCAAGTCACCCTTAGTGGAACTAAGAGTCTTACCAATCTTAAGAACATGTTGAGATTTAAGCGCAGAAACCTTGGGAACATACATAAATTTTTGCTTTTTTCCAACAAACACTTTCTCCTTCTTAAATTTAAGAGAAGAGAAGATTAAACTAAGAGTTTCCATAGACTCCCCTAGTTTACCAATCCTTAAGTTTTGATTGTCATGAGTAGTGCTAGCCTCTAAAATGGTAATTCTTTTACCAATATTTTCTATTAATTCACTAACGCGGCTAGCATTTTCTAGGATACTTGGCAAACTTTTTTCTAAGGAGCTGAGCTTTTCTACCACCTCTTCCAAGGTGGTCTCAGTCTTAGCAACATGAATAGGTGGTACTCCCACTAAACTTTCAATTATAGTGCATGCTTCTCCCGCGGGAGTACCCAGAAAATTACCTCCTGTAAGAGTATCAAGAACATACCTATTCCAGCTAGATATACCAACATAAAAATTTCTAAGGAGGATCGTGGTGGAGTGCTTTTTGGTACACCTATGATGAGCATTGTTAATACGGTACCAAACATCTTTTAAACTTTCTCCCCCTTGTTGCTTGAAACTACGAACTTCTACTTCAGGATTACTCATTGTAACAAAACTAAAAGCAGATAAGTAAAAACAACTACCAAGGATTCTAATTTTTTTGGGTTTTTGATATAAAAAGCAATGCAGGTAAAATAAAATAAAGTAAAGCAAAACAAATAACAAAGTAAAGAATGTGTGTGCGAAGAACTCCCCTCGCAGAAGTCTTCTCTCTTCCCCGGCAACGGCGCCAGAAAAATAGCTGCTACTCCAAGTTGATGCGGGAGCAAACTGTCCTTGTGCGTTGTGAATGACCAGCCCGTTGGGAACCCCAAGAGGAAGGTATGAAGAGTGTAGCAGCAAGTTTTCCCTCAATTAAGAAACCAAGGTTTATCGAACAGGAGAAGGGAGACGATGACGACTGAAGGTGTTGTGGAACCCGCACACACACAAACAAGTACTTTGTTCCCAACTTGCGATGAGGTTGTCAATCTCACCGGTTTGCTTGAAACAAAGGTTATGAGTGTATCGAGTGGAAAACAGTAGTAATGTGCGAGTAAAGTAAACAGTGCGGGAAAAGTAAACAGGTGATTGCAATATGATTAAAATAGGACCGGGGTCCACAGTTCACTAGTGGTGTCTCTCCATAGATAAATAACATGCTGGGTAAACAAATTACAGTTGGGCAATTGATAGAATAAAGATAACGTGATATGTCAAGAAGATCACTATGAGATTTACTCTGGGCATTACAACAAAATACATAGACCGCCATCCAACTGCATCTATGACTAATAATCCACTCCCGGGGATATCATCCGAACACCCTAGAAGTATTAAGTTGCGAACAACAGATAATTGCATTAAGCAAAGTGTGTAATGTAAACAAAGCATATGCCCTTGAGCATATGAATGTTGTTTTCTCCCTAGTAGCAACAACACATCTACCACCTTAGAGGTTTCTGTCACTCCCCCAGGTGAAATAGAGACATGAACCCACTATCGAGCATAAATACCCCCTCTTGGAGTCACTAGCAACTACTCGGCCAAGATAGCTACTAACAACGGAGAGCATGCAAGATCATAAACAACATAGAGATAACAAAAGATATAATTCAGTACAACAACTTAATCATAAACACCAATATTCATCGGATCCCAACAAACCAACATCATAGAATTACATAACGGTGATCTCAATCATGTATGGCAGCTCATGAGATCTAAACATGAAGCACATAGTGGAGAAGACAACCATCTAGCTACTGCTATGGACCCATAGTCCAAGGTAGACTACTCACTCATCGCTCCGGAGGCAAGCATGGCGATGAAGAAGACCTCCGGTGGCGATTCCCCTCTCCGGCAGGGTGCCGGGAAGAGCTTCTGGACCCTCCCGATCTTCGGGTCGACGGCGGCGGCGGATCGCGATGTATTCTGAAAAACTGATCGGGCCCTTAGGTTTTTCTCGTCGGGGGGTCTTTATAGGCGAAAGGGCGATGTCAGAGGAGGGACCAGGCCCCCTCACACAGGGGTGGCGCGGCTAGGGGCCTGGCCGCGCCGCCTGTGTGTGTGGGGCCCACGTGGCCCTCCTCCGTCTCTTCTTCGGATGTCTGGAAGCTTCCCCGTGATATAAGTCTTCAGGAACTTGTTTCCTCCAATTCCGAGAATATTTCCTGTGTATCACTTCTGAAACACAAAAACAGCAGAAAACAGGAAACTGGCACTGTGGCACTTCGTTAATAGGTTAGTTCCAGAAAACGCATAAAAATGCCACTAAGTGTAACGAAACAATAGGCAAATGGTGTAAAAACAAGCATGGAGCATCAAAAATTATAGATACGTTTGAGACGTATCAATCACTCTGAAACACAAAAATAGCGGAAAACAGGGAACTGGCACTGTGGCAACTCGTTAATAGGTTAGTTCCGGAAAATGCATAAAAGTGCCACTAAGTGTAACGAAACAATAGGCAAATGGTGTAAAAACAAGTATGGTGCATCAAAAATTATAGATACGTTGGAGACGTATCAAGCATCCCCAAGCTTAACTCCTGCTCGTCCTCGAGTAGGTAAGTGATAACAAAGAATAATTTTTGAGGTGACATGCACCTACACAATCTTGATCATATATGTAAGCATTGGTGAGCTGGGATCATAAGAACTTAAAACATGGGCATGAAGATATAATCATGACAATAAGAACTTAGCAACCATGTTGTAAACATGCAAATGAGCACAAACAAAAGATCATGAAAATGAAACAATGAAAGTCAAACGTGTGTTCAAATCATAAGCAAAAACATACAAATGGTTTTCAGCTTGTCCTTCAAAGAGAGCAAAACATAAATGCATAGGACACCTTCAAGTTTAAGAGGGCGACTAGATACAAATAATTTAAGAACAAGTGAAACCAACAATATTAATCAATCAATGAACTTTGGGACAATGCATATCACACTAAGAATGACAACTATGCTCTCTTAATGGTGCATAAAGAAAGAAGGTGGTGACTCAACATAAAAGTAAAAGAAAGGCCCTTCGCAGAGGGAAGTAGTGATTAAACATGTGCTAGAGCTTTTCATTTGTAAAACAGAGAGATAAAAATTGGTTTTGAGAGGTGGTTGTCTTTGTCAACGACTAGCAATGGGGTTCTTACTATCTTCCATACAAAAATGAAGCAAGTTTTTGAGAGAGAGATTGGCACCTTTGTGCTCTTTTTTATAAAGCTTGGCACTCCTCTCCACCTTTTTTTTCCTTTCACAAACCATGGCTAACCGATTCCATCGGGTGCCCACCAACATTCACATTCCTTGGAGGAGTGTCTTTTTTCTTTTTTTTTTCTTTTTTTTTCTTTTTGGAATAAGCAATATGGAAGATAGCAAATCCGACCACTACGTCCCCATGAGCTGAAAACAGTGTCACAAAACAAGAAGTGTTTTGAAGGTTTTTGAAAGGTAGCACATGAAAATTTACTTTGGAATGGCTTACAAATACCATGCATAGGAATTTATAGTGGACACAATGGCAAACTTGGTTTTTAGGAGTTGGATGCACGAGTAGAGCTCATACTCAGTACAAGGCGAGGGCTAGCAAAAGACTGGGAGCGACCAACTAAGAGAGCAATGATGGCCATAATCATGCAAAGCGACAAAGCGACATTAAAAGAAGCATAAGATGGCATCAAAAGTCAAAAACTAAATGATCATGAAGGCTATTGGCGACTTTGTAAGAGTCTAACATGTGTGAGCATGCGCCAAGTCAACCCAAATAAAGCATCAAGGAGAAAACCAAAATAATGCTTCCATACAATAAAAACAACGCATGATTTTTCAAAGGCTCATTAAGCAATCTCAGTTATTTGAGACAAGTCATGCTACAGCAAAACCACTAAGCATACTATCAAAAAGACATCAAGCATGACATGAAAAAGCCTAAGCCGCAGTCTACACAAGCTCCTTCTTGTACCACTATTTTGCACAAAGCGTTTTCTCTTTTCCAACACCATTTGAAATTTTTATAAACACCTCTTTTGATGAAAACCAATAAAGATCAGAGGCAAAAATACACCTTGATGAAAAGATATGACAAGGTCTGAACGCAAATCAAGGCGAAAACGAAAACCAAAAGCAGTAGCAGAAAAAGAAGAACGCTCGATTTTTAATAAGAGTGAAAACTAGAGCGTTCTTTGCAAATGAAAACGAGGCAACTTCTCCAAAGAAAATTTGTTGGGGTCCAACCATTTATTGCAGCAAACAAACAAACTAAACTAACTAAGAAAACTAAAACAACTGACGCTCCAAGAAAAACACATAGTGCATGAAGCAATAAAAATATAGTATTTTGAAAGGTGACCTGATTTTTGCCGATGAAGAAGGGTTGCCTCGGGGGCATCCCCAAGCTTTGACGCTTGTACTTCTTGGATATTTCTTGGGGTGATGCATGGGCATCCCCAAGCTTGAGCTTTTGTCCATTCTTTAACTCATCTCATCATTCTCCAATCCGTACACTTGAAAACTTCCTTCATATAAAACTAAACACAATTCTATTAGCAACATCAGTGTAAGCATAACATATAATCAACCTCTTTTTGCTTCAGGTTTCAACTCAAAACCATCACATATATAGTAGATACTACTGTAGCAACCTCCCCAAAAGTTCCGTGATCAAAAGAACTCAAAAGAAAGCGATAAAGTGGCAAACACAAATATTGGCAGAAATCTGTCAAAACTGAACAGCTGACAAAGGTGGAATTTTTGAGGGGTTTTCTGTTGCTCAAATCAAAAAGTGTTCAACTAACAAAAGTTTGGATATAACCTGGGGCATATGCACAAGAAATCGCAGGTCGAAAAGATATACATAGAATTTTCACGAATTTTTACGGTGCAGCACCGAAAATAGTTTCAGGACAGCAACATCCCCAAATCTTTACCTCACTCAAATTAGAGGCTTCTCTTGGCACAAAAAGGAAATAAACAAGATAAGGAGCGGTCATTATAGTAGTAATGACTTCCAAGACTCAAATAAAAGAAAAAGTACTGAAAAGAAAATATTGGGTTATCTCCCAAGAGTGCTTTTCTTTAACGCCTTTGAGCTAGGCGCAGAAAATTGTGAGTCAAGTAATATCAAGTGATGAAGCACTAGGATCAGCGCGTGCCTTACGTCTTCCTTTCTTACCTATGTTCTTGACTCTAGGAAAGACATGGTTATTGCAAGGTGGAGAGATAAATTTTATATTGCCTTTTCCCACATCGATGACGGCGCCCAGGAGCTTCAGAATGGATCTTCCAAGTGTAATTTGTCCTTTTCCTACACATTCAATTACAAGATAATCAGTAGATATCATTCTTCCTAGGACTTTTGTAAAAACTGCTTCAGCTATTCCAAGGGGAAATATAGTGGCATTGTTAGTAAGAGAAATTCCTTCTCCTCCCTCAGAAAGCTTCCAAAGGCTCAAAGATTCATAAACATCCTTTGGCATGAGACAAAATTCAGACATAATATCACAACGAGCATGAAAAGTTTCACCACTAATGGTGATTTTTATCGTAGGATACCAACTCGAAGGTTCAGTATTTGTTGGCACATAATCAAAATGCTGGCGCAAAGTATTGTAGCAAGAATTCAAACTAGCAGTGTGAGTCTCAAGAGTATTAAGTCTATTAAAAATGCACACAAGAGAGGAATCAAAATAGGTTGGCATGCTATAAATTGTAATCAACTTTTTTATAATATTGAAGGCTTGATCTCCATCACAATGAAGGAAATCTCCTTCTGCAGTAGCATCCAAAGCATATCTATAACGAAGAGAAAGTCCAAAGTAAAAGCTACTAAGAAGCAGACTCAAAGACATTTTAGGTTCAGTTTTTCCATGCCAATCATAAATTCTAGACCAAGCTTCTTTAAAACTTTCCTCATCTTTCTGCTTAAAAGTAAAAATCATGTCCTCGGGAGACATAGTAGTAGCAACTGAACTAGACATAATAAACTAAAGTAAAGAAATAACAACTACCAAGGATTCTATTTTTTTTTGGGTTTTTGATAAAAAGCAATGCAGGTAAAATAAAAAAAGTAAAGCAAAACAATAAAACAAAGTAAAGGATGTGTGTGCAAAAAACTCCCCTCGCAGAAGTCTTCTCTTCCTCCCCGGCAACGGCGCCAGAAAATGAGCTGCTACCGGTTGATGGCATGTGGTTGACGTGGGAGCAGACGGTCCTTGTGCGTGGTGAATAACCAGCCCGTTGGGAACCCCAAGAGGAAGGTATGATGAGTATAGCAGCTAGTTTTCCCTCAGTTAAGAAACCAAGGTTTAATGTCGGTCAGGAGAGGAGAGACAATGACGACTGAAGGTGATGCGGAACTTGCACACACACAACCAAGTACCTTGTTCCCAACTTGCGATGAGGTTGTCAATCTCACCGGTTTGCTTGAAACAAAGATTATGAGCGTATCGAGTGGAAAACAATATAGTATGCGAGTAAAGTAAATAGTGCGAGTAAAGTAAACAGTGCGAGTAAAGTAAATAGGTGATAGCAATATGATGGAAATAGGACCGGGGTCCACAGTTCACTAGTGGTGTCTCTCCATAGATAAAATAACACATGCTGGGTAAACAAATTATAGTTGGGCAATTGATAGAATAAAGATAAACGTGATATGTCAAGAAGATCACTATGAGATTTACTCTGGGCATTACAACAAAATACATAGACCGCCATCCAACTGCATCTATGACTAATAATCCACTCCCGGGGATATCAATCCGAACACCCTAGAAGTATTAAGTTGCGAACAACAGATAATTGCATTAAGCAAAGTGTGTAATGTAAACAAAGCATATGCCCTTGAGCATATGAATGTTGTTTTCTCCCTAGTAGCAACAGCACATCTACCACCTTAGAGGTTTCTGTCACTCCCCCAGGTGAAATAGAGGCATGAACCCACTATCGAGCATAAATACCCCCTCTTGGAGTCACTAGCAACTACTCGGCCAAGATAGCTACTAACAACGGAGAGCATGCAAGATCATAAACAACATAGAGATAACAAAAGATAATATTCAGTACAGCAACTTAATCATAAACACCAATATTCATCGGATCCCAACAAACCAAACATGTAGAATTACATAACGGTGATCTCAATCATGTAAGGCAGCTCATGAGATCTAAACATGAAGCACATGGTGGAGAAGACAACCATCTAGCTACTGCTATGGACCCATAGTCCAAGGTAGACTACTCACTCATCGCTTCGGAATCAAGCATGGCGATGAAGAAGACCTCCGGTGGCGATTCCCCTCTCCGGCAGGGTGCCGGGAAGAGCTTCTGGACCCTCCCGATCTTCGGGTCGACGGTGGCGGCGGATCGCGATGTGTTCTGGAAAACTGATCGGGTACTTAGGTTTTTTCCGTCGGGGGGTCTTTATAGGCGAAGGGGCGATGTCAGAGGGGGAGCCAGGTGCCCTCACGCGGGGCCCGCGCGGCCAGGGGCCTGGCCGCGCCGCCCCTGCGTGTGCGGCCCTGGTGGCCCCCCTCCGACTCTCCTTCGGATATCTGGAAGCTTCCGGGAAAAATAAGACTTCAGGAACTTGTTTCGTCCAATTCCGAGAATATTTCCTGTGTATCACTCTGAAACACAAAAACAGCAGAAAACAGGGAACTGGCACTGTGGCAACTCGTTAATAGGTTAGTTCCGGAAAATGCATAAAAGTGCCACTAAGTGTAACGAAACAATAGGCAAATGGTGTAAAAACAAGCATGGAGCATCAAAAATTATAGATACGTTGGAGACGTATCAGGGATGAGAAGGCACTCCCTGGTAGGGTGTAGACCCGTTGCCATCCCTGGAGGCGGGGTGCGGGGCAAACAGCGGCGTGGCAGGGCGTGGCCAAAGGAGGCTAGAGTTGCTCTTACCATTCTTTATCAATAACAAAATTACGAAAACAGGTTTGCAAGTCTTCATCGACATCGTGTCTCCCCTATTTGAAAACATGAACATTTTAGTGGCCACAATGAACACTACCACCGTGGTCAGTGTGTTGTGCAACCATCGAGTACGAAATTTTGAAATCTACCGCTGTCCACCGTGAATTCAGCTGTACATTTTAAAATATTCTAGGCTCTATGCCATATATCTAGGCAAGTGGTGTGTTCAGCAGAAAGCCCTTTTTTCCGGCGCGCGGCATGGAAGCGTGCAGTTGTTTGATGGTTGAGAAAATGAGAGAGTACATCGTGCAAAAACCACTGGACATGCTCGACGGCATGGTGTCCACTGTTTCAGCGAGAATCCTGCATGGTGTCCACTGCAGGAGAATGGCTTGCAAATCTACCATGATCACCAGTCTCTCTATCTCTCTCCATGCAGCTGATAGCGTCCGTCTTCTGCTCTAGCTCCTTCAGAACAGCCGCCAACGCCTGTTCGTGCTCCTGCATCAGACAGTTCCTCCTCCGGGCAGGCTGCTACGGCGGAAGTTTGATCCAGAACCGCCGCTGCTTCGAATCGACGACTCGCCTGACATGGCCGCCGTGAGGAAGCTGGTGGTGGATTCGAAGAAAGAATGAGGTAATGCGCTGGACTCGAAGAATGGACGTCGCCGCCGGAGGAGAAGGGAGAGAGCAGGCCGGGCGGCAAGCAAGGAGTGGTTGGGTGGGGGAATGGTAAAGATTCTCTCCTATATGGCTACGCACGATGTGCTCGACCGTGGACTTTTGACCCCGGGAATCCGTCCGCGAATGGTGGCTGTCCTGACAGATCAAAAGGTTATCGTTTCTACTATCCAGACAAATACACAAAGTTTGTAGAAACGAGACATGCAGTCTTCTTGGAGGACGAATTGATGAGGGGGAGCATGGTAGCTCGGAAAATTGATCTTGAGGAGAAGAGGGTGCACGCACCTAATCCAATGATTCAGGAGCCATTTTTCTCGCTACCTGTTGTGCCTGCACCAACAATCCCTGAGGTTGCGGTGCAAGCACCTGTTGTAACTCCACCCATGACAACAAGGTGTGAAGATTCGGAACCTGTCCGTCAGGAGCCGACTGAACCCTTTGTTGAGCATGAAAGGGAGCTATAGCAACCACCTCTAATAGATGTACCAGAAGTTGAGGTACATAGAAAAATGAGGCCCTTAGAAGGTCCAAAAGAGTCAAGAAATCAGCTATTTCTACTGATTATAAAGTTTATAACGCAGAAACAGTTCATATGGAAGGTGATCCCACTTCATATGAAGAAGCTATGGGAGGCCCCAACTCATCGAAATGGCTAGAGGCCATGGAAGATGAAATGAGGTCGATGAGTTCCAACAATGTTTGGGACTTAGAGGAAATTCCCAAAGGAGCCAAAACAGTAGGCTGCAAATGGGTCTACAAAACAAAGTATGACTCTAACGGGAACATAGAAAAGTATAAAGCGCGTCTAGTGGCAAAAGGATTTACACAAAGAGAAGGGGTAGAATAGATTACAATAAGACATTTTCTCCATTCTCATGTAAGGATTCCTTCAGAATCATAATGGCACTAGTTGCACATTTTGATTTAGAGTTGCATCAAATGGATATAAAGACGGCATTTCTAAATGGAGATTTAGAAGAAAAAGTTTACATGAAACAACCCAAGGGTTTTTTCATGGAGGGGAAGGAACACATGGGATGCCATCTAAAGAAATCAATTTATGGATTAAAGCAAGCCTCTAGACAGTGGTATCTAAAGTTTAATGATACCATCAAAAGATTTGGATTTAAAGAAAATATCGAGGACAACTGCGTTTATGCAAAGTTTAAAAGTGGGAAATATATTTTCCTAATCTTGTATGTGGATGATATCCTGCTTGCTAGCAGTGATGTTAGTCTTCTGCGAGAAACAAAGAAGTTTTTGTCCTCAAACTTTGATATGAAAGATCTTGGTGAAGCTTCATATGTTTTGGGCATAGAAATTCACCGAGATAGAAAGAATGGAGTGTTAGGACTATCACAGAAGGCATATTTAGAAAAAGGTTCTAATAAAGTATAATATGCATAAGTAATGCCACACCTGCTCCTATAGTCAAGGGCGATAGTTTTGGGGAATATCAATGCCCCAAGAATCAATATGAGATCGATCAAATGAAAGCAGTACCATATGTTTCGGCTGTTGGAAGCTTACAGTATGCACAAGTGTGCACTCGCCTAACTTAGCTTTTATCACCAGGGTACTCGGTAGATATCAGTCAAATCCAGGCATAGAGCACTGGAAGATGGTAAAGAAAGTATTGTGTTATGTGCAAGGCACAAAAGACCTCATGCTAACTTACAGAAGATCTGATTCCCTAGAGATAAAAGGGTATTCAGATGCAGATTATGCGGGAGACAAAGATGAAAGAAAGTCCACAATAGGATATGTGTTCACTCTCGCAGGAGGGGCTATTTCGTGGAGAAGCTGCAAACAGACGATAGTTGTATTATCCACGATGTATGCCGAATTTATAGCATGTTTTGAGGCCACGAATCAGGTGTTATGGCTAAAGAAATTTATACCCGACTTGAAAGTGGTGGATTGTATTGACAAACCAATGAAGATGTACTGTGACAACCAGCCTGCAGTATTTTATGCTCACAACAACAAGTCGAGTAAAGCTACCAGACCAATAGAAGTAAAGTATTATGTTGTGAAAGATAAAATCCAGGATCAAACTATAAGTCTCGAGCATATAAGGACAAAGGATATGCTTGCGGATCCGCTAACAAAAGGCTTACCACCCAGTGTGTTCAAGGAACACTTAGCCGGCATGGGTTTAATGGCAAGCCTATGATTCCTAGATCATAAGAGGCCCAAAAGTAACAGAATTTGTTTCAAAATAGAAAAGTGTATAGTGGCTGTCTGATTCTATCGGCAATTGAGCTGTGACGATGAAACATGCTCTATGTACTGATCCATGATGAAACGAGTAAAGTTTAAAGTTAAAAGTAAAGTTGAGATCAAGGGGGAGAATGTTAGATTGATCTCTATCGGTTTGAGCCCAACGGCTCGTCCGACCCCTTCTCTCGCGCCCTGATTGGGGGCGTCCGTTCGTTCATGAATGGTGGGTCCCTGTCGCTGCGCTGTATAAAAGGTGGGGGGGGGGGCGGCCTGCACGCCTCACGAGGTTGATCGTGCGTAGCCGCCTCCCACCAACATCCCTACCGATCTAGGGTTAGCGTGAGGTGACAGGAAGTACCACTACCACCGCCGCCACCACACACACACGTCCTCACCACCATCCGTCGCCATGGCCACTGGCTCCAGTTCCATGAGCCAAGGAGCAGGTAACTCTCCCTTTTCTCTCTCAGATCCCAATTCGTTAGATGTGTAGACAGTCCTATACCGAATTGTTCTAGCCTAGAGTACAACAATCCTAACCCTGACCGTGACCCTAACTATTTTCTACTCCCATACCTTGTCGACACATCACGGTCGCCAGATCGAGCTCCTCCCATACCTTGTCGACACATCTACGCACGGCCTCATTGTCGCCGCTCGACATCGCCTCATCTTTGTGTTTGCGGAGGACATCCTCAGTTTCACGTTCGTGGAGGACCACCATAACGATGTGCTTGTGAAGCACATCCATTCCATGCCATGCCGCCTAGCCATTGCTCCGGAAAAAAGGCATTACAGTTGCGTTCATGTTGTGAGCGCATCCGCTTCAGGCAGGCCCATGCCCCGCCTCTGTGTAGTGCTGGCGTGCGAGATGTAGCATATGCGGGAGCTCCCTGCCTCCACTTAGAGCATCTAGGCCGAGAATTTCTGCTTTGGTCTTAGAGCATCTCTAGTGGATCACCTAAAATTTGAAACCGTAAAACATGTAGTTGTCACACCAGTTCATACCCAAGGAGTACTCCAACCCTAACCCTAAACCTAACTATTCCTTCTTGTCGTACCCGATGTAATATTTGATGGCGGAGCGGCGCACTGCCGTCGCGAAATCGAGCTCCTCCCGCGCCTCGGCAACATGTCTAAGCGCGGCCTCGTCGTCATCGTTCCGGTGATCACCTTCGCCTCGCCTTCGCAGTCGTGGAGGACCACCGGAAGGAGAGCACATCCACTCCGCACCATTCTCCGGGAGAGAGAGAGGCGTGGTTACGTGCCTGCTTTATATGCTCCATGCAACCAAGTTGAGGGATTCACGGAGTTCCCTTTTGAGCATTTTTTTTTCAAGCTTTTCACTTGCCTGCTCCCGTATGCTAAGTAGGTGTACCACCAACGATTATTTACCCCGGCCCGTAGTTAGGGCTAGCTAGTGCCAACATTACTTTACTACTATGGTTGCGAAGATCTCAATCTTCTAGAACATGCAACACTTTACCTTGATGTGCTCATATAAATATGGCACTCCATCGATGGATCCATTCCTACCAGCTGCTCCAGCCTCCAGCTAGCGTGAAAATTACAGTAAGGTCGAAGTCAGTGACAGGCGAACAAATGAGATCTCAGATCGGCATCACCAAATTTTAGCCGATTGAATCCTTGCAGCAGCTCTCAGTTAACCCTCCCTGCTGCCTATCACACATGTTCGTCCACTATATTTAAGTCTCGGCCTCATCGATCGATCTCTAGGGGCTTTGCTGTCTCGCTCTCACACAGCTCACCAACATGTGGGTAAATCCCAAGATCACGCCGTGAAATCGCAGGGATCGCGGGGGAGCGAGGTTAGAGAAAGACCGACCGACAGAAAGTAGCTTGGGATGCCGGCATCACGCTAGCTGGAGCAGCTGGTAGGAGTGGATCCATCCATCGATCCATAGATCGGGGCGAGACGACGACCGCGTGCATGATTGGAGTTGGTGGCAGGGAAAAGGGGCTTGATATTTAACAAACGCGCGTCGGGAAGCGGCGGCAGCAGCCGTGCCGTCCGGCACCGGGCGGCGAGCGGCGGCGGGCGAGCAGATCAGTCGATCAGATCGATCGGCGGCGCCACAAATGCGCCGAGCGCGTGACCTCGACTCCCCGTCGCCGCTGTCACCGGAAGGTTCTGTGCGGTCTTGGCCCGGACTGGCTAGGAGTGCAGTGGAACCATACATAGACAGAAGCGTCGTCGATTGGTTTGGGAATTCTCAGCATTGACATTGCGTCAGGAACGAACGCACACATGCAGCAAGCCAAAACAGCTGAATTTTTGACATAAAAGACCACCTGCGTGAGTAAAATGCTAGAAAAGACCACCTTTGAAAATTTTTGTCAAAAAAGACCCCCTACGGGTGGCGGCACGGCTGGCCAGGCGACACGTGGCACGTGCCGCTTGGGCCGACGCCGGCATGAGGGTGCCGCCACCAGCAAATTATGCCACGTCAACCCTAGAGAGTGGGCCCCGCTGTTCAATTCATTGTCAGTTTTGTTTTAGTGGACATTGCAACAAATGTCACAAATACCTGCGAGATTTTGTGATTCAACGTAAACCTACGGTTTTCTAAAATTTGAACAAAAATGTCGTGATTTTATGCTAACTACTCCTCGATCCTTCACCTCGCGTGGAAAACTGGCGGCCGAAAAGGCGGAAGCTATCGCTGTATGCGCGTTGCAGACCTTCGTTTGTACGCTGCCGCCACTCGGTGCACCGTGCACGCATTCCTACTGCTCTCAGTGAGAGAGCGTGAGACAGTGACAGTGAGTGAGAAGTGACGACTCCGAACTCCGAAGAGTGGGATTTCTGAGCAGCTTCCAACGACCGTGGACGTCCCAATCACGGGGATTTCCGTCGCGACTCGCGACCTGGTGATCCATCAGACCATCACTGATCACTGACCAACAGCAACCTTGGCTTCAAAATGAAATGAAACGAGCAACAACAAAAAAATCTGGCAGTCCAAGTTGCTTGGTTGGTTCTGCAAGCTGTACCACGTGACAGACAGAGAGCAAGCACACTCCCGGTTTATATGCAGTGCTCCACGAATGGCTCGCCAGTAAACTCTCTCCAGATTCCATTCAAGCACTGCATCGACAGTCCCAGATCCCCTCTCCTACCCTCGGCTGTGCTGCACGTTCCAAGTTGGCCGTTTCGAGCAGACATTGATAGCAGCTCGATCGGGAGTATGCCAGAAATGGGAGGGAGGGAATATCTCGGGGCATATGCCCACTCCAGCCACGGCGCCGGCGGCATATTCCGCGGCGGCTAGCTCAAAGGTACGGCGGCAGGACGGGGCGGGCCTGTTGGTGTTGGAGCGATCTCCTGCGTCGGGCTTGGATGCGTTTGAGCTACGGCATTTGTGGTCTCGCCAATCTGGTTTGACTTAGGTTTATCTGGTTCTCTCCTAATTTTCATTTTTCTCTGGTTTTTGGGTTTTTGGGTTTTTTACTCTTTTTTATTTTATTTTTGATTGAAAATATAAGTATTTTTAAATATGAACACCTTATATTCGATTTTTTTTAAAATCTGAACATTTTTACAATCTGAATATTTTTCCAACTGAATTTTTCTATATTAAATACTTTTCAAATTTGAACAGATATAAAACATTTATAAATAAAAATAGTATAGAAAAGCAGGAAAATCATACTACCAGTTATTGGGCTGCATTCGGCACGGCCAGATGTACCTGCAGGCAGAGCGGCGCTCGCTCTGGGAGCACCTAGTTATCGCTCTTGGAGCTCCGCCGACTCGTCTGACCGGAGTAGGGAGGGAGACAGGATTGGCGTTGCCCGACCATACTATGTGCAGCCAGCGGCGTACGTTAACCCGCCGAAGAAAGCAGGTTGGCCGTGGGAGTGTCATCGATGGCAGATTTACATTCTTTGTCATACTATGTGGAAGAAGACGACGCGTCTTTGAAATAAAAATCCGCGTCCAACGTTGAACTCATCTACAACAATTATATAGCATAACCAACCCAACCGGAATAGATCTCACTTGAAGAACAAGCCGAACGAGATCTTATCATGGCGGGGTCGATGTTGTTGATTCGGGCGGCTCCCGCGGCGACAGCGGACAAGACAGAAGAAGCAGCTCCGACGTTGTTGAATCCAGCCGCCTAGGTCGAGGGCGAAGCAGAAATCAGACCTCCAAAGTGTATCCATAGCATCTGCAATCTGGCAGACTTTCGCCATGGAAGAAGGGGTGGCAATGGGGCAACATTCCCCGCAAACTTGTGGGAAAATTCATCTATTAGGGAATGGGTACAAGGAACTTCGTCTCCGCTATTGTAAATGGGGATGTGGATTAAAAGGTCTCCCCATCCCCATTCCCCGCTATCCTCGTTATGTACTTGTATATACATTAAAATTGATACATTTTATATGTAATATGTTGTAATATTATAAGGACTGCAATATATTTTAGTAATATTCAACATATGCTACTAATTTTCATTTATCACATATGTATTTTTTTTTGCTTATATCCATGTATAAAAATACAAAACCATGTAATATGTTGTAATATTATGACTACTATATTTTAGTAAAAATATTATTTGAATTTAGCTTCATAATGGAGAACCCGATCCCTGCCCTGAACCTAGTGGGGACAGGGATGGGAAAAGGCTCCTCAATTATTAAATGGGGATGTGGATGAGAAGGCACTGCTGACTGGTGAAAGCAGGCGTCCTTGTGCGTGGTAAATGACCAGCCCGTTGGGAACCCCAAGAGGAAAGTATGATGAGTGCAGCGGCAAGTTTTCCCTCAGTTATGAAACCAAGGTTTATCGATCAGGAGAAGGGAGACGGTGATGACTGAAGGTGTTTGTGGAACCTGCACACACACAGACAAATACTTTGTTCCCAACTTGCGATGAGGTTGTCAATCTCACCGGTTTGCTTGAAACAAAGGTTCTGAGTGTATCGAGTGGAAAATAGTAGTAATATGCTAGTAAAGTAAACAGTGCGGGAATAGTAAACAGGTGATTGCAATATGATTAAAATAGGACCGGGGTCCACAGTTCACTAGTGGTGTCTCTCCATAGATAAATAACATGCTGGGTAAACAAATTACAGTTGGGCAATTGATAGAATAAAGATAAACGTGATATGTCAAGAAGATCACTATGAGATTCACTCTGGGCATTACAACAAAATACATAGACCGCCATCCAACTGCATCTATGACTAATAATCCACCCCCGGGGATATCATCCGAATACCCTAGAAGTATTAAGTTGCGAACAACAGATAATTGCATTAAGCAAAGTGTGTAATGTAAACAAAGCATATGCCCTCGAGCATATGAATGTTGTTTTCTCCCTAGTAGCAACAGCACATCTACCACCTTAGAGGTTTCTGTCACTCCCCCAGGTGAAATAGAGGCATGAACCCACTATCGAGCATAAATACCCCCTCTTGGAGTCACTAGCAACTACTCGGCCAAGATAGCCACTAACAACGGAGAGCATGCAAGATCATAAACATCATAGAGATAATATAAGATAAAATTCAGTGCAGCAACTCAATCATAAACACCAATATTCATCGGATCCCAACAAACCAACATCATAGTATTACATAACGGTGATCTCAATCATGTAGGGCAGCTCATGAGATCTAAACATGAAGCACATGGTGGAGAAGACAACCATCTAGCTACTGCTATGGACCCATAGTCCAAGGTAGACTACTCACTCATCGCTTCGGAGGCAATCATGGCGATGAAGGAGACATCCGGTGGCGATTCCCCTCTCCGGCAGGGTGCCGGGAAGAGCTTCTGGACCCTCCCGATCTTCGGGTCGACGGCGGCGGCGGATCGCGATGTATTCTGGAAAACTCGTCCCTCCCTTAGGTTTTTCTCGTCAGGGGGTATATGTAGGCGAAAGGGGGCTGTCAGAGGGTGGACCACGTGCCCTCACAAGGGGGTGGCGCGGCCAGGGGCTAGGCCGCGCCGCCCCTGTGTGTGGGGGCCTCGTGGCCCCTCTCCGTCAGGTCTTCGGATGTTTGGGAGCTCCCCGATGAAATATGACTTCAGGAACTTGTTTCGTCCAATTCGGAGAATATTTCCTATGTATCACTTCTGAAACCAAAAACAGCAGAAAACAGAGAACTGGCACTGTGGCACTTCGTTAATAGGTTAGTTCCGGAAAGCGTATAAAAATGCCACTAAGTGTAACGAAACAATAGGCAAATGGTGTAAAACAAAGCATGGAGCATCAAAAATTATAGATACGTTTGAGACGTATCAAGCATCCCCAAGCTTAACTCCTGCTCGTCCTCGAGTAGGTAAGTGATAACAAAAGAATAATTTTTGAGGTGACATGCACCTACACAATCTTGATCATATATGTAAGCATTGATGAGCTGGGATCAATAGAACTTAAAACATGGGCATGAAAGATATAATCATGACAATAAGAACTTAGCAACCATGTTGTAAACATGCAAATGAACACAAACAAAAGATCATGATAATGAAACAATGAAAGTCAAACGTATGTTCAAATCATAAGGAAAAACATACAAGTGGTTTTCAGCTTGTCCTTCAAAGAGAGCAAAACATAAATGCATAGGACACCTCAAAGTTTAAGTGGGCGACTAGATACAAATAATTTAAGAACAAGTGAAACCAACAATATGAGTCAATCAATGAACCTTGGGACAATGCATATCACACTAAGAATGACAACTATGCTCTCTTAATGGTGCATAAAGAAAGAAGGTGGTGACTCAACATAAAAGTAAAAGAAAGGCCCTTCGCAGAGGGAAGCAGTGATTGCAAGTTTTATAACCTTCAAAAATTATGGTACTTACCGGCTTTGAGCTCTCATTGCCCCCATCATAAGCATCTTGAATGGTTAAAGTTAATGCGAGAACAATTATGATGCATATGCTTGACAAATCATAAGTTGAAAACCTCGTGTCCCGTGAATACGAGTACCCAAACTATGCTAGTTTACTTAGAGTCCCAAGCAAGGCTCTTGTCATTGTAAGTATATGCATATCATTGAGAACCGCCAATGGGGTACCTCCGTGCCCGATGACATGGAACAAGCCCACACCAAAATGACAGGACAAGCAGACAATGAACACCTCGACATCTCTTTTATTTGCTATATTGTTTAGCTTTTTATTGTGAGATGCGTCGTCGAATGTTCACCATGGGTATGCTGCAAATTTCCACCATGAATTATGCATGGCTTAGATTGGCGGCCCGGCGTTTCCCTAACACATATAAAAACTCCATGATCCTCACAAGATTCCCAATTCATTTCACACAGCGGGCATCCATAAACAAAAGATCACAATATCAACTCAAATAGGAAGTGCAATGTTGAAAGCTTGCCCCATGACGGCATGGTTGGGCTAGAATCCAACTTACAACTTGCAAGCATAACAACTCAGCATAAAATACCACAATGTCAAATTTTTAGAACAGGAAAAAGTAAAGTGTGCCTTCCGGTTTGTGAGAGCTTTACTGACCGAATTTCGCATAACACTGGTAAGAGTTTAATTTGAAGAGAATATAAAAGCAAGTCAAATTTACTTGGAATAGCAAATTGCTAGTAGGTATGTATGGTGGACACAATGGAAAACTTTGGCTTTTAGGAGTTGGATGCACGAGTAGAGCTCATACTCAGTACAAGGCGAGGGCTAGCAAAAGACTGGGAGCGACCAACTAAGAGAGCAATAATGGCCATAATCATGTAAAGCGACAAAGCGACATTAAAAGAAGCATACGATGGCATCAAAAGTCAAAAACTAAATGATCATGAAGGCTAATGGCGACTTTGGAAGAGTCTAACATGTGTGAGCATGCGCCAAGTCAACCCAAATAAAGCATCAAGGAGAAAACCAAAATAATGCTTCCATATAATAAAAACAACGCATGATTTTTTTCAAAGGCTCATTAAGCAATCTCAGTTATTTGAGACAAGTCATGCTACAGCAAAACCACTAAGCATACTATCAAAAAGACATCTAGCATGACATGAAAAAGCCTAAGCCGCAGTCTACACAAGCTCCTTCTCGTACCACTATTTTGCACAAAGCTTTTTCTCTTTTCCAACACCATTTGAAAATTTTAAAACAACCTCTTTTGATGAAAACCAATGAAGTTCAGAGGCAAAAATGCACCTTGATGAAGAGATATGACAAGATCTGAACGCATATCAAGGCGAAAACGAAAACCAAAAGCAGTAGCAGAAAAACTAGAATGCTCGATTTATAAGAGTGAAAACTAGAGCATTCTTTGCAAATGAAAACGAGTACATCTCCTCCAAAGGAAATTTGTTGGGGTCCAACCATTTATTGCAGCAAACAAACAAACTAAGCAAACTAAGAAAACTAAAACAACTGACGCTCCAAGAAAAACACATAGTGCATGAAGCAATAAAAATATAGTGTTTTGAAAGGTGACCTGATTTTTGCCGATGAAGAAGGGGTGCCTCGGGGGCATCCCCAAGCTTTGACGCTTGTACTTCTTGGATATTTCTTGGGGTGCTGGGCATCCCCAAGCTTGAGCTTTTGTCCATTCTTCAACTCATCTCATCATTCTCCAATCCCTACACTTGAAAACTTCCTTCATACAAAACTAAACACAATTCTATTAGCAACATTAGTGTAAGCATAAAATATATTCATCCTCTTTAAGCTTCAGGTTTCAACCCAAAACCACCACATATAAAGTATATACTACTGTAGCAACTTCTACAAGAGTTCCATGATAAAAAAGAACTCAAAAGAAAGCGATAAAGTGGCAAAAACAAATATTGGCAGAAATCTGTCAAAACTGGACAGCTGGTAATGGACGAATTTTTGAGGGATTTTCCGTTGCTCAAATCAAAAAGTGTTCAACTAAGAAAAGTTTGGATATAACCTGGGGCATATGCACAAGAAATCGCAGGTCCAAAAGATAAACAGAGAATTTTTACGAATTTTTACGGTGCAGCACCGAAAACAGTTTCAGGACAGCAATAACCCCAAATCTTTACCTCACTCAAATTAGAGGCTTCTCTTGGCACAAAAACGAAATAAACAAGATAAAGAGCGGTCATTACAGTAGTAATGACTTCTAAGACTCAAATAAAAGAAAAAGTACTGAAAGTAAACAATGGGTTATCTCCCAAGAATGCTTTTCTTTAACGCCTTTGAGCTAGGCGCAGAAAATTGCGAATCAAGTAATATCAAGTGATGAAGCATCAAGCTCATAATTTGCTCTAAGAATAGAGTCAAAAAGTAATTTCTTTCTTTTCCTAGGGAAGTGTTCCATACCTTTCTTTAGTGGGAATTGATACTTGATAGTGCCTTCCCTCATATCAATGATAGCACCTACAGTTCGAAGAAAGGGTCTTCCCAAAATAATAGGACATGAAGCATGGCATTCAACGTCCATAACAAGAAAATCAACGGGAACAAGGTTATTGTTAACCATAATAAGAACATCATTAATCCTTCCCAAAGGTTTCTTCTTAGCAACATCAGCAATAGGAACATCAAAATAACACTTTTCAAGTGGTGGTAAATCAAGCATGTCATAAATCTTTCTAGGCATGATAGAAATACTAGCACCTAGATCACATAAAGCATGGCAATCATAACCATTAACATGCATATCAATGATGGGTTCCCAACCATCTCCTAACTTCTTGGGAACAGAAGCTTTTTGCTTCAACTTTTCATCCCTAATCTTTATAAGAGCATTGGTAATATGCTTGGTAAAAGCAATATTTAAAGAACTAGCGTTAGGAGTCAAAGCAAGCTTTTGTAAGAACAAAATAACTTCAGATATATTGCAGCCATCAACATCAAAATCATTAAAAGAAATAGAGCTATCATCTCCCACACTCCGAAAAATTTCAGCACTCTTTTGAGAAAAAGTTTTGGCAGTTTTAGGCTTTTTAGCACAAGGAGTGGGAGTTTTCTCTACACCAATCAAAGTAAGAGGATTGCTATCAGTAGGAGCAACATCATTAGAGGTAGTAATAGTACATACCTTCATCTCTCTAGCCATCTCATCTTCTCTTTCCCACCTGGCATGCAATTCCGCTAGCAATCTAATATTTTCATCAATTCTAACTTGGGTAGCATTAGCGGCAGCAACAATATTGCTCACATTCACATCATTAGGAAACACTTTTAATTTCAGAAGTTCAACATCATGAGCAAGGCTATCAACTTTAGAAGCAAGAGCATCAATTTTGCCTAACTTTTCCTCAACAGACTTATTAAAAGCAGTTTGCTTACCGATGAAGTCCTTGAGCATTACCTCAAGCTCGGAGGGCGCGGCCCTAGTGTTGTTGTAGGAATTACCATAAGAGTTACCATAACCATTACCATTGGTGGAAGGATACGGCCTATAATTGTTACTAGCAAAATTGTTCCTATAAGCATTGTTATTAAAATTGTTGTTTCTAATGAAATTCACATCAACTTGCTCTTCTTGAGCAACCAAAGAGGCCAAAGGAACATTAATAGGATCAACATGAGTCCTATCATTAGCAAGCATAGCCATAATTGTATCAATCTTATCATTCAAGGAAGAGGTTTCCTCAACAGAATTTACCTTCTTACCTTGTGGAGCTCTCTCGGTGTGCCATTCGGAATAATTTACCATCATGTTGTCGAGTAGCTTTGATGCGGCGCCCAATGTAAGGGACATAAAAGTGCCTCCAGCAGCTGAATCAAGTAGGTTCCTTGAAGAAAAATTCAGTCCTGCATAAAAAGTTTGGATAATCATCCAAGTAGTCAGTCCATGAGTGGGGCAATTCTTTATCATAGATTTCATTCTTTCCCAAGCTTGAGCAACATGTTCATTATCAAACTGAGTAAACTTCATAATATTGCTACGCAACGATATAATCTTAGCAGGAGGATAATATCTACCAATAAAAGCATCCTTACACTTAGCCCATGAATCAATACTATTCTTAGTCAAAGACAGCAACCAATCTTTAGCCTTTCCTCTCAAAGAAAAAGGAAACAACTTGAGCTTAATAATATCACTATCAACATCCTTATATTTCTGCATCTCACATAGCTCAACAAAATTGTTGAGATGAGCTGCAGCATCTTCAGTACTAGCACCAGAAAATTGCTCTTTCATAACAAGGTTCAATAAAGCAGGCTTAATCTCATAAAAGTTTGCAGCAGGAACAGGTGGTGCAATAGGAGTGCAGATAAAATCACTATTGTTTGTGCTAGTAAAGTCACACAACTTGGTGTTTTCAGGATTGGCCATTTCAGCAAAACGAAAGTAAACAAGTAAAAACAACTACCAAGGATTCTAATTTTTTTGGGTTTTTGATATAAAAAGCAATGCAGGTAAAATAAATAAAGTAAAGCAAAACAAATAACAAAGTAAAGAATGTGTGTGCGAAGAACTCCCCTCGCAGAAGTCTTCTCTTCCTTCCCCGGCAACGGCGCCAGAAAAAGTGCTGCTGACTGGTGAAAGCAGGCGTCCTTGTGCGTGGTAAATGACCAGCCCGTTGGGAACCCCAAGAGGAAAGTATGATGAGTGCAGCGGCAAGTTTTCCCTCAGTTATGAAACCAAGGTTTATCGATCAGGAGAAGGGAGACGGTGACGACTGAAGGTGTTTGTGGAACCTGCACACACACAGACAAATACTTTGTTCCCAACTTGCGACGAGGTTGTCAATCTCACCGGTTTGCTTGAAACAAAGGTTATGAGTGTATCGAGTGGAAAACAGTAGTAATATGCTAGTAAAGTAAATAGTGCGGGAATAGTAAACAGGTGATTGCAATATGATTAAAATAGGACCGGGGTCCACAGTTCACTAGTGGTGTCTCTCCATAGATAAATAACATGCTGGGTAAACAAATTACAGTTGGGCAATTGATAGAATAAAGATAAACGTGATATGTCAAGAAGATCACTATGAGATTCACTCTGGGCATTACAACAAAATACATAGACCGCCATCCAACTGCATCTATGACTAATAATCCACCCCCGGGGATATCATCCGAACACCCTAGAAGTATTAAGTTGCGAACAACAGATAATTGCATTAAGCAAAGTGTGTAATGTAAACAAAGCATATGCCCTCGAGCATATGAATGTTGTTTTCTCCCTAGTAGCAACAGCACATCTACCACCTTAGAGGTTTCTGTCACTCCCCCAGGTGAAATAGAGGCATGAACCCACTATCGAGCATAAATACCCCCTCTTGGAGTCACTAGCAACTACTCGGCCAAGATAGCCACTAACAACGGAGAGCATGCAAGATCATAAACATCATAGAGATAATATAAGATAAAATTCAGTGCAGCAACTCAATCATAAACACCAATATTCATCGGATCCCAACAAACCAACATCATAGTATTACATAACGGTGATCTCAATCATGTAGGGCAGCTCATGAGATCTAAACATGAAGCACATGGTGGAGAAGACAACCATCTAGCTACTGCTATGGACCCATAGTCCAAGGTAGACTACTCACTCATCGCTCCGGAGGCAATCATGACGATGAAGGAGACCTCCGGTGGCGATTCCCCTCTCCGGCAGGGTGCCGGGAAGAGCTTCTGGACCCTCCCGATCTTCGGGTCGACGGCGGCGGCGGATCGCGATGTATTCTGGAAAACTCGTCCCTCCCTTAGGTTTTTCTCGTCAGGGGGTATATGTAGGCGAAAGGGGGCTGTCAGAGGGTGGACCACGTGCCCTCACAAGGGGGTGGCGTGGCCAGGGGCTAGGCCGCGCCGCCCCTGTGTGTGGGGGCCTCGTGGCCCCCCTCCGTCAGGTCTTCGGATGTTTGGGAGCTCCCCGATGAAATATGACTTCAGGAACTTGCTTCGTCCAATTCGGAGAATATTTCCTGTGTATCACTTCTGAAACCAAAAACAGCAGAAAACAGGGAACTGGCACTGTGGCACTTCGTTAATAGGTTAGTTCCGGAAAGCGTATAAAAATGCCACTAAGTGTAACGAAACAATAGGCAAATGGTGTAAAACAAAGCATGGAGCATCAAAAATTATAGATACGTTTGAGACGTATCAGGCACTCCCCGGTAGGGTGTAGACCCGTTGCCATCCCTGGAGGCGGGGTGCGGGGCAAATAGCGGCGTGGCTGGGCGTGGCCAAAGGAGGCCAAAAATGGTGGCGGGAGGCAGTGGTGGCAGTGGTGGGCGGAAAGAAGAAGCTCGAATGGGGTGGGGAAATTTCAGCGCCAACTACTTCCGCATAGATAGATATGGTGCTCCGTTTGGCCACGCAACACACGTATGTAGATGTCGGGTGGGGAGTTTTTCCGATCCCCTTAAAAAAATACGGGTCACACGATTCACGGGATCTAATAGACGCTGAATTTCTGAATGAAAACTAAAAATGAGCGGTTTATTTACAATTCCAGCGTGTTTACGGGATCTGCTAGAGTTGCTGTTACCGTTCTTTATCTCGAGCGCTGAGGCCATAAGGAAAAATACAACGAAAACTCCAAATGAAGGACGATTTCTAGGATTTCCTGGTTAGGATCCAAAAGGTTCTAAAAAGAGTAATGTATAATACGAAACATGCAAAACCTAATGGGAAAGAATTTATATTCCATGCTTACACAACGAGAAAAATGAAACTTCAGAGTATTAGTGCATAATGCACGTTTTCAAGGCTCTAAAATCTGCCAGATTCTATCATTTCTGCGTGTAGCCCAGCGTAAAAAGAATTTCACATTAAGATTTTGCACGCTTGTTGGATAAATCATTGATTACATCTAGATTTTTCTAAAACTGTAAATTTTGATTATATCCTTTTTAAACAGGACCCTGAAAATCGGAGATATTTGTCCGTTCTCCACATACAGTCAGTTATTTTTTTAGTGATGTCTTGAATAAATAATGTTTTCACAATTGCACAGAATGAGTATATACAGCTAAACTAGAAAATGTTTAACTAAGTGAAAACATCTCGTACTACAGAGACAAAAGACTTATTATCTTCCTTACAACGAGATCATCTCTAAGATAATCTCTTAGAAGTTAAAACTCCCTCCAGCAGACCAGCACAGCGCTACACTTTCTAGATCTCAGAAAAAAACATATGTGAGCTTTGTAAAACCATGAAAAACCCACGCACATGATATTGAGTTGAACTTGAACTTTCATTTTGTCAAATAGCATGACCATGTGATATGTTTACAAAAATAATAAAAATGGCGGAGTATGTTTGTAGGTTACAAGGACTTGGTTGATTTTTCTAATTGAACAAAGTTTGTTTTTGCCCCCTAAACTTTTCACTTGGCTCATATTTCCCTCCTAAACTTTTAATTGGCTCAATACCCCCCCCCCCCTAAACAACAAATATAACCCATTAAATTCGGCTCATATTAGACATGGTTATGTGTTTCTATGCGACTAATTGCAGATTTGCGAAGATACGGTCATAAGCCCACTATTTGGCTGAGTAAAATCCTAAATTATGGGGGTAACATGGACCATTAGTGATAGTATAGGGGGGTTTAGTGAGCCAAGAAAAGTTTGGGGGGCAAATATGAACCATGTGAAAAGTATAGGGGGGAAAAGCGGACTTTGTTCTTTCTAATTTTAGTAAGTTTTGGAACTTGGTCCCGGTTTAACGTCGGTAGATCGTAATTTTGACGTATGTTGATGACTCACTGCCCAAATCTCCAACTAGTCAAGGTTAAGATCTTGAGAACATCCGCTCTATATGCAACATTACATATTTCTATTAGAATGGACATTTAACTTGGAAACCTAGACTCAACCCTACAATATTTTTAGAAAATCTCAACCTACAATATGTGCTTTCTTTTTCCAAAATCCTCCTTTTCGTATTAATAATAACTCCCAAGGGCACCGTGTATAACGCTGCCACCAACAACCGCCGGATCATCGCAAGAAATGTGTTGACTACACTATGCCAAGATGCATCTGCCATACAGCCCACAGTCAACGTGGCACGACAACTTGAATCGCAAATGATAATTCCACCGGTATGCCACTGTATGACGAGGAGAAGATCATGAAATGTGCATCTTCCTGGCTTCTGCTACCATATTTTCAGTTACATATTATTTTCTGAAAAATGAAGGATCAAATGTTGTGTGCAGTGACATCGATTCAGTCATCTAATTTCTTCTAACATTGGCAACCTCTGGCTTGTGCATTTGTGGCTAATCACCCATCCAGTCATCCTTCCATATGGTTATGCTCACTCTCGTAGGAACAAGTTAACCCAATAACTTCAATATAAAACGATTTTATTTTCACCAGATTCACCCCCTTACTGAAGTTCATAATTTTTTTTAAAGGAAACTCACCTAACTTATATCTTCAAAGAATCGACAACTCTCTCTCCTCGAGTGAAATGTTCATAGTGCGAGATTAGTAAGTCCTTGTTCTTCATTTTCCTGTATCGCGCCGGCTGCTCCTCATTTAACATATCAGCTATTGGTCCAATCTCTTTCTCAGGATCCATACCATAGAACACGGCCACCGCGTCTTGGAGGCGGAGATGTCGTCGGCTGGTGTTTGGTTTGCAGGTGGCGGATCTCCTCTCCGGAGTCGACGTTCTGTGGAGCTTCGACGCCGATCCGTCGTCAACCTCGTCCTCGCACCTCCGTGGAGGTGCCGTGGGCGTCTTCCCCGTGTTAAGCTCCGAGGGCGGCGGAGTTTGCAGGCCAAGATCTTGAAGAAGAAGATGAGGCGCATCGGACCGACTGCGGCGGCGCTCGACGGTGTAGGTCCTTTGGGGCCGGCGCTCGGCGACTTCCCGCTCACCTGGGGACTGCCTCCGATCCAAGGCATCGAGGGAGGCAGCGGCGGCGGCGCGCCACCGACGGCAACGGCGTGTCGACGACGTGGTCAACTTGCAGAAGGACGAAGCTGTATTTTTGTGTTTGTTGGGGTTCTTTCTGTAATATCTCCGGTGTAATTCGTCTTCTTGTTTCCGCAAAAAAAAAAGAACACGGCCACCGAGATCCTCTCTTTCTCAGCATTTGTCACAACCCTGTGCACTGGCCCCCTGAAGACCCCGTTGGTCATTATCTGTGGCGACAAAAAACTTATCCGTATCATCGCAAAACATGTGAGAAATTTATTTGAGGCTGAGATAGTTACCTCCATCGTAACACCAACGTTGATCAGCAAGGTGTAGTTAGGTATAGTTGGAACATTATACCATGTTCCATCTCTAAGAACTTGCAGTCCAGCAACATCTTTATCCATGAGAAGAAAAGTAAGAGGAAAGAAATCAGAATGAGGCTTGATGCCCAATACAAGATCGGGTCTTGGGCATGGAGGATAGTAATTGAATCTAGCATAAGTTAGAGCCTTGTCGTTAAACTGGTCAACGAGGCAATCTTCATCAAGCTCCAGTAGCTTGGCCATTGCCCGAAGGATGTCGTCTTTGATTCTCTTGCTCTTCAATGTGTACTCGTGTAGAACATCCCTGCAATCAGCACCAGGGTAGTTCAGTTAAAACAAGTCTAGTTTACTAACAACAGTTCTTTTTGTAGAATTTATGATCCATAATATTTTGTGTTATATTGATCTGACCCGGGTGAGGGTATATATAGGCGGTACAAAGGGGTAGGTAGAGACTTAGAGTACAAGGCAAGATACCTAAACTTGGAGTATAAGGCAAGATACCTAGAGTCCTAATCTAACCTAACCGTACATGTAGTCTAACACTTTTCATAATGCTCCAGGTCAGGCTACATCACACATGACATAATTAAGCAAGTGAACCCTACTACGCAAAATTGACCGCAAAGAACAGATACATCTGAACACATGTGGAGTACCTGAAAGATTTTGGGTATATGGGCCAATGTGCAAGGTTTCTCTCGTCCTCTGGTTCAACCTTAAGATGCAGTCGATCGGACCAGTCCAGTCTCTGATCTTGAGTTTTCACTTGGTCATTTCCATACCCTTCCATCTGGAAATGTTTACCGTCTATTAGGTTACTGTACCTCCTCTTCTCTTCGAGCGGCAGGCGGAAAAAATCCCTTGACACAGTCATCAAAGAGTCCATCAGAGAGGCCTCCATTCCATGGTTGGAAACCTGGTCACGAAGGCCAATGTGTGTTAAAGAAAAGCAAGTACTCCATGAGGAAAAATGTAGACACAAAAGTAAGGCTCACCTGGAAGAATCCCCAAGTTAGCAGCGCTGACCGCAGCTTGGCGGCTTCGTATGCATCAGCATCATTGGATGACAGCAGGCCGAGATCGATCATTGGAATGGGCTCCGGCATCTCAGTACCAGCCAGGTTCCTACCAAGCGGTTCTTCCTCTCTGAGTAAGTACCGACTTGGTGGCTCCTGCACGTTGGCAGCCAGTTGCTGCACTGAATCTGGGAGCCTCCATGACTCATCAGCCATTAGAGTTTTTGGATATTTCTTGGCTGATGCAGGTCTGCTCTGTCCCCCTAGGACCTTGGTTGTTGTGCTCCCTTGAAGGAAAAGGTTGCACTAAGCTGCATATAAAATCTGTTTGCAGGATCTGCAGGAGAACGGAATGCCCTCTCCAGCGCCAGTCAGCGATGATGTCAAGCAAATCTTGACTCAGGTATGGAAATCTAAAGATATGATCCCCAGAATTAAAACCTTCATCTGGAGAATCCTTCGAAGGGCTCTCCCGTCTGGTAACAGAGCATCTAGATTTTCCAAACATATTGAAAAAGACTGCTGCAGATGTGGAGTACCTGAGACAGACATGCACCTGTTCTTCCTATGTCCTTTTGCGAAAGCTGCTTGGTTTGACAAGCCATGGTTTCTAAGAACAGACGTAATTACGCAAAATGTGCACTCGGTGGCGTTGGTTATTAAATCTCTTCTTTGGCTTAACCACCCAGAAGCAAACCTAACCTCGATTGCCACCTTTATGTGGTGCATCTGGAAGGCTAGAAACGACGAGCTTTTTTGCAGGAAAAAACACAAGCCCCAGCAGATGGCCATGCAAGCGAAAGCACTGATCAACAACATGGAGACCCAGCCTGAAATTTCCCAGCATCAAGGGCAGGCTTCCCGTTCCCAGAAGGAGAAACCAACACAGCCAAAATCTGGCGATTCAGTAAACACTGACTTCTACTTTGCAGGGCCCAAACTGTATGTCGATGCGGCATGGAAGCTATCGAGCCACAGAACTGTGGCGACTGCAGGACTCGGAATCTACCTCACCTTCAAGGAGCAGAACTCGCACATTGACGTACTCATCCTGGCGATAAAACACGGTGTCCCCTCGCCGATCCAGGCGGAAGCTCACGCACTCGCCCTGGCGGGTCGCCTCGCTGCTGCCCTTCACCTCCATGAGGCCACTTTCTTTTCAGACTGTGCAAATTTGGTGAAGGCTGCGGCAGCCCAAGGTGCATCAAACCCAGCCATGCTCTGGGAAATCTGTAGACAGGCGATTGAATTCCAGGAAGACACCAAGGCGTTGCAACCCCGAATTTTCCATGTCAAGAGGGAGATCAATGGGGTAGCACACAATTGCGCTCAGCAGGCGAAGCGATCCATGCGATCCGAGCCTACTCGTTCTTGCAGGAACACAACTCATAGCAACAGTTCTTGCCCTGTGCTTGATGCGTGTCTCACGCTCCAGTTACAAGGCGTTGTAATCATCGATGTACAATGCTTATGAGTTGAATGAAATCTTGGGTGCCTGGGCACCCCTTTACCGTTCAAAAAAAAAGCAAGATGAAGTTGTCTTCTTCTCAGTCTGCACAGTCAGCAGTGAGTAGACCAGCCACCAACCACTAGATTAACACTAAAAAAATCAGAAGATAATGCACATGATAGAAAAAAAATACTCCTTTTTCTCAGGGTGAAGCCTATTTTTTCTCGAACGGGCGTGTAAATGCACATCATTTGTATTAGAAGACACGGAGTACACAAGGTCAGGTGGCCAAATGACAAAACAGAAAAGAACAAAATGCAAAACAAAGAGCAAGAACTGCACAAAATTAAGGAAAATAACTACCTATATATGAAAATAAAGCTAAATCAGGAACAAAAGTAATAAACTAAAAACAAGCCATATACAAAAAGATAACTTGTCCATAGTGGGCAGCTATCGTAGATGAAGTTATCACATCAAGCGTCAAGGCCAAAAAAAGAAGACTGCCAAAACATTATAATTTATTTAAAAGTATTACTTTTATTAAAACCTCCACCCATAAATTGAGACTTCACCCCTCCCTAACACCGACGAGGCTGACCCAAGAAGGGGAACTGGTCAATGGTGGAGTCAAAGGTGGAGGAGCAGATGTTTTCTTAGGAGAGGATGTGGCTTAAAACGAGACAGCGCTAGTCCCAATCTGTATTACCTTGCTAACTTTTACTTCATTTTTAAATTGAATGTGGTCACCTACTTATTAGGATGACATGTCAAAGTAAATGAAAAGATTGCCCACTTTTCTGCATGCACATATTATATATATTTTGAGACTAGGCCTAGACGTACTATATTTTTATAGAAGATAGAATTTTAAGTACAAGAAGACTACAACTTGATGCAAACAAGTGTAGTACAAACACCACAGCATGCTAATCCGAAGATAGCCACCACATACAACACAAAAAAGCCTATCCAACACAATGCACCGACGCCACGTCTCGACCGAGAACGGGCACCCCCGAAGAACAACCACTGGCTTCCCTTATCAACGCACCATCCACCATTGATGATGTAAATGAGGCCGCAAGTGGATGAAGACACTTGTTCGACCTGAGCAAGGCACCATCTTGGAATCATCGGCGGCGATGTACAATGCCCCCTGGAGGCCAATCTTGAAAAGCCGTGTCTCCAAACACGTTGCCCCTGGCCGATCGCCGCCACCAAGCCCGGGGGCTCGCGCGAGCGCCCCCCCCCCCCCCAAGAACGCACCGCCGACTCCCACGCCGAGCTCCACCTCTCCTCCAAGCCATCGCCATCCGAACCGCTGCGCCGCCGTACGGAAACCGCCTCGCGCCACACGGATGACGCCGCTCCCGCGGGTGAGGGAGGCCCGTTGGGGCGCAACCGCCACTCCGTGTCACCCACAGCAGCAGCTCGCTCACTCGCCAACTTGCAAAAGTGTGGCCGCACCGGCGGTGGCCGAAGAATGCGCAGTGGCAGCGGCCAGCACACGGCAACGCGATGTCATTCCTGCTTTGCAACGCGACGCTGGAGTCTTGACCGACTGGATGGAATGGTGCTTGCGTATATATATGTACTCCCTCCGACCCATATTACTCTTCGCTAATATGGATGTATCTAGTACCAATTTGTGTACCACGTAGGAGTACTATCTGTGAGACAGTGATAGTGACGAGTGAAGAGTGGGATTTCTGAGAAACTCGGAACCACCGTAGACGTCCCGATCACGGGGATTTCCTTCCTACCGGCTGCGACCTGTGAAGAGTGGGATTTCTGAGCAACTCAGAACCTTTTTTTGTTTCTCCCCGAATAGACGACGCGACTTTTTTTTAAAACTCTGGTGATTGCTTGATTCAGCAAGCTCTGCCAGAAGCACATACAAAACGCCCCGATTGATGTATGCGCATCCCCTCCACGATTGATGGGAGCGTGATTTGCATATGCCCCAGTGGCAGGGAAAGGGAATATCTCGCTGCCTTTTTTTCACTAGCATGGCTGCTACGACCACTTAAGGTGTGTTCGGTTGGTGGAACGAAGTGGAATGGAATGGAACGGTTCCACACCTAGAAGCCGTTCTCGTGTTCAGTTCAAAAAAGGAAAGGAATGGAATGGTTCCACGAAAAGGAATATTCGCACTAGATGCGGAACGCACCCATTCCACCGAATCGGTGGAACGTCCCCGTTCCTCTCCACTAATCCCTCCCTCGCTCTGCTAACTGCCTCGAGCGGCGGCGATGCACGCGGGCCAGCGGCGGCGACGCACGCAGGCGAGCAAGCGGGCAGGCGGCGGGAGCTCGCGCGGGGGCGGCGGCGGCGGGAGCTCGCGCGGCGGCGGCGGGATCTCGCGAGGCGGCGGCGGGAGCAAGCATGCCGCCACCGTGGTCGGCGGCAGGTGGCAGGGTGCCGGCACCGTGGTCGGCGGCAGGGGGCAGGGTGCCGGCACCGTGGTCGGCGGCAGGGGGCAGGGTGCCGGCACCGTGGTCGGCGGCAGGGAGCAAGAGCCAATGCTAATTTCGATTTTGAGGAAACAAATCACAATTTGCCACTGTTAAGTACGATTTAAGAACCGTTCCATTCTATTTTCTAGTCTCAACCGAACACCTGCTAGAACCGTTCCATTCTATTTTTTGGTCCCAACTGAACACAGGAACGGAACCGTTCCATTCCTCTGGAACGGAACCATGACATTCCATTCCACTTCGTTCCCGAACCGAACACACCCTTAGACACTGCTGTCGCAAGTTCAGTTTGTAGTACCCTTTTCTACCTGTTGTCTGCATTTTTGCTTTAATCAGAAGATCAAAAATTCAAAACCGTACACACATGTTTACACGACCACTAGCGCTAGCGCATGTGTAATAAAATCAATCTCCTAGATATTTATGCCTTGCTTCATCAAGTCCAAACGCACTGTGTCCAGCACAAACAACACGCTAATATCGAAGGCCGGCACAGCATAGCGCGCTGGGCCCATTTAGTATTCTTCAATGCCCTGCGGCTCACGACGTCGTAGAGGTACGGCGGCCTTTGCGTTTTATCGGGAATCGAGTGAGCTGGTAGGGTGGACTGCAATGGTTTCTTGTTTGGGGCTTTTCGCCAATGAGAGAAAATTGTAATTTTTGAATTTCAAAAATCACAAAATTTATTCTATGAATACATATACATGTCTTGAATACTCGTGTAAAGTTTAGGTAGAAATTTGTTTGTATTTTGAGCTACCGAAAAAACAAAAATTATAGCTACATATGGACATAGATTTTTGTCAGAAATTTGTATTTTTTGTATAGATCAAAATACAACATATATTTCTCTGAAATTTCTACCGTACCTTTGAAATATCTATATATATGTCCTTATTTAATTTCATATTTTTAGAATCCTAGTAATATGTTTTTTTTAAATCGAGAGCACTAGTGCTCATGTGTCAAAGACACTTTTCGCCAATGCTGGACTCTAAATTCATTCAGCCCATGACCACTACTACCTACGAATTTTCCATTTTTTTTTTGTTTCTCAAGCAACACATTTGTCTAAATGGGATTGCACTAGGTATAGCGATACTGATGTTGGAATCTCGAGCAAGTAAATTACTGTGGAGACATAGGGAGTCGTATACGGGATTAATTGAATCCTTGGCATTGTGGTTCAACCGATAAAAATATTCGATGAGTGTGTGGGAGTCGTTATTGACTCCCAGGTCCCGCTATTGATTATTGGTCTGAGAGGTGTCTCGTATATTCTCGAACCCATAGAACCACACACTTAAGATTCGATGTTGCTAGGGTAGTAAAAAGAATATTTTGTAATGATGATACCGAGTATTATTCAGATCTCGAATGGGATCCAGGACATCACGGAGAGCTTCATAATGGTCTAGAGAATAAAGTTCATATATGGCAAAATTATTTTAGGGTTTCGAAAAAGTTTAGCATACAAAATTTGGCCAGACGTTGATACTTTGATAGCCAATGACATGCAGCTCCATCGGGATGCCCGGAGAGGAAGGGTTGGAATATCTCGAATTTTTGACATATGAGACCACCTGCACCAATGAAATGACAAAAAGGACCACCTCTCAAAATACCACCTGCCGCCTGGGGCAAAGCCGGCACCCCCCCTGCCGCCTCCACCAAAGCCGGCACCCCCCCTGCCGCCTCCACCAAAGCCGGCACGTGGCCGTGCTAACGTCGCCGGCCGCCGCCGTCACCCCGACTAGGCCCTGCCGCCAATGGGGTTGCCGGCATGTCCACGTGGCGACATGCCGGCAACGGTGGTGGCGGCACCCTGGCCACATCTCCCGCCCTGGCAGCCAGCCGACAGCATCTCCCGCCCAGCAGATTGCACTGATTTTTAGGTAGACTTTGTAAGATTCGAGCTAATTTCTCGCATGCGCTGATAGAAACATGCTTTAGAATACTGTTTGATACAGGAAAAGACCACCGTTTGCTGTGTCGTAGCAGTAACTAAACCACCGACGGCACTAATCGCAGGCTATATAAGCAAGGTATTCGTCGTTCATTCCTCTCACCCATGGGTTTGTTGCATCAGTATAGCCTCCAACCATGTCGGATGTTCTTCCTTTCTTTGATCCCGCTAACCGTGATTTCCACCCAGAGATGACCCATTGTATCCTGTGTCGTACCGGAACATATTGTGAGACTACAGGTATGTCTTTCCAGGAGGTAATCATTGAAGATAGCCACGTAGCTAAGATAGGTATATGGTTACCGAGGATGCAGCTCCCACTGAGGAGCATAGAAGAGGTACGCCAAGAACTATTAAGGCAGCAAGCAAGGTGGAATAGTGGTTGAGCTCAAAAATATTGAGGCTGGTCTTGGTTTTCAACGTTGGATCAATACTGATTCAACTGAAATCACGATGCTGCCAAAAACATACGCATTGCACATGCAGGTAATATATATTATTTTGCGCACTTTATATTCCTTAAGATTTATTTGTAGTACTACTGACATTATCCGGTTTTCTATTTGTCATATGCAGCACTATCCTGATGACGCAGAGTTTGTCAATAGAAGAATCAAGCACTTTGCCTGGCTGAAAAAGATATTTGGTCCAGTGCGGGGTGGTTTATACCGCCCGAATACATATGCTGACGCTCTAGCAGAGGCAGCATATGATGAGTATGATGACGATGACTTCGTGCCTGCACCTGTGAAATCCAAGGGTAAGAGTGCTGCATCGTCGAAGGCCAAATCTAACGCAGCATCATCATCGGGAAAGCGTTGATTCGATTAGTGAAACATTGTAATGTATCTTAATTTGAAGCCTCGTGACATGTGTATCTTACTTGTAGTTTATGTTGTATTTGTGTTGCAAGCAAATAAATGGCAGGCCTTATTATCGCAAGAAGTGATTAAAAGCAAATTTATTTGTCCCATACAAACGAACATAGAAATATGTCTATTACATAGCTGGAAATAGTAACATAGATATATATAGTCGTACACAAATTGTGTTAGCCTTGTCGGCGAGGTCTGGGCTACCTGTGCCGACGTCCTGAAGGCGATAGACGTTCACGGGGGGGATGAGGTTCACGGTGGCCTCGGCCGTACTGCCGCTCGTCCTCTTCTGGTTGTGTGTCAGGTGGTGGCGGAGGAGTATGAAACACGTGCTGAGATCCTGAGGGTGGAGGGATTAAGCTCCCAGATGTGCTAGCTGGATCGTACGACCGTGACTCCAAATCAGGCCACCCCCATTCAGGGTCTGTAACCTGCTTGATTGTGTTCAGCGCGTTTAGCAGACCCGCGTTGCGATCAGAGATGATGCATACATCGGGACGCTGCTTCACGACTCCATTCTTCAAACAGCTTAGAAACCACAACCAGCTGTCCTTGTTCTCACCCTCCACCAAACTATATGCAATAGGAAGAAGCTGGTTATTTGCGTCTGCTGCAATTGCCACCATGAGTGTACCCTTGTACTTTCCAGTCAGAAATGTACCATCAACTGATAACACCGGGCGACAATGATGGAATGCCTGTATAGTCTGGGGGAATGCCCAGAATACACGGTCAAGGATTCTTTTGTTCTCCTCCCGAGGGTGCGGCCGATATTTCAAGAACACTTGAGTCCCCTTGTTAGTTACACATATCTGATTAAGCAATCTAGGGGTGTAGTTATAGGCATCCTCATATGTGCCATACAACCTCTCAAAAATGTCCTCCTTGGCACGCCGAGCCTTGCCGTAGCTGACCTTGTAGCCAATTCGGTCTTCTGCAGATTTTTGCAGCTTCTTAATACCCATATTAATATCTTCTTCCACTGACACTGACATTATATGTGACACGTACTTAGCGGTCACATTGCAATGATCTAGAAGAGTTCCAACCTGCTCGCAGCTATGGGGTATAATTTTTGTGATCACCCATGGCTGACATACACCACGCCTCTGACGAGCGATCACTCTACCCTCGCAACCCTCGGCCTTGAAAAGGCAGATGACTTTCAGCTCAGTCTTATCAGACTGTTTAACTCTATGCTGCCGAGATATGGACAATGCATATCTTTTTATTGCCTGGTCAGCAGAGTCCTTGTCAGGAAAACTATGCCCAACCTCTAGACTAGCCTCACCGAGGCCCGCAACAGAGTGATATTCGTTGCGGATGGTCATAGTCTGCAAGAAGTCTTCGGGCATCGGTCCTGCAACCGCCCTCTGAGATGGACCAACACCTTCCTCCTCTGATGATGACGACCCAGAAGAATGACCGTCATCGTCATCATCTAGGGCCTCCGGTAATCCCTCCATACGTTCACTTATGTCAACGACCGCAGACCAATAGCCTGGGTCGGGCACAAGCTCAAGTTCCATCGGCTCCGATCGGCCGCTGCTGGGGCCGCCTGTGATGGCTAGCTGCGCCTCTGGAGCGCCGCTACTGCATCCTGGCTCATCACTAGGAGAGATAAACTGCACATACACCATCGGCCTTTGAAACATAGCGGCGCCTGGCGTGGTTGCAAACCTCATGTATGTCCTCCATGAGTTATTTCCTTTCACCTCCCGCAGACCCCAACGGGGAGCTGTCCCATCATCCCCTCCCACACATATGACGGCCTCAACGGTCATCTTCTTCCCCCGCATCTCAGGACCAAACTGCACCCGGATGCATTTCCTCACTTCCGCAAAATCTAGGTTCTCCATATCTCTCACTACAACATTTATAGACTCGCACTGAGACACATCTAGCCCAGAAATTCCGTCGCGAACCACATCTCCATAAAACACTAATAAATTTTCCATCGTACCTACCCCACAGATTTATGATGGATATTAGTAACACGGAAGCTAAATTTCATATTTATGTATAAATATCAATATTCTACTAAATGAGCTGACGTAATTTATATTTCGCATATAATTTATTATTCTTTCATACATGCAATCACTAGCGGAATAAACTTATTTCACTGTACTGTTCTACCAACATAACTATATGTGATATACTACAACAAAATAAATACTTCACACTTTTTAAGAGATTAATTTTAGACCTACCTAAACTTCAAGTATGCAACTGAAAATTTTGCATACAATTAATTATTCTTTCATGCATGCAATCAATAACAGAATAAAATTACTTCACATTTCCGTTCTACCAACTTAACTACATGGGATACACTACAACAAAATAAATACTTAACACTTTTTAAGAGATAAATTTTATACCTCAACTTCAAGAACGCGATCGAATATTTCCAATAACCAATAATTAATTATTCAGTCCGCAACTTTTTATGCGACCGAATATTTCCAATAACCACTAATTAACTCACGTTCGTAGCAAATTTCACCTGAAATATATATGCAGCCAAATTATTCACAAATCACACTTCTACTACAGGAACAAAAAAATATATGACACGAGGTTTATACCTTTTCTTCAATGACTATTGATCCACTTCGAATTAGGCGGCACACAATTTCCATGTACTAACAGCGACATCATATTCATACTATAATCCACCTACCACATTAAATCATTGGTTCCGTTAGAATGCATGTACAAATAATCCATGCTTCATTACCAAGTAGGAAAACATGCAACTATAATACCTTGAAAAAATCTAGTTACAATATCTGCATATGATGATACACTAATCTGTTCTGCTATTTTACGAAAATTATGTAATAATGGTTGGCATCTGCATATGATGATAAACTAACTAAAATTTTCTATTCATACATAAAATGATGGCTAATTCTTGTTGTATGATGAGATTAACTATACTATATAATATTAGTTTTCTCTGCTCGCTAATTTTGTACTGATGACAGAACTAATTTACATACTTGTAGCTACAAACATTACCTTCTGATGATTCCTTCGTCCCCTACATCAACATCTGCTCAACAGCTGATACTTCAGATCGATAATCGCTACACAGCTAAACTTAAGAACTGGAGTGAGGCAGAGAGTGAGGGAGTGAACTGCAGCGCACAGCTCTCTCGGGCACAGCTCTTGCGCTTAAAAAGAGCTCAAAGCAGCGATGCTTGTACTCCTTTCGGTGGTCTGCAACAGCGTTTTAATTGACAAAAGCCGAAAGTTTATCAGCAGCATACAATCACAAAGCAGCCCAAAGCAGCCTCGGAGTCAGCGCTCGCAGGGAATCGAATCTTGGAAATCAGAGCCGGTCGGGTGGCAGGGCAGGGTGCCGGCGATGCGTGTGGCGGCAGCGCAGCCACGTCACCCTGCCGGGTTTGGTGGAGGCGGCATGGCCCAGCTGGGCCAAACGGCCGTTAGGGCCGACGTTGCCCGGCCACATGCCGGCGATGGCGCTGGCGGCACCCCCCTGCCGGCGATGGCCCAGGCGGCACGTGCCACGTGTCGCCTGCCCAGGGGTGCCGCCACTCACAGGTGGTCCTTTTTGGCAATAATTTTCGGAGGGGGTCTTTTCTAGCATTTCACTGGTAGAGGTGGTCTGATGCGTCAAAAATTCGAATATCTCAGCTCTCAGGCATATGCCACGTGAGCGACGGGGAATTTTATTTGAGGGATTTGCGAGCGACGTGGCATATATTCCGGTGTGGCTCAAAGCTACGGCGACGGGGCCTGTCGGAGCAAGCTCCTGCGTTGAGGTTGCATGCTTTTGCGTTCCGGCCTTTGTGGTTTCAGGGAATCGGGTGAGGAATAGTTAGACTGGCCGGCTCGGTAGGGACTGCATCGGTTTTCTTTTTAGTACAAGTGTTAATTTTAGTGTTCTCTCCGATCGGAAATAAGTATTAATGATTTAGTATAAATTATGTACTAAATACTATCTACTATATAGTAAAAGTACAATACGGTGGTCTAAAATAGAGTCATTACGTTGATCCACATCATCTAGATTAATATTAATAGTTAGATCTAAAATTTATGGTTCAGATTTAAAAGCCTATATGTGTTACGGAAAAATTGTCACGTACAACTTGTCAAGGTCAGATTTAAGGCCTCACAAAACAACTTGTCACGGTTAGAATTAAAGCCTATACATGGGCAGGTCGCACGTACAAGTAAAAAGTATATTTTTAGATCTATAGACTCTAAACATACGTGTTATGTGTAACAAATATCGTGTTACAAGTTTTACAATGATTGGTATTTTTAATAATCGTCCATTCACCTTCATCTAACGGTTATAAAATAGACGGAACTAAACTGACGGTACCGGACGGTACCACGGTACCGTAATAATGTGGGATCGGTACCAAAATAATGTGGGACCGATACCTCTAATATATTAAATGAAATTTGTTAAAAACAAACGATCTTGTGAGCGGTCAAATCACCGGATGACCCTGCACAAATCTTAAAGCATTGATCCTTCAAAAAAATCTAAAATCATCCAGTCCATCTCATCATCCTCTTCACTGTCGGTCTCCTCTTCCCCACTCATCCCCAGTCGTTGTCTCTCTCTCTCTCCCGGCGACCCCCACTCTCTCCTCGGCGACCAAAGCTCTATCCCGACAATTTTTCCACGTGGCTGTTGGGGCGGAATGTCGGAGCCGGACGCCACTGCTACACTAGTAGGGAAAACCTCTTCTGTGGCGCACCAAAATATGCATTCTGTGGCGCACCAAAATATGCATTCTGTGGCGCATGGGTGGTGCTCCACAGAATCTTCGCCACAAAAATAAGCATTCTGTGGCGCACCAGCACATGCGCCACAGAAATAAGGAATTCTGTGGCGCACTAAGACCTAATGCGCCACAGAATTAAGGAATTATGTGGCGCATGTTTGCTTGGTGCGCCACAGAATTAGGTGCGCCACAGAATTACAAGTTAGTGCGCCACAGAAATATTACAGGTTTTATACAGAAATTATTTTGTCTGGCGTATATATACAGGTATTAACAGATATAATATAGCAGTATACAGATATATCAACAGATTTCATGTAGCACAATTATATATCTCCATATACAACTCATTTCATATAGAATATTAACAGATTTCATATAGCTACATGCATATACAACTCATCATACATATATATCTCCATACAACTCATAATCCATGCAAATTAAGTGCATCATCTCAAGATACAAATGAAGTGACACCGGCCGCCGCCTACACTAGGATGAAATAGAGTACCGCTCCAACGATGGTGAGCAAGAGCGAGAGCACAATGAAGGTCTTCATCTTGCTCTTGTTCGACTGGTGCTTCCTCCACTTGGCAACCGCCTCTTGTTGAGTCGGGTAGCCTTTGTAGCAGTTGCCGCTGAACTTGTGCACCTGTTCCTTGCAGTCCGTCCACTCCTCGTAGACTCCTGGAACCCACCCCTCGAACACGACATACCACGTCATCTCTATGGACACAAGGCATATTAGTATATAATGCAATGGAAAGAATTAGAGGGTTCACATGCATACATATTCACAAGAATTAAAGCAAGGAAATAATAATAAACCTAAAAGTCATATAGCATCGGTATCACATAAGTAATCAAGTTCAACTACATCGACTACAATAGTAATTGAAGTCGAACAACGACACTAAGCAAGTTTATTTACAACACAGTAGGCACACCGGCCTCTCGATCAACGAGACGTCTTGTTCATGGGCTCCGGGAACGGTTTGTACATGTCCTTCGTCGTCCACGTCCTTCCATCACCCTGCCTATGTAGGCGTTCTTCTATATGCCTCTTACACAACCCTCTGAGTTGGTGTAAGAGCCCCGATCTGTTGCATACATCTTCTACGATAATTTCCGATAGCTTTACTTGGATGCGATGGAAGTCTTCTCTAAGATCAGCATCGCTGATCTCCCCCGCCATTTTTTTGGGGTCTCGCTTACTAGGTGGCAGACGCATCATCTCTGCATCCGCAACAAACCCTTTAAGGTGATGGAGGACATAGAAGGCCTCCTTCATGCTGTCATCTGGCTGCTTGATGCAAGGGAAGTTGATCACGTGCTTGAACCCCTGCTCTTTAGTGTCCGGCCTGATAAATTTCCCCTTCTCGTGGAAGATGCCTCCATTTTTGGAGTAGAAAAGGATAGCCTCATCGAGAACACTCCTTATTCTGTTGTAGTCTTTCTTCGTCGTCGTACTCGACGAGTCGAAGTACTGGGCTAGGGACCACTTCGGGCAAAGAACGACGAGTGTGCAGTATGTGTCCCTGCTCAACACATGCAATTTAAATGGAATGTTGGAAATGATCGGCAATGGAAGAAATATATAAGAAAGCATAAGTTACGACGGCCGAGAGTGAATGTGTACTTACTCGGGAAAGACAGGCAGAAGAATGGTGTTCTTCTCTTTGTTCATGAGCATGAAGCTCTGGAGGTACCGCACCGCCGCGGTCCGTGTGCTTGAGCCATCCACCAGCTGGCTATCGCGCATGTAGTAGGGATCCGCTACCGCGACGTTGGGGGGTCTCTCTCTCTTGATCTTCATCTGAAGATTGATCGCGTATAGGCGAACCAAGTTATAGTCAAGCCGTTTCCAGTGAAATAGATTGAAGACGTCCTCGAACGCTATGAAGAAGATATCCGCGGGGTATGCTTGGACGAAGTTCGGGTCTGCTGCTGGCACCCTGACCGTGAACACCGGGTAATTTGGATCCTTGTCTTGAAGAAGGAGGCTCTCTAGAAACTGAATATTTTGCTGCAAACTGATCATTGGTCCACTTGCGAGGTGTTCGAGGTCCTCAGGCAGTATCAGTTTACCAGCTTCATGAAGCCGGGACAAGCCACCAGGTGCCCGTGGTACCATGTCGTCGGCCCGCATCTTCTTAGGAAGAGTCTGGCTCGAAGATGTGCCCTTTTTATTTCCTCTCTTCCTTGGCTTCTTCACCTGACCTGCTGGTGGTGCTTCGGGTGCTGGTGGTGCTGATGGTGGGGTTGCTTGGGGTGCTGGTGCTGATGATGGTGGTGCAACGGGTGCTTGGGTTGCTTGGGGTGCTGGTGCTGATGGTGGAGCTTGGGGTGCTGGGGTTGATTCACGTGGCTCCCCGACGATCGTCTTATACAGCGTGTTAGGGCTGAAAATGGTAGCCGGCTTGACTTGAGCTGGATTGCCAGCCTCCGGAGGAGTGTCTTGCAGAGAAAGACCCGTGAAGGTCAGGCGCTGCGTGACTGTAGTGGGACGACCAAGTTGATCGCCGTGAGTGCGGAAGGCTTCTTCATCCATATGAGGCATGTACATATCTTGGCTGCAGGCGCCAGTGTTGATGTAGGCATCGACGTCATCATCATCATCGTTGCCATCAAGCGGCGCCATGTCCTGGAAGGTAGGTGGTGGCGGTTGCGATGCCGCCGCTTGGCGTACCTTGCGTTTGGTCGACGGTCGTTGCGGAAGCTTTCCCAACAGCTGTTGGTGGCGTGTGGTGGTAGCGGCAATCGCCGGTTCCTTCCGGGTGGCGGCGGTGACCGCCGGTTCCTTCAGGGTAGTGGCGGCGGCGACCGCCGGTTCCTTTCGGGTGGCGGCGGCGACCACCGGTTCCTTCAGGGTAGTGGCAGCGGCGACCGCCGGTTCCTTAAGGGTGGGGCCGGCGCCGGGCCGGACGACCTTGGGCCGGATGATAGGGGAGGTGGCGCCGATGTTGCGCCTGACACTCGGAAGACCCCCCCCCCAGACGAATCTGGTTCTTCGGCCATGTCATAAGCTAGCCGATGCAATTCCCAAGGACCATAACGTCGCCCTCGTCTGTGCCCGGAGGTTGATCGGGGGGGGGAGGAGGTTGTGGTACTCCGGCACTACCATTGCCAACTTCACCTTCACCAAATTATCTGCAATGTTTCTGTGGTGCATAGTTCGGCTGGGCATGAGAGTGCCGGTAGCAACATCCATCAACTTGCCGCCGGGCTCCACCACATGCAGGAGTATGCAAGGTTCGTCCTGAGTCAGGGGCATGTTGGATAAGATCAGCGCAAGGCATATATAGTTAAAGAAGATGACGCGGAGGATTAACTAATGAGTTACCTTCTTGACGGCGTTGATCTCTGCTAATGTTGATACAAGGGCGTCGGTGCCGGTGCCGGTGCCGGGCCGCTCACTCTCGAGTGCATTATCAGGCACCACCACCCTATCAGCTTCCGCGGTTTGGGGCGTCGATGCGACCAGGTGGAGCGGCGGCGTCGGGGTCACCAGCGGTGACACTTGGTGACTTGAGTTACTGCCGCTGACGCTGGGCACATATATCGGCCCCTGTTGACCTGCCGCATTCCAAGCAGCTAACCCCTCCATCAAACCAGGGGGGATGATCTGCCGGAGCTTCTCCTGCAGCTTCTCGTCCACTAACTTACTCATCTCGGTTGGGTCCACTATTTTCTCTAGTGACTCCACCTTCTTCTTCAGCTCCTGAACCTCGTCTTTATCCTTAGTCGACCTCCTCTCCTTTCTCGAGTTGGCATCCGATCCGTAGTACTCGGATACCTTCATACTTGTGCCAAAGCCGGACACACGGCCAGCCGACGTCGGTGGCTTGTCCAGGTCCCGTTCCTTGTATGCGTTCGTCGCCCTGTTGAAAGGCGTGTCCCACGGTTCCGTCGACCCCTGGGACGACGGGCCAGGCGTAGAACTACCCTTCAACTCATTGTCCTTCAGACAAAGGAACTTAAGGTTAGCCCATTTGGCTTCATTGCTTAATAAGATCAGCGCAATAATAATATAGACTATCCTTACCAGGAGTTTCTCGAACTTCTTCACGTCGGGGTAATCCGTAACAAATTCCCCCGTCTCCCAGTCTAAGTAGTAGCGGGACCGGACATAGTTCCTAGTCTGTATATCCGCGATTTTTAGCCAGGGGTTTTCTTTGCCCAGACGTATCATCTCGGCATCCTCCTTGTCCCAAGTGGGCTGTTTTCCTCGGTAACCGCCGCTTCCGCAACGGTGAGCCCCTAGGTTCAATTCCCGCATTTTCTTCCCCCAGGCGGTCCATTTTTTAGCCTCGTCAGTCTCTAAGGACGACTTGAATGCTTCGAAGTCTTCTCTAGAGAGTGTCGGGTCTTTGCGACTTATCTGCTCCCAGCTTTTACCTTTCTTGATCTTCTCCTTCAGCCGGGTTTTCCAGCTGCTCAAGGCGGTGCTCATCTTCGTGAGCGCTAAAGAGTCCACCTTTTTATTGAACGGCTGTGGGAACGTGTATCGTTGGTGAAGCTTCTGGAGGAGGGTTGCGGCCAAAGCCGCGTTGGCCTCGCTTCTGAGGTCTTGAGTGTTGAGCGGCACGGTTTCACGGATGATGCACCCTAGTTGCATCGCGTACCCTTTGGCAACCTTAGAAGGCTCCAAGGGTAGGCCACTTTCGGAGACCAACGTGAAAGGATCGGTGATGTTGGCTAGCACTTGCGGCCTCCGATCCGCCCTTGGCCTCTTCGCCTTCCTCTTCTTCTTGGCGTCCTCAGGGTTGCCGCCGCTATCACCTTCCGTGCGGTCGGTGGTCTCTTCACCGGTCTCGGCGGCGTCATCCTGGCCCTCTTCCTCATCGCCGCTCTCGGAGGCGGCCCCCCAGCTCTCGTCCTCATCGCCGCGATCGGCGGCTCCCCCCCGGCCCTCTACCTCATCGTATTCCTCCCACCATGGCTTGTTGGCCTCTCTGGCGACTTCCTCCTGGGTCTTAGGGTTAGAAGTGCCCGACATGTTTATTTGCACTTCATTAAAAAGAGGCAAATAGTTAGTACATAATGCAACGGAAAAATTCAAAATTTCGGCATGACTTTTGCTAATTTTTCTACCTATGAGTGCCCATTTCTCAACCGAAACGGAAGCGAATCAACACTTCGGGAGAAATGGGCAACTCAGTTTATTCATCCACACTTGACAACATCTCATAAGCATATATAACAGCAGATTATGGTCAAAATATCATCTCATAAGCATATATAACATCTCAATATTCTCAAGAAAGAATCACAAAGTCACAGTACAAGACAATATGCAACTAATATTTCGTCAAATGACCAAAAGCAATAAAGGTTTGCAACTAATCGATGATTGGCTGTGGTTTTTGACAGCAGTTCATTTTATGGCTGAAAAGAACATCATTTCTATGCATCCACGCCTACTAAGTACAAAAACTTGCTGCTAATCGATGATTGGCAATAAGAAATTACCCAATGCAAGTTAGCACAATTAACTCTAGGATGTCAGATAAGCTAATAACAAGTTACAGAAACTTCCTGTAAAAACCAATGTTCAGAATCGCTCCTTGCAAGTTACAGAAAGCTGCTGCTAATCGATCCTTGCGTACCTAGAATCGGGCGGGGAAGGTGGTGGAGATGGCGCCGCCGAACAGACGGTGTCGCGGCGTGCTCCTCTGCAGCGGCGGCGGCGGGGCGACGTGCTCCTCTTCGGGCGGCGGTGCGACGTGCTCCTCTTCGGGCGGCGGCGCGACGTGCTCCTCTTCGGGGGTGGCGGGGCTCCTCCTCTGCAGGGGCGGCGGGGCTCCTCCTCTGCAGCGGCGGCGGCGGGGCGACGTGCTCCTCTTCGGGCGGCGGCGCGACGTGCTCCTCTTCGGGCGGCGGCGCGACGTGCTGCTCTTCGGGGGCGGCGGGGCTCCTCCTCTGCAGGGACGGCGGCGTGCTCCTCTTCGGGGGCGGCGGCGCGATGTGCTCCTCTTCGGGGGCGGCGGGGGTGGAGCGAGGAGTCGATCTCCGGCGGCTATCTAGCTAGGGTTTGCGGTGGCTATCGAACAGAGAGAGAAGCAGTGCGCGGGGGAGGGGATCGATTCGCAGTTTTACTAAGTGTCAATATTCTGTGGCGCATCTAATGGTGGGATGCGCCACAGAATTAGAGAATTCTGTGGCGCATCCCACTAGTAGATGCGCCACAGAATTTATTTCCTTTTTTTTAATTATTTTAGTTATTACTCCCTCTGTTTCAATGAATAAGGCTTATATTTTGGAATGTGCATACACAAAAAAGTCTCGATCAAAGAACCTGAAGTTTGACCAAATTTTCATATGATGTCTATATAATATTATAGTTGTCGATAGTTTCTAAAAATATAAGCCTTATGCTTTGGAATGTGCATACACAAAAAAGTCTGGATCACACACACCAAAAAAATCTTCTCCGTCCGGTTCCGAGCTAGCTTAGCGTTTCTTGCCCTTCTTGTTGGCAGTTGAATACTTTATGCCGGCCACCTTGAGATTTCTTCGTGTGAACGGACAACCTTTAGTAGGTAGGGAGGTCTTCCTTCTTACTTTACTAGTAGTAGGCATGTCGAAGTGCTTGTCGAATTCCTCCTCGATCTTCGGGTCACCGTTCTTGTCCAAGTCTTCCTCGTTTGCGTCTCCTTCCATTCCTATGATGCTCCTCTTGCCCCTCCTCACGACAACACGGCTAGGCCTCGACGGGTCGGTGATGAAGAAGCTTTGTCAACTTGGCTACCGAGTACCCATGGCTCATTTTTCGCGGATGCGTTCTTCGATTTGGCATCCGGTATAACCATGGTGGTGAAATATCGGCCTTCTTTTTCGACCTTCTTGGCCCATCTCACACGGAACATTGGCACCGTCTCTCCACAGTAATTGAGCTCCCATATCTCCTCGATCCTTCCGAAAAATCTTTCCTTGATACTAGTCTCGTCATCGGCGTATGATAGCATAGTTACTCCTGAGTTTTGATTTTCACTATTTCTGTCCTTTTCCTCGGTGTAGAATCTGTAACCGTTGATGTCGTACCCCTGATAGGTCCTTACGTTATGCCCGGGGCCCTGTGATAAGGTGTATATGAGTTTTCATCTTCGGTACAAGGCCTTCTGCTCTGTGCTTGAAGTAGTTGACTTTGCTTAAACCAAAGCGTGAAGCTGGAGTTGTGCTCTTTGGTTACGTCTCCCATCTTCCTTGGCCGGCCCATATCGATGTAATTCTGCTCGATTATGCTTTTGTGCTCTTGCACAAAAGGTTCGACCAATTTTAAGTGTTGTAGCGCGACCCGGTGAGCCCTTTCAAAGTCGTCGCGTCGATTGACAATGCCCACATGGACTGAGCGGTAGCCCTCGCGGTGACCGACTCCAGCGAGCCTGCCGAGGTGCGTCCTGGTGGGCAGACCAACATGATCCTGGTCGTCCTCGGTGCTTAGATAATTCTGGCAGAAGGAGATGCACTCGTAGGTTAGGAACCCCTTGGCCATGCTTGCGTCTAGACGGGCCCTGTTGCGAACGTATCCTTTCATGACACAGTTCTGCCTTTCGAAAGGCATCATGTTGTGGAGGAACGTCGGGCCAAGCTGCCTGATGTCATCAACGACATGGAGAAGGAGATGGACGCATATATCACAGAATGCGGGCGGGAAGTAAATCTCGAGCTCACATAGTATCACCACGATCTCATCCTGTAGCATCTTGAGCTGCCTCACGCCGATCGACTTCCTGGTGATAACGTCAAAGAAGTTGCAAAGGCCAAACAGCGTATCACAGACGTGCTCATCCATTATCCCTCGGATCGCAACGGGAAGTATCTGCGTCATGAGCACGTGACAATCGTGAGACTTCATCCCGGTGAACCTCTTCTTTGCTACGTCTAGATATCTGCTTATACTCCCCGAGTAACCGTGCGGAAGTTTCACTCGTAGGAGGCACCTAAAAAACTGCTCAAGCTCCTCCGGACTCATTGTGAAGCAGGCAGCGGGAAGCACCACCGCGTTCTTCTTAGCCCTTTTGCGGAGACGTTGAGTCCCTTCCGTCTGATCATCATCATCATTATCGTCGTTGTCATCAGTATCGGGGGCTTGAAGAGCTTTTCTGATGCCAAAATGTTTCAGATCGTATCTTGCTTTCGGCCCATCCTTGGACTTTTCCGAGTTGCAAAGAGTGCCAAGCAGACTCTCGGTAACGTTCTTCGTAATGTGCATGACATCGAGGCTGTGGGGCGTGCGGAGGACCTTCCAGTACTCCAAGTCGTGGAAAATAGACCTCGCTTTCCATACACCGAGCAGCGGCTCTGGCTTCGGTCGCTTCTTTCCCGGCGCTGGGCACTCCTTCCAATTTTTTAGAAGATTGTCGATTTCTGCACCGCTCCTCTGTCGCGGGGGTCCATCGGGCTCATCTTTACCATTGAACAGATCAGCGCGTTTTCTCCACGGGTGATCCAAGCGAAGCCACCTTCGAGCACCTGGGTACACGGTTTTCGAGGACCCGGGATCCCTTGGTAGCTGTAGATGCGGGGTCTCGTCCATGCACTTCACACAGCCGCAGAATCCGTGGCTGACCTGGGCAGATACGTATGCGCAACCAGGATAGTCCGTGACCGTCGTGATCAACGCGGCTCTCATATCGAAATAAGTTCTACTGTAGGCATCCCACGTACGGGGTGGCGTCTTCCACAACGTGTCTAACTCCTCTTTCAGCAACCCGAGATACAAATGCATGTCGACACCTGGTTGTTTCGGCCCCTGAATGAGAATACTCAGGTGTATATACCTTTGCTTGGTGCACAGCCACGGGGGTAGGTTGTAAGGCCATACAAACACAGGCCAGGTGCTATGCGTGCTACTCTGGTTGCCGAACGGATTGAGTCCATCGATGCTCATACCCAGCCTGATGTTCCTTCCGTCGCCCCCGAACCTAGGGAAGGCGATGTCCAATGCTTCCCACTGGCCAGCGTCTGAAGGGTGTGTCAGCATATAGCCCATCTCCGGATCTTCTTCGGGCTTCTCCCTTTCCACGTGCCATTGCATGAGCTTTGCTTCCTTAGGGTCCACGAAATACCGCTGTAGACGGGGAGTGATAGGAAAGTACCATACCACTTTTCGAGGTACCTTCTTGTTCCCAACCTTGTACCGTCCGTGGCCGCACACAGGACATGTGGTCATGTCCTTGTACTCCCCCCGATAAATCACGCAATCATTGATGCAGGCGTGGTATCTTTCGTGCGGTAGGTCAAGAGGGCACACAACTTTCTTGGCCTCCTCGATAGTACTTGGCAATGTGTTCCCCTCTGGGAGACGATCGTGCCAGAATTTCATGTTCTTGCTGAAGCTGGAATCGGTCCATTTGTTCTGCGTCTTCATCTGCAGACAATCAAGCGTTACATGAAAGCGCGTATCCTGCGGACGGCACCCAGGAAATATCGGAGTCATCCCGTCTTTCTCCATTTGCGCCAGCTTGGCTCTCTCTCTGGCTGCAGCTCTGTCGTTGCTCGTCTCATGGAGGAGCAGATCTTGAACATGAGAGTCCCGCAAGGCCGAAATTAGCGGAGTCGCGCCAGAATCTTCTTCTTCATCATGATCTTCTCCGCCGGTAACTTCTACTTCATGATGATCTTCTCCGCCGACTTCTTCTTCATGATGATATTCTCCACCGACATGTGGTGCTTCGTCATCTCGCTCGCCACCATGGTCTTCATGCTCACCATTTGTTGGGGCCGGCCGCGCCTGGTTGTCCTGCATGAAACCGCGCCTCAGCAGGTGCTCCTCCAGTTGTCCGGAATCAGGGTTGATCCAGCGCTCGAGTTTGCATGATCGACACGGACATCTTATCTGGCGCCTATTGTTCCGAATCATGTCCTCCTTCGCGTCTTTCTTGTATCTACTAATTCGAGCGGAACTCATCGAGAGGACCATGGTTGTCTGCAAATGGTACACATAGAGCAGAAAATTACAACCGCAACACATGCACACACATGCATGGAACTCTCCTAAAGGTATACATAGAGCGGAAAAATTCGGCATGACCTCTCCTAAAGGTAGGACGTATGGGTAGTACAAAAATTTGCCGAAACGGAAATGAATCAACGTCTCGACAAACATCCATGCACCACACCGGCACACACACAAGCGCTTCACGTGCAACAATCATCCATACACAAGATCGACATGCGCATGCATGTCCCCTCCAAATACTCACCCCTTGTAGATTCGATACCGAGACGAGACCGCGATCGATGAGTTGGAGAGGAGGAGAGAGTATGGAGAGGCTTCTCCTCACCGCCAATTATGTATCAACCAAAGTAAGTACAATAAGTACCAAAGAAAGTGAAAACTATGGCCAAAATGGGATGAAAGGGAAGGGAGCTAGAGCTAGATCTAGATGGAGGAGAGGAAGATGAATGGCTTGGGAGTGTGGGAGGTGTGGTAGGTTGGCACTTTAAAGGTGTGGGACGAGCTAATTCTGTGGCGCATCTGGTCAAGTGCTCCACAGAATTCCACTAATTCTGTGGCGCACCAGAGAAGATGCGCCACAGAATGTGCTAATTCTGTGGCGCACCAGGCCAGATGCGCCACAGAATTGACTAATTCTGTGGCGCATCACGCCTAGTGCGCCACAGAATTAGTGGAACCAATGATTGGGGCTGGCAGGGAGTGGGCCCCACCAAAATTCTGTGGCGCATGGTCTTCTGGTGCGCCACAAAAATGCTGTATTTTTGTGGCGCACCCTGCTTGGTGCGCCACAGAATTATTTTCTGTGGCGCACTGCTGGCTAGTGCGCCACAGAATTGCATCCCACCTATAAGGGTTTTCCTACTAGTGCTAGGAGAGGGAGAAGGAGGTTCCTCGCTCCCCGGTGACCCCCGCTCTCAGTCCTGCCCGCTCTATCGCCAGCGATTTGACCGCGTGGCTGTTGGGGCCGAACAATGGAGCCGGGCGCCGGCGCAGGCGAGGGAGGAGGAGATGTCTCGGGGGAATATGGGGTGGCCATCGACGCTAGGCTAGAAATGAGGAGGGGCGTCAGAATTTGACGGCATCGGTGGCACGGCGGAGCCGGATGCCGACCGTAGGCGACGAAGGAGGATTGCGAGCACGGGGGAGGGGGGATTAGGATACAGGTCGCCGGCAGTGGCAGGGATTGCTCTGGCAGTTGGCAGAGGTTGCTCCGGTGGTTGGGGATTGCTCCGGCAGTGGCCATGGATGCGTCCGTCGCCGTCCTCTGTGTCAGGATGGGAGGAGAGAGAAGGGGTCGGGCCAACCGGCTGACTGGTATCTTTTTTTGACCTCTTGTCTATTAAGTGTTGTCTCGCACGGACACCCATTAATCGAACCATTGTACCGCTTTTGTTAAGTTATCTACTGTTTTGGTCACAAAAATTCAGACTCAATGGTACCAGACGGTACCATGGTACTGTACCAATCACCGTAAAAACGGTCATATCATGTAGGGCATTGAGAATAATATCTCTGTCCGGTACAACTACAAACGTACAATAGTCTAACTCTAAAAAAAATCTGATCGGTCTCCTTGAAAAACTATAAACAAGCTGATCTGTCATTAAAAAGACTGAACAATATGTACATTTTGCTTGTCAAAAGAAACATGTACGATTTGATAGAGTACTATGTACTGATATGGTGACAGCCTTCTAGGAAAATTATATGTTTGCATGAGAGGCTCTAAAATTAATTAAACTTATTTGCACGTATATATATAAATATTATTGAACAAATCCAAATTTAGATATATATTTTGTAAACTATAAAATTGATCTCATATGTTTTGAAAATGCATATGAGACATGCATTATAATATGACGTAAATCATTGGATACACAACGATGCAAGAGAAGAAATACTGGCAACTGAAGAAAAAAACACTACTACATGATAAATGATAATCCACGTCATGCTAGAGAGGAAATCATAGCAACCGAAGAAAAACACTACCGCACGATAAATGATAATCTATTCAATTTTATCTAATGGCTGGCATCCATGATATAAGTACTATGTATGACATGGTGGCAGTCTTCTAGAAAAATATATATGAGATGCTCTAAAATGAGACCAATTTATAATTACATGTATATTAATACCATAGAATAAATACAAATTTAGAAATATATTTTTAAAAACTTTAAATTATCCCAGATGTTTCGAAAATGCATATTAGACATGCATTAACTTTTGAGAGTAGAACCTTAGTCATCGGACACACAACGATGCTTGAGAAACAATCCTAGCAACCGAGAGAAAAACATGACACTGTTGCTTGATAAACCAATAGTCCATATGAAAATACCAAGGGTTACACAAAGTCTATATGCCTTTATTCTTTATGACACCATCTCACCAAGATGTTGTCGCGAAAACAAACTAACGTAAAATCTAAACTACACTTAATAATTGATTAGGGCCTCCACAACCCTCAAAGAGTTCATAAGTTAATGAAGGTCAAGTGAAACGGGTTGAGATTGAAACGGGTATGATAAATATGTTTTATAGTATGATTTTTTGGGTATTGACTAGACCCATACTCGAGCCGTCGGGCTGTTCAGTGCAGTGCCGTAGCTTCCTAAGGGCGAACCTGGGACGTCGGCCCCCCACCCCGCACCCAAGTGCAGGTACAAACTACTGCCAAGCCCTTATAAATGGGAAAAGGGAGGTTCGATGCAAAGGTAATTCTTAAGTCAAAGAACTGTCTAGGCTCTCACGTGGCCGTACATCTTATTTTTAATAGATACCGCATAAAAGTTATACACTAACATAAGAAAGATAACATCCTTACAAACTCCAATGACAATATAAAAAATATCATTTTAAGAAAATAGCTAAAGTACCTCGCGTCGATCTTTTGAGGCCTAAAAATTCTTGCAGTTATCGCTATCAGGTACATAATAAAATGACAATACACCAGATGTATCGATGCACATATATATGCATAGGTGCACCTAAATAGATCACCATGAGAGTTGCCTTACCTTATGTAGACTATATAATAAAGGGGTGAATTTCTCTCTATAAGCTTATGATTTAGTATATGGAGTTTTGTAATTGTATTTCAGCTCTATGGCATGGTCATCTATAATGCAATGGCGCGATTGGAGTAAGATAAAAATAGTGATAGCGAATGTATATGTAATGGGGTGGAGAATGATTGGTCGCTATATGTGCATGGGGTAGAGAATCATTCGTCGCTTATTAAGTATTTGTTTCCTTGAGAGAGAATGGTACCACGACATAAGTACCAATACAAACAAATTAGGCCGTTGTGAGGAGATGTCAGCAATATGTGCTCTAGAGTAAAAATATATGTATGGTACAATCTTTATTGAAAATACCTTCAAATCCCTTCTAACATTTTTGTAAATCCCAATTAACTAGAGATAACATTTTGAAAAATATCATGTATAATGAGTTCCTCGGTTTTTTCGTGCTGTCATAAATACACTATTACATAAATTTCAATTATTGTGAGGAAGTTTTAATTGGTTTATTATACCTCAAATTGAGTAGGCCACATCATTGGAATTTGCAATCATGTAGAAAAGAGTGACGATTTAAGATGCCAAAACTATTTCCTTGGCCACATAATAATGTTACATCACACAAAAATACATGTGAGTGAAAACGCAAAATTATTGGATTGAAAAGTAGGATTACCATGGAGAGAGTTACAAAATAATTAAACTGAATAATGCATCCATTGCAAAATAAATAATGGTTATTGATGTGTAAAACATATGACTAAAACATGATCGATAAATTTGTGATAAAAGGTATTACCTTATTTCCTTATATTAGTAACAATGGTCAATTTTGTACATTCTAGACTGTTCATATAAAAGATATCATGTATTTTAAACAAGATAATATCATGTCTTTCAACAAATGAAGATAAAAATACATATAAAGATCGTATAAAGTATAATGCCTACACTTTTGTTCACCTATAGATTAATGAATATATATAATTATTTTTACCATATTTTAAGGAAAAAAATTACATCATAATGGTGTAAACATCGCATGATCATTGCTTAAGAAACCATAATTTAACAATATAAATGTTGCATAAGTATTTTTATAACATCATATATTAAGTACCGGATAGCTCCTGGCCTAAATGTAAGTTCTATGTACCAATTTAAATCTCATGCACAAACTAGACATATATGAGGTTAATGGCATTCATAATATTGTTTTTTGGAAATAACCTAATAATCTTTCACCCATAATTTAAAGACGGTTAAAATCTCTTCTACTAATTTTATGTATATTTAAAATATAGAGGTTAATGAGAAATTTATATTAATACATCTTACCAGTTACACATTTAAAATAATGCTCTTTAACAAATAAAAAAAAGTTGATGCCCTCGCATTTGCGAGGGCCACCATGCTAGTTAGTAGAAAAACACCAACAGTTATTTTCGATCGGAGAGAGTACTATATTCTGACATAATAAATGTATATCATATCAGATTAGTGCTGTGAATTTATTATGGATTTTTTCAGCAACTTTTGCATAAGCCAAGTATAAAAAATACACATAGCGCAATCAGGCTCCAATGCGATTTTTTGACTTGGAAAACTGAATATTTTCTTTGCAACCCTTATCTTGAATTCTTGAGCGCTAAAGCCATAAAGGCACATAGGTCGGGAACTCCAAATGTAGACCGACTTTCAAGAGATCTTTATCTAAAACAAGATCTGAAACAATATTCCAAAGTTCCAAAAATATATGCGAAAAGCAGTCTAGATGTAGTCAATAATGTATATCTACAAGCGCGCACGTGAAACAATTTCTACTCTATGCTGATGTGAGTATATTGAACAATGCACATTTTTTGAACTCTAGAAATATTTTCACGTTGCGATTTTTCACGCTTGTTGGAATAGGATACACCACTCCTTACATCTAGACTTTGTTTCATATTTTTCTCAAACCTATAAATATAATTATTGAGATTTCAGAAAAGACCACAGAAACTCCACACCATTTGTCCTATGTACTTGATCATACATTGGACGAGGAATCACTGCCGGATCTTCACCTATAGTGTAGTACATTGTCTAATGACACGTTCTACGCGGCAACACTACGCTCGTATATGTGATATCGATGGAGGTGTTGCACGTGTGATCTCGGATCGTCGGAGTCGAAGAAGGAGGGCACACCTTCTCGCGACTAACCAAGGTTAGTTGCGGGAATCGACTCACGAATATATCAATCTTGTCATCGATAATTTTCTGATAACTCGATCTACGAGGGTACGTGATTCGTTGCCTCCTCCTTGCAAGCTAGATTTTGGTTGATGCGCTAGATTTTTTTTTGTGTAGTGTGTTCTCCAACAAAATCTACCTTGGATATTTGGAATACTTGTTGCTTCCCTAAACAACAGATCTTCGCATGTATTTCCCTGAATTTCAAAATAAATACAAAGGATCATACGAAGAAGAAGAATTTTTATGTTGAATTCTTTGACTGTGTGTTATGTGACACCTGCCTGAAAGAATCAATCATGCATCTCTTTTTCAAATGCATTTTAAGCCAATGTTTTTGGTAGGCAGTTGGTATTGAATGGAACATAGACATGGATATTCACTCTATGATTATGGATGCTAAACAAAGATATCTTCAGTTTCTTAGACTACTCATAGTGAGAGTAACATAGCTAGTAACATGCATCCTCATGCAATGTCAACTAAACAAATTGATGATATAACATAGTATTAAATAAGGAAAGAGAATGACGTGGTAACATATTATCTTACTGTAATATCACACTTTCCAAAAAACAATGAGTCTACAAGATAATAAATGAAGACATCTATGATACTACTTCTATGTTACTATGCACTATGAAGATAGTAACTAAGACTAGTATCATATGCATGACACTAGTCTAAGTTACTCTCTACTATGACTAGCCTTATGCGAATCTTGATCATTGGATGCTGGTAGATCTGGGCCCAAAGGAATGATCTCATATTTAATGACTTTGATCCTAGTTTGACTAGATGTGTGTGTAAATCCAAAGCAACTTGTCTATTGATAATGCACATCTTTAGACCTAGTGTTAAGGAAGATATGCAAGTCTGGCTTGATACCTTATGAACTGTTTGATCCCGAGGATCATGATGCACATATTAATTTCATAAATGAAACATGACATGGTAGGGATCTTTCCTAATGTTTTGTGTAAAAAAGGCAGATAGGTTACCTTTTCAAAAAATAAAAAATCTCACGTTGTTGCCACAAATAAATTGTAATTCTAGTTTTTGTCTAGCCACTGCATGCATCCTTTAAATTGCAGGGTAGGTTTTTCACATGTCTATTGTATCCAGCTGCCGATGTACTTTTTGGCATGGTCGTGATTACCCTCATCAAGTCACCACTCTATGTGTCTTCTTTTTTTGGAAATTTGGAGCAAGACTTGGCAGAATTTCTATTTAATGCTATTTTAGATCTTGTTAATGAGATAACCAGACTCATGAGAGAAGTGATCACATAATACTTTATGCAAGCAAGGGACCATTGCTGTTCCATATGGTCTCTCGAAGGAAACAAAAGAAGATCACTAGCCAGCAAAACAAACTTACAGATTGAGTGGGTCATAAATAGAGGAACTAACAGATACATGATATAACAACCCAAATTTTTGGAAAATAGAAATAAATGGATTTTATAAAAAAATACCAAATTTTGGAGCCAACAAATCTATTATTTTCAAATCCAAGAATTAACTCCTGGTCTTTTAAAACCCGTGTATTTGAGCATTTGCTCCCATGCTTTAAAAAAAGTATTTGAGAAAGGTTTTAAAACAAATCCTTGGAGATTTTTTTTCAAATCATTTAAAAGGAAAATGTGTGGAAAAAGAGGGAATTCTAAACCTCATAATTTTAAAAATCCTTTGACCAAAACCTTTTAAAAACATCCCATGATTTCTTAACCAAGTTTTGAGAACAAATAAACCTTTATTTATAAAATGATTTATTTTATTAAAACCGGTTTCTACATATTTAGAGCTTGCATGAATACAAGCTAAAACATCTTAGCAAACTCCTAAAGTAATTAAAGCCAATCAAGCACAAACAACAAGAAAGAACACAGAATTAGAGGAGCAAGAACACAAAACCCTAATTAGGAAATATGAGAAAAAGGATCTAGAAAATGTTACTGATTACACCACTTTGCCCTTCTATATTAAGCAATAGTTGAACTAGACATGGATGTTCTCTTCAAGACATCCAAGAAAAACTAACATTCTTTCAATAAATAGTTTGAAGTTTCCAAAATTACCATCCACACACCATTCAAAATCTGTCCAAAGTTTGAATCTGAAACAGAGGATATTCTCAAATTCCAATTAGCCTTCAAGCAAAACCCCTCCCCTTGACCTAAAAAAATTGTTTTAGCATCCCTATCCATAATAATGACCAATCCAATTCAAAAATTTCAAAAATGTGAAACTTTGTCTCTTGTGGGCATTTGATCAAACACCTGGTGTGCAGAAAACACACAAAGTCAAAGGAACTATTGCCAACAGTGGAGGCATGGCCTCTCCTGCACGCCCACTCCCTCCCGAGTCCGTGCCAGGGTCGCCTCAGTGTCCTCCTCCCATTCCCTGCCCTGGCCCGTCTCAAGCCACGATGAAGAAGGACTGACAAAGTCACCGCCGGTCACCTCACCATGGCCACTGCTCCCCTCTCTCTCTCCCTCGTCACCCTGCTGCACAAGTGCGCCCTCAACGTCACCACAGCGCCGTAGGCCAAGCCCACGCCGCGCCAGGACCCCTGCGACCACTGGAGCTCGACGGAGCCCTCGTCACCACCATGCCCGCGCCCATGTCTGGACACCCGCTCCCTCCTTCTCTGGCTTATAAAAGGGGCCTCCGAGCGCACAGTAGAACTTGCACCACTCCACTGAGCCTTCTGGACATCATCCCCGTCCCCATCTCTCTCTCGGTAGCCGTAGCTGTCGACGCCGGCGAGCTCGGGGCGCGGAGCAGCGCCACCGCGTCCGGCCACCGTTGGAGGACGGACGGCGGGAGGTGGACGAGGAGAAGCTAGGAGTCCTTTTATGCTCCGCGCCATCAAGTTCTCCCCTTTGTCGCTCGCCGTCGCCGCCGTGTTCCCTGCAACCACCGCGGTGAGTCCCACCTCGAGGAGGAAGATGACCCCGAGCATACCCGTTCGGTTTAGGCCTGACCAGCCGGGCCCGTTGTCAGCCTGTTTTTTTTCTGTTCTCTCTTGCGCCAGCGTGCAGCCTAGTGGGCCGGCCCAGCAATGCCTGTGTGTCTGTCCCGGGATAAAAAAAAGAGAGTTTTTGAATTTTGCAAATTCTAGAGAATTTTTTTCAGATGCAAACTTAGATAGGACTTTCCCGGAGATTGATAACTCCAAATTTAGCATATGAATATGTTATGGAAACCTTATAACATTATCTATGCATTAGAAGTGGTTTAACCCTAGATACGCCTATTAGAGTTGCATAGTGGTTGTACCAAAAATAACAAAATATGAGCTTTTCAACCCTAGAAAAATTATAGAAAATCAAAGAAAAGTCCAAATGATATGAATCCAACTCTAAAAATTCTTAAATAGTATTATCTATCTGTTGGTTTAATTATATTTCAAATTTTAACCTTTTTACTATAATGCTATTTTTCCTATATGGTTAAATATGCATGTGTAACTTAGAAAATGGTTACACTAAAACTTAGATGTGGAAAAATTTTGAATCCAAAGTTATCAAGACACATTTCCAAGTATCTATCTGTGAGTAGTAGTCTTAGTCCTTTGGGACTTCTGAAGATATTTGGAAATTTAATCCTTCTTGACATAAAGTAAATTAGAAACTCAAACTTGCACACCTATTAAAAATTTACATGATATCTTTTGGAAATCAACCCATGTTAGTGTAGATAATAGTTATCTCTTTTTGAAAACTTGTGTGGATGCTTGGAGTGTTGTTTGCACTTGTGTGGTGATTGTGTGTATCTCTTATGTACCGTTAATAGACGGTAGTGACACGTTTGTTAATTAAAAAAATGTCGGTGTGTCTAGGGTTTTCGCCAGGCTCTGGCGATCTGCAATCCTAAACCCACGTTGACTCCGTCTGGTGTTCCAGATCTTTCTAGCGATCACCTGTGTCTTCCCCACTCCCTCTCTTGCACCCCTCTCCCACCTCTCTGTGTCGCGGCCTCAAGTTCGGATCTCTTTACAGGCTCGGGGTGAAATCAAGGGGAAAATTTTGGTTTTCTACCCACCCTTGGTCTGCACTGGTGATCGGCTTGGTTCTGTGTCGGAGATGGCTGGCAAGGGTGCACTGGTGGTGGCGGATCCCTTGAAGGCTGCTGATGGATCCGGTCTTGGATCGAGTTCAGTAGCAACGACTGTTCTGGAGAAGGGTAGGGCGACGGCTGGAATTCCGGAAGGCAAGTCCATGGCAACGGATGAGTCTGTGACGGAATTGATGCAGAAACTGAATCTTACTCAACAGGAAACCACCCCCTTCATCTTGGAAAATGAGGAAGATGATGATCTCCCCTGCCCAGATTGGGCTCTGGTTGGTAAAATCCTTACGCCCAATACTTTACATATCAATACGATCACCTCGGTGGTTCGACCGGCCTGGGGAAACCCTAAAGGGCTCATGGTATGGCCAACGGGCCCCAATTTGTTTCTGGCTGAATTTGGATCGGAGGTGGATAGATCTCGTGTGATGAAGGGAGGACCATGGTGTATTGGGAAGCATCTATCCTCCTAAAGGAATTTGATCCTCGGATCAAGCCGGAAGAGGTTGTGTTCGATGAGCTGATGGTGTGGGCTCGTATCATGAACCTGGGTTATGAGCTGATGAATTCAGAACGGGGCAAGCCTCTGGCATCCCGTCTGGGCACGGTGGATACGGTTGATGTTGATGAGAATGGCAGAGCGTGGGGATCATATCTCCGAGTTCGTGTTTCAATTGATGCCTCGCAGCCAATTATGTGTTGCATCTCTGCCTACTCTAAGAAGAAAAATCAAACTGTGCAATATGATGTTATGTATGAAAAGCTTCCTATTTTCTGCTTCTCATGTGGATTGCTGGGTCATTCTTCGCTGCTATGCCCAACACCAGCGGCTAGAGATGCAGATGGGAAACTGCCTTATAATGGTGAAAGGTTGTGCGTTCCAGATCCCAAGAAAAAAGAGAGGGGTGCATCTTTGAATCATCCTTAGTCTAGTCGTGGATCTTGGAGTGGCACTGATCGTGGCTCGGGGTCTTTTACCTCGGCTCCCGATGGCCGTAAAAAGAAGGACAATGGCAAAGGTGAGGAGACACCTCTGATGAAGACGGCTCCTCGAGCTCGTAGAGCTCCTACTGTTCGTAAGGGTGCTCAGGCTGATTTGGTTAATGATGCTGGTATGGTTGGAGAGGTATCTGATAAGAATCGTTTGGTGGGTCTGAAAAGAAAACAAACCAAAACGGTTTATAGAGTCAAAGTTCCTGATGTGGTGACCCCCAACGTGGAAAATACAGGAATCCTGACTATTACTTCTGGAAATTTGTTGGTGGTGGTATCTCCACATCTCCTGAGGGTGATCCGGCCCTTACTGATTCACACAAGAAACAGAAGATTGACTCTCGATCGGCGGATCCGGCGGCGGCTGCGTTGCAGCCCCGCCCCACGCGATGAGTATTATGGGCCTCAACTGTCGCGGTCTAGGGTCTGACGCGACAGTAGGCGAGATACGTTGGCTGATTTCAACGTACAGACCCTCCTTCCTCTTTCTCTCAAAGACTAAGATGAAGGACAAGCGAGCCCAAAATTTTATTTAGAGTTTTGGTTATACGGGCAGTTTCGCGGTTAGTTGTGAAGGCCGCAGTGGCGGCCTTGCACTGTTTTGGTTAAAAGATTTCAATGTCGACCTGAAGGACTTCAATCAACATTGTATTGATATTATTGTGTCAACTTCTGATGTGGCTCCATGGCGGGTTTCCTTCGTCTATGGGGAGCCATGTAGAGATAAACGACACGAATTTTGGAGCTTGCTTCGTCGACTTCGATCTCAGAGGGAGGGACCCTGGCGGCCTGGCTAGTTTGCGGTGATTTTAATGAAGCTCTCTGTCAGGAGGAACACGCAGGCCCTTCCCTTCACTCTGATGCACAAATGAACTTATTCAGAAGTTGCCTTGATGATTGCGGTCTTACTGATTTGGGCTATTCCGGTCCAACTTTCACTTGGTCGAATAGGCAAGCTGGAGAGGCTCAGATGCGAGTGCGGTTAGATCGGGCGGTGGCTAATGGAGTTTTCTGTGATATTTTTGATGATGTCAACGTGGAGAATATCATCACCACCACCACAGATCATTTCGCAATTCTTATCCGGCTCCAGCACTTCGACAGACCTACAGAGAGGCGCCTTGTCCAGTCAGGTTTTCGCTTCGAAGCAGCGTGGATCCGCGCTCCTGATTACGAAGAAACTGTGGAGTCTGCTTGGAATGCTGCGAATACGGGAGCTGGCAGTCTTCAGTCAACCTGGGACAGTCTACAACTTGTGGCTACTAGCTTACAGAAGTGGGGTATTGAGAGTTTTGGCTCGGTGAGGAAAGAGATTAAATATCTTGAACGCAAGCTCAAAGCACTCCGTCTCCAAAATCGTTCTGCGGCTAATGTTCTGGCTGCTGGTAAGGCTGAACGTAGACTATGTGAACTTTTTGAACGAGAGGAAATTATTGCACGTCAACGTTCTAGGATTGATTGGCTTAAAGAGGGTGATCGGAACACGGCTTTTTTTCACGCTCGAGCATCGGCTAGACGACGGACAAATAAAATCCGAGCTCTTATCAGAGAAGATGGTTCTCGCTGCGAGGACCTTCCTGGTATCAAAGGTATGGCCGAAAGTTTTTATGGTGATCTATTCTCTTCGGAATCCTTTGATGATACTGCTGTTGTTGATGCTATTACTCCTAAAGTCTCGGCTGATATGAATTTAGAGCTCACCAAACCATACTTAGACGAGGAGATCAAAGCAGCACTTTTTCAGATGGGACCCACTAAGGCACCGGGTCCGGATGGTTTTCCGGCCTTATTCTACCAAACTCATTGGGACATTCTGAAAAATAATATTTGTTCCGCTGTTAGGGACTTTCTCTTGGGTGATGGTATCCCAGAAGGTTTTTGTGATTCAGTTATTGTGCTCATTCCGAAGATGAATAACCCGGAACATCTCAAGAACTTCAGGCCCATCAGCCTTTGTAACGTTCTGTATAAAATTGCTTCGAAGGTACTCGCCAATCGGCTTAAATTATTTTTACCTGAGGTTATCTCTGAACACCAAAGTGCCTTTGTTCCTGGCCGTTTGATTACAAACAATGCTCTGATTGCATATGAATGCCTGCATACTATCAGAAGGCAACGTACTAAGAAACCTTTCTTTGCTCTCAAGATAGATATGATGAAGGCTTACGACAGTGTGGAATGGGGATATTTGCACGACTGTCTTTGCAAGTTGGGCTTCTCCTCGGACTGGATTGCGACTGTTATGAGATGTGTTACCAATGTCCGGTATGCAGTCCGAATTAATGGGGAACTCACTGCACCTGTGGTTCCAACTAGAGGAATCAGACAAGGGGACCCGATCAGCCCCTACCTCTTTTTACTCTGTACGGAGGGTTTGTCTAGTGTGCTGTTTCAGAAGGAGCGTATGGGGGTACTACAAGGAGTACGTAACGGTCGCTTAGGCCCACCTATTTCCCATCTCCTATTTGCAGATGATAGCATATTCTTTGCACGAAGTGATCCTAAGAGTGTAGAGGCGCTGAAAGAAACTTTATCTCTTTATTGTCAAGGTTCTGGTCAAAAGATCAATATGGATAAATCTTCAATATTTTTTGGAATCCATTGTGATGATCAGGTGAAACTTGATGTTATGGATAGGATGGGAGTGATCAACGAGGTCCTTCAGGAAACTTACTTGGGTATGCCTACAGGTATTGGTCGCTCCCCATCGGTATCTTTTCAATCAATTGTTGGCAGAGCTTGGAAACACATGAATGGGTGGTCCGATAGGCCAATGTCTCGGTCTGGTAAAGAAGCGCTTTTAAAGGCTGTTATTCAAGCCATTCCCACCTATATCATGAGTTGTTTCCAAATTCCAATTTCCAAATGTGATGCACTCCACAAAGCTATTGCTGATCATTGGTGGGGTGTTGAGGCAGGGAAAAAGAAAATGCATTGGCACAGTTGGGAGTGGATGTCTACACCAAAACAACTTGGTGGAATGGGCTTTCGCGACTTAGTCTTGTTCAACCAAGCCATGTTGGGACGCCAATGATGGAGACTTCTCACGGATCCTTCCTCTCTTTGTGCTAGAGTGCTCAAAGGGCGATACTTCTCGGATTGCGACTTCTGGGATGCACCACAACCTCGGTCATCTTCTTTTACATGGCGCATTATTTGTTTTGGCATGATGCTTGTCAAAAAAGGCATCCGATGGAGCGTGGGAGATGGGAAGAAAATTAAGTTGTTGACAGATAACTGGATCCCTGGCTATAGACCTAGTTCTTTCAAACTTCTGACGCCAATTCCTAACGGCGCGACAGTGGATTTTTTGCTCGACGAGGACCATTGTTCATGGGATGCACACGTTGTGCGTTCTGTTTTTGAGGAAGATATTGCGGACCAGGTTTTACAGATTCCGATCAGTCGACGAGGCGGTGAAGATTTTGTCTCCTGGCCTTTTACTCGTTTCAGTGACTACACAGTTTCTTCGGCTTATAATTTAGCTCGCAAAGATAAGTTTTTCCTCGACCGAAGTAAACAAGGTGGAGGCGCAAACTCTAGCACCGAGGCGGACAGTATTTTTTGGAAGAAACTCTGGTCGATTAAGGCTCCGGGAAAGATGAAAATAAATCTCTGGAGATTCGCCCATGATTGTCTGCCGTCGGGTGTCCAATTGTGCAATAGGCACATTCCAGTCTCGGCTAGTTGCAGCTATTGCAATCGGGAGGAATCAATTGAGCATGTTTTTTTATTCTGCCACTTCTCTCGTGAGGTATGGCAAGAGATAAAAATGAGGTACAATGTTCAGCTTTGTAGGAAGTCATTCTCTAACACAAAAACTTGGCTCCATGATTTCATGCTACGATCATCTGATAGAGAATGAATGATCTTTGCTGTTGTTGCTTGGCATCTCTGGATTAATCGAAATGGAATTAAGAATGGTGAAACAATGAGAGGTCCACATTCAGTTGCTGCTCAGGCTCTTGCATATGCCGAAATGATTGAAGAGCATCTCTTCAGACCGGTATCTTCTCCCAGGTGTGATACCAGTTTATCTTCTCCACGTTGGTCTCCACCGCCTGAAGGTACGGTAATGATTAATACAGATGCAGCTATATTTTCGTCTTCTTGTCAGATGGGAGTAGGGGCCGTGATCAGAAACCACAATGGTGAATGCATTGCTGCTTGCAGCGAGCTTGTTGATGCGGTTACGTCTCCCGAACTTGCTGAAGCGTTGGCGGTGCGCCGCGCTATCTCCCTGGCAGGCGAGGAGGGTTTTGGCAAAGTGCTAGTGGTCTCGGACTGCTTATCGGTGATCCAACGGATCAATTCTATGGTGATCGATCGAAGTGTGGTTGGTGTGATCATGTAGGACATCAAGCATTCATCTGGCAGCTTCGAGGAGATCTTGTTTAGTCATGTTCGTCGTCATCTAAATGAATCGACACACATTTTAGCACGCTCTGTGAAGCGTTTTATTTCTTCTACATTTAGAAACTTTGCCCCGGATTGTATCCTGAAGACTTTGTGTAATGATTTATTATAATCAATAAAGTGCCCTGTTTTCCTCAAAAAAAAAAAAAAGACGGTAGTGTTGCCGAAGAAGAGCCCGAGGAAGGATATTCTCAAGAAGAAGAAGGAGACTATCCCGGAAACTTTGCCAACCAAGGCAAGCCATCTTTTGAATCATACCCTAATACCTAGATTCCCAACTTGCATATTTACTTGTTTCAAAATTAAATTGCATGATTGAATTGCTAAAGTAGAACAATAAATGTGTAGTGATGTCTTGCTTAATAAGAGCATCAAACTGAGTTTATCTAATACCCCTTTAGTGGTAGCATCATTCATAGTAGCTTGCTTAGCCGCTAATAAGATTGAAGTAATATAGATGGGAATCCTACTAAAAGTTAGGAATTGAACTGGAAAACCTTGGATGGAGATGGTTCATCCAAGTTGAGTTTTTGGAAAGAGAACAATAATAACTAAGGACTATGAAATGAATTTGTTAAAATGATGATGTGTGAGGTACTATGTGAGCGAACTATACTGTACGACCACACTGCCCCTAAATGGGAAGGGGCTTAGTCCGTAGCTTGTTTGCCTTAGGATAGGATACCTTGCACCATCCTTTATAGAAGTGCACAATGTGCTTGGTACTTCCAAACCGGGTGGACTCGTCCATTCATACATCATCCTGTAGCGGGCAAAACTAGGAGAGCCGGTGTCTCGGGCTCCTAGGGAAGGATCCTAAACTAGATTAGGCAAGTGAAAGAGTTTGTTTGATTATCTGAACCTCGCATACTTTGTATATGACGATCCGTGGATTTTTCCCGGCAGATGTATCGAATCTTGTGGGTAAAGTGTACCCCTCTGCAGAGGTTTCAAAACTATTCGAATAGCCGCGTCCGCGGTCATGGACAGTTGGCAAGCTGTACTTGACCTTTGTAAAGAACTAAATAGCTATGAAGTGAAATAGGACCTTGGTGAATTATTTGACTTGAATAAGAAGTGTGACCAACACTTGGGAGTTCTATCTAGGATTTAACTTAGAGAATTAAACTTGTCTTACCTCTTAAAGAAATCTCTTGGGAAATAAAATTAGCTTTGTGCAAATAAACTTAGAGCTATAGTCCACTATATGAGCCATGCATTTCCCTTTTCATTTATTTATAAGATGGTTTGCGAGTACATGCAATGTACTCATGGCGTTGTCCCTGACTATTTACTTGGCCAGACTTGAAGGAGCAAGATCAAGAAGGAAGGATGCGTTGACGGCTTTGTAAATTAGGCTCGTTTCCTACTGTCGGCTTTGCCTCTGTGGTTGAATCTTGAGGATATGGACCCGAAGTGTTATTCCGCAGCATATTGATGTATTGTAAGGTTTGGTCTTTATGACCACCTATGTAATCCCTTTTATTTACTATTAATAGCTGGGACTGGTTACCAACTACGTTATGTATATCACAACAATGATTATGGGATTATGGTGTAATACATAATGGACACTTTGAATTTGTTATAAATTCGGGGGTGTTACACATGATGTGGCTATCATGAGCCAAATATAGTGATCAAAGAAACATTCTTTAAAAAAAGACAAAGGTTGGTGATAACAAAAACACACTTGATGAAAGGGAAAAGATGTCGTACATGACACAGGGACAATACTTGTCCTTCTTATTGAACGCGGGAAACCAAAAGGCTTCAGATAAAGCCATATTTATTTTTAAGAAAAGCTTGAAGACTACTAGTTCTTTTTTTTTTTGCGAATGGAAGACTAGTAGTAGAAGACTACTAGTTCTTGGCCGTGCTGGCTCATATGAGCCAGCACGCCCATGAAAGCCCACCACACTATTATTGTCCTTCTCGCCAATGGTGAACCCGGCACCATTCTCTTTTCCGTAAGGTCCATACGTTTCAAGATTGGTGATAATCTTGAGTGAGTTCACAACAACAATTCCACCAAAATTTCCCATGGTTCCCATAATTTTCTTCACGGTCTCAGTAGGTTTAAGGTTGATCTGCAACAAATGTGGAACTGCCAGTTAGTTACTACCTCTTTATATGCAGAAACAGATAGAAGAAACACATATATGTACTATATATACATCTTGTGCAAGTTTCGTACATATTCTATCAATCTAATTTGCTTTGTCATGTAGGCATACATGCACTATCCATTGCATGCGTAACTTTGTGGGAAATGTGCAAGCTATGTTCTTGTCCAAGCAAACTACCTAAATACTCACCGTGTTAGAAAGCCCGCCATTACCACCCCATGGACCATCGATTTGCTTCCTTCCTGTTACGTCAACTAGCATGGTGGCCCTCGCAAATGCGAGGGCATCAACCGTTGGATGATTTGATGTTTTATAGAAATTTTTCTCTTATTTTCAATTTTATTGTGTGATTGTAATGTTTTATGAGTTAAGAAAATTATTCTAATATAGTTATAGGTAAGTACCTCGATTTACAGAAATAATTAGTGTCCTGAATGTGACCATGTGGACCAGATACTTAAACTCAACCTAATACAAAATAAAGTGTCCATGTCTTTTCTATATTTTTTCATTTTTTTGAAGATACATATGTACTCCTTTCGTATATGAAAGAGTGTAGTTTGAATGTGTTTAAGTATAAGGGCACGAACGTTTATGCCATCAAATTAGTACTATCATTGATTCACAATGGTATATATTTTAATCATATAGCTATTTGATTTCACAAGTATTATTATATTTTCTATGTATACCTGATCAAATTTAAAATAGTTTTATTCTCCACCAAAAATTATACTCTTTCGTGAATGAACGAACTATCTACACATCGAATATGGATAGATATTTAAAGTACATATTTGAAAATTAATTTATGACAGAGCATCGGACTTTTTCTTTTTCCTTCTTTACGTGAAGCCTTACAACATGCATATACGATGGTTGGTTTGCGTCGATTCGTGGCAAGCTAGATCTCTTGCAATTTTATTTTTTTAGACGTGACCAAATTGATTGGAGCGTGCATGTGTTTAGACAGAATTGTTAATTGGTGGCTGTTTGTGGCAAGCTAGGTCTCTTTTTTTTGAAGCGGCCACATTGTTGCCTGCCTAACTTTTTTTTATATTTAACTTTTGAGACGTGACATTGTAGACTACTTATGTACAAACTACAGTTTTACGTAACCTATATTCTCTGTAAATCCCAGCCACATATTTTAGATCTAACTATTAAGATTAATTTTGATGATGTGGATTAATATATGGTGGCTTTATTTTAGACCCCCCGTATTGTGCTTTTAGTATATAACTAGTAAGCGTGCACGTGCAACGCACGTATAATCTTAGTTTGAATCAACAAATATGACAAAATCTAAATGACTATTAAAATCCTCTTTTCTCAACATGATCTTGCACGTGCAAAGCATGTTTCTGAATAATATTAGTTTGAGACATAATTCCAAGTGTATATTTACAAATATATGCATGCACGCTTCTATGGAAAACGTAGCTATGTTTAAAAAAAAAGCATATTTAAGCCATAGATAACACCCCTGTCATCCGATAATAATACTCCTTGCCAAATGAACTTTGCAATTTTCTTTCTCAAATGTTATCCAGCTAACAATAATACCTAAACATACACACGTGGTAAAAATGTGGGAAAACCAAACTGCAATACATTACAGGAATCGTGTACGTGCACGCACGTCAAAACACTGCAAATTGGAGTCATAAATGTACCAACCATATTTCTATTTGAAAATTTCATTTACTTCTGAAAATTATTTATTGTTACACAGAATTGCCCAAGCCCAATACTATATAGCACACCAAATAACGATCCTTTCAACTATTAAGTAAACAAGTATAAATATCTCCCCTGGCAATATTATCAAAGGCAGATGTTCAAAATTACCAGCTTAGAAAATCAATGAAATGAATATTCCAAACAAGAAAAAATATATTACATACGTTTGTTATCGACAAAACTGAATATTTGGATAAAACATATTTGCATATTTAAACATTATACATTGTATGTCAAAGATTTTTTACAGATCGGATAAGGTCCTGAATCACATAATCCATTTAACTCAGCTAAAATATTATACAGGATGCAATTGAATAGAGTTTTAGGTGGTGAGAATTCAGCTCCTTGTGTTGGTCATTTTCTGTGATTTTCCCTCATCCTCATCAAGTTTGGTCACGTGAGCTCTTGTTTGTCTGGTCTGGTCAAACCAGGTGCAGTATTATGTCGGTAAGTCGCTTCTTCCATTAGTGTGTTTGGCTGAAGAGCTGGTATCTATTTTGGAAAAGAATCTGGTATGGTAAAGTTAACACCAAATTAGTGATGTAAGGGTAAAAAGCTTACAGTCCTCATAGCTCTTATAAAGTAAAATTGCATCACTAACTGAAAGGAAAGTGTGTTAACATTGGAAGTTAATACTTTGAGCTTGAAATCTTTCAAGAGATTCCGGTAGAAGGGTCATCAGAGATGGACACTTATTTCAGAAGGATTTTTAACCCAAAAAGCAACATAATCTAGTTACAACGGTGTTCTGAGATTAAACAAATTCTGTTCCCGACTAACATTCTACTTGATAGTACCAAATACATGGATTTAACAAGATTAGCTTGGGCATCCGGTAATCTGAGCAACATTACATGTACCTAGTGTTACTTCTAGTTATCATAAAGATGAATCTGGTCAATGCCATCTTTTCTGTATCACCGCACAATGGGGCTTAAATTAAATGCTAAGCTCTAGTGTCATGCAAAGAGAAAATATAGTTCCTGTGCTGATACCACAGCGAGTATCAATATAAGTAGCCAGGCAGAAAGAACAAAAAGTACCCTAGCATGCAAGTCATTAAAATTAGTACCAGAAGATTTGTCCTTGATATTATTCAGCCTCCGGTAATTCTAGCTGCATAAAAAATGTCACTTTGGGTTATCCCATGATAATACAGTACACTTGCTAATTCTTTTCTATTTCAGCAACAAACTGTCACAGTCCACATTCATATACCCACACACAAGTCCCTCCTTTTGCTCAGAGTTTGTAGAAACTCGGCTCCAACAAATCTACACTTTTAGTTACAAAAAATCAGATCCTATAGGCCTATAATCAAGATAACAAATGATGCTAAACCCAACCTTTGAAGCAACACAAATATCATGTTGTTGCATTCACAACAGTGTCCTAATAGGATTAAACACATAGCCTCTTTGTTCTAGAAATAAGTTAGCCACCGCATTCGTTTTGGTCCTGCAAACAAAATCAGTTGGATGCTAGGAAATTAGCAGCTTTGCAACACAATTTTCGAACTGCCTCACATCCAATAGAACAAAATGGCCTAGCATCCAACAAAAATTGCCAAGATCTTTTGCATTGTAAACATACATAGAAATCAAAAAGTTCTTCTAAATTCAACAAAAAATTGTCAATATCCATACAAGAGAATCCAAAAAAAAAAAACTCACAGATTCAGGCCTCCATCGAGCTCGGGCCGCTCCAACACAGCCAGCCCGCGCCCTCGGTGGCTAGATCGGGCCGAGGTCACCGTCGCCTCGCCGGCCGTCAGGGAGACCATGGCCTCAAGCTCGGGCGTGGCGGTGTCCACCCGGGGCCGGCCTCCGAGGGATAGTTGGCGTGGCAGGAGGCGTCGATCTCGGGCGCGCCACTCAGCGGCGGCGTTGATCTCGGGTGTGCCACTCAGCAGCGGCGTCGATCCAGTCATGGCGGGCGGCATCGACCTCGGGCAACTGGAAGAGGACATCCAGGAGACATGGAAAAAGGCTGGCGTCCGGCAGGGATCTGCTACGGGAGCTCGAGGTAGAAGGACGGGGACGGCGGCACAGAGATGGGGGTAGGGATTTCTGGACGGTTTCTCGCAGGATTGTGTGCTCGTACGGATCCGCAAAATCAGGGCATGCGAGTGTGGTCTCGCGGGATTAACACATCAGGTTTTTTTTTTACTACTGGATTAACGCATCAGCTTATTTTCAGGGAAGAGGAGGAGGGGAGAACAAATGATTCCGAGTCGTTGGATGAAGAGGTATGTACGGCTCAGATCTTATTTTCCAGCCAAGTTTGTGCCTTTATAGGTAGTAGATAGATAGATAGATGTAGGAAAATGAAATGGAATCAATGACACTCCCGTGACGAATTGTAAGACTCTCTAGATGTTGAGGCATGGCCGCAACGTCAACAACTTGGCCTCCATTCCCACCCACCGGCGGCACAACCTTGATGGGAGGGGTCTGCGCACAGTTAGATGGAATGATAAGCATGCATTATGTATTCCGATCGTGGCCAAGGTGCCAAACAATACAAATGTTAAATTTATCTTACCGGCTCAGTGAAGACGGGGCACCCGAAACGCATATCAAATTCTCTGAGAACTTTCTCATCTACTCGCGTGTAAGTGGATGCGATAGTCCCTTGAGCCCTAGCAAACTCTCCAACTCCGCCAACGATTGCCAATTCGCCTCCTGATTGATACTCGAAAGTTCCATCTACTTTCAGGCCAGACCCCTTGAACCTATATCCATGCATATATATAGACACAAAGTAAAAAATGTTTCACACAACCATTCAAAGGGCCAACGAACAAACTTCAAAATTAGAACACTTGCATACCTGCCGTCGGTGAACACCAGGTTGAAGGAAGTGAACCACCTGCTTGGTTGGCTGACTCCAGCCTGAACATGTATTCCTTGAGCACGTGCTACAAGCTTACCCTTTGGGGAGAACGTCATCGTATGCAGCCCAGTCAATAACGCTGGTGTTACCGAAACCCCTTGGAAATTCGGTAAGCACTATGCGTTTCTGGTTTTGTTCGCTCTCGGGGCCATCATATATCTGGTACAGGAACAAGCGTAGGCGATGCTCCCTTTGCTGGACCTGCTGGCTAACAAGGCTAGACTCGTAGTGGGCAGGGTTAGCCATTTGGCCGAACTAGTAAGGACGAACACACAGCTAGGATTTCTAGGGGAAGCTGAAGCTATCAACCTGATTGTGTGTGTGTATGCTTGTTGTGTGGAAGTGGACCGAGCGAAGGGGTGCCAATTTATAGACTGGTTTGTGTGTTAACTATTCCGTCACGAGGTTCATGATCAGTATTTATAAATCCTTCGCTAGCTGTGCAGCATGTGATGTGATCGTCTACCGATCCGCGCGCGCGATGCTTGCTGCCGGCCGGTGCTTCAGATCAAATTCACGTGACCACACAGCGCGTTTGAGACTAGATAATGTAGTATCAGCAGCATCGATCTTAATTACCAAGAACCCACGCATATGGGAGCTTGGAGGCGGACAAGGAATTCATTCACTACTAATGGTCTAATGGAACGGTAGCACAAAAATTCAGAAATCAGAAGTTTGTATTCAGCTTGTCCAATGAACGGTCTTGTGCAGCACATATAAGCTGAGTTATGAGGGGATATTTCCTCAAGCTTGCACGTATGTTTTCACTTTTCGTTGAGGGAAATTTGGTTGACTGAAACGCATGGAATGCAAGCATGGTCGACATGCACCAATTGTCTCTAGATAGCTGTATATCATGTGATCAAAGCATCGACTGCTCCGTAACACGCGCTGCATGCTGCCGGCCGGTTTGTGCTTCAGACCTCATTTTTCACGAGGCCGCTGACTGTACTGCATATTGCGAGTCTGGCATGGGAGCTTGGTTAGTTTCTTCACCGACGCTACTTGCACTCTTGTGTCTTCTGGTGTGGAGGTGGCCCAACAGAATCTTAGGCCTTTCACAGTTGGATTTTTTCAATGCAATATTATAGAAAAAATGCTGATGTGCTATACCATATTTTTTGATGAAAAAGAGTGGATATTGACAAAAACACTTGCTACACCAATTATATGCATACATGAGATCAAAATCATTAAATTAAAAAACAACACCTAAGACACAATGCATGGAGTAGTTGTCTTTTAAGTTTTAATTTTACCTATAAAAACATGCTAAGAGACAATAAATTGTGTAAGACCTTATTTTGATACCGTGCCAACGATTTTAAACTAGATAATCTGTCGGAGGCATCTCTGTTGGGGTTTGGTGCAGATAATAAAAAATTTATGTGCTACGCAACCCCGATTGCTCAAAGACCTATCTATTAGTAATGCTGTAACGGTAGGTGTTTCGGACACATACCCTCAAAGACTGAAAAGCGGGGATTACGCTCCCGCACAAGCGTTACTGTCGAAGACGATATAGCCGACCTCAAGGTCGTGAAGATATTGGCGCAACGACTCCGGCACCGCACGAGCGGCACCTCCGCGTACTCACACATGTACGACGACCATGATGACTCCCGGAATCCCGTTTCCAGCCAAGATGCGGAAGTAGAGGCTTTGGAACATGGATTCGGAAACTCCGCAACACGACGGCGTGTCGCGGTGGTGATTCCCATATCCTACGCAGCCCTTCAGGAGGCCATGCGAGAGAGAGAGAGGCAGGGGGCGGTGGACCAGGAGAGGGCCGGCGCACCAGGGAGGTGGTAGGAGGAGGCCGTGGAGGAGGGCTCGTGGGATGTGTTGTTCTCCTCTCCTCCTGGGACCCCCCTTTATATAGTGGGAAGGGGGTGCACCTTGCCCCTCCCCCAAGGCACCAGAGGCGCCGGCCAAGGAGGAGGAGGGCGGGCGCCAGGGCGGGTCGACCAGGCAAACCCTAACCCTGGCCGGCTTGGGCCAGGGTTTGGAGCGCCCCCCTTTTTTTCTTTTTTTCTTTTTCTCTTATTTCCCTAATGGGCTTCTTTCATTAAATCAGCCCATTTAGTGAAATAATGTTTTATTAATTATTTAATCAATATTAATTAACTCATAATTAATTCCCCGCTACTCCGAAACACTTTCGGACTCCGTCGGAACCATTCAGGACTCCACCGAAACTATTCCGGATTTCACCAAAACTATTTCGGACTCCGCCGAAACTATTTCGGACTTAGTTGGAACTATTCCCCTCTCTCATATGACATCACACAGTGTTTCCGGATAATACCAAAATGTCTCTAGCATCGTGATCCCTTAAGCATGTTACCTGACGGTTCGAGAATGCGACAGACATTACCGAGAACTCTTCTCCGGTAAATGACCTTCAGTTGGATCATGGAAATCCGTGAAGACCCTATGCATTCTACGAAGATATTTTAGTCGTTGAACCGTGAATGTCAATAAGCTATTCCCTTAATTTGCTTCGCTGATACTAGTATTGCCTAAGATATGATCGTTGGTATTCGCCAATACTTGGTTCAATCTTATTACCGGCAATACTGTTCAACTCGTCCGTGATAGTCCAGCTCCGTGACCTAGTCACATGCTGCACAGTATTGATGTGTTCTCACCGAGTGGGCCTAGAGTATCATATCTGTCAAGTAGATGAGCAAATCCCGCTCTTGGCTATACTCCTCAACCTACCCCTTTGGAGAACCCACGAGACACCTTTTCAGTCAACCAGTTACGTGAAGATGGTTGATGCAATTAGAGTTTCCTCCGAAAGTAGCGATTATGTATTAACCTCAAGGTCTAAGGACTAAGCTGTGACACTTATCATCTTGCAACATGAAAATCATGACACGATCTTGTTGCAAATGATTTGTGGGTAATGTCCATCATGGCACTATCAACAAGTGGCATGATCTCATCGTCAATCGGCTGTAATGCACCATGATTGGGAAACCTCAATCATCAGTTGATCAATGAACCAGTAAACCGGGATTTTACCGGGGACTCCTAATCATTTAATACTACACCTATGTCAATGTTTCCGATTGACATAGTTCTAGAATAGTACTAAACTTATTATTTACATGACGGATTATGCAAATAAGTCCAATATTATTTTCCTCTAGGGCATAATTGCTTCAGTCTCCCACTTGCACTAGAGTACAAATAATCTAGATGCATTTTTTACCGATCACTGAACATATCGTCCATATGGTCTTTTGATCGTGCACGTATGTGAGGACCTACCTTTAGCGGTCTGCACAGATTAGGGCTTTATATTCTTTGCAACTTGTCAATCCAGTATGACTCCCTATCATCATCTCATGATGTTTTGTCTAAGTTTAATGTTTGGTAGAAGAGTGAGACTTTGTATTATAGTTTTGCAATGGTGCATGATTAATCCTCGATTTTCTCATAAACCATGCTAAATAGATATACACTCATCTAGAAGTCGAACTTTCTCTAACCAAGCATTATACTTGCAACTATTAGAGTAGCTTTCAATTTATGTAGAATTAATTGAAATCGCCTAGATGCAATCTCAATGTCCCAATCACGCTTTTGCTACGCTTAGTCTTTGATGAAGTTAATTTCCCAAATTTCTGAACAAAATGTACTTCTCACTTTTCTAGAAATTTCTATTAGTTGTTTCACAAGAATTCATAGGATAGGCTTTTCTTTGGTCTGATGATTCTCCAATCATTCTTTTACCTAGACTTTCAACTTCTGAACTTGGGATGCATTGTTTGTCTTCACGCAAAACATGGTTTTGGACAGCGCAAACTATGAGACGCTTCCATCAACCATTATTGAGTTCAAACTCAATATTTTCCATAGTCATTCAGTCAAAACTCTTTGACTCTGTTCATTCTGAACTCTCAGAATTATGACTAACATACATTAAGACTTCAATGCTTAAAATTTTGCTTTAAACATGATGTCAATTTCACTAGTTATTAATTCTGATTAATAACCATGATATGAATGCACTTATTCATAATATGTCTTTCACATAATGAATTTATCATAGCTCCCACTCAGAATATGTACTCTTACATATAAACCAAGCTCCCACTTAGAATATATACTCTTACATATAATTGTGAAATTAAAGCTATTTTTCATCGCTCTCACTCAGTTTGTAGGTTTATCTCGATAATTTTGGACTACTCCAAAAATCCTTTGATTCTTAAATAAAACCCAGATATATTAAATGCAAATTAATTCAAAATGTGTTAAACATTACAATAACTTAAACTGATTTAAGAACTTGCAATTTTAACAACTAATTTGAATTCGAAGACCTTTAAACACCGCTACACATTGTAGTCAATCTTATGAATTTCTCTAAACACCTTTAAGACAAATCGTGTTTTCATGTCTTTTCAATTGAAGATTTATTTTCTTCTCCATAATCTGATATTATTTGAAGAATTAAGTAATAAATTTTACTTAATAAAGATCGAGTAACAATTACCTCTTAAATAAAATCTTTAATTATAACTCTAAGTTATTTTCGTATTTAGGTCCACCATCTTTTCTTCATAGTTCGTAGGTATATCTAGTTTCAAAAACTTTGTAAGTAAATCATGAATTTCACCTTGCGTACCATCGCAATTTTAAATTCATGAATCCTATTCGAATAAAGGACTTAATTGCATGATCTTTATCATCAATTCTTCTTTTCTAATATAAACATTTTCTTTGGAACTTATTCTGCTGCGCTATTCTGATATTATAAAGATTAATTCGAAAACTTTAATTGATCCCTTATCTTTCTTCTATTTAACACCTTTGCCAGAAAACATTTTCTCTAGAGTGCACCAAATTTTCTGCAAGATGAAATTTGCATCCTTTGGTTTTAGAAAATAAGTCCTTAATCTTATAAGGACCTTCATGAAGAATTTCTAATTTTGAATTATCACAATAATCCATAATCTTTTATAAATTACATTATAACTCATATAGTATTATTTATATGGCTTCCTATTTATTTCAAATTGAGTTTATTTCGATGTGCAGTCGCGCCGCGTGATACGTTGCAAACGTATCTATAATTTTTGATGCTCTATGCTTGTTTTACACCAATTGCTTTATGTTTAGTTTACACTTCATGGTGTTTTTATGCATTTTCTGGAACTAACCTATTAACAAGATACCATAGTGCCAGTTCCTGTTTTTTGCTGTTTTTGTGTTTCAGAAAAGTTACATAGGAAATATTCTCGGAATTGGACTAAACAAAAGCTAAAGTTCCTATTTACCTAACATGAAGACGGAGTGCAAAGGAGAGACGGAGAGGGGCCAGGAGGCGGCCACACCATAGGGTGGCGCAACCTACCCCTTGGCCACGCCGGGCCCTGGTGTGGGCCCCTCGGCTGCCCTCTGATATCGCTCTTCCGCCTATAAATTCCCTTCGTTGTGAAAACCCTATACGCCAAACGATCCATCCACGAAACATACTGTAAGCCACCGCCGTCGTCGACCCAAGATTGGGAGGGTCCAGAAGCTCTTCCCGGCACCCTATTGGAGTGAGGAATCATCACCGGAGGCCTTCTTCATTGCCATGCCTTCCTCCAGAGTGATGCGTGAGTAGTCCACCCCTGGACCATGGGTCCATAGCAGTAGCTAGATGGTTGTCTTCTCCTCCATGCGCCTCATGTCTAGATCTTGTGAGCTGCCTATCATGATCAAGATCATCTTTATGTAATTCTACATGTTGTGTTTATTGGGATCCGATGAATATTGAGTACTATGTCAAGTTGATTGTTGATTTATCATGTCTATGTTATTTGTGATCTTGCATGCTCTCCGTTGCTAGTATCTTGGCCAAGCAGATGCTAGTGACTCCAAGAGGGAGTATTTATGCTCGATAGTGGGTTCATGCCTCTAGTAATCTGGGAGAGTGACAATAACTTCTAAGGTTGTAGATGTTCTGTTGCTACTAGGGAGAAAACAACAATCTTTTGTTCAAGGATAACTATATTGTTTACATTACACACTTTGCTTAAGGCGATAATCTGTTCTTGCAACTTAATACCCAAGGGTTGTTCGGATGATATCCTGCGGGTGGATTATTAGTCATAGATGCAGTTGGATTACGGTCTATGTATTATGTTGTAATGCCCAAGTGAATCTCATAGTGATCTTCATGACATGTACATGCATTGTTATGCATTCTTTATTTTTTCAATTGCCCAACTGTAATTTTTTTACCCAGCATGTTATATCTTTATAGAGAGACACCTCTAGTGAACTGTGGACCCCGGTCCATTCTTTTACATTTATATTACCATCTACTACAAGCAATGTTTACTTTCCGCAAGCATTATTTACTTCACCACAAACAAACATCTTTTTCCACACTATATATCTAATCCTCTGTTTTCAGCAAACTGGTGAGATTGACAACCTCACTGTAAGTTGGGGAAAAGTAGTTTGGTTGTATTGTGTGCAGGTTCCACATTGCTGCTGACACTGAGGCTCCCACGTCAACCACGCACCAGACTATTTTCTAGCGCCTTGCCAAAGCCAGCTAACAACAACCTTCAGAAGTGGTTTCTTTCTCCTACTGGTCGATTAAACCTTGGTTTCATACTGAGGGAAACTTACTGCTGTGCTTATCATACGTTCCTCTTGGGGTTTCCCAACTAGTCCTTTGAGACATCACCGCTCTGGGCCACCGCCGGCCAGCCGCACTCTGACGTCCTCCCGCGCTCCCCTCCTTCTACCGCCGCTGCCAGAGGCGTCCCCGAGCAAAGCCCCGGGGTGCGGCGACGGTGGCGGTCTCCCTCGGTTGGCTTCGGTCAGACGCGGCGGTGCCTACATCAGCCGTGTCTCCGGCGGTGCTGTGGAGGATGGCGACCATGCCATGGTGGATGGCGGTGGCATCGGAGGATGGATGCTGGCCTGATCTAGGCCTCGATGGGCTTGGGTGGGCCTCGCCCTGATTTGCCTCCACGTCACCTTCCCAGCTCTGACAACGTCCCCGGATAGTCCGGGGCTCTTCATGCTACACGAGGGAGTCTGGGGCATCTGTCCCGGACATGGTGGTGGTGGCCGTCTCCTCCATCGGAGGTGGTTGACCAGCTTTGTGTGGCTAGATTGCCAGATCTCGCGATCCGGTATTTAGTCCCTGCTGGCGAGGAGTGGTTTTTGGTGAAAACCGCGCCACACTTTTGTCATGGTGGACGATGATGGTGCTTGCATGTTGTTACCTTGTTGAAGGCACCATCAATGTAGCTGATACGTTGCAAACGTATCTATAATTTTTGATGCTCCATGCTTGTTTTACACCAATTGCTTTATGTTTTGTTTACACTTCGTGGTATTTTTATGCATTTTCTGGAACTAACCTATTAACAAGATGCCACAGTGCCAGTTCCTGTTTTCTGCTGTTTTTCTATTCCAGATTATTACTGAAGGAAATATTCTTGGAATTGGCCGAAACAAAATCCAAAGTTCCTATTTTTCTGACACGTTCATGGAGTCCGAAGGGGAGATGAACTAGGGCAACGAGGCGGCCACACCTGGTGGTGGTACAGGCCCCCCTGGCCGTGCTGCCCCATGGTGTGGTCCCCTTGGGTGCCCACCGACCTCACCCTTCTGCCTATATATTCACATCCTCGGGAAAACCCTAAACACCCGAGCCTCCATCCACGAAAAGTTTCGTAGTCGCTGCCATCATCGACCCTAGTTCGGGAGGGTTCTGAAGCTCTTCCTGGGACCCTGACGAAGAGGGGAATCATCACCGAAGGCCTTCTTCATCACCATACCTGCCTCCAGAGTGATGTGTGAGTTGTTCATCTTTGGACTACGGGTCCATAGCAGTAGCTAGATGGTTGTCTTCTCCTATTTTGTGCCACCATGTTTAGATCTTGTGAGCTGCCTAACATGATCAAGATCATCTTATTGTAATGCTACATGTTGTGTTTGTTGGGATCCGATGAATATTGAGTACTATGTCAAGTTGATTATTGATCTATCATGTCTATGTTATTTGTGATCTTGAATGCTCTCCGTTGCTAGTAGATGCTCTGGCCAAGTAGATGCGTGTGACTCCAAGAGGGAGTATTTATGCTCGATAGTGGATTCATGCCTCTTGTAATCTGGGAGAGTGACAATAACTTCTAAGATTGTAGATGTGCTGTTGCTACTAGGGACAAAACAACGATCCTTTGTCCAAGGATAATTGTATTATTTACATTACACACTTTGCTTAATGCAATAATCTGTTGCTTGCAACTTAATACCCAAAGGTTGTTCGGATGATATCCTGAAGGTGGATTATTAGTCATAGATGCAGTTGGATTACGGTCTATGTATCATGTTGTAATGCCCAAATGAATCTCATAGTGATCTTCATGTCATGTACATGCATTGTTATGCATTCTCTATTTGTCAATTGCCCAGCTGTAATTTGTTCACCCAGCATGTTATTTATCATTATGGAGAGACACCTCTAGTGAACTGTGGACCCTGGTCCATTCTTTTGCACTGATAATACCATCAACTGCAAACACTGTTTTCTTTCTGCAAGTACTATTTTATTTCATTCACTGCAAACAAACATCTCTTTCCACACTATACGTCTAATCCTTTGTTTTCAGCAAAACCAGTGAGATTGATAACCTCACTGTAAGTTGGGGCAAAGTAGTTTGGTTGTGTTGTGTGAAGGTTCCACGTTGTTGCTGACACCGGTAGTGCGCCCTGCCAAAGTCAGCTAGCAACAACCTTCAGAAGTGATTTCTTTGTCCTACTGGTCGATTAAACTTTGGTTTCATACTGAGAGAAAACTTGCCGATGTGCTCATCATACCTTCCTCTTGGGGTTTCCCAACGGGTCAGCCTTCACCTCACTCGGGTTACTTCGGGGGAAACCCCTAATGACCCACAAGTATAGGGGGTGTATCGTAGTACTTTTGATAAATAAGAGTGTCAAACCCAACGAGGAGCAGAAGGTATTGACAAGCAGTTTTGATCAAGGAATCACCATAAATACTAGCAAACGGTTTTCAGGGGTATTTGATAATGCAGATAAATAAAGTACGAGTAAATAAAAGACAGTAATAATAATTGCAACGAGTGGCCCAATCCTTTCTAGAGCAAAGGACAAGCTGGTTGTGTTACTTATGATGACCAAACGTTCCTGAGAACACACGGGAATTTCTTCAAGTGCTTTCGCTTCATACAGTTGATTAATCTTCATTGGTTTGACAGGTTTTATGGGGGTGAACCTATGCTAATTCACTACCCCAACTTGGACTAATATACACTTGTGATTATACCCCTTGCAAGCATCCGCAACTACAAGAAAGTAATTAAGATAAATCTAACCACAACATTAAACTCTGAGATCCTACACTCCCTGGAGCACTGGTTTCCTAACGGGGGTTTAGGTTTTTGTCACTCCGGCAACCCCACAATTAGTTGCCAAATACACAATGCATTCCACTAGGCCCATAAAGGTGAAGTATTATGTAGTAGACGTTCACATGACACCACTGGTAAAATAGCACCACAACATAAATATCAAACCATTAAATATTACTCAGCATACTTCCACTACTAACATCTTGACTTCTCCCATGTACTCAAGAACTAAACGAACTACTCACAAGACATCATATGGATCATGATCAGAGGTGAAATAATGATAAATAACAATCTGGACATAAACCTTAATTCAATGGTTTCACTCAATAGCATCAACTACAAGTAGTAATTAACACCGGGAAAGTTTCCCCTATGAACTAGACAAGATTCACCCCAAGATGTTACAGCGGGACAGTGAGGTGATGAAGGTGCTGGTGATGATGATGATGATCCCGATGAAGCCCAGCTCGATGACGGTGACGATGGCGATGATTTCCCCCCTCCGGGAAGGAATTTCCCCGGCTGATTTCTTCCTACCAGAGAGCTCTTTCTCTCTCTGTTTCCGCCCCGCAGAGGCGGCGAAGTCTTTCTGCGATCCTCCCTCCAGTCTTAGGTTTCCGAGAGGACGATATACGCGAAGGGGCACTGGCAGTGGTGGGCCAGGGAAACCACAACACCTGGTGGCGCGGCCAGGGCTAGCCCATGCCTGGGGGTGGTGTGGGCCCTTGGTGGCCCACCTCAGCCTCTCCTTCTAGCTACCTCTGTCTTCTGGCAAAATAGGAACTTCTAGGTATTTTCCGGGAATTGCTGATCTTCAGAAATATTGTATCTTGACAGTCCTTTTTCCAGCAGAATTCTATCTCCGGCAGTTAATTCTCTAATAATCATCAAACATGCAAAATAGAAGAAATAACATAAGTATCATCTCTAAATATGAAATATATCAATGAATAATAGTAAATTATGATATAAAATGGACATATCAACTCCCCCAAGCTTAGACCTTGCTTGTCCCCAAGCGAAAACTAAACTCAGTAAACAGGACCACGGGTTTATGGAGTGAAGTGTCGATAAACAAAATACAGACAAGAAGAATCACATTTATCAATACACAAGTCATAATACTTCCCCTTGTATAACTTAAATTGCATTAAGCAAAGGGAATCACAATAAAGGTGCACAAAGAAAATCATGATTGGTGATGGCAAACTTTTGTTCTTGGTCAGAGAACAATTAACAGATTGTAGTTATATTTTGGTCAGAGTCTTTATATTAGAGCTTATATCGTAGAAATTACATGCTCAATCATAACAATCTCTTTACGGACATTGATATCTTCAAAGATATATTCATTCAGATAAAAGCATTGTACTAAACAAAGAAAAATAAAAGACATGATTGAATAAATCAACATATGGATGGTTGAATCACAACAACTCAAATGCTTGCTTGAGATAGAGAGGAATAGGTTTACTGACTCAACATAAAAGTAAAAAGATAGGCCCTTTGCAGAGGGAAGCAGGGATTTATCATGTGCTAGAGCTTTTCATTTGTAAAATAGAGATAAAAATTGTTTTGGTAGGTAGTTGTTCTTGTCAACGAATGGCAATAGAGTCCTTGTTATCTTCCATACTAAGCAAGTTGAGAGCGGTTCTGAGTTATTGATAAAAAGCATTTATATGCACTTTTTCATTGCTTGGCACTCCTCCCAACCTTTCCTTTCATAAACCATGGCTAACCGAATCCTTCGGGTGCCTGCCAACAATCTCATACCATGGAGGAGTGCCTTTTTATTTTTTTATTTTTGAAGGTTACAATGGTCTGACCAGCTCTCTTGCAAAATTAGTGACGAGCAGATGAAGCATGCAAGTCAAGGAGTACTTAATTTAGTATGGAAGATAACAAACCCAACCACTACGTCCTCATGAGCTAAAAATAGTGTCACAACATGAGAAGTATTTTGAAGGTTTTGAAAGGTAGCACATTAAAATTTACATGGAATGGCTTCAAATGCCATGCATAGGAATTTATAATGGACTCTTTGGAATGACTTGGTTTTTGGGATTTGGATGCTGATACGTCCATTTTGCATCACTATTCTATATCATAATTTATTGTTATTCATTGATATATTTCATATTTAGAGATGATACATATGTTATTTCTCTTATTTTGCATGTTTGATGATTATTGAAGAATTAACTACCGGAATCAGGATTCTGCTGGAAAAATGACTGTCAAGACACCATATTTCTGGAGATCAGCAAATCCAGTAAAATACCCAGAAGTTCCTATTTTGCCAGAAGATAGAAGTAGCCAGAAGGAGAGGGTGAGGTGAGCCACCATGGGCCCACACCAACCCCTGGCGTGGGCTAGCCCTGGCCGCGCCGCCAGGTGGTGTGGCCGCCCTAGCCCACCTCTCCCAGTGCCCCTTCTTGTATATCTTCCTCTCAAAAACCTAAGAATGGGAGGAGGATTGCAGATTGACTCTGTCGCCTCTGCGGGGCGGAAAACACACAGAGAGAGAAAGCTCTCCGGCAAGTAGAAATCTGCGGGGAAATTCCTTCCCGGAGGGGGGAAATCATCGCCATCGTCACTGTCATCGAGCTGGGCTTCATCGGGATCATCATCATCATCACCAACACCTTCAGCACCATCATCACCATGCCGTCCCGCTGTAAGATCTTGGGGTGAATCTTGTCTAGTTCATAGGGGAAACTTTCCCGGTGTTAATTACTACTTGTAGTTGATGCTATTGAGTGAAACCATTGGATTAAGGTTTATGTTCAGATTGTTATTCATCAGCTTTGCTTGGCAAAATAACTCCTGCCTATAAATGGTGTCTCATGACAACATCCACCAGGAACCATCTACAAACAACAAGCCCTCCCTCCTGGGTTGCTGCTCCCCCGAGCGTCTCTGGAGGCAACACCTAACCCTAGAACTCCCCTCCCTGATCTGGCTCCTCAGGCTGCCGCTGCTATCGGTGTCGGCGGCAGTGGCGACACCCATCCCGTGGAAAGACGGAGGGCAGGAGAGACACTCCGTGGCAATGTTCGATGGGTAGTGGTGGGGCGATGGCTATGGGCTCAGGGTGGCGAGTGATGGTGCGTTGTAGGCACCCAGTTGGGAACCCCAAGAGGAAGGTATGAGGAGCACATCAGCAAGTTTCCCTCAGTTGTGAAACCAAGGTTTATCGGACCAGTAGGAGAAAACCAAACTTCAGAAGGTTGATGCTCGCTAGCTTCGCGACAGCTCCGGACAATTTATATGGCACCTCGTCTAGGGCTTTGCTTTGCACCAGCAGCAACGTGGAACCTACACACAACAAAACCAAGTACTTTGTCTGAACTTACGATGAGGTTGTCAATCTCACCGGTTTGCTATAAACAAAGGATTAAGTGGATCGAGTGGTAAAAGGTAATAGTATGCAAAAATGTAAATAGTGCAAGTAAAAGTAAAACATGAATAGCAATGTAAAAGGAATGGACCGGGTGACGAGGGTTAACTCGACAAATGTCCTAGATGAAGGACTTAGGATCGGGTAGATAGGGCGTCGGATGAACTCGAAGGTAAAGTTAGTCGAAATAGGTGTGTGTCGAAAGTGAACTTGGGTGTTCAACCTGGCTTGCTTTCAATCTGGCCTACACCGTCCCCTCCTGGCCCCTATATATAGATGGCCAGGTCTCGAGGATCGGGTAGGGTCCGATACAGATTACAATATCGACATACGGTAAAGACTCGTATTCGACTATCATTACAATTGGGCCTAGCTTAACGGGCCTCAGGGGTACACAACATACGGGCTCTATTAGCTATACCCTTGTCAGTAGCCCCTGAGATTCTACCAGAATTGTAGATTCGGGTTGAATCTCTAATCTTCAAATCTTCGACTTGATCAATTCTTCGACTTCTTCATATCTTCAAATCTTCGATTCGGTCTTTCGACTTATGTTCATAATAATTTGCTCGCAAGGGGTTTTGATGAACAAGCCTGACAACTCTGACGGATCAAGAGGTCAGTTAACTGCCGGAATAGATACTTGTCACCTACTTCAAATTCAATCCCCTTGGACTTGAATTTGGGATACCGGTCAAACCCACTCTTTTGCCGCATTTAGGACTTACAAAGAATGAATCCCAGTGATTCTCAGGGTACCCAGTGCGTCCACCAGGATTTTCTTCGCGTCGTAGACACGGATACATACCAGCAGAGCGCATCCATGTGCGTGTACCAGGCCACACAGGACGGATCCCGGGGTCTTACCTTCGTGATAAATCACGGCATTCGAGTTTCATTGCGATAACGCAACTCGAGAATCTTATGTCGCAGCCAAGTTTTTGACTGATAAAATCAAAGAATTTCGGGTTGTAACTTAACTTGTTCGCTCCCGATGGGAGTAATCTCGTTGTATTTCGTCGACTATGTAGTCGAAGTTTGTATACCAATCCTTCTTCATCTCCATTGTTGATTATCTCATCCTCTATCGGGTGCGCGCTCAGCGCTCCCGATGGGAGTAGCCCCCGAGGCTATGTTTGGGTACTTGTAGTCAAGCATAGGCTCCAAGTTCAGTTCTTCTTCCTCCTGTTAACGTCTACTACTTGTAAGCCCCCGAGTCCAAGTCGAGGTTTTCATATCGTGCGACCACAATCTCCTCTTCTTGTTTTTTCTCTTTGGTATTATCGTCTGCTGTGTGCAGAATTTAACTCCTGTTGTAAAATATGTTTATGGGCCTTGCTTTAGCACGGGGGCCCGATAACACGTGCTTATAAATAAAGCACCTGCAAGGGTAAAAACCCTAACCAGATTCCACCTCCGCCGCATCATCTTCTCCCTTCATCTAGGGTTTTCTTAGCTTCTTCCTTTGTCCATATGTCTGATGCAGATGGTTCTCATCTGAACCTTGGCTCTCCGGTGGCGCCGCGAGGTCGAGGTCGCCCTCGTGGAAGCAAGAACAAGAACAACACAACTCCAGCCGCCGCAGGATCTTCATCGGCCGCTTCAGTTAAGCGCCGCCCCGGTCGCCCACCTGGGAGCAAAAATAAGCCCAAGATGACTGGTGTTGCCCCAGGTCCAAGCGCTCCTACTTCTGCTGCTCCCACTGCTCCTCCCAGAATCTTTTCCTTCTTTTGCATTGCTATGGCACAGTGCCGCGAGATTCAGCGTCTGCCGCTGAATTTCACCAAATTCATGGATGGGCGGGAACTGCGGGAAGCGGTTCTCCGTGAACAGTCTGGCAGTGGGACTCCATACGAGGTGGAGGTTTGGTACGATGGCGACGGCGAGCAGTACTTTAAGGGTGGCTGGTCACGGTTTGCAGAAGACCACGACATCCACCAAGGCTTCTTCATGGCCTTTGATTTCCACATCGGCACGTCGAAGTTCGACGTGAAGATCTATGACGGCACCTAGTGCCAGAAGAAGTATGAAGCTAAAGTCCATTTCCATTAGGCTCTGCCTTTTATGTAATTTCGTTTGATAATGTCCTTGCTGCCATGTTATCTGCAATGAATATTCGTACTTTACTTTGATGGTTTTATTAGTACCCTGAAAACAAGTCACTTGTTCTGAGGTATGCTTGAGATATATCGGGTTCTTTGCGAACCAATTGGTATGAAGAATATCGGGTTCTTTTGTGAACCAGATTGTTTGAGTATTTATCGGGTTGTCTGTACAACCTTATAGTGAAAAAGATCTCCAAGTCGCGATAAAAATTCCTTTCGTACGACCCGAGGGTTGAAGCCCCCGAGCGGAGAAGTAGAAATACTTGTACAACTTTGTCGAGTTCAACGCAAAGAATCCGACCTATGGCCTCATGTTCTAGGTTCAGAAAGTGAACTGGAGTTTAATTATACCACTAGATGTAGTCTACGCATAGAAACGTCGTAGCTGCTCTGCGTTCCACGGATTGCTCTCGTCTTTTCCCGTCTTCTTGTCTTGTAGTCGATATGCTCCTCCTGGTATTACTTCTGTGACGATATAGGGTCCCACCCAAGGGGACTCCAATTTGCCATGGCTGTCTTGCCTGAGTCGCAAAACTAGGTCTCCCACCACGAAGGATCGTGGACGAACTCGACTACTGTGGTAGTTTCGTAGGCTCTGTTGATACTGCGTGGCTCTTTCTAATGCCTTATCCCTTGCTTCATCTAGTGCATCGACATCGTTTTGCAGTGCTTCTGTTGATGTTGTCTCATCGTATGCCGTCACTCTTGGGGCCTCATGTGTAACTTCAGCTGGAAGTACGGCTTCTGCGCCATGGACCAGGAAGAAAGGAGTTTCGTTAGTTGCTGCGTTAGGCGTAGTTCTTAGGCTCCAAAGAACGGAGGGAAATTCTTCTACCCAAGCGCTCTTGGCTTTCTCGAGAGGTGCTAAGAGCCTCTTTTTTATCCCACTACATATCAGGCCGTTGGCTTTTTCGACTTGTCCATTTGTCTTCGGGTGCGCCACAGATGCGAATTTGAGCTTGATCCCTAGTCCCTCGTAATAACTCTTGAATTCCTTTGAAGTGAAATTTGCCCCGTTGTCTGTGATGATGCTATATGGTACACCAAAACGGAATACTATCGACTTGATGAAGCTGATTGCTGCTGTCGAATCCTGAGTTGTTACCGGGGCCGCTTCCACCCACTTGGTATATTTATCGACTGCCACTAGCATGTAAACATGCCCTCCTGGCCAAGATTTGTGCAACTTTCCCACCATATCAAGGCCCCATTGCGCAAAGGGCCAAGACAATGGTATTGTTTGTAGCTCTGCTGCTGGTGCATGCGGTCTAGATGCAAATCTTTTACATGCTTCACACTTTCGAACTATATCTTTTGCGTCTTCGATGGCTGTTAGCCAATAAAATCCTGCTCGGAAAGCCTTTGTTGCTATTGCTCTGCTGCTAGCGTGATGGCCGCACACTCCACCGTGTATGTCTTGTAGTATTGTTTGTCCTTCCTGGGGTGTTACACAACGCTTCAAAACGCCGGTAATACTCTTCTTGTATAATTTCCCGTGCAACACGACAAACGCCTTCGATCTTCGAGTTATCCTCTTGGCCTCCACTGCATCTTCTGGTAATTGTTTATTTATCATGTATGCAAGGTATGGCTGCATCCATGTTTCTTCTATCATCATGACCTCCTCTGGCTCTGACGGAGCCCCCGAGTCTGCTGCAGAAGTCGAGCTTTTCCCGCTTTTTATTGATGTTTCTACGATTTCTTCCCAAAATACTCCGGACGGCACGGGTAAACACTATGACCCGATATTTGCTAAATTGTCGGCTTCTTCATTACTATTTCTGCTTATGTGCGAGACTTTGCATCCGTCAAATGTTCCTTCGAGATAATGATATAAATTCTTGTAGGCCATCATGTTGTCATTGATTGTGTCACATCTGTTCATAACTTGCTGTACCACAAGGTTGGAATCTCCAAATATTTTTAGGCGAGTTGCTCCACATGCTTTGGCCATCTTCATTCCGTGCAACAAAGCCTCGTATTCTGCCTCGTTATTAGAAGCCTGTGGAAAGCTCATTCTTAAGACATACTTCAATTTGTCGCCGTGAGGCGATATCAAGACCACTCCTGCGCCTGCGCCTTGAACTCTCTTAGAACCGTCGAAGTACATTGTCCAAACACTGGATAAGTCTGGTGGTCCCGTGCTTTGGAGCTCCAGCCACTCTGCTGTAAAATCTGGCAAGACTTGCGACTTGATCGCCTTCCTTTTTTCGTACATGATGTCCATGGGAGATAACTCGATTCCCCACAAAGAGACACGTCCTGTTGCTGAAGGGTTGTTCAATATGTTTGATAGTGGTGCTTCATTGACCACTATAATTGGATGCACTGCAAAGTACTGTCGCAGTTTTCGTGCAGTTGTGAAAACACTATATGCAAGTTTCTGATAATGCGGGTACCTCTGCTTTGTCGGAGACAACACTTCACTGATGAAATACACCGGCCTCTGGACGCCGTGGGCTTTTCCTTCTTCGCTTCTTTCGACTACTAATACTGTGCTCACCACCTGATGGGTTGCGGTGATGTAGAGTAGCAGTGGTTCTTTTTCTTTTGGTGCGACCAGCACTGGTGGCGTGGAAAGCACTTTTTTCAGCTGTGCAAAAGCTGCGTCTGCTTCTTCCGTCCATTCAAATTTATCATCTGACTTCTTCATAAGTGCATAGAAAGGAAGCGCCTTTTCTCCCAATCGAGCAACGAAACGACTTAAAGCCGCGACGCGCCCTGCAAGTTTCTGTACGGCGTGTAGTTTCGTGGGTTTCCCCATTGTCAAAATTGCTTGAATCTTCTCTGGGTTCGCCTCTATTCCTCGTGCTGATACCAGGAACCCTAAAAGTTGTCCTGCTGATACGCCGAAGGAACACTTTGTCGGGTTAAGCTTAAGCTTGTACCTGCTCAGGTTGTCGAAGGTTTCTGCCAAGTCGCTGATTAGAGATTTCTCCTCTCTTGTGGTGATGACTACATCATCAATGTAGACTTGGATGTTGCGCCCTATTTGGCTTCCGAGGCAATTTTGCATCATCCGTTGATAAGTTGCTCCTGCATTTTTTAGACCGAACGGCATCACTTGGTAGCGAAACACTCCATATGGTGTGATGAAGGCCGTTTTTTCTTCGTCTTCTTTCTTCAATTTGATCTGATTGTAACCAGAATATGCATCCAGAAATGAAAGCCTCGCGCATCCCGCTGTTGAATCGATTATCTGATCGATGCGGGGTAGAGGGAAAGGATCCTTTGGACAATGCTTATTGAGAGATGTGTAGTTGACACATACTCTTTGTACGTCTGTGTTCTTCTTGGGTACTATGACTGGGTTCGACACCCAACTCGAAGTTTTGATTTCTCTGATAAATCCGGCATTTTCTAGCCTGTGCAACTCTGATGCTATCGCCTTCCTTTTAGGTTCATCAAATCGTCGCAATGGCTGCTTGACTGGCTTTGCCTTAGGATCTACATTTAATGCGTGCTCGACGAGTTCCCTGGGAACCCCTGGCATGTCTGATGGACACCAGGCGAAGATTTCCCAGCGCTCACGGAGGAACTCGACGAGCGCGCTTTCCTATGCGGGATCCAAGTTCACCGCAATTGATGTCGTCTTGTTTGCATCTGTAGGATGGACCTGGATTTTCTTCGAGTCCTGGGACGTGTCGAAAGCCTGATCTGGCAGGGATCGTCCAACGTCGGGTAGTACATTATGATCTGTTTCTCCTTTTAACCTCTCGTATTCTGCTGTCATGCCGAAGGTTTGCGCCATCCTGTTGAATTCTCTGTCGCATGTGTTGGCTACTTCAAAGCTCCCTTGTACTGTGATTGTTCCTTTGGGTCCTGGAATTTTTAACATAAGATACGTGTAGTGTGGTACTGCCATGAATTTTGCAAATGCTGGGCGCCCCAGGATTGCATGATATTGTGACGGCTAGTCCATAACTTCGAATTCCAGCTTCTCTCTTCGGTAGTTGCCGCTACTGCCAAAGCAGACATCGAGTTCTATTCTTCCCAAAGGGTGGTTTGCGGCTCCTGGTACTATTCCGTGGAAGGAGCAATCTGTTGGCTTCAGACTCGACAGCGAGATACACATTGCCTTTAGGGTTCTAGCATATATTAAGTTTATGCCACTCCCTGCATCCATGAACACTCTTCCGATGTCGTACCCTCCTATCTGCGCCTTTAGAACCATAGGCGAGTGGCCTGGCCTAGGAACTTTCTTCGGGTGGTCTGCTCTACTGAACTTGACTGATTGGTCTGACCACCGTAGGTACTCTGTGGTAGCTGGTGGTGATGATATTGCTAGGTTTACTTGCCTGGATATGCTTTTTCGCTCCTTCTTTGACCTGGGCACCGATTGAATCATGGCAGATATGTAAACTTTTGACTCTAGGTGCCTTGCTAGCCTTTGCATTTGATATCCTTGACTTCTGTGTTGTTCTTCTTGCCTTCCTCCTTGGCTTGAGCCCATGGCGCTTTGCAGCCTTAGGAATGTTCTACAGTCCTTCATCTAATGATTTGAGACTCTTTTCCCGTTGAGATATGCGTAGTGGATTCGACAAGGTCCGTATAGCATGTCCTCGGCCGAAGGACCGGAGTATCTCGACTTTTCTGCTCTTTTTGCTTGAAACCTCCCACTGTCATATCCTTCCTCTTCTTCTATTACGTAGCCCGTGGCTACCTGACTTCGCCTTTCTTGGTTACCTCTGCTGCGGTATCATCTCCTCTGTCTGCTTATTCTGTCGACTTCTGGTGAACGTCCTCTTTTGTAATTGTATGCGTCTTCTCCATCAGCGAATTTGTTGAATTGTTCCATTAATTCGGCTACTGTCGTAGGTCTTGTTCTTCCTATTTCTTCCACGAGATCTGAGCGACGAAGTCCGGCCGTAAAGGCGTCTATTGCCCGTTCGTCAGAGACGTCCTCTGCTGAATTTTTGATTATGCTCCAGCGTTGTATATAAGAACGTAGAGTTTCGCCTTTCCTCTGTACGCATGCCTTAACTTCCTCCAGTGATGCCAGGCGCTTGTAAGTTGAACGAAAATTTCTTGCGAATTGACTTTCGAGTTCCCCCCAACTTCCGATGGATTCGTTGGGTAGGGTATTCAACCAGGAACGTGCTGCACCGGTGAGGTGTAGCTGCAAACTTTGCATTGCAGTCGCCTTTGTTCCCCCTAATATCTGTACTGCCTGCAGATAGTCTGATAACCATAGGGTTGGTTCTTGCGACCCGTCATACTTATGCTGGTCATGTGGCAGTTTGAATCCCTTGGGTACCCGCGTTTTGCGAACCCTGCGGGTAAAGCATAATGCACCCATCTCTTTATCGTCGTCTTCATAATTCTCTTCCCTCCAAGCATGACGCGACTTGTTTACTCGAGCTTGTGCTATTATATTTCTTGCGTCCTCTTTCCTCTTCTGTCGCCTTTCCTCTTCTGATGACTCACTATAATCTTTATCTACGAAGTTGTATCTGAACTTCTCCGTTTGATTTTCCTTGCAGCTTGTCGGTTTTGTCTTTGGGCCTTTTTCCCAGATCTTGCTTTCCACTATTCCAAGGCTTCGTATCGCGGCTCGGTGCATATCTTCTCGCGGGTCCCCAGGTTCTGGCCTTGTAGTTAATAAATATGCTTGTGCTGCTACCAATGCTGCTTCTGGCGTTTCTTGTATGAAGTCGTCTTCCTCCTCTTCTAGCTGTGGGGTAGGGCTCCTTGAGTACCTTTCTTCTCTGCTACGCACCATCACCCCTCTATTGTGCTTTGGGTCTCCGTGCCTTTCTCTGCTGTACTCTGAATCTTCACTGTAGTCTTCCCAGTACTCCTCCCTTGATATACTGTTATTGTCTTGAAGAACCATGTCTCTTTCCTCCCTTAGTTTCTTCCTGTGTTGGTATAATGCATACTGATAGCCCATTAGAACTTCTCTTCTCGATCCTTCGGGTACTTCTGTACCATGATTGATAGCTGATTTGATCATTCTCCATTCGCCAGCCAAAACGTGGACTTTCATTTTGTCGACTTGCCTGTCGACCTTTTTACTTCCTTCGCTGTTGTTTTCTTCTTCTGCTTCGGTGATAATAACGCATAACTAATGTACTTTGGAGACGCCGCTGCTTCTCACGGCGAAGTCCTTTGCGTTGCTGTGCGTCTGGCACGCTCTTTCTTCTGAGTCGAAATTTTTCCGAATTTTGTCGCTTTCTGCGATTGGTGCTTTGTCGAAGCTGACCGGCGAGTTTACCTCGCTGGAAGAGTCTTCTGATGATTCCCACGTTTCCTCTGTTTCTGGCTTGCTTGCCGACGGATCTGATTTCGTCGAATCCGAGAGGCGGGATGAACCCGATGGCTCGATGATGATACTCAAACTTCCAATGGTTAACTCTATCTCTTGATTTCCGTCGAGTTCTGGACTGCTATTGGCTAAAAGCGAAAAAGCCGTCGAATTCATGATTCCAACGCCCCGGTCCCCACGGTCGGCGCCAATTGACGAGGGTTAACTCGACAAATGTCCTAGATGAAGGACTTAGGATCGGGGAGATAGGGCGTCGGATGAACTCGAAGGTAAAGTTAGTCGAAATAGGTGTGTGTCGAAAGTGAACTTGGGTGTTCAACCTGGCTTGCTTTCAATTTGGCCTACACCGTCCCCTCCTAGCCCCTATATATAGATGGCCAGGTCTCGAGGATCGGGTAGGGTCCGATACAGATTACAATATCGACATACGGTAAAGACTCGTATTCGACTATCATTACAATTGGGCCTAGCTTAACGGGCCTCAGGGGTACACAACATATGGGCTCTATTAGCTATACCCTTGTCACCGGGGTCCATAGTTCACTAGTGGTGTCTCTCCATAAGATAAATAACAACATGCTGGGTGAACAAATTACAGTTGGGCAATTGATAGAATAAAGATAACGTACATATGTCATGAGGATCACTATGAGATTCACTCTGGGCATTACGACAAAATACATAGACCGTAATCCAACTGCATCTATGACTAATAATCCACCCTCCGGATGTCGTCCGAGCAACCATTGGGTATTAAGTTGAGAACAACAGATTATCTCCTTAAGCAAAGTGCGTAATGTAAACAATGCAAATGGCCTTGGACACAAGAATGTTGTTTTCTCCCTAGTGGCAACAACACATCTACAATCTTAGAGGTTTCTGTCACTCCCCCAGATTACTAGAGGCATGAACCCAACTATCGAGCATAAATACTCCCTCTTGGAGTCACTAGCATCTACTCGGCCAAGATATCTACTAGCAACGGAGAGCATGCAAGATCATAAACAACATAAAGATAACATAAAGATAATACTTTGCACATCAACTTGACATAGTACCAATACTCATCGGATCCCAACAAACACAACATGCAGAATTACACAAAGATGATCTTGATCATGATAGGCAGCTCACAAGATCTAAACATGAAGCACATGATGGAGAAGACGACCATCTAGCTACTGCTATGGACCCGTAGTCCAAGATAGACTACTCACACATCACTCCAGAGGCGACCATGGTGGTGGAGAAGGCCTCCGACAGGGATTCCCCTCTCTGGCAGGGTGCCAGGAAGAGCTCCTGGACCCTCCCGATCTCGCATCGATGACGGCGGCGACTTGCAATATGTTTCGAGGAAAATTGATCGGTTCTTTAGGTTTTTCCCGTCGAGGGGAACATATAGGTGGAAGGGCGGCGTCAGGAGGTGGACCAGCCGGTCTCACCCCCTGGTGGCGCAGCCAGGGGCTGGGCCCCGCCGCCCTAGGGTGTGGCCAGGCTCTAGCCCCCCTCCGTCTCATCTTCGGACTTCGTGATGCTTCGGGGAAAATAGGAGGTCTGGCTTTTGTTTCGTCCAATTCCGAGAATATTTCCTGTGTAGCTTTTCTGAAACACAAAAACATCAGAAAACAGGGAACTGGCACTGTGGCATCTCGTTAGTAGGTTAGTTCCGGAAAATGCATAAAAACGCCACGAAGTGTAATAACACACAAAGCAAATGGTGTATAAACAAGCATGGAGCATCAAAAATTATAGATACGTTTGAGACGTATCAAGCATCCCCAAGCTTAACTCCTGCTTGTCCTCGAGTAGGTAAGTGATACCAAAAGAATAATTTTTGAGGTGACATGCACCATCACAATCCTGATCAACGAGGTAAAGCATTGAGTTCTAGGATCAAAGTACTTAAAACATGGGCATAAGAGACATAATCTTGACAATAAAACTTAGCAACCATGTTATAACATGAAAAATAACACAAACGAAAGATCATGAGTAATGAAACATTGGAAGACAAATATGTGTTCACATCATATAGAAAAACATATCAAAGTGGTTTTCAGCTTGTCCTTCATGGAATAGCAAAACATAAATGCATAGGACACCTTCAAGTTTAAGAGGGCGACTAGATACAAATAATTTAAGAACAAGAAAAACCAAAATCATGAATCAATCAATGATAAACTTTGGGACTATGCACATAAAACTCAGAATGGCAACTATGCTCTCTTAGACGGTGCATAAAGGTAGAAGGTGGATACTCAACATAAAAGTAAAAGAAAGGCCCTTCGCAGAGGGAAGCAGGGATTAAACATGTGCTAGAGCTTTTCATTTGTAAAACAGAGAGATAAAAATTGGTTTTGAGAGGTGGTTGTCTTTCTCAACGACTGGCAATGGGGTTCTTACTATCTTCCATACAAAGTAAATTTTTGAGAGAGAGATTGGCACGTTGGTGCTCTTTTATAAAGCTTGGCACTCCTCCCCACCTTTTCCTTTCACAAACCATGGCTAACCGATTCCATCGGGTGCCCACCAACTTTCACATATCATGAAGGAGTGCCTTTTTTTCTTTTATTTTTTCCCTTTTCTTCTTTTTGGAATAAAACAATATAGAAGATAGCAAATCCGACCACTACGTCCCCATGACCTGAAAATAGTGTCACAAAACGAGAAGTATTTTGAAGGTTTTTTTTTGAAAGGTAGCACATGAAAATTTACTTGGAATGGCTTACAAATACCATGCATAGGAATTTATAGTGGACACATTGGAAAACTTGGTTTTTGGGAGTTGGATGCACGAGTAGAGCTCATACTCAGTACAAAATGAAGGCTAGCAAAAGACTGGGAGCGACCAACTAAGAGAGCAATAACGGCCATAATCATGCATAGCGACAAAACATCATTAACCGAAGCATAAAGTGGTATCACAAGTCAAAAACCAAATGATCGTAGAGGCTATATGGTGACTTTGTAAGAGTCAAACATGTTATAAGCATGCGCCAAGTCAACCCAAATAAAGCATCAAGGAGAAAACCACAATAAAATGCTTCCATATAATAAAAATAACGCATGATTTTTTTCAAAGGCTCTTTAAGCAATCTCAGTCATTTGAGACAAGTCATACTACAGCAAAAACTACTAAGCATACTATCAAAACGACATCGAGCATGGCATGCAAAAGTCTAAGCCGCAGTCTAAACAAGCTCCTTTTTGTACCACTTTTTGCATGAAACTTTTTTCTCTTTTCCAACACCATTCAAACCTTTTTGAGACAACTCTTTTGATGAAAACCAACATAGACCAGTGGTCTAAATACACCTTGATGCAAAGATATAACAAGATCTGAACAAAAATCAAGGCGAAAAACGAAAGCTAAACGCAGTTCTAGAAAAAGAGAACACTCATTGAACGAATAGAGTGTTCTTAGCAAATGAAAAACGGAGTGTGTATCCTCCAAAAGAAATTTGTTGGGGTCCAACCATTTATTGCAGAAAACAAAACAAAAGAAAACTGAAAGCAAAAGTAAAGATACTCCAAGAAAAACGCATAGAATATGAAGCAATAAAAATATAGTGTGTTGAAAGGTTACCTGATTTTTGCCGATGAAGAAGGGGTGCCTCGGGAGCATCCCCAAGCTTTGACGCTTGTACCTCTTGGATATTTCTTGGGGTGACATGGGCATCCCCAAGCTTGAGCTTTTGTCCATACTTGATCTCATCTCATCACTCTCCATTCCCTACACTTGAAAACTTCCTTCATACAAAACTTAACACAATTCTATTAGCAACGTTAGCATAAACATAATAGTAAATCAACCCTTTTGGTTCAGTTTCAAACTCAAATACAACACATATAAAGCATATACTACTTTAGCAACTTCCTCAAAAGTTCTGTGATCAAACACAAATAGTGGCAGAATCTGTCAAAATAGAATAGCTGACAGAGGTCGATTTGTTCGAGGACCTTTTGTTGCTCAAATAAAAAAGTGCAAAACTAATGAAAGTTTTAGAATAACCTGGGGCATATGCGCAAGAAATCACAGATCAAAAAGATATTCTGAGAATTTTCATGAATTTTTACGATGCAGCCCAGAAATCTATTTTAGGACAGCAACTTCCCCAAATCTTACCTCCCTCAAATTAGAGGTTCTTCTTGGCACAACAACAAAATAAAAATGATAAGGAGAGGTCATTACAGNTCGCAGGAGCTGGCTAACATAACGGTCTTTTTCCCATATCGGAAACGTAGCTTTGGAGTGAAAGCTCTAGAAATCCTAGTCGAACTCTATGTTTCAGTCGCGAGCATGTAGCAACGACTGGATTTGAAGTCTAGTGCTCGTCTTCTCTGCTTCGTCATCGTCAACTGCGACTCTGATGATCATGGTCACCTAGGGTGGTGACTGCGTCACCTTCTGGTGCGTCTCTTCTCTCCCGCGCTAACAACGGAAGTTTCGTAGACGTTGTTGGCGACGCGAGTGCTTTGACTAGAGTTGTCGTTGTAGACGTAGCCGTGATGTCTAGGTAGCCATGGTCGATGATGTAGTCATTGTAGGTGTAGCGATGCAATATTTTGTGCTTTTTTCTGTGGAGCTATAGTCGTAGAAATTTTGGGCCGGGCTTTTTTGTGCGGAGCTATAGTCGTACAAAAAGCACCCATCAGAAGGTGCATTTCGGGACCAATGTTTTGCACCCTGAAAGGTATCGCCGAGGGCAACATTTTGCATATTGAGAGATACCGTCACAAGCATTTTGCATATGTTAGAGGATCCGATCGATCATAACTGAGACCACCAGTTTTGTCAAGACTGATGAAGGACGCCCACCAAGCACACGACAATTTTGCCAGAACCATGTGCGTTGTTGTAGGGTATCACAAATAGTGATGCAGTTTGTCTATGCAGTCTGAGCCAGACGCGGTTGATGTCGATGTCCTTGTCATGTGCTTAGAGGTGGCATGGCAAAAACATCGTTCGTGACCGTGGAGATGCCATACCGTCAATATGGCACCACTAGTATTATCTAATGGTGACGTAAGGTTCCGCATGCCACCAGAATCATGTTTAACACATGGCGTGGGGCTCTACCGTGCAACCAGAAGCGCGTGTACGTCGTGGCGTGCGATTCTGCCACGCCACCAATATGTGATCCGGCGTAGAAAAATTTCGTGCGTTTCCCACCGCTAGCATTTAATTTCTATTCAGATAAAGCATGGAAAATTATAAATAGTTAAGTATACTCGATGCTTTTAAAAAAATCATTCAAATTATGATATTTTACATGTTTGAATAAAATTTCAGACATAATTACATAAAAGGTGGCGCCTAATCTACTAGCTCCTAGCGGTAGAAGGCGTTGTAGTCCGGGCTGTCATCGTCGGAGCCGGCGCCGCCATCATCATAGTCGTCGTCGATGGTGATGATTCCAAATTCAGCCGTTGATCTGCTGTCTCGTTGAGGCCAGCCAACTCCTGTTATTGGGACGGCGGTATACCAAAGGGACGGAACAAGGTCCTTGTAAGGGATCGAGGCTATAAACAAAAAAATTATAGCTACGATAACCCGAATGCCGACGATCTATCTATTAGTAATGATGTAACGATTAGCTAGAGATTTGGTTACATACCCTTGTAGACCGAACGCGTGGATTACGCTCCCGCACAAGCGTTGATGATGAAGCCGATGTAGCCGACCTCAAGGTCATGTAGATCCTGGTGCAACGATTTCAGTACCACACGTGAAGCACTTCGTAGTACTCGTACACATACGATGATCGACGATGACATCCGAATCTTCGATCCAGCCGAGGTTGCGGAAGTAAATCAGTTTGGATCAGATCCGGAATTCCCGCAACACGATGGCGTGCAGCGGTGGAGTAGTTCTTTGCTCCTACGCAACCCTTCAAGGAGCCACACGGGAGAAAGAGACTAGAGAGAGAGGTGCGGCGCATGGGAGAGAGGGAGAGGAAACATCTCAAGACATGATATCTATTCCAATTTTTTTGTGTATCTTCTCTCCACATGCGATCCCTTTATATAGGAGGAGGGAGGAGTCAACCTTCGCAAGGTGGGACTAAAGGGGCAGCCATAGGGGGCGCATGGCCAAGGGGATGGGCCTGGCCGGCCAAACCTAGGGCCCATTTGGCCTCCCCTCAAAGCCCTAGGCGCGCCACCACCTTATCCAATAAGGGGTGGCTGGGCCTAGTTGGGCTCCCTCTGGGAGGGCCAAATAAGGTGGGCTACGTTTATTAATTAAATAAGGCGGTCTAGGGATTAGGTTGCAATGCTTCTTATTATCGCAACATGAACATCGTGACACGATGGTGTTGCAATACTCATGTTGGGTATGTCCATCATGGCATTTACCTAATGGCGTGATCCCATTGTCAATTGACATAAATGTCACATGATCGGGAAACCTCGATCATCAGTTGACCAATGAGCTAGTATTAGAGATTTACTAGGGACTCTGGTTGTTCAATACCACACGTGTATCAATGTTTCCGATTGATACAGTTATAGCACATTATTAAACTTATTATGAACTAATAATATATGCAAATAAACCTTTATTATTCCCCTCTTGGGCATATATCTAACAGGCCTTCCATGGTTCTGGCAACGAAGGCGCCGGCTCCACCTTCGGCTTTGGCTCAATCTTGATGTCGTTCTCCAGCTTCAGCGTCCCCGGCAGTCTCCATAACTAGACCTGACTGCATGGAGGGCACACCGGCTCCTTCTTGGGCTCCTGCTTGGATGCCTGGAAACTTACTCCGGGCCTAGAGCGATGAGGTGGCGGCACTGATGCAGTGGAGGTAGGGCGGCGGTAAGCAGTCAACGAAGAAGAGGACAACAAAGAGATGCACAATTAGTGGTAGAGCTTGGGACAAATTCCTAGGGGGTGGAAATGGGCTAGCGGCAAAATAATGAGCTCTGGGCTATTTTAAGATGACAAATGGGCCAAATACTAGCAGATAATAGGCAGTTTGTTCATGGGCTAGGGTTGGTTGCAATATATTAAGGCCAACTACGAATCCAATCCTCATGCCCTTCGCTAGATTCAGAAATTATAATAGTCGATCCAATCCCAAAAGGGTCGTTTTCTCTCTGCAGTGATACTCTGTAATACCACAAATGCATTTGGCGAAGCGGTGCTCCGCAGATGCAACAATCAATCATGCAAGCCTTCCATGTCATCAAATTTTGTGGATAATCTGTCTTCCCCAACGCTTATAGGTGCATTCGTCTGTTGTTGGCCTGGCCAAAAATTGAAGAATCAAATCAAAGAATTAGTTCAGACTTGCTTGATATGTCACGAGGCTAACCAAAGTGGGTAAAGTACCCATGCCTTCTCGAGCCGCTACCCACACCTATCGCGCTTGGAAGATGGTGAAGATGGACTTCATCGAGGGACTTCCGCCATTAGGAAATTCAACAACATAAGGGTGGTCATTGATAAGTACACAATATATGCGCATTTCATTCGGTTGTGTCATCCCTTCACCGTGGCTAAGGTTGCAGCGGTGTAAATGGACAATGTGTTCAAGCTTCACAGCCTGCTCTAGAAAATGATTTCTTATCACGATTCTATTTTTATCAGCAGCTTCTAGAAAAGAAATTTTCCAAAAGAAGGAAATAGTGCATAAGTGTCATTGTCGCCCAATCATATATCATTGCTTTTCACCCTAGAGAAAGTTTGCACTCTCAAAACAACGCCTTCAACAAGGCCATTGCCAGACACAACCAACTAAGGCCAAACCTTAGATTTTCACACTGAAAGATAGGACTATGTACTAATCCTGTGTTGCTGCCCCACTTGCCGATACCACTACTACGAGTCTCTAATCACCAAGCAAATTTATCATCACCTTGACACGGTCCACCATTTCTAGTCCACAGACCTGACCTGCATGGCATTCTCCACTTCTAACTTCACCATGAAATTCAAAGACATGTCCCATGATGGAAACAGAGAATGAAGCTTTGTGACACTCCCTCCTGAAATCGAACTATCAGAAAACAAGGGTGTGTACAACCAAATCCCATATGATGCAGCAATCTCTAGGCATCGGGCACCCAATGTCGCTGACAAAGCCTTCTGGACTATTCACTGGTAAGATCAATGAGGCCATGCATCAAGCAGGCCACCATATTGACGTGAGAAGAATCCTTGGACCACCACCATTATTGCAAGATCTGCAGGCCCCCACGCCTCTAGTCAACCCTTTCCGACAAGTCATAGAGGAGAAGGCAGCCCGCACGACCAGATCATCCTGGAGACCTAGATTGGCCCTTAGGATAGATCAGATCGCAGCCGGCCGCCGGCAGCACACCAGCCGCCAACACACACACCATTCCACCGGAGTGCATCAGGCCCCGGCCATGACGACCGCACTGCCCTGAGCCCATAGCCATCGCCCCACCACTACCCATCGAACATTGCCACGGAGTGTCTCTCCTGCCCTCCGTCTTTCCACGGGATGGGTGTCGCCACTGCCGCCGACACCGATAGCAGCGGCAGCCTGAGGAGCCAGATCAGGGAGGGGAGTTCTAGGGTTAGGTGTTGCCTCCAGAGACGCTCGGGGGAGCAGCAACCCAGGAGGGAGGGCTTGTTGTTTGTAGATGGTTCCTGGTGGATGTTGTCATGATATGCCATTTATAGGCAGGAGTTATTTTGCCAAGCAAAGCTTTGAGAGCTTGGAACCCTTTCTCCTCCTCATTCCTCATGGGAAATTCCCGAAATGAGTTGTCCTACTTCAAAAACACTTTATAGGAATGAATGAGAATTTCATTAGATTTTGGTCAGCATCCAACAAAAACTAGGGAGATGGTTGAGGATAGGTACTAGGAGCCAGGAAGCCAAGGCATGGGCTAAGGATTGCCGCTGAGACAAGATTAAGGTTTGCTGGGAGTGAAGGTAGGGAATTGCTCAAGCCTCGAGCTCTCGACTGGTTAGGGTAGTCTAGTGTCTAAGGAATGACCAAATGAGCATCTACATATGACGAACAAACGATCAAGAGGAAAATTCCAGAAAAAATAGTCTAGTGGGCTTTTAAAATTTATGATTCTGTAATGATAAAAATAATTTTAATTTTTTTTGGGCCAACGCGTTGCATAGGGTTCTCATGTACGCCGACCTAGTCAGTCCGGATGAAGCCCCACACACACTAGAGCCAACGTGGGTTGCAGCCCACCACCGACGCCTTCTTCTTTCTCTCCCTTAACCAGTCATCTTCTTCCTTTCTCCTAACCTCGTTCGATAATATTGCCCGACGCCATCTCCTCCCATCCCTTAAGCCGCCGCCATGCTTCCCTCTAAGACCCCTTCACCCATCGGAAGCCTAAGACCCGCACCCACCTTCCCTAAGTCTGCTTCCTTGCTCCGTTAACAATGTCACGGGCAGCCGCGTCGTTCCCGTCGCTGGCGAGGTCCTGGCTGGCTGGCATTCCTTCTAAGCCCTCTTCACTTGTTGGAACCCCAAACACCCGCACCCACCTCCCCTAATTTTTATTTCTCGCCTCTGTCGCCGATGCTGCGGCCAACGCATCGTCCCCCTCGTGAGGTTTCCCTAAGAACTTGGTTGGTGTTGGTGGGTCGTGGATCGCGCGTCGACGCGGTAGGCAGACAGGGGTGCGACGCCCCATAGCGGCCGACCAGTGCGGAGTATAGGGTTTGCCGAAGGTATGCCCGAGCACATGGGTTTATGGTTTCTTGGGACTAGCGGTGAATTAACAAGCGATGTTGGATGATCGAGGTTTCCCGATCATGTGACATTTATGTCAATTGACAATGGGATCACGCCATTAGGTAAATGCCATGATGGACATACCCAACATGAGTATTGCAACACCATCGTGTCACGATGTTCATGTTGCGATAATAAGAAGCATTGCAACCTAATCCCTAGACCGCCTTATTTAATTAATAAACGTAGCCCACCTTATTTGGCCCTCCCAGAGGGAGCCCAACTAGGCCCAGCCACCCCTTATTGGATAAGGTGGTGGCGCGCCTAGGGCTTTGAGGGGAGGCCAAATGGGCCCTAGGTTTGGCCGGCCAGGCCCATCCCCTTGGCCATGCGCCCCCTATGGCTGCCCCTTTAGTCCCACCTTGCGAAGGTTGACTCCTCCCTCCTCCTATATAAAGGGATCGCATGTGGAGAGAAGATACACAAAAAAATTGGAATAGATATCATGTCTTGAGATGTTTCCTCTCCCTCTCTCCCATGCGCCGCACCTCTCTCTCTAGTCTCTTTCTCCCGTGTGGCTCCTTGAAGGGTTGCGTAGGAGCAAAGAACTACTCCACCGCTGCACGCCATCGTGTTGCGGGAATTCCGGATCTGATCCAAACTGATTTACTTCCGCAACCTCGGCTGGATCGAAGATTCGGATGTCATCGTCGATCATCGTATGTGTACGAGTACTACGAAGTGCTTCACGTGTGGTACTGAAATCGTTGCACCAGGATCTACATGACCTTGAGGTCGGCTACATCGGCTTCATCATCAACGCTTGTGCGGGAGCGTAATCCACGCGTTCGGTCTACAAGGGTATGTAACCAAATCTCTAGCTAATCGTTACATCATTACTAATAGATAGATCGTCGGCATTCGGGTTATCGTAGCTATAATTTTTTTGTTTATAGCCTCGATCCCTTACAAGGACCTTGTTCCGTCCCTTTGGTATACCGCCGTCCCAATAACAGGAGTTGGCTGGCCTCAACGAGACAGCAGATCAACGGCTGAATTTGGAATCATCACCATCGACGACGACTATGATGATGGCGGCGCCGGCTCCGACGATGACAGCCCGGACTACAACGCCTTCTACCGCTAGGAGCTAGTAGATTAGGCGCCACCTTTTATGTAATTATGTCTGAAATTTTATTCAAACATGTAAAATATCATAATTTGAATGATTTTTTTAAAAGCATCGAGTATACTTAACTATTTATAATTTTCCATGCTTTATCTGAATAGAAATTAAATGCTAGCGGTGGGAAACGCACGAAATTTTTCTACGCCGGATCACATATTGGTGGCGTGGCAGAATCGCACGCCACGACGTACACGCGCTTCTGGTTGCACGGTAGAGCCCCACGCCATGTGTTAAACATGATTCTGGTGGCATGCGGAACCTTACGTCACCATTAGATAATACTAGTGGTGCCATATTGACGGTATGGCATCTCCACGGTCACGAACGATGTTTTTGCCATGCCACCTCTAAGCACATGACAAGGACATCGACATCAACCGCGTCTGGCTCAGACTGCATAGACAAACTGCATCACTATTTGTGATACCCTACAACAACGCACATGGTTCTGGCAAAATTGTCGTGTGCTTGGTGGGCGTCCTTCATCAGTCTTGACAAAACTGGTGGTCTCAGTTATGATCGATCGGATCCTCTAACATATGCAAAATGCTTGTGACGGTATCTCTCAATATGCAAAATGTTGCCCTCGGCGATACCTTTCAGGGTGCAAAACATTGGTCCCGAAATGCACCTTCTGATGGGTGCTTTTTGTACGACTATAGCTCCGCACAAAAAAGCCCGGCCCAAAATTTCTACGACTATAGCTCCACAGAAAAAAGCACAAAATATTGCATCGCTACACCTACAATGACTACATCATCGACCATGGCTACCTAGACATCACGGCTACGTCTACAACGACAACTCTAGTCAAAGCACTCGCGTCGCCAACAACGTCTACGAAACTTCCGTTGTTAGCGCGGGAGAGAAGAGACGCACCAGAAGGTGACGCAGTCACCACCCTAGGTGACCATGATCATCAGAGTCGCAGTTGACGATGACGAAGCAGAGAAGACGAGCACTAGACTTCAAATCCAGTCGTTGCTACATGCTCGCGACTGAAACATAGAGTTCGACTAGGATTTCTAGAGCTTTCACTCCAAAGCTACGTTTCCGATATGGGAAAAAGACCGTTATGTTAGCCAGCTCCTGCGACGCCCCGGGCGACGCGGGCGCCCCTGCGACGGGAACCGCTCCGGCCACCGCCGCCCACCAGACTAGCCTAGCCTCCACCCTACTCACCGCCGCCGCTGCCCCTTTCCCCGCCGCTGGCTCTGGACCGCGGCCGGACGCTCGGAGCTCCGATCGGGGGCGCACGTCGCTCGCCGGTACCCCAGGTTACCGTTTCCAATCCCATGTACTCTCCCAGCTCTTCTCCCTCGTCACCTTTTCCCCCATCGACCCCCTTTGCTCCGGCCCCCCGGGGCATCTGTGGATCACCCCGCCCTTCCAATCTCAGTGCTTTTCGAGTTCCTGTGTCCAAAATCTGCTCAATTTCTTCCTCTGCGCTCCATCGGAAAAGCTCCTGGTGCTGGCCGTTGCCCCAAATGTGTTCAAAACTGTTTTTGCAAACCCGAACGTTGCGCGTTACGTTGCGATCTGGGGTTCTTGGCAGTTGAAGGGATTCGGTTTCAGATTTCATGTTTCTGTTGAGGCTGCTCTCGATGCGGTGCAGAAAATTCAAACCAGGGAGGCTGTCCCGGTTCGAGGTCAGAGAAAGATTGCCAGCTCAGCTGCTTGCGTGCCCAAGAGAATTAAATGGAAAGTTCCCGCCTTAACTGCGGACGCTGGGCTTCTGCCCATCCCCCTCCGCTCACCTGCTCCTTCTCCCGTCAGCTCGAATGTCCCCTCGCCTGGGCAGGCATCGCCGGCTACTGCTCCTGTTCCTCCTTCATGTCGCTCTGTGGAGGTGCTGGACGGTGAGGGCGCGGGCCGCGAGGCAGTCCCCCATGCTGCCGCATTCACTGCCGAGCTCTCCCCCACCAACCGGTCGTACCTCGCCGTCCTCCTCTCTCCCGGCAAACCCCCCCCCCCCCCCCCCCCCCACTCCCTCAAAGAAGCCGGCTCCCCGTTCCCTCGTTGGAAACTGTTTCCGCTGCGGCCGCTCCGGCCACCGTGCACGGGAGTGCACCATGCCTCGCCCGCTGCCCACCGTCCGCCCCAGCTCCCCTCCGCCCTCCCCCTCTCCCGCGGTTGACCCCACCTCCCCCCCGCCCGCCGCTCCCTACCCATCCGCGGTTGGCTCCCCGCGCATCCACCCGCCCACCTCCCCCACCACCCTCGCCCCGCTGACCACCATGCCTTTCTCCCCCGCGTCGCTTCGCCGGGGGTCGGGGTCCTCCGCTGGCGCTGGGGCTACCCTCGAGGACCTCCCTCCCTCGCCTCCGTCTCGTTGCCTTCGCATGCGCTCCGCTCCACCTGCCGATGTCTACCCTCCAAACCCTAAAGATATTGCCACTGTCAACTCCACCTCGCCGCGCCCCGTGGGAGCCCCGTCCCCCTCTAGCTGGCCTCGTGGCTGGCCGCTGGCGGGCTACGGGTCGCGCTCCGGCCCTCCCACCGCATCTACTCCTACCCCTTCCTCGGTTGCTCTCACTGCGGAGTCCGATGAGTCTAGCTCGGCGGCCAGCGAGGCGCTGAGTCGTGGGTCCTCTACAAATGCAGGCCCTTTGGAGGTGTTTATGCCGCCGGGTGATCTGGAGGCGGCTCGTCGCCTCGCGGTTGTCTGGCTGGAGCCCGCCGACGGCTTCCTCTGCCCCAGCGCTTCCATCTCCGCTGCGCTGTTCTCTGCCATGCCGCACATCCAGTTCGAGCTGGTCCCCTCTGGGGTGGGCGCCATGTACGTCCGCTTCCGCTCGCATGCCTCGCGGGAGCTGGCGATGGTTAGGCCCCCCGTCATGCATGATGGGGTGCGTATCCGCCTCGAGCGGGAGGAGACGGCGCAGCGCACCCCTCCGCTAGCTCCCAAGTTCTGCGCGTTGCTTCAGGGCACTGGTGGGTGCGTCCCAGGAAGCAGTGGTGGACGCCGCTGACGAGGCTCTGGCCAGGGAGGATGACTGGACCGTGGTCCTTGGCTCTGCTCACCGCCGCCGGAATTTAAAAGGCAAAGAGAAGCGTGCTGACGCGGTTCGTCGGAGTGATCGCCTGGCAAAGAAGGACACCGGCGACTTCGTCGATGTTACGTCCAAAGCAGTCAAGATCAGGGAGCTGAAAGATGCACTCAAAGGCTGCTCCGCCATTCTCCAAGCTCACGTGGGCAGGAGCAAGGTGTTGCGGAAGATCGCGTCCCCTATGAGCCGCCAGTCTGCTGCCGCTCTGAAAGCTGCGGCCTTTGGCAAGTGTCACAAGAAGGTGCCTGCTGTGGCTGATGTGTAGCAAGCCCAAGAACCCCGATCGTTGCGCGCGGCGTGTTGCCCGCTGGAACTGTCGTCCCCCCGGTAGTCTAAGTCTTCTCTTCGCCATTGTTAATCAAATGGCGCGGCGCTGTTCGCCGCGTCTGCGCCTCTGTCGTGTTTCCGATATCGGTGTCTTCTGTTCTAATGGATAGTGTCTCCTTCAAAAACTTCCTTTTTGTCTCCTGGAACGTTCGCGGGTTGGGGGACGACGATAAGTGTGCGAGCGTGCGTAATGCGGTTCTCGCTGCCAACCCCGTTCTCGCTTGCTTTCAGGAAACAAAACTCTCTACCTTAGACACGTTTAAGGCCCGATCTTTTGTTCCTCCTCGTCTCTCCGCTTTCCGAACTATCGACGTGGATGGGACCAGGGGTGGGATCGCCACCGCCTGGGATGAAAATGTTCTCTCCTGCTCCGCCTCTCTCCAGAAAAATTTCAGTCTCACCACCTCTTTCGCCTCGTGCTCCACTGATCTCTCCTTTTCCCTCACAAACGTGTACGCCCCCTCTGACCACTCCCTCACTGCTGAGTTTGTCGCCGAAATGCTTGCTCTTCCGGAGGTTGTGATCGGTCCATGGCTGATCGTTGGCGATTTTAATCTTATCTGATACCCGCACGAGAAAAACAACTCCCGTTTTGACCGAAACCTGGCTGCTGCTTTCAACAGACTGATCCGGGATGCCGGGTGGTTCGAGCTGCCTCTCTCCAACCGGAGGTTCACCTGGTCAAATCTGCAGGATGTCCCCGTCTTGGCTCGCCTCGACCGAGCCTTTTTTAACGATGCCTGGAACACGGCGTTTCCAAACTCCTCTCTGAGCTCTCTCCCTCGCCCGGTCTCCGATCACCACCCCCTCGCTGTCTCGGCTGCCACCTCTATCCCAAACCCCGCCCACTTCCGCTTCGAGAATTCTTGGCTTATTGACCCCGATTTCCTTCCCTCCACTATCCCTTCCTGGGCTCCTCGGTTACTTGTGGGCGACGCTGCTCTCGATATTGCTGCGAGCATCAAATGCTTCCGGTCCAGGGCCAAGGCCTGGAAAAAGGAGCATCGGTACGTGCCTCAGTTTGATAATAACTGTCGCTTTGTCATTAACCTTCTCGATTTTGTGGAGGAGCTCAGACCTCTTTCAGGAGATGAGGGCGATCTCAGGAAGGATGCCAGGGACCAGCTTGCGTGCTCGGTGCGCCGTGCCGCCGCCCACTGGAAGCAGCGGGCAAAAGTCAGGCTCCTCAAAGAGGGAGACGCGAACACCCGCTACTTCCACGCGCGGGCGTCGTAGCAGTTTCGGCGAAACCACGTCCGTGCGCTGGACGTGGATGGGGCGTTCGTCGTCGCCCACGACGAGAAGGCGGCGGCGTTGCATGGCTTCTACGCCAACCTCCTGGGCCGTGCACGCCCCACATCCTGGGCGTTTAGCCTCCATGCCCTCTATGGCGGGGCGAGGAGGGTGAATGGGCCGGCTCTCACCGCGCCTTTCGACGTCGATGAGATCAAGGCCGCCGTTTTCGGCATGGATCGATCAAGCGTGCCTGGCCCCGATGGGCTAGGTCCTGGCTTCTACCGTGCGGCCCGGCCCGCGGTGGCTCCGTCGATGCTCCGGCTGTTCTTTGCTATCCATGCTCGCTCTGCAAACCTGGGCGCGATCAATAGAGCTCACGTGGTCCTCCTGCCCAAAGCTGAAGGCGTCCTTGCTCCCAGCTCCTTTCGCCCGGTCTCCCTGCAAAATTGTTCGATCAAGTCTGTGTGCAAAGCCCTCACCTCTCGCCTTCAGGCGCAGATCGGCAGCTTGGTCGACGAAAATCAGACAGGGTTTTTGTCCGGGAGGAGCATCTCGAAGACGTTTGTCTATGCTACTGAATTGGTGCAGTGCTGCTTCAAACGGAAGTGTCCTACCATGACTCTGAAGCTGGATTTCTCTAAAGCTTTTGACTCGATCAACTAGCAGAGCCTGCGCGATATCATGGCTTGCCGTGGCTTTCCCCCCGAGTGGTGTGACTGGATGGATATGATTCTGAACTCTTCCCGGTCTGCGATCCTTCTAAATGGGATCCCGGGGCGATGGATTGACTGCAAGCGGGGGCTGCGCCAGGGGGACCCGTTGTCGCTGTACCTCTTCCTCTTGGTCGCCGATGTGCTGCAGCAGATGATTAGGCAAGACCCCCTCCTGTGTCACCCTTTGGTTGACGGTGCCCCCTGTCCTGTGTTGCAATACGCGGACGACACCTTGATCATCATGAGAGCTGGGGTTTCGGCTGCGGTGCGTCTGAAGGTGCTGCTCGATCAGTTTGCAGAGGCTACCGGTCTAGCTATAAACTTCCACAAGAGCACGCTTGTCCCCATGCATACCGAGCCCGAGGAGGTGGCTCTGATCCAGACAGCTTTGGGATGCCGTGTGGAGGGCTTCCCGCAAACCTATCTCGGGCTCCCCCTGTCAGCCACGAAGTTGAGGCTGCAAGATTTCGTCCCTCTGATCGCCAGGATTGACCGGTACCTCTCCGGGTGGTGTGCTATCCTACTAACGTACGGTGGGCGGATTGTTCTGCTGAATGGGGTCCTCGATGCTCTTCCCATCTTTGCCATGGGAGCCTTGGACCTGCCTCCTGCCCTGCTGCGAATCATCGAGGGGCTTCGGCGCTCGTTTCTCTGGAGCAACGCCGATCGGACCTCCGGGGCTAAGTGCCTGGTGGCCTGGAAAGATGTCTGTCGTCCCAAACATGAAGGTGGGTTGGGGATCAAAAGCTTGGCGGACAACAGGTGCCTGCAGATGAAATTGGTCCACCGCCTCTTCTCGGACCCGACCGCGCCGTGGCCAAAGTGGTTCTGGCAGAACGGTGGCGCGCGTCGCTTTGCTTCAGGGCCTCACGCCGATCATCTCGCTGGTCTGCTCCCTCTGTACAGGAACCTGACCACTTGCCAGGTGGGAGATGGGCGGCTCACCTCCTTCTGGCTGGACTCCTGGATCGGGAGGCCTCTCTGCGGCCGTTTCCCAGCCCTGTTCTCCCATGCGCTGGACAAGGAGGTATGCGTTGGTACCGTGTTGTCCGCGGGGATCAGTTCGACACTTGTTCCACGCCTGAAAACCACAGGGCACCTGCAACTGCCGCTGATCCTCGACATCCTGGCGAGCGCCGCGCCGCTCTCTGGTGATGTGGACAAACGCTGCCTCTCGCGCTGCTCCAAGAGGGGTGGCGCCCTGGACGCGGCGGAGCTGCTCAAGCTCTGCACTTGGGGGGGTGTGGACGTCCCCTACCACGATTTCGTCTGGAGAAACTTTACCCCCCCAAAGGTGCAATTCTTCGCGTGGACTCTCTCAAGGGGCAGAACGCCCACCCGGAGCGAGCTGGCGAGGAAGCATATCCTCACTCAAGCGGAGGCGCGCTGCCCTCTCTGCGACCACCGCTCTGAGACCGCGGACCACCTCTTCCTGGAGTGTGCGTTTGCCAGGAGGTTTTGGGCCGCTGCCAGGGTTCGTTTTCCGCCTCGGCCTCGGGTCGAGCAGCTCCACGCCTATGGCGACGCGGCGGCGGCTCCGGCGGCTCCGGCGGCCTCAACCTCCACCTACATTCTCCTTTGCTGCTGGAACCTGTGGAAGCACAGGAATGCTGTGGTCTTTCGCGGGCTGCATCCTAGCCTGCCTGGGCTGCTCCGTTTGTGCAAAGACGACGCTCGCCTGTGGCGCGCCCGGCTTCCCCAGGCTTGTGAGCAAAACGCCGACGTGTGGCTGACAAACCTCTCCTCGCGAGACTGATTTCTCCCCCCCCCCCCCCCCCCCCCCCCCCCTCCTCTTTGTACTTCCTCCGTGTGTAAAACCCTGTGCCCCTTTGGGGTAGTTTTTATAAAATTCAGGTGGGGATCCTCTCCCCCCCGGTGAAAATTCAAAAAAAAAGCTATGTTTCCTCTGTGTACCTCTTTATATACTTTATATATCACATGATGATCAGTGTGATACAACAACAAAATATTAGGATTCTATATTTATTTTATAGGTGATGTACTTCTGCTTCTCTTGTAGCGGGAGCTTGAAGAACTCACTCGTCATGGCCATCATCTCGCCAAGGAGAGCCTTATAAGTCAGGATGACACCATTCACTCGTTCAATGATCCTGATAGCGTTCAGAGAATAGCGTTTGAGTATGTTCTGGATGGGTAGTTTGCTTACTCCCAATTAATTATGCACCTAGAAAAAGGCCCATTGTTTAGCTGATTTTTGCTAATTCAAATTTTTGTACTAAACTGAAAGTTAGAATTGACTTTTGAAGGAAAATAAACTAGCACCCTGCACCCTGTTTACACGGTTATACGGTATCAGATTTTGCACACCCCTACATGCACCGCTAGCTCTAGTTCATTATGTAAAACTCCACGATCAATGTCATATTCCTTTTTAACTGAATCATCTTTTTTTCATTTTGTAAATCCAAAACTGTAGATTTGGATGGTTTTGTAGCTGACAAAACCCAGTTTCTGACTGACTCAAATTCCAGTCTTGGAAACTTCAGACACCACTGAAATCATTGAAGATTCCACAGTTTCAGTTATTTTGGTTTGTGTTTCGGCTTAAGGACTGAAATGGCTATAATTTCTAAAATCGTGATCAAAATTGATTGGAAGAGAAAATCGAGGGCACCCTAGGTAAAAAAAGAGACAAAACTACACCATGCCAAGATGCTTCTTTCTATGATGAGAAGGTCACGAAATGTGCATCTTTCTGGCTTCTTCTACAGTACAACATTTTCAGTTACATTCAATTTTCTGAAAATTGAAGGATCAAATGTTGTGTGCAGTGACATCGATTCAGTCATCTATTTTCTTCTGACGTTGGCAAGCTCTGGCTTTTAAGCTCGCTAAAACAGAGGCTAGTTGAAACTAATGGAATTTATTAAGAAGATAATACACTAGGCTAACAGATTTGACTACGAAGCGGGCAAGTTCAGGGTGCCACTCTACATCCCCTAGCAACCACCCATCCTTCCATGGTTATGCTCACTCTTGTAGGAACAAGTTAACCAAAACTTCAATATAAACTGGAATACATTATGTTTCATCAGACAATTCATTTTTTGTGAAAGCTAAATCAGCTTATTTATATCTTCAATGAATCAACAATTCTCTCGCCTCGAGTGAAATGTTCATAGTGCGCGACTAGGAAGTCCTTGTTCTTCATTTTCCTGTATCGTGCTGGTTGGTCCTCACTCAACATCTGAGCTATTGGTCCGATCTCTTTCTCAAGATCCATACCATAGAACACGGCCAGTGAGATCCTCTCTTTCTCAGCATTTGTCACAACTCTATGTACTGGCCCTCTAAAGATCCCGTTGGTCATTATCTGCACCAGAAGAGAAACTAGAGTATATGTAATCTGTATCGGCGTAAATATGGGAAAAATTTATTGGAACTTCAGAGATGGCTACCTCCATTGTAATACCAACGTTTATCAGCAAAGTGTAGTTAGGTACAGTTGGAACATTGTACCATGTTCCATCTCTAAGAACTTGCAGTCCAGCAACATCTTTATCCATGAGAAGAACAGTAAGAGCAAAGACATCAGAGTGAGGTTTGATGCCCAATACAAGATCTGGTCTTGGGCATGGAGGATAGTAATTGAATCTAGCATAAGTCAGAGCCTTGTCGTTAAACTGGTTAATGAGGCAATCTTCATCAAGCTCCAGTAGCTTGGCCATTGCCTGAAGGATGTTGTCTTTAATTCTCTTGCTCTTCAACGTGTACTCGTGTAGAACATCCCTGCAAATCAGAACCAGGGTAGTTCAGATAAAACAAGTCTGGTTTACTAACAACAGTTCCGTTCATATACTCCAGGTCAGGCTACAGTACACATGACATAATTAAGCAAGTGAACTCTATTCTACAAAATTGACAGCAAAGAACAGATCCACCTGAACACATGTGGAGTACCTGAAAGATTTTGGGTAAATGGGCCAATGTGCAAGGTTTCTCTCATCCTCTGGCTCAACCTTCAGATGCAGTCGATCGGACCAGTCCAGTCTCTGATCTTGAGTTTTCACCTGGTCATTTCCATACCCTTCCATCTGGAAATGTTTCCCATCTATTAGGTTACTGTACCTCCTCTTCTCTTCTAGCGGTAGGCGAAAAAAATCTCTTGAAACTGTCATCATAGAATCCATCAGAGAGGCCTCCATTCCATGGTTGGAAACCTGGTCACAAAGGCCAATGCGTGTTAAATAAAAGCAAGTTCTCCATGAGCGAAAATGTAGACACAAAGTAAGGCTCACCTGGAAGAATCCCCAGGTCAGCAGCGCTGACCGCAGCTTGGCTGCTTCGCCGGCATCGTTGGATGCTGACAGCAGGCCGATATCAATCGTTGGAATGGGCTCTGGCATCTCGGTACCAGCCAGGTTCCTACCAAGCAGTTCTTCCTCTCTGAGCAAGTACTGGCTTGGTGGCTCCTCCACGTTGGCAGCCAGTTGCTGCACTGAATTTGGCAGCCTCCATGTCTCATCAGCCATCAGAGTTCTTGGATATTTCTTGGCTGATGACTGATGCTAGTCTGCTCTGTCCCCTTGGACCGTGGTTGTTGTGCTCCCTTGAAGGAAGGGGGTGCACTAAGCAAGATGAAGATGTCTTCTTCTCAGTCCGCACAGTCAGCAGTGAGTAGACCGGCCACCAACCACTAGAACTAATGGTAGAAAATATCAGAAGATAATGCACATGATGGAAATATACTACTTATTCTCAGGGTGAAACCTTTTTTTTTCTCGAGCAGGTGTGTAAATGCACATCAGTTGCATTAGAAGGAACGGTAGCACACAAGGTCAGGTGGCAAAATGACAGAAAAGAGATGTACAAAACGCAAATAGAGCAAGAGCTGGACAAAAGGAAAAGAACTAATGCAAAAACGTGAAAGCTAACTCAAGAACAAACCTGATAAACTAGAACAAGCTATATACGGAAAGATAAGTTGTCCATAGTGGGATTAGATAGCTTGCGGACCATGTGGTACTCTTACTTAGGACATTGATTTCCGCATCCTGATCAACCAACTGTGCACATAAAAAATGTCATCTTCTATAGAAGTGGACAAAAGAGCAGTCTGTATTGTACGCCTGAAAGTCAAGATATTCCTTTGTGACTAATGACTGACTTTTGCATCCCATGCCAATAAAATTGTAAAAACAGCATAAGGGAGTTCAAGACCAACATCAGTAAGCAGCAGCAACCATGGCTGATGCAGAACCATGGAAGACTGTCAAGATACCCCCTACTGTGCAAGAGCTGGTGACTGGCGTGCAGGAGCCACCGAGTCGGTATGTGATTTCTGAGCAAAACCGCGCAGCCCTCGCTGGTTCTGAGATGTTTGATTCTGTACCAATCATTGATCTCAGCCGGCTGTCCAATAGTGCTGATGAGGTTTCCAAGTTGAGGTGTACCTTGGAGAATTGGGGCCTATTTCATCAGACTTTCTGTTCTTAAGGGACTGGCCAAGCTCTTGCTGAATATCGCCAACCTTGTCCTCAAGAACCTGGCCAAGCTGCTCAATATACGGGAGGACCACTTCGTCGACATGCTTGACGAGAATGCCGTGACATATGCCAGGTTAAACTACTACCCTCACTGCCCCAAGCCGGACCACGTCCTCGGCATGAAGCCCCATACTGATGCCTCGGTGATCACAATCGTCTTTATCGATGATAACGTCAGTGGGTTCCAGCTGCAGAACAACGGAGCCTGGTACAACGTGCCCATCGTTCCGAACGCACTGCCCGTGAACGTCGGAGACGTGATGGAGGTACATGAGTGTAAGAAATTTACAGTATGAAGCATTCTAGACAGTTAAACTTAGCTGTAAATCTTGCTATTCATCTGATGCATGCAGATACTGAGCAATGGGTTCTTCAAGAGTCCAGTTCACAGGGTTGTGACCAATGCAGAGAAAGAGCGGCTGTCGTTGGTGATGTTCTATACGATGGGCCCAGAGAGGGAGATTGAGCCAGTGTCAGAGCTGGTGGATGAGAAAAGACCCAAGCGGTACAGAAAGATAAAGACCAAGGATTACATAGCCCAACTCTTCGAAACTTTTGCAAGAGGCACACTAGCTATCGACACAGTGAAGATCTAAATATGACACTGAAGTGCAGAAGATCGATTGGCTACATGGTGAAGTTTCTTCCATCTATATTTATTTTCGTAAGGGACTGGTTTAAGATATAACTTAAAGGATGAAATGTGCAAAGGTTTACTCATATATCTGGAGACTTTGTATCATCAAAGGACATCTACGGACAACTTCATATGTCTTCCAGTTCAAGTGTTGCCCGCTTGTTCATTTTTTTTCCGAAAAGGAGGCTTAGCCCCGGCCTCTGCATCGATAGATGCATACGGCGTTTTATTACTTTATTCAAGAGTAAAAGTTTTACAAAGTATTACATCATGGGTCGCATAGGGTCGATACATGTATCAACCATCTAAATAGTAGAGAACAAAACATATGATGCCTATACATCAGTATGTCAAACGAAGATCAAAACGCCAGCAGGACTGGTTCTATAAATCCCGTGCAACCAATTCCAGGCGGTTGCACCCAAAATCCATTTCCTGTCGCTTGTCCATTGGTTGTAGGAAGGACCACGTACGGATCCAATGCGTAGCCAGCGGGATAACCTGCATAAAAGAGTTATGTTTGGCTTTGTTAAAAATATAATCATTTCGCACATTCCACAGCGCCTAGAGAAAAGCACATGCACCAACTCGGATGTGCGCCCTCTCTTTCTTACTCACCCCCGCTAGCCAGTTACCAAACAGATTCGTGATATTGCGTGGTGGTGCTAAATTAAAGGATAGGTGAACTATACGCCAAACCACCTTTGCAAGAGGACACACTATGAAAAGATGTTGTATTGTCTCATCTTGATCACAATGGCAACATTTTTTTGATCCAACCCAATTTCGTTTTGATAGATTATCTTTAGTTAAGAGCACCCGCTGACGCAAGAACCACATAAAAATTCTAATTTTTAGCGGAACTTTTATTTTCCAGAGGTACTTTCTTAAGAAAGGTGTATGGTCATTCATAAGGTCCAAATAGTATGATTTAACCGTGAATTTCCCTGAGGTAGTAAGTTTCCACACAAAAGTGTCTGGCTAGTCTGATAGATTGATATCTATGAGTCTATTAACTAAATGAAGCCATCGTGTACCCCTGTTGCCCGAAAGTGCTTGACGGAAGCCTATGTTCAATGGCACTTGGGACATGACATGCGCAACTAAAACTTGTTTTCTTTGCACAATATTGTATAGAGAGGGATACTGTGATGCTAGCGGTGAGTTACCCAGCCACGTATCTTCCCAAAAACGAGTATCTACCCCGTTCCCAATTCTAAAGTTTCCTCTTGCCAAAAAATCTTCTTTTACTTTCATGAGGCCCTTCCAAAAGGGTGAGTCAGATGGTTTAGCTGAAACCTGAGAGAGGCATTTAGAGTGTAAATATTTGTTTCTAATCAACTCCAGCCATACCCCTTCCTATTCAGTCAGTATCTTAAACAGCCACTTGCTGAGTAGACACTTATTTTTAAGCTCTAAAACCTCTATACCGAGACCACCTTGGTCCTTGGGTCTGCAAACAATATTCCAACGAGTAAGCCTGTACTTCTTCTTATGACCGTTACTTTGCCAAAAAAATTGGGAACGAAAGAAGTCTAATCTTTTCCGGACCCCTTTTGGTATCTCAAAAAAAGATAACATAAACATAGGAAGACTTGTAAGTACGGAATTAATTAAAACCAGACGGTCCCCATAGGATAACATCTTCCCAATCCAATTCGCTAACTTTTTCTCAAACCTATCTTCCACAGGTTTCCATTCACCATTTTTTAGTTTATGAAAATGAATAGGAATTCCCAAGTATCTAAAAGGGAAAGAGCCTACCTCACAACCAAATATATTTCTATACTCTTCTTCCTCATCTTTTGCTTTTCCGAAGCAAAAAAGTTCACTTTTGTGGAAGTTAATCTTTAACCACGACAATTGCTCAAAAATACATAACACAAGCTTCATGTTCAGCGCCTTTTGTAAATCATGTTGCATAAAAATGATAGTGTCGTCTGCATACTATAAAATGGAGACAACCCCATCAACTAAATGCGGGATCAACCCATCTACTTGGCCATCTTCCTTTGCTCTAGCAATTAAAATGGCTAACATATCCGCAATTAAATTAAATAAAATAGGGGATAACGGATCACCTTGCCTCAAACCCTTATATGTTCTGAAGTAATGACCTATATCATCATTAAATTTAATGCCCACTGTCCCTCTTGTTACAAAGTTGTCAATCCAATTACACCATTTTGAGTTGAAGCCTTTCATACGCAAAACTTGTTGTAAAAAAGGCCATTTGACCTTATCATATGCCTTTTCAAAATCAATCTTTAAAAGTACTCCATCCATTTTCTTCCTATGAAGTTCATGGATAGTTTCATGCAGAATTAACACACCCTCCAGAATATGCCTCCCTGGCATAAAAGCTGTTTGAGTAGGTCTAATAACCGTATGCGCCACTCTGGTCACACGATTTGTGCCCACTTTAGTGAAAACTTTGAAACTAACATTGAGTAAACATATTGGTCTATATTGTTGGATCTGAATTGCATTTTCTTTCTTAGGCAACAAAATTATGGTACCATAGTTTAGCTTGAAGAGTTGTAAGTTCCCTTGTTGGAAATTGACAAACATCTTCATCAAATCATCCTTTAAGATGGACCAAAAAGTTTGATAAAATTCTGCCGGAAACCCGTCTGGTCCAGGTGCTTTGTTTTTCTCCATATTCATGATTGCCTCACAAACCTCCTCCTCTGTGAAGTCGGCTGTGAGAATCTCATTTTCTACTTGGGATAATTGTGGAATATCATGAATCTCATGCTCTAATAAAGAGAAGTAATTTTCAGATGGCGGCCCAAACAGATTTTTGTAGAACCCTGTAATGTATTTTTTAATATTCTCCTGGCCGATTATGGTCCCCTCATTCTGATCTAATTGGAAGATCTTTTTCCTCCTATGCTTCCCATTCGCAATGAGGTGAAAATACTTGGTGTTGTTACCCCCTTCCTGAACGTGTTTTACTTTTGCACGTTGCGCCCATTTAATCTCTTCATCTCTTCTTAACTTGGAAATTTTATCATTTGCCACTTTCAGCTCCTCCCTCTCGGAGGTATTAAGTGGAATAGTTTCAGCTTTAATATCCAACCTATCGATAACTTCTAGGAGACATTGTTTCTCTTTCTTATAAGAACCGCTTTGATTTCTAGCCCAACCTTTGAGGAAAGTTCGGAGATGGCGGATCTTATTCTGTCATGACTCCAAAGCCTCGGAACCAGAAGGAATAGAATTCCAAACCGAAGACACTAGATCAAAAAAATCATCCTGCTTTAACCACAACAACTCAAACGAAAAAGAGTTCTTGTTACCCTTATGCGCCTGCACACCAGAATCTATTAATAGAGGTGTGTGATCAGAGCCTTCCCTTGTCAAAGCCCTAACCGAAACAAGCGGAAATTTTTGCTCCCATGACACACTAGCAAGCACTCTGTCAAGCTTTTCATATGTGGGATTTTCTCTTCTACTGGCCCAAGTATATTGTCTACCTAAAAGAGCTATCTCTCTAAGGTCAAGACTTTCAATTATAGCATTAAAAATGAACGGCCATCTAGCGTTAAAATTATCATTGTTTTTCTCCTCTTGACGTCTTATAATATTGAAGTCACCCCCTACGAGCAACGGTAGGGGTTCATTCTCACACAAGCGGACTAACTCTGCTAGGAACTCACCTTTTTGAGCGTCCTAGGCAGACCCATAAACCACAACCAAAGACCATTCAAAATTATCCGATTTGGTTACTAGATGAAACTTGACACACCGATCCCCTGCCACAACATTTTTAACTTTTAAAGTTTGAGAATTGAAACCTGCCAAAATACCCCCAGACCTCCCTTGCGGAGGTAGGCAATACCAAATAAAGTCACGTCCCCCAGATAAATTCTTTAGGAAGGGCACCGAGAAATTATCTCTACCTGTTTCTAGAACCGCAAAAAAATCAAGTCTATATTCAACAATTGTGTCATGAACCACTGAGTGCTTTGCCTGATCTCTAAAACCGCCACTGTTCCAAATAGAACCATGCATATCTTAAGCTTTCTTATTTTTCAGTCTTTCACTATAACGAACAGGAGCAACGGGCCTCCTTCGCCTGTAAACTCGAAGTGTTTTTGACTTGGGAGGTGTTGGATCCTTATGATCCTCGGAGCCTTGTTGCTCCTCCTCCAAAAGCAAATCCGAGCTTAAGTTGTTTGCTTTATCTAGAACAAAACTGGACTCATCCTCCTCATTTAAATTCTTTTCCAAATTATTCTTAAGCATAATCATAGTTCGGTTCAAATCTAAATCCTTAATCAATTTAATCGAAGCCCCAACCTCAGCAGAAGTAGACCCTAACGAGACACCTAGCGTAGCAGCCCGCTTACTAATCAAATCATTATCAAAAGAAGCAACAGTGTAACGGGAAGCATGGTTGTTACCTTCGAAAAGCCCGATATCACGCTTCTCTGCGACCTTTATGGCACGCTCCAGCTGGTTATCGGAGGCATTCGGTTGTGCCCTAATTCGTTCACTGGACCGGATATCCGACACCCCCTCCACCGGAATACCACCAAAAGCCTGAAGCTGCTCCTGTGAGTATCGACCGCCAAGGAACACTCCTGTCCCATGAGTCGAAGTAGGAGAAATGTTGCGACGCGCACCCCCTCCTGGGGAACATGGCAGCACCGACGTCATCACCTGGACATGCCCAGAATTGGCCTCCTGCCTTGGGCTAGCCCACGAAGCATGAGAGGAAGAACCGGAGTATGGATGACATGGGGAAGCACTGTTGCTTGCATGCGGCGTCGCCAAACTCTCACCAAAAGAAGCACAAAGATTCTTCGGTGCCAGATGCCCATCAGAGGAGGACAGTGGCACGGCAGGCTTGTTAACTGGCACAGTTACCACAGCAGGCAAATCATCCAGAATATCTTCCCCAGCGTGAACTAACTCAGCCGCAGCAGCAGCTTTCATCTCTACCGCGGCAGAGAAAATTGTCAAACTTTCTGCCGAAATAACTTCCCCAGCGTGAACTAACTCAGCCGCAGTAGCAGCTTTCATCTCTGCCGCGGCAGAGAAAACTATCAAACTTTCTGCCGCGGCCGGAGACACTGGAGCACGAAAAATGCGAGGAGGAGCGGATTTAGCCAGTGGCAAAGGAAAGCTATCTTCCTCATCATCAACACGATCACCCCAAAGCTTCTTCTTGGCTGGCACAAGCTTGGCATTCCAAGTTTCAAAAATCTCTGCTGGTGGGGCATGAGGCCCAAAAAACACCGGTCCCTTCTGCTGTTGGGCCAATGTTGCAGGAGGGTCACAAGGGCCCGATGATTGCACCTGCTATACGTCTGATGAGACTTCACATAGGGTTCTCGAGACCTCATTATCATGCGCCGTCTTTGTCTTCCGCTAGCGGAGCAAAACCTAGGGTTTCCTCCATGGAGGGTCGTGATGACCGCTTCAACAATTTCCCTCCGAGAGGCCAAGGTCCGCCTGGGAACAATCTGCAGAGGTTTCAGCCTCCTCCTCGGAATGCTGGTCTGGCAGATGGGGCTCCGCGTTCTGCTGCTTTCCAGAACATGGGTCAACAGAACTCGTAGCCGATGCAATACCGGAATAACAACTCTCACTTCGACTTTGGCTCAAGTTCTAATCAGCAATCTGGAGGTAACAAAGCTGCTTGGTTTGATGATCAGAATAATTATGATAATCTGGGTTTTGGTGGAGAGTTTGGTGCTTTCGATGAAGGGTATTTTGATGGAGGGCAGAATTTCAACCAAGGTAATCGCAAATAAACTAGGTTCACCTATGTGCACCAACAACTTATGCTAAGCAATACAAGTAACAAGGTGATAGCAAGATATATGACTTCAAGCACGAAGGCTATCACAATGTAAAGTGCATAAGTAAAGAGCTCGGGTATAGGAATAACCGAGGCACGCGGAGACGATGATGTATTCCCGAGTTCCTCCCTTGAAAGGGAGTACGTCTCGTTGGAGGGGTGTGGTATCGCCACAAAGGCCTCACCCTATTCTCCGGTGTGAGCTTGCGCCACAAAGGCCTAGCTCACTCTTCCACTAAAGGGTTCCTCAAGGCGGAACCGGGCCTTTACACAAAGCTTGGGGCACGCATCCACAATTTAATTGGAGGCTCCCAAGAATAGCCACAAAGGCACCACAAAGCCACAAAGCCATCTAGGGTTCCAAGAACCCAAGAGTAATAAGCTCACAAACTTTCACTTACTCGAATCTCCGGGGAGAACTCAAACCGATGCAACTTATGCAATGGCAAGAGCACACAAAGTGCTCAAATCCTTCTCACTCAAATCCTACCAAAGCAACTAATGCTATGAAGAGATATGAGAGGAAGAACAAAGGAAATCCACAAAGAACTCCAAGATCTAGATCCTCTATGTTCCCCTCACTTAGAGGAGAGAAGGATTGGTGGAAATATAGATCTAGATCTCCTCTCTCTTTTCCCTCAAAAATATGCAAGAATCATGGGAGGAATGGAGGAGGGAGGGCAAGCTTGCAAAGTCAACAATGAAGGAGAGAGAAGCCCATTTCGTGCTCAGCCCAAGGAGGAAGAAGGGGTATTTATACCCCCCCCCCCCCCACGAAATATGGCCGTTGCAGGATTTGGAGAGGCGGATTATCCGGCCAAAGTATGGCCGGATAATCCGGCCAGCCGGATTATCCGGCCCGGAATGAAATCTCCGGGCCAAATTTCCGCCCCGGTTACTGGGTGACGCCGAGCTTGGTCCTTAGCAGAAATTCGAGCTTGCAGAAATTGCAATATGAAAACGGTGATAACTTTTTCATCCGGACTCCGTTTTCGATGATCTTGGGCTCGTTGGAATCACCACAACGAGCTCTACAACTTCATCCATAGAAACATCATAGTCCTAAAAAGGAGGATGAAACCAAATGATAAAAGGTTTGACTTCTCTTTGAAGACAAATCGGTAAAACCTCCAAACATCAAAAACGCAATAAGAGTTTCATGCGAAATCCATTTTTGATGAGCTAGAGCTTGTCATGTAAATAACCACAAGCTCTAAAACCTCACATGGATAAAACCCAAATAAGAACCAAGAAAGATGATGCCAAGTATGCAAAGGTTTGAGCTCTCTCCGAACGATACAATTAAGTTACTCACTCGAGAGCCCCTCTTGATAGTACGGCTACCGATCCTATAACCCGATCTCACAAATAACACCATGAGACCGGTAAGAAAGAAACCCTAACATATCATACCTTTGTATTGAGCATTCCACTTGAGGTGGATAAAGACGATCTTGATCTTCTCAAGTTGGACCACCTTTCTTGATTGAGCTTGCTTGGTGAAGTCTTGCGGATTGCTCCCCCATACTCTACTATGGAAGAGACTCTCTTTAAGCATATCTTCACATATCCATGATCACAATATAGATGGCAAGCTTCAAGCATATGTTCTCTTCTAGTTGCTCATCTTGAACTTGCGCTTTGGCTTGATCAATCCTCGAATCAATTCTTCTTTCTCCATAATGATGGTGTCTTGAGGATACACATGAGAGCTCACTCAATCTTATTCTTCAAGACACACTTGAGATAAGCTCAACTCCCTTAAGACCAATCTTTGGATCACTCCTTGAATAACACCTTGGTCAACACATAATCTTCTTCTTACAACCTTGACTCCAACAAATGGTTCAAGCATTGTCTATGGACAAGTCCTACACATATAACTCAATGCAACCATTAGTCCATAGGGATTGTCATTAATTACCAAAACCACACATGGGGCTCAATATGATCTTTCAATCTCCCCCATTTTGGTAATTGATGACAATCTCTTTGAGAGGGTTTATATAATGAATTCAAAGAACCAAAATGGTTATACTAACATCAACTACTACAAAAGTATGTGATGTTAGTAAAACCACCATATATAGAGCAAACTCCCCCACAATCTATGCACGTGTGAATGATCTTGATTTCATTGCATATATTGCCAACCAAGGTTGTTGGTGGAGTTTCCACTATATACTCAACCATGCAAAGTATGCAAGGCAAATGCTTAAGACAAACCAAAGCATAAAAGCCAATTCTCTTTAAACCCTCGAAACTTCTCCCCCATTGGCATCCATTGCCAAAATGGGCGAAAAACTTAGAAGGCCAATATAGTGTGAGTTCCTCCAAAATGGTGTGCATATCTAAAAGAAATAAGTGAAGACACATGCACGTATACAAAGACAAATATATGAAGGAAACCAAACTATATTGAGGATCAAAGATTGCAAAAAAATAAGATAACACGATGGATAAACTTCAACAAATGAAGAGAGCAATCAAACAATCCAAAGAGCAAATTGAATAAAGATATTATGATAAGATCGAAAAGGTGCTCCAAATAATATGAGGAAGCTCCCCAAGGTGTGAGCACAAAATATTCTATTTGAGTTGAAGTATAAGGTGCACACACATGGAATCATCACTCCCTCAATATTATTCAAAACAAAATGATACCAAGTGAAATTAAATACTATGCTAATCGCAAAATGGTGCTTTAAATAAAATGAGGAAGCTCCCCAAGGTACGTGCAAAAATTAGAATGTTTGTATTTGAATACAATTTGCACAACATGGAATCCTCACTCCATCAATAACATTTAAAACGCAACCATTTGCAAGAGATCATAGAGAAGAAATTAAGCTTACACTTGCATCAAACAAATGGTTGAGCAACAAGCAAGGGACAATATATTAAAAGGCTCAACCAAAGGAATGTGTGATAGGAATGACAAAGAATATTATAAGACTAACACAAGGTAAGCATAGAGCATCCACATAGTCTTCAATGAATGATATAACTTAGCATTCCATCCCAACACATAAGGTTCAAATAAGATATCAAATAATGAGATATCATCTCTCATGTGTATAAGTTTCTAAGTAGACAATATCACAAAGATAATTATCACAAAGAAACATGTACACACAAAATAGATACTAAGAATAGAACATGATATCCAAAATGAAGTCATGAAATATACCAATGAGATTTTTGCTTTTAAAGCATGGCCTAAGGCTCAATTTATCTTATTGTATATTGATGAACTTCAACCACAAACATGTCAAAGACATCGCAAATATCAACAAGGGAAAGAAGATAGTTGTGATGCTTTGATAAAAACAACAAGTATCAAAATGAAGGATACCAAACAGAAGAAATAAATTTACAATTTCATCAATATTGCACATGTGAGCTTATTGAGGAATTGATATGCAAAAAGATTACTAAGTTGACATATATGGGATAGGAGAATCATGAGCATGATTTTTATATGTTCCCAATAATATGTCCTCATCTCAACTTGCTCACATTTGCAATAAAGAGGTTTCATTAGAATCCTTGCAAGAACCACATGATTTTCAAATAAAGATATCCATGCCAAGAAACAACCTACACAAGGTTGGACGCTAGAAAAGTATGCATAAAAAAAGATACTTGTTACCGAGATATTAATGGTAGGATGTAGTAGATAGGAGTTCTTCAATAATCCTAGCTTACCTCAAATTATCATTTAGTCACCACTTCATCCTTATTATTGAGACAAGCACCAATATATCTCCATGTACCTAAAACAAAGTTCAAGTACAAGATGGTCCCCAAACTCATTGGGTCCAAAGTAGTTAGAAACTACAACATATAGGACAAACTCCACATAAATATGTGCATATATATATGAAATTGAATTTCATGCACATCTTAGCCGATTTAGGATTTGATGGAGCTTCTCCTATATATTTGATCAAAGAAAAGCAAAAGCATGCCATACAATATACATTTAGTAAATATGCATGCACAAGACTTTCAAGAGCCAAAGGAGATACAATTTGGATAAAACACCAAGAAGGACAAGCGAGCACACAAAATTGTGAAGCTACAAAAGGTTGTCCAAATTATATCAAAGAATCAAATCAACACAAGATTGACTCCAAAGTTCAACTAGTGAACCAAGCAAAAGCTAATGAGCATAAAGCATAACTAAAACACACATGCTCAAAGACATATCTCATTTTAAGAGTAAGAAATAAATAATAAGGAATGAGATCACCAACTCCCAAAGAGAGCAAGGTTCAAACAAACAAACCAAACTCTCCACACTTTTTATGATGGCACACTAAGTACCAAAAAGAAAAGATTTGTCTTCCAACAAAAAACCAATACCAATTGAAATAAGCACAAAGAGTGTGTTATAACAAATATAGGAGAGCTCCCCCAAGATTAGTGTATTATTTATGATTTTGCATTTGAATACAAAATGCACACAAGTGGGATCATCACATCTACCTACATATAAATAACACAAAACAAGTTCAACGAAATCAAATGGAATAACAAAAGTCATGGAAGACAATGGGAGCTAAAACAAATACATTTTTGGCTAGATATAAGGCAATTAAAAGCAATAGCCAATGTAAAGATGATCAATATACATGTGCCACATGATATAGTACCACTTGTCCAAGAATAAGAGGTATTTGGATTTATTTTTCGGTGGTAGTTTACATATAAATTCAAGATCATCTTCACAACAAAGAAGCATACGGAGAAGGATAAGAATTAATCACCATGCTAAAGAAGATATTCTTGATAGACTCAAATAGTTAAACAATCATGCAAAGCAATGATTAAGATAACTTGAAGCTAATGGTTTTCCAACTTTGATGTAGCATTCCACATTTTAGGAAAACCCTATCAAGAAAGTATCTCACAAACAAGATCCAAAACATGAGCAATAAAACAATTTGGCAAATTAGAACTTGTTTGAGAAAACATGCCACATAGAAGCAAGATAATTTACAATATCAACACTATGTGACACAACAATATGTGACACAATGTCATCTTGATCACAATGGCAACATTTTTTTGATCCAACCCAATTTCGTTTTGATAGATTATCTTTAGTTAAGGGCACCCGCTGATGCAAGAACCACATAAAAATTCTAATTTTTAGCAGAACTTTTATTTTCCAGAGGTACTTTCTTAAGAAAGGTGTATGGTCATTCATAAGGTCCAAATAGTATGATTTAACAGTGAATTTCCCTGAGGTAGTAAGTTTCCACACAAAAGTGTCTGGCTAGTCTGATAGATTGATATCTATGAGTCTATTAACTAAATGAAGCCATCGTGTACCCCTGTTGCCCGAAAGTGCTTGACGGAAGCCTATGTTCAATGGCACTTGGGACATGACATGCGCAACTAAAACTTGTTTTCTTTGCACAATATTGTATAGAGAGGGATACTGTGATGCTAGCGGTGAGTTACCCAGCCACGTATCTTCCCAAAAACGAGTATCTACCCCGTTCCTAATTCTAAAGTTTCCTCTTGCCAAAAAATCTTCTTTTACTTTCATGAGGCCCTTACAAAAGGGTGAGTCAGATGGTTTAGCTGAAACCTGAGAGAGGCATTTAGAGTGTAAATATTTGTTTCTAATCAACTCCAGCCATATCCCTTCCTATTCAGTCAGTATCTTAAACAGCCACTTGCTGAGTAGACACTTATTTTTAAGCTCTAAAACCTCTATACCGAGACCACCTTGGTCCTTGGGTCTGCAAACAATATTCCAACGAGTAAGCCTGTACTTCTTCTTATGACCGTTACTTTGCCAAAAAAAAATTGGGAACGAAAGAAGTCTAATCTTTTCCGGACCCCTTTGGGTATCTCAAAAAAAGATAACATAAACATAGGAATACTTGTAAGTACGGAATTAATTAAAACCAGACGGTCCCCATAGGATAACATCTTCCCAATCCAATTCGCTAACTTTTTCTCAAACCTATCTTCCACAGGTTTCCATTCACCATTTTTTAGTTTACGAAAAGGAATAGGAATTCCAAAGTATCTAAAAGGGAAAGAGCCTACCTCACAACCAAATATATTTCTATACTCCTCTTCCTCATCTTTTGCTTTTCCGAAGCAAAAAAGTTCACTTTTGTGGAAGTTAATCTTTAACCATGACAATTGCTCAAAAATACATAACACAAGCTTCATGTTCAGCGCCTTTTGTAAATCATGTTGCATAAAAATGATAGTGTCATCTGCATACTGTAAAATGGAGACACCCCCATCAACTAAATGCGGGATCAACCCATCTACTTGGCCATCTTCCTTTGCTCTAGCAATTAAAATGGCTAACATATCCGCAATTAAATTAAATAAAATAGGGGATAACGGATCACCTTGCCTCAAACCCTTATATGTTCTGAAGTAATGACCTATATCATCATTAACTTTAATGCCCACTGTCCCTCTTGTTACAAAGTTGTCAATCCAATTACACCATTTTGAGTTGAAGCCTTTCATATGCAAAACTTGTTGTAAAAAAGGCCATTTGACCTTATCATATGCCTTTTCAAAATCAATCTTTAAAAGTACTCCATCCATTTTCTTCCTATGAAGTTCATGGATAGTTTCATGCAGAATTAACACACCCTCCAGAATATGCCTCCCTGGCATAAAAGCTGTTTGAGTAGGTCTAATAACCGTATGCGCCACTCTGGTCACACGATTTGTGCCCACTTTAGTGAAAACTTTGAAACTAACATTGAGTAAACATATTGGTCTATATTGTTGGATCTGAATTGCATTTTCTTTCTTAGGCAACAAAATTATGGTACCATAGTTTAGCTTGAAGAGTTGTAAGTTCCCTTGTTGGAAATTGACAAACATCTTCATCAAATCATCCTTTAAGATGGACCAAAAAGTTTGATAAAATTCTGCCGGAAACCCGTCTGGTCCAGGTGCTTTGTTTTTCTCCATATTCATGATTGCCTCACAAACCTCCTCCTCTGTGAAGTCGGCTGTGAGAATCTCATTTTCTACTTGGGATAATTGTGGAATATCATGAGTCTCATCCTCTAATATAGAGAAGTAATTTTCAGATGGCGGCCTAAACAGATTTTTGTAGAACCCTGTAATGTATTTTTTAATATTCTCCTGGCCGATTATGGTCCCCTCATTCTGTTCTAATTGGAAGATCTTTTTCCTCCTATGCTTCCCATTCGCAATGAGGTGAAAATACTTGGTGTTGTTACCCCCTTCCTGAACGTGTTTTACTTTTGCACGTTGCGCCCATTTAATCTCTTCATCTCTTCTTAACTTGGAAATTTTATCATTTGCCACTTTCAGCTCCTCCCTCTCGGAGGTATTAAGTGGAACAGTTTAAGCTTTAATATCCAACCTATCGATAACTTCTAGGAGACGTTGTTTCTCTTTCTTATAAGAACCGCTTTGATTTCTAGCCCAACCTTTGAGGAAAGTTCGGAGATGGTGGATCTTATTCTTTCATGACTCCAAAGCCTCAGAACCAGAAGGATTAGAATTCCAAACCGAAGACACTAGATCAAAAAAACCATCCTGCTTTAACCACGACAACTCAAACGAAAAAGAGTTCTTGTTACCCTTATGCGCTTGCACACCAGAATCTATTAACAGAGGTGTGTGATCAGAGCCTTCCCTTGTCAAAGCCCTAACCGAAACAAGCGGAAATTTTTGCTCCCATGACACACTAGCAAGCACTCTGTCAAGCTTTTCATATGTGGGATTTTCTCTTCTACTGGCCCAAGTATATTGTCTACCTGAAAGAGCTATCTCTCTAAGGTCAAGACTTTCAATTATAGCATTAAAAATGAATGGTCATCTAGCGTTAAAATTATCATTGTTTTTCTCCTCTTGACTTCTTATAATATTGAAGTCACCCCCTACGAGCAACGGTAGGGGTTCATTCTCACACAAGCGGACTAACTCTGTTAGGAACTCACCTTTTTGAGCGTCCTAGGTAGACCCATAAACCACAACCAAAGACCATTCAAAATTATCCGATTTGGTTACTAGATGAAACTTGACACACCGATCGCCTGCCACAACATTTTTAACTTTTAAAGTTTGAGAATTGAAACCTGCCAAAATACGCCCAGACCTCCCTTGCGGAGGTAGGCAATACCAAATAAAGTCACGTCCCCCAGATAAATTGTTTAGGAAGGGCACCGAGAAATTATCTCTACCTGTTTCTAGAACCACAAAAAATCAAGTCTATATTCAACAATTGTGTCATGAACCACTGAGTGCTTTGCCTGATCTCTAAAACCGCCACTGTTCCAAATAGAACCATGCATATCTTAAGCTTTCTTATTTTTCAGTCTTTCACTATAACGAACAGGAGCAATGGGCCTCCTTCGCCTGTAAACTCGAAGTGTTTTTGAGTTGGGAGGTGTTGGATCCTTATGATCCTCGGAGCCTTGTTGCTACTCCTCCAAAAGCAAATCCGAGCTTAAGCTGTTTGTTTTATCTAGAACAAAACTGGACTCATCCTCCTCATTTAAATTCTTGTCCAAATTATTCTTAAGCATAATCATAGTTCGGTTCAAATCTAAATACTTAATCAATTTAATCGAAGCCCCAACCTCAGCAGAAGTAGACCCTAACGAGACACCTAGCATAGCAGCCCGCTTACTAATCAAATCATTATCAAAAGAAGCAACAATGTAACGGGAAGCATGGTTGTTACCTTCGAAAAGCCCGATATCACACTTCTCTGCGACCTTCATGGCACGCTCCAGCTGGGTATCGGAGGCATTCGGTTGTGCCCTAATCCATTCACTGGACCGGATATCCGACACCCCCTCCACCGGAATACCACCAAAAGCCTAAAGCTGCTCCTGTGAGTATCAACCGCCAAGGAACACTCCTGTCCCGTGAGTCGAAGCAGGAGAAAGGCTGCGACGCGCACCCCCTCCTGGGGAACATGGCAGCACCGATGTCATCACCTGGACATGCCCAGAATTGGCCTCCTACCTTGGGCTAGCCCACGAAGAGTGAGAGGAAGAACCAGAGGATGAACGACATGGGGAAGCACTGTTGCTTGCATGCGGCATCGCCAAACTCTCATCAAAAGAAGCACAAAGATTCTTCGGTGCCAGATGCCCATCAGAGGAGGACAGTGGCACGGCAGGCTTGTTAACTGGCACAGTTACCACAGCTGGCAAACCAGCCGGAATATCTTCCCCAGCGTGAACTAACTCAGCCGCAGCAGCAGCTTTCATCTCTACCGCGGCAGAGAAAATTGTCAAACTTTCTGCCAGAATAACTTCCCCAGCATGAACTAACTCAGCCGCAGTAGCAGCTTTCATCTCTGCCGCGGCAGAGAAAACTATCAAACTTTCTGCCACGGCAGGAGACACTGGAGCACGAAAAATGCGAGGAGGAGCGGATTTAGCCAGTGGTGAAGGAAAGCTATCTTCCTCATCATCAACACGATCACCCCAAAGCTTCTTCTTGGCTGGCACAAGCTTGGCATTCCAAGTTTCAAAAATCTCTGCTGGTGGGGCATGAGGCCCAAAAAACACCGGTCCCTTCTGCTGTTGGGCCAATGTTGCAGGAGGGTCACAAGGGCCCGATGACTGCGCCTGCTATACATCTGATGAGACTTCACATAGGGTTCTCGAGACCTCATTATCGTGCGCCGTCTTCGTCTTTCGCTAGCGGAGCAAAACCTAGGATTTCCTCCATGGCGGGTCGTGATGACCGCTTCAACAATTTCCCTCTGAGAGGCCAAGGTCCGCCTAGGAACAATCTGCAGAGGTTTCAGCCTCCTCCTCGGAATGCTGGTCTGGCAAATGGGGCTCCGTGTTCTGCTGCTTTCTAGAACATGGGTCAACAGAACTCGCAGCTGATGCAATACCAGAATAACAACTCTCGCTTCGAGTTTGGCTCAAGTTCTAATCAGCAATCTGGAGGTAACAACGCTGCTTGGTTTCATGATCAGAATAATTATGATAATCAGGGTTTTGGTGGAGAGTTTGGTGCTTTCGATGAAGGGTATTTTGATGGAGGGTAGAATTTCAACTAAGGTAATCGCGGTTTCCGCAGGCATTATCAGCCTTATTACAATCGTAATTCGGGTACCAGAGGGGGCTACCGAGGTGGTGGTCGTAACCCTAGATTTGCTGGTGGCAGACCTCCTCGGGCTGCGGAGGATGCGGTGGCAAATGCGATGGCTGAGACTGAAAGGACACAGATGTCGCCTAGAGGGGGGTGAATAGGCGATATCAAATTTTACGAATGGCTTGAACAAAAGCGGAATTAAACTAGCGTTTATTTTGTCAAGCACACAAGACCTAAATAAACTAGGTTCACCTATGTGCACCAACAACTTATGCTAAGCAATACAAGTAACAAGGTGATAGCAAGATATATGACTTCAAGCACGAAGGCTATCACAATGTAAAGTGCATAAGTAAAGAGCTCGGGTATAGGAATAACCGAGGCACGTGGAGACGATGATGTATTCCCGAGTTCCTCCCTTGAAAGGGAGTACGTCTCGTTGGAGGGGTGTGGTATCGCCACAAAGGCCTAACCAACGCCACAAAGGCCTCACCCTATTCTCTGGTGTGATCTTGCGCCACAAAGGCCTAGCTCACTCTTCCACTAAGGGGTTCCTCAAGGCGGAACCGGGCTTTACACAAAGCTTGGGGCATGCATCCACAACTTAATTGGAGGCTCCCAAGAATAGCCACAAAGGCACCACAAAGCCACAAAGCCGTCTATGGTTCCAAGAACCCAAGAGTAATAAGCTCACAAACTTTCACTTACTCGAATCTCCGGGGAGAACTCAAACCGATGCAACTTATGCAATGGCAAGAGCACACAAAGTGCTCAAATCCTTCTCACTCAAATCCTACCAAAGCAACTAATGCTATGAAGAGATATGAGAGGAAGAACAAAGGAAATCCACAAAGAACTCCAAGATCTAGATCCTCTATGTTCCCCTCACTTAGAGGAGAGAAGGATTGGTGGAAATATAGATCTAGATCTCCTCTCTCTTTTCCCTCAAAAATATGCAAGAATCATGGGAGGAATGGAGGAGGGAGGGCAAGCTTGCAAAGTCAACAATGGAGGAGAGAGAAGCCCATTTCGTGCTCAGCCCAAGGAGGAAGAAGGGGTATTTATACCCCCCCCCCCCCACGAAATATGGCCATTGCAGGATTTGGAGGGGCGGATTATCCGGCCAAAGTCTGGCCGGATAATCTGGCCAGCCGGATTATCCGGCCCGGAATGAAATCTCTGGGCCAAATTTCCGCCCCGGTTACTGGGTGACGCCGAGCTTGGTCCTTAGCAGAAATTCGAGCTTGCAGAAATTGCAATACGAAAACGGTGATAACTTTTTCATCCGGACTCCGTTTTCGATGATCTTGGGCTCGTTGGAATCACCACAACGAGCTCTACAACTTCATACTTAGAAACATCATAGTCCTAAAAAGGAGGATGAAACCAAATGATAAAAGGTTTGACTTCTCTTTGAAGACAAATCGGTAAAACCTCCAAACATCAAAAATGCAATAAGAGTTTCATGCGAAATCCATTTTTGATGAGCTAGAGCTTGTCATGGTAATAACCACAAGCTCTAAAACCTCACATGGATAAAACCCAAATAAGAACCAAGAAAGATGATGCCAAGTATGCAAAGGTTTGAGCTCTCTCCGAACGATACAATTAAGTTACTCACTCGAGAGCCCCTCTTGATAGTACGGCTACCGATCCTATAACCCGGTCTCACAAATAACACCATGATACCGGTAAGAAACAAACCTTAACACTATCATACCTTTGCCTTGAGCATTCCACTTGAGGTGGATAAAGACGATCTTGATCTTCTCAAGTTGGACCACCTTTCTTGATTGAGCTTGCTTGGTGAAGTCTTGCGGATTGCTCCCCCATACTCTACTATGGAAGAGACTCTCTTTAAGCATATCTTCACATATCCATGATCACAATATAGATGGCAAGATTCAAGCATATGTTCTCTTCTAGTTGCTCATCTTGAACTTGCGCTTTGACTTGATCAATCCTCGAATCAATTCTTCTTTCTCCATAATGATGGTGTCTTGAGGATACACATGAGAGCTCACTCAATCTAATTTCTTCAAGACACACTTGAGATAAGCTCAACTCCCTTAAGACCAATCTTTGGATCACTCCTTGAATAACACCTTGGTCAACACATAATCTTCTTCTTACAACCTTGACTCCAACAAATGGTTCAAGCATTGTCTATGGACAAGTCCTACACATATAACTCAATGCAACCATTAGTCCATAGGGATTGTCATTAATTACCAAAACCACACATGGGGCTCAATATGATCTTTCAGAGACGTCACAAGCGGCTCAGGCTACGGTAAAAAGGGCGCCCATGTACAGACCTGTGGGGCAGCAAGCGCAGGTCGCTGCTGATCAATCTTTGGTTATTGCTCCGAGCGATGTCACCACCAAAGTAGCTAAGAAGAAGGAGATTTTATGCTTTCGTTGTGAGTTAACTGGTCATTTCGCTGAAGACTGCAAGGCTGTTCTCTGCGTTTATTGCGAGAAGGCAACTCATAAGGCTGTGGATTGCCCACTCCTTGCTCTTCCCAAACCTGTTGCAGTTACTTATGGTCTATGTTGTAATGAGCTTTTGTTTTATGAGATTCCTGCCTCCGATGAATTGAAATTCAAACATAATAGTGGTAAGGAGGGTCGGATTACTGTGGATGGTGGTACTATGACGGCTCGGGAGATTATCACGGAGTTAGGGTGGATCGTTCCCGGTGAGCATCAGTGGAACTTGTCTTTGGATGGTGAGAAAAACTTCCGTGCAACCTTTCCATCGAAAGCAGACTTATCTAGGCTTACTAAGATCGGTGATATCCCTATAGCTCACAAAGCTTGCTTCCTGCATTTCGAGGAGTGGAATGCAACGGCTGTGGAAAATTTTGAGTTCCAGGATGTTTGGATAAGGATTTCAGGCTGTCCATATAAGCTGAGATGTGATTATCTTGCTCTCTTTGCGGTGGGTTCTCTTCTAGGTAAAGCAAAGGAGGTCGACATGGAATTTACTAGGGCTAATGATGTGGTTCGAATGCTAGTCCAGTGTACTAATGTGGCTATGATCCCGGATGTTACTGATTTATCTTATGATGGTACGGGTTATGGAATTTATTTTGAGGTTGAAGGTGGTAAGCCGAAACCTAAAGGTGATATTTCTATGTCTGATGCAAATGGCAATGATGATGATATCCCTCTAGAGGACAAAGCTAGTGGAGATTTTCCCAAGGATTCGGTTGATCAGTCGAAACTCCGTTCTGCTAAGAGAGATGAACCTAAGGCAAACAACTCTTCGTCTGGTTCTGGCCAGCATGTTCAGCACACTCAATTGGAGCAGTCCGTACATGCCCGCTTGTTCATGTCTTGCTTGGTTTCTAATGTTATCACTACTGGTTAGGTATGGTATACTCTCTTTTTTACCATACTGATTAAGACAACTAAACTTTCAAAGAGTTAGATCTCCATATATTCATCATGATGTGTCTTTCAATTGCCTACATAACAAATTAACAATACTGAAACTACAATAACTTCATCAATCACCTTATTTTAAGAGAGAGAAAGACATACTAGCAAGTTATAGAAATGACTCAACGGTATAGCTGACTAGGGGATGATAAATCTTGCCCACTGGTCCATTGATCCCAAGCTTTGGTAATTATCAGTGGGAATCCAACTCATTTTGACAGACTATATGAAGTAATGATATCCAGGTACATGATAACAACACCAGATTGTTGCAATATTCTCCACAAGGAAGGAATACCATGTTTCAAACTAGACTAGAGAAGCTTTCAGTAAAAAATGATGTCCAAGGCACTAGGACCTTGCCATTATGTTAAAAGTAGTGCAACAACACGAAATTGTGAGCAAGAGGACTCAAACTCGGGTCACTGGGAAGGCAACAGCCCCTCCTGTCCACTGGGCTATGCCTTAGTCTGTCAAAATAAGAGAGTGAACGGATATGTTAATCGCACTCCTTACCTCAAGCCCCCCACCATCACTGCACTTTTCTCCGCAAGTCTGGCAGGCTCTTGGCAGAAAGGGAGGAACATGGCCTCTGTTAGCATCCACCTCAGTGGCTCCAGGCGATCCCTCTGCCCTATCGTGCCATTGCAGAATGACAGAAGCTAGCTCCCGTCTCATTGGGGAATTACATCTTTGTAGTGTTGACGAGTAACTTGTGGAGACAATGGGCAGCGTTTGGTTCAGCAGGACAGCAAGCGCAACATCAGGTTAAAACGTTCCAGAAGCTTCCCATGAAAATATTGTCGGACCTGCAAAGGAGCGTAAACATTCAGAAACTGCAGAGTACAGATTTGGCATATGCAGATTTAGTAGTACTTCCAAGCTTTACCACGTTTACCCCAAAGTTTGTAAGCACAACACTGCAACATGTCTATGTGTGATTTTTAAAAGCATTTGATAATAACTAATGTTATATATTCAGCCATGAGCACATGCTCCTCAGCTCAACTGTGAGCTAGCGCTTGTTCTATATGATTTCTCCTTATGAATATGTCTCCTCCCTGAATCAATCATGTTTGTCGCACTAGAAATTTGTGATGGGGAAGTTCTCGCATTTCTTCTTGCATCTGCGTGTATCATTCCAGCATGTGTAGGCAATGATTGCGCAGGATCTAATTCCACTCCATTTATGCCCATGCAAGTATCTGGAGTGATGGACTCATGTAAAGACTTTCTCCACTTTGTCCATTTGGTTGCTGTATCGTACATATCTTCAAGCAGTTACCAAAAAAGTTTCTTGATGCAAACATGACATTCTCAATCAGAGATAATTATGTCCAATAGTTGTAATCTTTCTGGATACTACAAATCTGGCGCACATCACAAATAGTAAAGTACCCTTTTTGGGGACTCGATTTTGTCAAGTTCCGGTTTGTAAGACCTCTAAACTTTCTTCTTAATCAATGAAAATGGCAAATCTTTTGCCTTGTTTCAAAAAAAAAATCAAGTACTCCATCAAGGCATAAATAAGCAAAAACTAAAACTAAGGTCAAAGATGCTTTAACGAAGATAACAAGCTCACCAGGAAGGCAGGAAGGCAGGAAGTGCCTCCAGCTCCGCAACTAGAGTTCAACAGCTTTAATCCTTTTTAAGTTATAAATACTTACTCTATTTGGACAACAGCGATGTATTCCAGCAGAAGAAAACAAATTGTAGAAGGAAGGAAACATCTAGGCCAAGAGAAACATGAAGACGTCCATATAGTGCATGCAGTACTGAATATTATGCTATCCATCGTGATATTCACTGGTTTGTACTTACTAATTGATGTTTGGGACAAAGACAAAGATTAAAAAACAAAGTCATAATCATGATGTCCACAAGGAGTCCTGGAGAATCACAAAGGAGTATCAAAATCCACTCGCATAAAACTGCCAAAATGGAATAAGGGAGCCCCAAACCAAGAGCAGTAACAAGTAACAAGCAACCATGGCTGATGGGGAACCATCGAAGCTAATCGAGATACCTCCGATTGTGCAAGAGCTGGTGGCTGGCGTGCAGGAGCCACCAAGCCGGTACGTCCTTCCCGAGCAAGATCGTCCTGCTGTGGCTGGTTCCAAGATGCCTGAGCCCATCCCCATCGTGGATCTCAGCTGCTTATCTGACTCTGACACCAGTGCTGTTGAGACTGCCAAGCTGCAGTCCGCCTTGGAGAACTGGGGCCTCTTCCTGGTAACATTTTCCTGATTAATTTCGTTTTGAAATTAGCATTCATAGTTCTGATCGTTCTTCTCATGTTCTCCAGGCTGTTGGACATGGCATGGAACCAAGTTTTCTTAGAGAGGTGATGAAAGCGGCGAGAGAATTTTACAAGCTCCCACTGGGAGAGAAGCAGAAGTACTCAAACTTTGTAGATGGGAAAGAGTTCAGGATGGAAGGATATGGCAACGACATGGTCATATCAGAAAAGCAGACCTTGGATTGGTGTGACCGGTTCTACCTCGTAGTGGAACCCGAGTCTCGGAGAACCTATAACCTGTGGCCGACACAGCCTTCTTCTTTCAGGTATCTTTTAGGCTTTTACTGGGACCAGTCTACATGATAAAAGAACAGTCGAGTTTGATCATTCACATTTCTGCAGAGATATTATGTGCGAGTACACAGCCAGGTGCAAGGAGATCACAAAACTTGTCCTCGAGAACCTGGCCAAGCTCCTCAATTTACACGAAGACTACTTCGTCAACATGCTCGACGAGAATGCAACGACCTATGCCAGGTTCAACTACTATCCTCATTGTCCCAAGCCAGACCAAGTCTTTGGCCTGAAGCCCCATTCTGATGCCACCGTGATCACGATTGTCTTCATCGACGATACTGTCAGTGGGCTCCAGCTGCAAAAAGAGGGCGTCTGGTATAACGTACCAATCATTCCAAATGCATTACTTGTGAACATGGGAGATGCAATGGAGGTACATGTGTGCACAAAGTTGCAAAAATTGTTTGATCCAGTATTGTGGACAGTTAATCTAAGCTGTGAATCTCTCTATTTCCTCTGATGCATTCAGATACGGAGCAATGGTTTCTTCAAGAGCCCGGTTCACAGGGTTGTGACCAATGCAAAGAAAGAGCGGCTGTCGGTGGTGATGTTCTATTCGATGGACCCGGAGAGGGAGATTGAGCCAGCGTCAGAGCTGGTGGATGAGAAGAATCCGAGGCGGTACAGGACTATCAAGACCAAGGACTACCTAACAGAAATCGCGAAAACTTTTGCGAGAGGGACACTAGCAATAGACACAGTGAAGATCTGAATGTGATTCTGAGCCCAGATGATGGATTAGCTGTCTGGTGAAGTTTCTTTCGTTGATGTTTCCTTTCTTATGGAACTGATTGATGCTTAAACTTTCCGGCTTAAACTTGTCGTACGATTTATCCACATGTATGGACATCTCTGTATGTCCTTTTTTTTATAAAGATCTCTGTATGTCCTAACAGTGACTTTTAAGTATTATAATCGTGTGTGCTGTCTTCTTAATTATTTCTAGTGTCAGCGTGATTCACCAAAACACGCAGTTAGACTTCATACAGTAGTTACATGATTCCATCTGGCAGGACCGCAGGATCCCTCGTCATCAGAAAAATGAACTGAACAGCAGGAGCTCTGCTTTTATGCATTAAGAAGAGGGGAAGAAAACCCCAGAATTTGCAGAAAATACAAATTGCTCACATAGAGCACTCCCCAGAATTTACAGAAAATACAAATTACTCACATAGAGCACTCCCCCGGCAACTAGACTCTATAGGCCAAGCTTAGGTGTAAAAGCTCATCTTTGGCCCTACGTACAACCTCATCCGTGGACAGCATAGTGTCTTGGAAAATTCTTCTATTACGCTCATTCCAGATGTTCCAGAGAACATAAGCCGCTGTCGACACAGATCCTTTTCTGTGTTGTTCTCTATCCTTTAGTCTTGGATAGGAGCCGATCCCACCAAGCACGAATTGACTTGATCGATGGTGGCGCTGGAGCAAGCAAGGGCTCATTGAGATCGTACCACACCTGTCTCGCGAAGGGGCAATCCACAGCCAAATGGAAGGAGGTTTCCAAAGTCTGATCGCACAAACTGCAGGCATCATCGTATTCCCATCCTCTTTTGAGCAGCCTGTCAGCCGTCCATAGTCTGTTCTGAAGGAGGAGCCAGATAAAAAAATTGATATCCCCCTCAGCCCTGATCTTCCAAGCTTGAGCCAGCCCCGGTCTCTCAATTCTGCCAATAAATTGAACAGCATATGCAGAGGCAGCCGAGTATTGGCCATTTGTTGTTAGGTTCCAGCTGATGGAGTCGGTTGATTCAGTAAGGTTGACGCTTTGAATTTTCCCCCATAACAAAATGAACTGGTCAAGCTGGTTTTCCGTTGTCAGCCCCTGAAGACCTCATCCAGGTGCCATGCAAGAGAGCCCTTTTGACAGTAAGTTTCTTTCTGAAGGCAAGCCTGAAAAGATCAGGCGCAAGGTCCCTTGGAGCATCCCCTTGGAGCCATTTATCATCCCAGAACTTGGCAATTTCACCATTGCCCAAAGAGATTGTGGTACAAGCAGCCAAAAGATCCTTGTCACTCGCAATGCAGGGGGTTGGCAAGCCCTTCCAAGGTCTGTCTTGGTTGTCCCATTTGTACCATTCCCACCGAAGCCATAGAGCCCGCTATGTTCTTGATTCCCAGCACTCCGAGATGCTTTGGTGAGCAAACTTGCTTCCAGTTCACCAGGCATATGCCGCCACTCGTTTCTTCCTCAGCATTCCATAGAAAGTCCCTTCTAAGCTTGTCAATCTTTTTGGTGAACCACTTATCAGACGGAAATGCCGTAAGGTGATAGACCGCAATAGAGGTGACCACATAATTTACTAAAATAAGACGAGTCTTGTCCAATATTATCTGAAGCTCAGCTCTGCTAGGCTTCTTGATGCCTAGAGGTAGCCCTAGGTACCTACAAGGGAAGGTTTCTTGTGTGCCACCGAAGTCAGCGAGCACCTGTGCGGTGTCAAGATCACCACAACCCACGAAGAAAGCAACACATTTCAGAATATTGGTGCGCAGACCAGAAGCGTCCCCAAACAGTTTAAAGAATGGCCTGAACCGCTGTCACATCCACAGCTGTGGGTTTGATGAAAATCGCAGCGTCATCAGCATAAAAGCTTGCTCGCATCCTGGCCGTATCCCTGTCCAAAGGCGAAAGCAAATGCTGCTCCGTGGCGAGCCTGAACAGCCGCTGAAGAGGCTCCATGACCAAAATGAAGAGCATGGGGGAGAGAGGATCTCCTTGACGCAGCCCCTGTCTATGCTTGAATGTTCTGCCCTGCTTCCCATTAAGAAGAACTCGAGAGGAAGAGGTGGCAAGGAGAATGGCGACCAAGTCCCTCCAAATCTGACGAAAACCCCCAATCCACTGAGTCAAAAGCCTTAGCCAGATCGAGCTTCAAAAAGGAAGTTGGGGCTTTCTTGACATGAGCATCGTTTATCACATTTTTGACATAGAGGAAATTGTCTTGAATTGATCTCCCTTTAATAAAAGGACTCTGGTTCCTAGACACCAGCTTGTCAAGCTCAGGGGCTAATCTGCTCGTCATCAGGAAAACAGGCAAATAAATGAAGCCAGTCTAGTATGGTGTAAAGTCATGCCAAAACTAAACCATAAACAGCTCAAGTGCTACGGGTTAAAGTATGCAATTTTGAGTTTTCTCCAGCCAAAACTAAACCATGAACAGCTCGTGTGCTACGGGTTAAAGTCTGAGAAAACCATAATGGGGAAGAAAACAGAGGAAGAGCTCCCGCGACTAGGGTTCCACCCGAGCGCCGCCGCCGCCGGGAGCTCCTCCCTGCCACCGTTTGCCTCATTCCTCCCCCGCCCACCTGACCCCCGTGTCGTCCCAAGGGGCGGCCGGGGGGGAGCAAGCCCGAGCGCCGCGGGGACCTAGCTAAATCGCCCATCCGCGGCTGCCGCCGGCGATGTCCGCCGCTGCCGCCAGCGTTGGCCGCGGTGGCGGTGGCCCCCCCTGCTCCGAAGGCAGTGGGGGGCACCCGCTCGTCCTCGAGCTTGGAGGCGGCGGTTCTTGGAGGCCCGGGCGGCGGCGGCCCCGGGACCAGACGCGGCAGCGCTCCCCGTCGTAGCGGTCGGAGGTGGTTTCGGCGGTCTCCATTGGCTGCTCGGGCAGTGATGAGGCTGGCGGCGGCGCGCGGCTCGCCGGAGTAGGTGGGCCTGAGCTCGGGTTTTGGCTCCCGATGCCCGAATCCATGTTGCGTCGGGGTCGGCCGTGCAGCGGCTGACTGCTGCTGGCTATGGTGGAGCAGTGCATGATGCGGCTGCTAGCAGCGGTATGCCGGGGCGGCGGCTCCGGAGAGAGGTGGTGCCGCTTCGGTGGCGTCCCATGGCGGCCGGTGGAGCATGGGGAGCTCTTTCCAGTGCTGCACATGTGTGGGAGCTCGTCGGTTTTTGGACCGTCGTGGTTCTCGGATGCTGGAGTCGCGGCTCCAGACGGTGGCGCCGGATGGCGGTCGTTGGCTTCTTCGGCTGCAAGGGTGGTGATGAAGTCGACGGAAGATAGGCGTCTTTGCTCTGGATTTGCTCCGGCGAGGTCGGCTTGCAGGTGGGTGGCAGTGTTGCCTTGGTAGGGGGAGGTGGTATGTGTTGGCGGAGGCTGAGGTTGCCGGGAGGTTTGGGTCGCAACTTCGAATGAAATTCTTGTTCCAGCCTATGCTGGAACCGGTGACGATGGCGCCGTTGGTGTCACGGACCTTGTTGGAGGCGTCGTCGTGGAGTTTTGCTCTCTACCTTCCGTGGTTTTCTCCAGGGGGAAACCTCAGATCCTTGGGATCGGGTGATGGAGGCGTTGTTTGCGTCTTTTCTCCTCCTTGGGGGCATGTCTCGGAGCCGACTTCAGCCTAGGGACTGGAAAAGTATGGCATGTTGCTAAGGTTGCTAGCCTGGGCCGCTTCGTGCAGATTGGCAATGATGATGTGGCGAGCAAATCTTTGGGTTGCGGCTCAGGCTTCGGTAGGTAGTCGGTCTTTCCGGCGTGTCCGATGGGTTCTCTTGTGCTTCGCCGTGTCGCTGTGGAGTCAGAGCTGCGGTGGAGGATCCCTGTGGCAACAATGATGGGCAACCGGCGGCCTGTGGAGGACTCGATCGGCGCAAGCCTAGCATATTTCTCTCGTAGAGCTCGTCAGTGGCGGAGTTTAGTTGAAACAAACCTGTGCCATGGCCCGCCCTTCTCTGTGACTATTCAGCAGTAAATCATAATTAGTTCTGAGTGTTTTGTGCCGTTTTTTTTCTAAAAAATAGTTTTAGCCCGCCCTGTTTTCTCTGTCAAGCTCCGCCACTGGAGCTCGTCATCAAAGTCGGAGCTGTCTCTCATTGGCGTGTGTGGCCGACTGTTGGCATGAGGCCAGGTCGGCCAATGGTGGTGCCCAATGTGATCGTATTCCATGATGACACTGGTGCATTTTTGTATGGTTTTCGGCCGGTTTTCCTTATAAACTGTCTAACTCTTTTCGAATTAATCAATAAAAATACCATTGGCTAGGTTCAAAATAATAATAATGGGGAATTCACACAAGCAACTTACATAGATCACAGCGGTTTGAATCAAACTGAAAAAAACTAGTGCGATATCCCAACCATGAATTGGGAAAAGTAGCGTTTTTTTTTGGGTCAAATTCACCACCAACATAGGAGACAGCTAATGCGATATCTCAATCGGAATTTCTCCAAGTGGATGAGATAATTATGGGCTCAATCGGGCGTCTTACCTCAAGGTCGAGAGGGAGAGCCGGAGATGTGCAGCATCATGTGGACCCCCATCGCAGCAGATCCCCAACGAGTCCGGTCGGACCTCGCCTCGCTACCCTTCCGCCGCGGCCGTCCCTCGCCTCCGCGAGAACCCTGCCTCCCGTCCCGTCCCGTCCCGTCCGCCGTCGACTTGTCGTCGGAAGAAGCACTTGTGGAACCACGGGGCATGGCTTTACCCGTCTTTGCCGATGATGTGCCACGACTCGAAAAAACAAATGCCCCCATCCCATCGCGCAATAGAAACAACTCGTAGCGGCGCCGCCATCCCACGCCCGCGACCTGAACTAGTAGAGGTCCGCGGGCAAAACTGAGTCCGACCCCAATCTCGTGCAAGGTGTTGGTGGGACTGAAGTTTCAGCCTGCACCCTCCCAAATCAACGCCGCCATGCGCCGCTGCAGATCCCGGCCGCTCTGCCGCTTTCTTGGCCGATTCTGACCGCAGCGGAGCTGCCCGGACCCCCTCCCCCGCATTCGTTCCCCGCCGTTGGAGGCCCGCGGCCGCCGCATAGACGTGCCCGCTGCCGCCGTCGGAGCCCCTCAAAATCTGGCGCGTCGACGCTTCTCCACCACTCCCCGCAAGGTATGTCGCCCTTCCCGCCCTTCTCCACTCTCCGCCGCTATGTGCAACTCGCATCCGCGCTGATTTTGTCGCAAATGTTGTTGAGCAAATGCGCCCTCTTTTTTATGGAGGATTCAGTCTTCCGACGACTCCAATTTGGAGGACATCCTCTCTGACGACTACGAGCAATTGCTCCTCATGATTGCCGCAAAGGAGCTGGAAGACAAGAAGAAACCAAACGGTCGGGGTCGAAGGTCGGCCGGCTTTGCATCCCTCGGAATCGCACACTCGGGCATAGCATGCTCATATAAGACTACTTCTCGGAGGTACCAACCTATCCGGCCTATCTCTTCCATCGTTGATATTGAATGCGGCGTTCGCTATTTGTGAAGATTGTAGAAACTTGTATTGCAAAAATGTGGTATTTCAAGCGTCAGAGGAATGCCGCGGGTTTGCTTGGTTTTAGCGGCTACCAAAAAGTATCCGCAGCAATGAGAGTGCTAGCTTATGGAATTCTGGCAGACTATGCCGATGAGTACCTCCGCATCGGTGAAGATACAACTATGAAGTCCGCACGTAGGTTTTGCAAAGTGATGATTCGTGTCTTTGGGCCAACATATCTTCGAGCTCCGAATGAGCAAGACACGATGAGGTCGATGGAGGAGAATGCGGCAAGAGGTTGGCCAGGAATGCTTGGTAGCGTAGATTGCATGCATTGGCATTGGAAGAATTGCCCGAAGACATGGCACGGGCAATATTGTGGCAAGAGCCATGATCCAACAATTGTTCTCGAAGCCGTTGCGTCGCATGACCTATGGATTTGGCATTGTTTTTTTTGGGTTGCCGGGTTCTCTCAACGGTATTAATGTGTTGCAAAGGTCCCATATATTTTCTCGGCTTGTTAGTGATAATGCTCTAGCTTGCAACTTCACTGTCAATGGCCATGAGTACAACATGGGATATTACCTTGAGGATGGCATTTATCTAGAGTGGGCAACACTTATGAAGATCATCTGAAATCTTGAGAACCAAGCTGAAGCTGAATTTGCAAAGTCACAAGAGGCAGCCCGGAAAGATATTGAGAGAGCTTTCAGTGTTTTGCAAGCAAGATTTGTAGTACTTCGAGGACCTGGTCGTTTTTGGGACAAACGTACCCTCCATGATATCATGACCACTTGTGTGATTCTTCACAATATGATTACTGAGGATGAGAAGGACTTGAACTTGGAGTTCTTCTTTGATAATATCGGTACCCGCACTAGTGGAAAAACGGGCTTCCATTCGTCCCATTTGTCCCGAACCAAATTCGATCCGCGGCTAAAGGGTCCATCAGTCCCGGTTCATTTGAAAATGTGGGCCAGGGGGCATTAGTCCTGGTTCAAAAGGGACCTTCAGTCCCGGTTTCATCTAACAGCCGGGACTAATGCCCCATGGGCCTTTAGTCCCGGCTCGTGGCACAAACCGGGACTAAAGGTCATCCTTTAGTCCCGGTTCGTTCCACGAGCCGGGACCAATGACCCGTTTAAACGAACCGCCCACTTCGCGCCAGTTATCGATCGACGACGCTTCGGATATCGATCGATATTACGAGCGACGATCGGGAACCGGCGCCGGCGACCTTGAAACTCGCCTGCATTCACATCAACGCCGGTGTGCTCCTCATCTTCCCTCTTTCACTATATAAAGCACTCATATTTGATCATCTTCTTCCCCCAAAACATCTCCCTAGCCTCTTCTTCCCCAAAACCTCTCCCACACATCACCACATACCGCCGGCGCCCGCGAGCTCTCTCTCCCTCGACGACAATGGAGGAGCAACTTTGGCCCCGGTCTCGGATCTACTACGTGGTCATCGAAGAGATGAACTTCACCATCACGGAGACTCTCCGTGCTTCGAGGGTGGAGAAGTGGATCCGCTTGGTCAAGCGCCGGTTCCTCGACGACGCACCGGTCAAGTGCGTGGGCTTGGACTGTGAGTTCACCACTCACGCGCGCCCTCAACGTGCCACCGTCCTTCAACTCTCGGTGGCATCCGAGATATTGGTCTTTCAAATTTGCAAGGCCAATGGCGTGCCGCAACTACTCAAGGACTTCTTGAAGGACACCACCATCAAGTTTTGTGGTGCGGCTATCAACAACGATCTGTGCATGCTAAGGCCATACGGAATTGTTATTCCGTCCGCGTATGATCTTCAACAGATTGTCCCAAACCCCACTAGCAAGCTAACGCCGAGTCTCTATGATTTGGCCAATGCTACTATTGGGACACATCTTGAGAAGAAGAAGAGGGACAACAAGAAGAAGAAGGACAAGAAGAAGAAGGAGAAGAAGTACAAGAAGAAGGGAGAAGAAGAAGAAGAAGAAGAAGAAGAAGAAGATGATGATGATGAAGAAGATGAACTAATTTTTGGTTAGGAAAAAGTTCCATTGAGCTTCAACCAGCTAAGGGTGGAGCAGTGTGAGGATGGGTGACCGACCGGGAAGTGAGGACCACAAGTACTTGTAATTTGATATGAGATATGGAGTGAGAGCCATAAGTATCTAATTTGATATGAGAATAGATATGATTAGATAATAGAGAAATAAAGAAAAATACAGAAATAAAGAAAATACAGAAATTCCGAAACAGAAAATACAATTTTATTCCAAATGGACCTATAGTCCCGGTCCGTGTTACGAACCGGGACCAAAGGTCCTCAAGCCGCAGCACATGCCCCGGGCCACGTGGAGGACCATTGGTCCCGGTTCCTAAGCAACCGGGACTAAAGGTTGGAGCCTTTAGTCGCGCTTTGTTAGTCCCGGTTGCGGCAACCGGGATTAATGGGCTTTACAAACCGGGATTGAAGGCCTTTTTTCCACCAGTGCCGTGTGAAGCCATCAAGATATCTGAATAAAATCCAAGCATTTCTTCAAATATTCTGGAACATTAAAAACGCCGGCAGCCACAAGCAGCTCAAGGAAGATCTCATTCAGCACCATTGCCATCGGCATGGTGGTCGATAGTGCCACACTTTCATTATATCATTTCATATTCATTCATGTGTGATTTGAACATTTATTTGTATTCTAAACCATTCGTTATCGTGTGGTGCGGAACAGACCCCGTAGCCGCGGTCTGCAAAACAACATATTCTAGACTGTGCTGTTTTGCGGACCGCGGCTGCGGGTCTGTCCCACGCCGTGCGGTTTCGGCCCGTAAATAGCTGATATGGGCCAGCCTGAACTTACGAATACGGGTTTGCGGATGGAGAGTCCACTAGAGATAGAGATGCTCTAATACAATATCTACCAGCTGTTCCATGTTCACAATTGCAAAACAAGGAACCAAGAGAACGTATAGATAATTCCAGATTTTTGACATAAGCTGGTGTCAGAACATTTGACGAGAGATGCATGCACCATAGTTTGATTACTTATTTTGATACGCATTGTGTGATGCACGATTACAATGTGAAGTACAATTAATAGCCTACATAAATAGTACTAGCGATTAAGGGAGACATAACATTTGTGCACAATATTTTGATTATAAATATGGAACTAGATGAAAGATTTCAAATTAAACGGTTTGGATCAAAAACTAGCTCAACCAACTACTGGTTTTGCATTCATATAGTCGTAGATGAAAACTCAATGCATGTAACATCATGTGAAACAAACTTGGTGGTTAAAAAAATAACCGAGTATATACATAAAACCATCTGGTACACAGAGTTATATCTTCACTGTGTCGATAGCCATTGCCCCTTCAGAAAAGCGTCCGTAGAACCCAGCAAGGTAATCCTTTACCTTAACCTTCCTATATAATGCTGGTCTTTTATCATCTACCAGATGAGCTGCTGGCTCGATTTCTCTCTCAGGATCAACGGAGTAGAATAGGGCCAGTGATAGCCTCTCTCTATCAGCATTCGTCATGACCCTGTGCACAGGGCTCCTAAAGATTCCATTGCTTATTATCTGTACCATAAACCTTTCAATTGGATTAACCAGGGGCTTGGGATTTTATGACCAAAAAAACATTAACTCGCTTTATGTTCGAGAAGTAGAGTATGAAATAATTTTAGCAGGGTAAAACATTTCTCTTGGAAAACGCAATATAAAATGATATATACTATAGAGGTTACCTCCATTGGTTCAAATAAAAGTCGATTTAGATCTTGCAATCTTCACAATATATTGTAAACTTATTTTCCATAAAAATGTAAACTAATTATTTAATAAATCTAAAGAACTTATCGGTATGTTAACATGTGTATTTTGGAACGGGGGCAATACTGTAGTCCTAGTAAAAATAAGAGAGGTTTGATTGGCCAACTGTGAACGGTTTACCTCAGTTTGATCTCCGATGTTGATCAACAGGGTGTGAGGTACGATGGGTACATCGAACCAGACCCCGTCATTGAGAACTTGCAGCCCGCCGACGCTTTCATCGACCATGAGAACAGAAAGAACGGTTCCGTCGGAGTGGGGCTTGAGGCCGAACACGAGCTCCGGCTTCGGACACTTGGGGTAGTAGCTGAACCTAGCGTAGGTCTCAGCTTTCTCTCCAAGCTGGTCAACGAAGTAGTCGTCGTCAAGCTCCAGCAGCTTAGCCATTGCCCGCAGCAGACCGTCCTTCACTCCCCTGCATTTCGTGGTGAACTCGTGGAGAAGGTCCCTGCAAAACCACGAACGATATGTGGGTTAGTATCCTTGAACAAATCCTCGCTCGTGCTATGCAGAGTGGCTCTAACTTCCACTGAAGTTTCATAAAATATTTGTAAATGTCAGTCATTCTGTAGAGATGGAAATATTTGCTTTTCACTTGAGATATTTCGGTGGTACACACGTGAATTCAAATAAATTTCAAACTCTTGGTCTAAATTCCTCAAGCTTTGGTTGGACTTAAGTCATTTTGAAGTGATTTTTTTGTTGCCTTCGGCCGAAATGCAAACCGAAATTACTAAAATACAATGATTTCAGCTGTGGTGAAATACTTTCGAAGCGAAAATTCAAAGCCACTTTGATAATTATGTTGATGATCCTTTAGTGAATCCTTGCTTGCAGTTTACTAATTCTAGTCATCGCGTCTAGCTGGGCCGAGCCCATTTACTACCCTCGAGTAGACAGAGGTCGGGATGGAAGAAGATGAACAGTAGGTGATGCCTTGACGACCTCGCCGGAGACAGGGACGCTGCGGCCCGCTGCGCCGTATTCGTCTCCGGCTAGGACTCAGCAAATAGGGAAGTGTGTATGCTTTTCAGCTAAGATATTTTGTCCATTTCGGTAGTATAATCAAGTTCAAATAAATTTCAATCTTATGGTCCAAATTCCCCACTCTTCGGTTGGACTATAACCATTTCAAGTGACTATTTTTATGACATTCGGCCGCTATGCAATCTGAAATTACTGAATTTCAGTGATTTCAGTTGTGGCCTGGGGTTCTTTTTTGGCTTGCGAATCGTGGTTGCTAAGTTGTGTGGGACGGCACATGCACGAGCCATGTTGTGTGATTTACTCACCTGAAGTTTTGGGGATGCGCTGGCCAGAGCGTGAGGCTCCCCTCGTCCTCCGGCTCTACCTTGAGGTACAGGCGGTCGGACCAGTCGAGGATCTGGTCCGGCGAGCTCACCCGGTCAGTCCCGTACCCCTCGAGCTGGAACCGCTCGCCACCGATCAGGTTGGTGTATGTCTGCTTCTCTTCGGCCGGCCGCCGGAAGAACTCTCTCGACGCGGCCATCATGCCGTCCATCACGGCGGGGCCTACGCCGTGGTTCGTGGCCTGCAGGGCAGGGCATGATAGGCTCATAGGCGTGCTTAAGATCTTCCCAAAAATGATGGAGTGACCGTGTGGGGGCAAGAATCGTTACCAGGAGGAGGCCCCAGGACTCGAGCGCCGACCGGAGCTTCGCCGCCTCGTGGAGGGCGGCGGCGCCGCCGTCCTGCTGGAAAAGGCGGCCGACATCGATTACCGGAATCGGCGCCGTGGCCGTCTGCTGGCCGTGCTCGTGGTGTCCACGCGCGACGAACCTTGTGGGCACGTCGGGCGCGCCCAGGGCGCCTGCTGCGAGCTCCTGCACCGTCGCCGTCGGTGTCGCTTCTCCTGTGCTTTCCATAGCGGCACCCGCACCACAGTCCGTCGTGTGATATTCAGTAGCAGGACGATATTCGCGGTGGTGGTTGCGGAATAATGGTGGCCTATATCTTTCAGTAGACGACCAGTCGATCGAGTAGGGACAAACGTTGCATTAGGGTATCTATCCTGATGACGCACATGACGTGTGTCCGGACTCCGGAGCGGTGCCGCCGTTCTCCGTTTCATGATATGCATATGATGATGATCGGATCGGGACGACGATGGAGTAATAATTCAAGTAACTCACAGCATCTTCCTTCGTGCCTCCCAAACAGTCTCTGCCTAGTCACACGTCTCGCACCCCCGCTAGAGAACATTTGGATTTGAACATAAATTTAAATTTTATTTCGATTTTGCTATTACAAATATGAATAAAAAGGCTAAAATCTAACTAAGCTAAACTATTGGGTGCTCATGCTTGAACCGCTCACCGTAGTGTTCGTCGTGAGACGACGTTGCTGGAGCTCGCGCCGTGACGGCTTTCCTCACCTCGCGTCAGGTCAACGAAGTTGCGGTCTCCTCAGTTGACCAGGCAACGTGTCAACGCCTCCGTGGCGCATTGATTGTTCATAGAGTCGGCTAGGGCTTTCAATAGCCCTGGCTTGTTCTTGAGGTCACCACCTGTCCGGCATAGTTCTCTAGCGAGGATTGCAGGGCGGTGGTGGCCATCTTCTCCGTCGGTTTATCGGCCATCTTCTCCGTCGGTTCTATCTTCATACGGTAAACCGCACGCGGCCGGCAATACGGTGATTAACTAGTTGTGCAAATCCTCATAGGCGAACACTCCTACCTGCAGGCATGTAAATGCTCAACGGTTCCTTGGTCTCGACATACCCGAACGTCCGACGATCGTCATTGTAGCCTGCGATATCAATGTTAGTGATCGCTGTCCCCCGATTCGTCTCCGTACGTGATATCCACCACGCCGCGCTTCGCCTTCCCCGTGTCGTCATCGACCACCACAATGTGGCTGTACAAGACGCATCCTCGTTCATCCGCGCGCCGACCACTCCCATGTCAGGACGTGCTCACCATGGACGACGAGCGGCCACGTGAGGCCTCGGCGCCTCGCGTTGGGCCACTGCTCCGGCGGGCACCGTGGCGTGCTCACCTGCATGACGTACGTACCATAGGCTCCACCCTATCTCTTGCCCTCCTGTGGTGGCACCCTCCATGACCCACACCTCCGTCTTCTCTGTCGCGGACGGACGACGAGACATGGCGGAAGACGATGCCCAACCTCCCGTGCACCTCCGCTAGGTGCCAACTGCCGCCGTCCTCGGAGTCGGATAGCACAGACGGGAGCGACGTAATGGATGTGACGCGCTCGTCCTCGAGATCAAGCGACGACATGACCTTCTCGGCACCCTTTGATGCTTGAACCTCCCGCCACGACGCGTCCCCGAGCGTGATCACGTGCGCTCCGTCGTACGAGGCCCGGTTCACGACGCACGGGACGTGCACGACCTTGTACCGCCCCGTGGTCGGCAGGTACGCGAAGCTGTAGGCCTCGTGCCGGCTCCAGCCGAAGCTCCTACCTCGGCCGGCGGTGCACGGCGGCGGGAGCGGCGGGACGCACAGCGCGTCGCAGGTGACAGGGTTGGCCACGGTAATGGCGCCGCGGTGGTCGCAGAGGCAGACGAGGCCGTTGCAGGTGCCCACCAGGCTCATGGCGATCTGAAGGAGGAGCGCCAGAGGTCTCTGTGCCTGGTCCCCGGAGACGGAGCCAGGGATAGGTTGTCGACGACATATATAGGCGGGTCCCGTGGTGGTGGCGACGAGCGTCTTGGCTCGGCTCCGCAGGTTCGTGGCGGTGCGCGTACGTGCCGACGACGTCGCGCCAGTGCCGGCAGACGAGGCGGAGCAGGCGGCGGGTATTGGGCGGGAGGCGCATCAGGATATCCGCGAGCACGTCCGCCGCCGCCAAGTCCATCTGATTCTGGACACCCGTTCCCTCGCCTGGATCCATTGCTCGCCGCAACGACCGCAGGATGTCGTCGTTTCCGGCGTGCTCCTGTGATCACCTCGATCGATCGATCGATCATTGGCCGGATCTCTGTTTATAATTATTCCAGATCTAAAAAAATTACTAGCTAGTTGAAACCAGATCTAAATCTGTTTGGTGCCGTTTTTCTCTCGGTAGGAAAAAAGGTTTGTTGCGGTTTCTGGTCGGGCACGGTACGGTAGCCACGGCTTCTTTCTCCAGCCTCTAGGTTTCCTAGTTCTCCCTCAACAATGCCCTGTACGGGTCAAAAAAGAAACAAACAATGCCCTGCAGAAAAAGCTCTCAACAATGATGTGAGTAAATCCATAAATTCATGTAAACGTTTACCGATTATTTTGGAGAGAAGAAGATGTACTCGAAACAGTATATGGAGTACTACATCATTTTCAATGAACTTTGAAGAAGACATTGAAAAACAACCAAAATAAAATATGCGAAATCACCCACCAGCGAGGGACCGTGGTTCGCCTCCAAGGCTTAAGGCCACCGAGGCAGAACGGACAGGCAACTTCACCGGCGAGGGATGAAACCCTAGAAGCATTTTGACGACCGCGTATATCCATAAAGCTCATGCACCGGTTTGGCTCGCTGCCATTTTGATCATGGATCTGATCTTTCTTCTCTTCTTTGACCACTGTCAGACAGGCAACATGTTGCACCCACATGCAAAAATGTGCCAAACAGGCATCGTACATAAGCTCATCATACCGATGACATGACCAAACACATATCATCGAAACAATAAACAAGTCGCAAACAATCAGTGATAGAAGCTGAGAACAGCGCAACAGAGCGCGCCAGGACCATCTAGTACTTAGTCTATTTGCGGATGAATTACAGCAAACGCTTTTCAAGGATGTAGGCATGTACATATGTTCACTTTCTGAGTAGCATAAAAATCGGAGGAGGTCTGATGCTAAATTTTGAAAATAGAACACCAACATTGAATCTCTCTTATCGATGCTTATTTTTGTAGCATTGAATCTCTCGTATCGATGCTTACATTTGAAAAGCAACCAAAATTTTCTTGATGCACAAGCCAATGATGAACCTATGGCGATTAGTTTGCAAGAGTAATACTTGGTTCAGAGTTACCCAGCGGAGCCGTACTCGTTTCATTGTATTCCCATTATCCATGTGCTCAACCAAAATTGAAATTATGTGATCTTGACATGCTTCTTCTATCGATCAAGCTTTTAGAATAAATCACTAACATTCACAACATATTAGTTGGACCGCTACCATGTGGGGAGGTTTGATACAATACAAAATACCCATGTTATTTGTTGTAGGGTTCTCAAATGGATTTTCATATGATATCCATACAATATTATACTCTCTTCGTTCCTATATATAGGAGGTATAGTTTTTTGAAGAAAATTTCAAAATATAAGACTCCTGTCAAATTTGGGGAGAGATTTGTGGGATTTGTTGACATATTCTACAAAAAAGTCTAATTTGGAGAGAGATGAGATCGGGAGTTTCCTTATTTTCCTCCACTTTTACGTCTAAAACCAAGGAAAATTAACTTCATAACCTATGCATTAATATTCGTGCAAAAAACTATACCTCCTATATATTAGAATGGAGGGAGTAGTTATTAATAGATTTTTCTAAAAGTTCGGTTAAAGTTTACTTGACTTGACTTTTCTAAGTCTTATTATTCATTGAAACGGATGGAGTACCGAGTAGTCTGAGTTGAGTACATATATATATACATACATCCTGCTTATAAATCTGTTTTATGTATACAAAGTACTGTAACTTTCTTATTGAGTGGAACCGGAATGGAAATGATCGATACATACGCAACCAGGAAATTACACACATTTTTTTAATCTACAGATACATACAATTAACACTGCGTGCGTGCGATTCCTTTATATATTGAGCTCTCCTCGTGCTCAGAATACGGTTAAGCGCCGGAAACCGCCGTGGCCGCCGCAGGCTGGTCGCCGGCGACGTCGACCTTGACCTTGAGGAAGTCGATGGTGCGTTCCCCGAGCGCGAACGCGTCCCAGAATCCGTCTGCGAAAACCTTGGCCTCAAGCCTCTTGTACATCGCCGGCCGCTCCACGCCGACCAGCTCGGGCGACGGCTCCAGCACCCTGTCCGGCTCCGGCTGGTAGAACACCGCCAGCGACACCCTCTCCGCCACCTCGCCCGGCGCCACCACGCGGTGCACGGGCGCCCTGAACGCCGCGTTGCTCATGATCTCCATCTCGTCGCCGACGACGACCAGCACCTGATGCCGTCCGCCGCCGAGCACCGGCACGTCGACCCAGCCGCGGCCCTCGAGCAACACCTGCAGGCCGCCGACGTGCTCGTCGAGGAGGAGCACCGTGACGACGGAGTTGTCGGTGTGGGGCTTGAGCCCGTGCACGAGGTCCGGGCGCGGGCAGGGCGGGTAGTACGTGAACCGCGCGTACGACGGCATCCGCTCGCCGACCTTGTCGGCGAAGAACCCCTCGCCGAAGCCCAGGCTCCTCGCCATGGCCGCGAGCACGAGCCTCGCCACCTTCTCGCTCCCGACGCTGAACTCGTGAAGGAGCTCGCCGAGGTCCGGCGGGTGGGTCGGCCAGAAGCGGGGCTGCCGCTGCTCCTCCGGCTGGACCTGGAGGTAGAGGCGGTCGCACCAGTCGAGGACCTGCTCGTCGGTGTCCACGCGGTCGACGCCGTAGCCCTCGGGCTGGAACTTGCGGCCGCCGTCGGCGGCGTCGACCACGTTGATGTACTCCTGCTTCTCCTCGGACGGCAGGTGGAAGAACGCACGCGACGCGCCGAGGATCGAATCGAGGAACGGCTCCGTCATTCCGTGGCCGGTCACCGCGAAGAGGCCCCAAGACCGGAGCGCCGCCCGGAGCTTGGCCGCCTCGTCGGGATTGGCGTCGGCCAGGCGGCTCACGTCCACGGTGGGGATGGACAGCTCGGCCGGCTGTGCGACGGTGGGGGTGACGGTCGGGCGATCCTGCTCCTTCTTCAGCACGTAGCGGCTCGGCAGCGCTCGGAGCCCGCCGTCCACGGCCACCTCCTGCACGAGCTGCCCCTGAGCTTGATGCACCATGGTCACACACTCGTAATTCCCTAGTCCCGTCGTCTACTTCACGATGGATGGTTTGTGTGTTAGGAGCTCGAGGTCACTGGTCCATTTTATAGAAGGATCATCTAAGCTCACTCTGCTCACACTGATGTGACATGATCGATGTGCACGTGTCCAAACTGAAGTGGGTTTGAACTTTGAACGTTATCTTCCTGGATCAAGGAGGGAGGGAGGGAGGGATACACTGATACACATCCATCCATTGCTGAAATCAGGCGCCGTACACAAACGGTTTACAGATTCGGAGCTGCTAGGCCACGGCTAGGAAATCATCGTCATCGATCACTTCTCCCCTAGAAGCCACAAACTCAAAGTAAACGACTTCAACTTCACTTAAGACCATCGTGGAACCAACCAACTCTGTGGAGGCCGTGAGGATACATATGAAGATTCGCTCCAGAACTTTACTACCTACGACAAGACAACGCCGACTCTAAGGAAGAACTACAAAGGAGAACCAGGCAAGGCTGGCACAATTGGATTGTAGCTTTGCAAGAGATAATAATACATGCTTACATAACATTATTACATCAAAAATTAGATACTTTGGTCTAACTGAACTATAACAAAATTCGTGTTGCAAGGTTGCAGCAACATCAAGCTAGCTTGCTCATCTTGATTAACCAGTTTATGCAGGTCAGTTCTACTGGTCGATCCAGGCTGCCAACACACCCACTAATTTGCAGAAGAAACTAGAAACAAAGATTATGTATCGCAAGTTGTTGGTCCTGGAGATGGCGGCGAGATCCTGACGCATATGCACGCATCGCCTCGGTGGCAGAAACAGAAGATAACGGGATTCGGTTGCCTGATTGCGATCTGCCGTGATCGGAAACTGTACTGACTGTGATCGGCTGTGGAGATACGAGTGGCACGGACTGATCGGGATCGAGAAATTCTACAGTACTTCCAAGGAACGCAGATCACGTGCTGGGATATTTTATGCAAAGTGCTAGTCAGAGGTATAATACAGTAATCGTCTTCTTTTGTTTGTTTGATTGGCCATCCTCCAAGTAGCCTGTGGCCTGTATTCCATGGACGCCCACGTATCAATCCTCCCTGTTGAAATGGCAAACGTAGGGGTAGGGTTCAGAACAAGGATGGACCGCAGCAATGTTGACGACGCAACAAATGGTGATTTGTGATTTGTGAAAGAACCACAAACACGCTTGACGCGTGCTTCGAGAGGAATTCCGTGTAAATCTACAAGCTCTGGGGAATTCTTGCTCAATAGCTTGCATGAAGTTCCAGGAAATTCATTCATTCGCAGCAGCAAGGAAGAGTGATGGTTGGTTAACTGCGGAGATGTCAAATTGCCAATGAAAACATATATGCTTTTACAGTGTGGTCAGGTTGTTTTTCTACTTGGTTCTGTTAACTGTGAGCACAAAGCCACAAGAGAATGCTTCACCTGATAGAAGTTCCTTCATATATATTTTGCATTTGTTCATTCACAAAGCTGCTAGGTGTATACATTATGGAAAATTTACAGGAGCACCTCTTCACTAGGAAGCCAACATCAGAAATGGAGCCGGGTCCTTTCGCTTAGCTTATCCACTGGAGCAGACTTTCTCTGAAAGAACAATGACACACATACCACGTTAGAGGCAAACAAACAAAAACATCGTAATTTCCCTTGGGGAAATATTCTACAGATGAGAACCTACCTTGTGTTGAACTGAGACAGCACAAGCGGTCGTCATCAACATACGTGGCATTAAGGCCCATCATCCATGAGCCAACTGAGATGTCATCATGGGCATAGCTCTGCAGTGATGCACTGCATATTGACAAAAAAATAGTTTACGGAATCAGAGTTGGGAAGTAAAAAACCTGGTTCGTGGATGATGGGCCCAAAAGACCCGGAAATGACAGGTTTTTGTCCCACAAAAAATTGACAGCACATAGCAAAGACTAGTAATATCTACCCTTCAACTTTTGAGAAGATAATTCAAAAGATAATTAGTGTCGTGAAGTAAATTATTTTATGTGTGCTAGATAGCAGATTATAGCATGTTAACAAATAGTTTCTTAAATGCTAAAAGGTATTTATACCTTATAGTGCATGAGGTCCTTATAGTGAGGTAGATGTTTGAATATGTCAAAGTGATGGATTTGGCACGTGATAACACATGGCATGTCGTAAGGAAATCATCTATATGAGAATAAGGTCAATCAAGGAAACCAATGCATTTTCTGATCAACCAAGAAAAACTCGACCTAATTGCAACATTCAAACTGCAACGATCCCACTAATGCATAAAACATTGAGAACTTGTTTGGTGTTGTTAAACAAGGGTTTTGCTTAGCATGTCTTAAGGTACAAATGCACACAAATTACCTGTTTATGTTGATGTAGCGAGCCAAATTGTTTGAGAGGATAAATAAGGAACCAGAAGCATGGCGAAAATACCTGATGATTAAAAATTAATCAATACAAATCAAAAGTGAGATGCTAGAGAATGAACATAGTGAAGAAACAGAAAAAATGCTTTCCCTGCATCTGGTAGAAGGGATTTAATGGCTAAGCAGTCCATGTACTAAGCATAACAAAGGATATAACTGAATCTTGGCAATTACAACTTACAAGCACAGGATGCAAAGGGGGGTGCAACTTAATATCTTTTACAGGTCTCTAAACGACAGACCCGGTGCAAAGAAGCTCCCACACAAGGTGGGGTCTGGGGAGGGATTATAGGAACCTAGTCTTACCCCTGCAAAGTTCGAACCCAGGACCTCTTGGCACAAGTGGGGATGACTTCACCACTGTGCCAGGCCTGCCCTCAATATCTCTTACAGGTCTAACCAGTTAAAACATGTACTCCCTCCAATCGGAAATAAGTGTCGGTGACTTAGTACAAATTTTATACTAAGTTAGTACAAATCACCGACACTTATTTCTGATCAGAGGGAGTATTAGAATATAATCCACAAGATCAGCAACACCTTTAGTACCCAGAAACAAGTAAACAAATTGTGCATCATAACCTGTAGCATATGAGATATTTTCATCTAGCCAGTTATCAGCCCGTTGAAATACATTTGGTTTGTATGAGCATTACACTCTGTCAGCCAGATCCCATGAGATACATGTTTTCTTATGAACGTCTTGCTCGGTACTAATAAGACGCCGCTAGGCTAAGTGCCAAATGGCAAGAACCAGGTACGAAATTCCAGAAAAAAAGAGCTGACTAGTCACAGTATGAAGAAAGGCAGGTTACTTACGTCTTTGCATCTCCAAATTTCCACCATTCAGGTTCATACCATTGTTGCTCCCTGGAATTAAAGTTGACACCAACGTTGTTTAATGATTGATTAACAAAACCACAAAATAGTTCAAAATTCAAACTGTGCTATCTCTCAAATGTAGGAACGAAGTCACTGCAATTAAGAATGTAAGTACAGGCATATTTTCTCAAGTTCATGCGACTGGAGCACCTATTGTTACTAGATGTTCCTCAAAATCAAAACTTAATCAATGAATTGAACAATTCAAAAGTTTTTCACTGTTGTCCCTTGATTGGAGAAAATGATTCAGGTGCTCAAGGCACTCCACCATGTCCACAATATGGGAAGGATGTTGGCATGGAAGGATCAGTCCTAAATTAACCCCCAAAAGTAGAAGCCGCTCCACATATGAATGGATGGTCTACTTGGAGTTTCAAAGATAGAATCGTCTGTACAAAATAATGATGGTAATGATGGGAAGGAAAGCACATACTCTTCAGTAACGACCATTCCAGATTTCATGCATCCCATGTACAATCCTTGGCTGCCTCGACGGCCTTCAAGCATCTCAATTAACCCAGCTAATAGCCAATTGCAAGGAGAAGGGGAAAATAGAAAATGAGATCAAGAAACAGAAATAGGAAAATAGTTTTAAATACAAAAAGCGAAACCTCAGTTACCCAAGTCAAGATTAATGTTATCATCAACTTTGACGTAGAACTCTGCATCCCAAGCTTCTATTGCCGCACTGAAGAAAAACTTAACTTTGCTAGGTAACTCCTCTGCAGCTTCCTCGTGACTTTCCTGAATGGTCATTGATTTGTTGACAACAAGGTTAATTAGTTCCAAGGTTTGACACTGAACATCACAGAAATGTCTTTGAGATCCTCTCAAGAAAAAGAATTTCATTGGTACAGAAAAAAATATATTCAGATAAAACATGGAAAATATGATAACTGAAATATTTCTTTTGTGGCATCACAAGCATAAGATTCTCGAGGAAGCAACACAGTCTTCCATGCAAATAATCAAGGTAAAATTCTTATGCAGGTAGCACCACAAATAGTGAAGGTCAGCTAAACTGAGAACAGCCATGTTATTAAATATTAAGACATACCAGAATCAAGAAATCGTTTGTCTTTCTACTTTCATCGTTGATATTACGGTCCAAGCTATCACCTCGATTTGGACTGCAGTGCCAAAAATGTAAATTTCAACAAAAAGATGAATATAAGCAAGAGAATGGATGGACTCTAAACTAAGATCTTGATACAACTCAAAAGGTATGGTCGGAGAACAAAACCTCCGGCCAATAACAAAACGAATGACCACACCCTTTTCCTCAAGCTTCTTTAAAGCGTCACCTGAAATATATAATATATACAGTGAGGTAGAAGAGCAGAGTTACCCTATGATTTGAAGGGAATCGTGGTTTCTTTCAACAACTGTAACTGGACAAACTAAATTTAAGATAGAGGCCCAAGTTCTAGGTTCAGCAGTTCTGGTCTCATAAACAAAAATATATGTTGTATTGCTTGTTTATATTTACCCATTTCGATCATATACTAATCACCATAAACCTACATTCCCAAAGCTGTGCATTAACCGATCACAGTTAAGTAACTCAAGTCTCTTCAACCAGTCAGTGTTATCAGGGTTGGGCTTATTTTGTCAGTCAAAACTGTGAAAACAGAAGAACATGAAGAACAAACCTCTCGGCATCCACGAGCCGCGGAAGGTGTTTCTCTTGAGCCGGGAACCAAAACCAGTATAAACTCCAATGACCGCAAGGAGCTTCTTCTTGTCCGATGCGGTAGTACCAGTCCCGTTCCCCCGCAAGTACCCCTCGCTCTTCGCCTTGGTGAGGTCCATCTCCGCCTCGGCGATCTTCCTCCCAATCGCACTGCCACCGAACAGCCCATTTGAATCAACAAATCAGAAGAGCCGGCAAGGACATACCAGAAAACCTCAGTAGAGAAAGGAGAGAACTTACGTGCATCCCAGGTTCCTCAGCTTGTCGTCCAGCGAGACCGCCTTGGGGAGCTGCAATTAAGCGCCGCCGTCAGCGAAAAGAAAGAGGGAAAACGAGGGGTGGGCGGAGAGGGGGACGAGAGATCCGCACATTGCCGGAGTTTTTTTCGAGGAGGCCGGAGAGGATCGCCCGGGTCTGCGCGTCCTGCCATAGACTGCGAAGGAGATCGATGAGAGATGAGAAGTTGTGAGTCGGTGGTAGATCTGGGGAGGGGAGCGTACCGGCCGGCGACGTAGAGCCAGGCGAGGCAGGAGAGGAAGGCCATGACGAGGGGAACCCTGCCGGCGGAGGAAGAGGAGGCGGAGGACGGGGCCTTGGAGCGGCGCTTCTCGCGCCGCATGGCGCTGGCCAGCGTCTCCATGGCGGCGATCTCCGACGAGCCTGGTGGAGTACGGCGTGTGCTCTGTCCAATGGAGCAAAAATTGAAGTGAGGAGGAACAGGGGGCAGCTTGCTAATGGGCCGTAAAGACCGGTTACCGAGTTTGGGGTGATGGTATTCGGAAATCCATTTAGGCCCATAGGTGTATGTGTTTAAAAACATGTTACGAAATGTTGAGAATATTTGTGAATTTTTTTACATATACATTACACAAGTACTTTTTGCCAAAAAAGTATATATTTTGCGGTTCGCAAGAAAAATATAAATTTATATGCAATATAACTTTTCACGAGATGTTTTTTATCTTGTTTACACATGTGTACGTTGCTATCTCTAGCTCGACCGCTCGGGTTCCACATTGTGTCCTCTAAACACGGAAATGAGGCAACTGATGTGGCCCCCATGACTTAAACCTTATCTATTCAGACTTCTTCTCCATATGATTTCTCCCACCATAGCATCTCTTAGGGTGCACAAAACGTCATGACTCCCTCCATTGACGCACCCCTGTATCTTATGTGGTCAGCGTCGCCGCACACTCATACACCCCGGGCTAAGCTCTGTCATCTCCTCGCCTGCCGCTTCATTAAGCTCTGCCTCAACCCCCCCCCCCCCCCCCACACGAACACCATTCACCGTCGGTGCTCCCTTCTCGGTCGCCACAACAAAGAAAGCCGATGCCATATCACCCTCGTCCGCCATCGCTCCTAGCTTCGCACACCCTCACTCGCTGCTACGTCGAGCTCCACCTCGGCCACCTCCACGCGAACACCACCTGCACCGACCGCCATCGTTGGTGTTTCCTCATCGCCGACTGCAAAAAGGACAACGGTCGACACCGCCGCGTCCTCGTATGCCTCCATAAAGCTCCGGGGAGCGTAGTGTCACCATCGTAGAGGTGAAGCGCTACCAGAGCAAAACGATGCTTCTACCGATGGCAAGCGGCGTTGCTACCAAAAGAGAGTAGCCTTGCTACCGAAGGCGAACAAAGTTGCTATTTGATAGTGCCCGACAATGGTACCGACAGCTAGGATCGGATTTGGCGACTTTGCCATGGGGCAATGGAGATAAGCCACATACTTTTTTTTTTGCTACACGCTGTTGTTCACGAAATGCTACAACATTTTCTGCATGTTTTAGACGCACCCAGCGGAAAAGTTGTTGATGGTACAAAACATTTGCTAAGAGGTCTTGGGTGAGGTCTCTGGCAAGATCTCCGACGAGGTCGGTCTTTTTCTTATTGTTTTATAAGCGAACTGTTTTTTGTTTTTTCTACGAAGAAGCAAAAGCTGGCTTTTTTCACCTACTTAAAAGAAAAAATAGTTGGTATTTTAAATACATAGGACGGGTGTCATTGAGAGGACCCGGAGATCAGGGATTTTGTTGAAAGAAATATCAAATCCGATAAGCTGCAGCCTACAGGGACGGCGGCGATACGTCCTGGAACACGGCGAGAGCCCAGCCGAGGCTAACCCTAAAACCCCGAGCGCCCTACCCTCTCTCTATTTATTCCATCCCCATTGGCAGGAAAAGAAACGGGTTCCACGCGCAGCCGCCGCCGCCCGGAATCGCCCTCCCCTAGAGTCGTCTCCGCCGCCGCCGTCCAAGCAGCAAGGTAACTGCTTCCCCCTGCTTATTCCTGTCTTGTTTCCTCCATTTGCTTGCTGATCTGCTGTCTACTGGTGCATCCGTTGCATGTTTGTGCTGATCGTTGTGCAATTTGTGCTGATGATTTGATTGTCGGGCTGACCAGGGAGTAAGATTCAGGCATGGCATCTGGATGCAGCCAATCTCCGTTAATTGGCAGTGCAAGCAAATAACCTTGGGGTTGATGCAGAAGCTGACGCTGGTGCTGTCAATGCAAAGTGTCGTCGGATGCAACAGTGTGGGATGCATTTATCATTGGTAAGCAAAGCTACAGGTCAACTTCTTTACAGTTACGGTCCTTTAAATTTTGCATGGTTATGTGTTATGTCTCTCTCAGATTCTAATACAATATGATTTAGAGGTATTAGCACCTGGCATACAAAAACTTGTCGAGATGGAGCAAACTCATACAAAAACTATGAAAATGGGGCCGGGCGGTACACAAACTTGTCCACCGTTTGCATTTTCATACAAATCGTGGCCTAATCCAATCACAGGAAAACAAGTCAGCTGCCACGTAGGACTGTGACATTTGCAGATACCCCCAATGTTTTTAGCTTATATTTGAATCGCTCGCACCCGCACTGTTTCCCTCTCACTCGCCTGTTAGCCCCCGCGCCCTCGCTGCTATCTGAACGCCCGCGCCGCCGCCGCTGCTACGACCGCGCCGGCCCCGCTACGACGACCGCTCCGCCGCTGACGCCGGTCCCCGTGCCCCACCGTGCCGACATGCCTAGCTGGAAAGACGGCGAGTCCAGCGACGAGTGGCTGCCCGTAAGTTGATTTCTTGTTCTTGCGCAAGTAGTAGTTAGGGTTTGTGATTCCTCCGAAATTAACTAGTTTTGTTCTCGATTTCGTTGTTTTCTTGCGCAATTAGCATCTTACCCCGCTGGATTACGCTCCCGATACCACCGAGGAGCCCGCATTCCAGGGGATCGCGGGGGATACTCAGCAAGTGTGTGACGGCCATGGATTGAAGCCGCGGCGGTGTGTTGCATTTGCTGGAGTGAACACAGGTCGCCGCTTCTACATGTGCTCAATTGAAAATGTAAGCTTCATTCTTTGTTTTTGTGTATTTGTGATTCAGTTAGACAGTGTGGCTTCAGTTAGCTCTAGTTAGACAGTGTGGCTTCAATTAGCTTCAGTTAGACAAGTGGTTGTGATTCAGTTAGACATTATGCTTCAGTTAGCTTCAGTTAGACAGTGCCTTGTATTTGTGATTCAGTTAGACAGTGCCTTGTATTTGTGATTCAGTTAGACAGTGGCATTGTCTATGTGATTCAGTTAGACAGTGGCTTCAGTTAGACACTGGCTTCAGTTAGACAGTGGCTTCAGTTAGACAGAGAAGTGCATTATTTCCTACTGAAAGTTAGCAACTGTTTTTCTCTATTTATTTGTGCAGGAAGTGACAAACTGTGGCTTTGTTAGTTGGGTTGATGATGAGTGGCCTGTGCAGCTTCAAAATGCTCTGGGGAAGATCTGGGGTATGTACAATGAAAGTGTTGGTCAGAGAATTGATGAGTCTGCAGAATTGTATGACCAACTGAAGGAGTTAACTGCAGAGAAGAGGAAGTATGAGAAGAAATACTGCAACCTGGTTACTGATGTCAACAAGATGATGGATGAAGCTAAGAAGAGAGCTGTGGAAAAGAACTTGCTCAAGATTAAGCAGTCAGAGGATGATGAGTTTGCTGAGATGAAGAGACAGAGGGATGTGCTGATGGAGGAGTTGGCTTTGCTCAAGCAGAGTCAGAAGCATGAAGAGGAAATGAATAAGCTGAGAAAGACTAAGTGGGAGAAGGAAATGGAGAAACTAAAGGAAGAAAAGAAGAAGGCTGAGTATTATGTTTATGAGCTTCTGAAAGATGGTGAAGCTAAGAAGCAGAAGTTGCAGAGCATGAAGACAATCTTGGATAAATTGTGTGAGTAGATGTAGTGCTATGATACTGTTTTATCTAGGATGTACTTTATTTGCACTGCAATGTTAGAATGCCTACAGAAAATCCTGGAATAATTATATGAGTTGGTGTAGTGCTGTGGAACTGTATTATCTGTTTCTCTTTTATGTGCACTGTCATGTTATAAGCAATAAAGAATTCATGTTATTGCACTGTGTAGTTTATCTGTTTCTCTTTTATGTGCACTGTCACTGTCAGAGGATTTGTGTGAAAACCATTGTGCTAGGTAGAATTTTATATTGCAGTGTTTGGTAGTGAATTTTATATTGCAAATCAAATGACAATGACTGAAAGTTTTGAATATCTTGAGATGCCTTCCAGTGCACTGTTAACTTGTGAGCTTTGACTGTCTTCTTCTACCTTTTTTTGGCAACCTACTTCTTTCTCTCGCAGATAAGTATTGCCAGTACCTCCTTGCTTCCTCAACATAGCCGCAGACATGGATAGGAGTAGAAGCACTGGCTCTAGATCCACTGAAGAGAAAGGGAAAGAGGTGTTGGTGTACCATAGAAGAAGTGTGCAGGAGAGGGAGGCAGCACAAGCTAGGAGAAGTGTGCATGAGAGGGAGGCAGCACAAGCTAGGAAACCAATGATGGTGTACCATAGAAGAAGTTTTGAGGAAGAGAAAGGGAAAGAGGTGTTGGTGTACCATAGAAGAAGTGTGCAGGAGAGGGAGGCAGCACAAGCTAGGAGAAGTGTGCATGAGAGGGAGGCAGCACAAGCTAGGAAACCAATGACGGTGTACCATAGAAGAAGTTTTGAGGAGAGGGAGGCTGCAGAAGCAAGGAGGAGAGCTGAGGCAGAAGCAGTGGAGGCCATGTACAATCTTCATGAGAGTAAGCCTCCCTCTAGTGTAGAAATATTGTGGACTTAGCAGTGCACTTACAAAAATCCTATGGAGAGATACCAAATGCTTCATGAATTCATGCCTTCAAAGATACACAAGGAAGTGAATGCATCAGTACTGCTGCTGAAGATGAAGAGGACCTTGAAGAGGTGGTTTAACAAGATCAGTGTGAAGAAATGAGTGTGTGCATGAAATGAGTGTGTTCATGAAATGAGTGTGTATGCATGTAGTGAGTGGGTGTGCATGAGTGAGATGTGTGTGTGTGTGTGTGTGTGTAGTGTGGTAGTGTACTGTGCAATGTAATGGAAGACAAGATGTGCTTGTTTCAATAAATTCAGAGAAATTTGTCTCAAAAAATTCAGAAAAATTTGTCTCCATAAATTCAGAGAAATTTGTCTCAATGAATTCAGAGAAATTTGTCTCAATACTTATATAGAAATTTGTCTCAATAATTATATATAATAGTTCAGAAGCAGTGAATGTTCATGAACAAAATGGTGGCATGGTTGCTGACATGTTGTCAAACATGTCGAACTGAAAATTTCTAAATATATGTCATTACAAGTGCATCACAATGGTGCATTCTGAGTGACTTGTATTTCTTTTGCTTGCTCATTTAAATCTGGGAGAACAAATGTTGCAGATCCATTAGCATTAGGTCTTGAAGAACCCCTTCCATTGCCTCTGTTGCTTCCTCTTCCTCTTATGTTGCTTCTTGTACTGCTTTCTCCATCTTGTCCTGAAGCTTTTCTTTTCTTCCCTTTTCCTTTTCCAGCTCCTCTTCCTCTTATGTTGCCTCTTGATTGAGCTGTGGTCACTGGGCCTCTAAAACCTCCTGGTAGTGCATCTCTTTCTGCTACAATGAATGCACTCTCTTCAGGCAAAGGCATTGTGCACCTTGGGAGTGAAACATGTGCATTTACCTGTGGCAATTGTTTGCATGATGCAGTTAGTATATATGTAAGTAAATTCCAGAAATAGAAATATGTAGTGTACCAACCTCCTGTCCCATCTTGTAAACCATCATGTTAGGTTGATGAGAAGGATCCAGTTCTGGTTGAGGGTTTTGAGGAATTATATGCTGCAATATTACAATAAGTTAGTTATGCTGACATAAAATAATTTCATATTACAAAAATAATTATGTAATATAATTTAGGGAAAAACCTCTCTTATTTCTGGATGGTCAACCTCTCCTTCTTCATCCAAAACCTATGTACCCACATTTTTTTGTTCAAGAATGTACCTGGCATGGCCCTTTTTATTGTGGCTCTCATTACCACATATAGAACAGTGCATCTTCACACCAGCTTTTGTTATTATTTTTCCCCCTTTCTTCTCTAACTCCTCTGGAGATTTTCTTCTATTCTTCTTTGGCCTTCCAAGCACTTTGGTGAATAGTGGAGGATGCACAAAACTACCACTCTGCCTCTCCCAGAAACATCTAGCTCTGAGTGGGACCAAGGTGTAAGAGTATGCTTTCTTGTGTGTATCAATGCTATAGCAAGTATGCACCAGTCTCTCTGGATCAATTCTGTCTTCCCTGCAGCAAGTAATGGCATGGTGGCAAGGAATACCTGAGATTTGCCACCTCTTGCAGTCACATGTCTTTGCTTTGAGATCAACACAGTAACCTCCTTCATATTCAGAACTTGTGACATGGAAAACCCCTCCACCTGCATTGCTCACAGGGCATTTCTTGGACCATTCAGTTAACTTATCTAGTTTCTTCTTAATTTTAGGACATATCCTCCCAGGCCAATTTTCTTGTTCCTTCTGTTTGCCAACAATTCTATGCATCATCTTATAAAACAGATTTTCCAACATAGAAAGCATTGGCATTTCCCTGGCTTCATTGATGTAGCTATTGAACACTTCAGAGTGGTTGTTCAGAAGCATGTCACATTTAGGAAGATCACTAAAAAAAGCTTTGATCCATGTGTTAGGCTGTAATTCTTCAACCCATTCAAAAGCAGAGGGACTGTCTGCATGTAGTCTGTCCATGTTCTTCTGCCAAGATGGTATGTTAGTTGACCTAGCAATTGACCAGAGGTCATTCTTCAATGTTTCTCCTTTGTGCTTTTTATGGAAATTTTGATAAATGTGTCTCACACAATGCCTGTGCTCTGCATCAGGAAAAATAGTGCTAACTGCCTTGATCAAGCCCTTTTGTCTATCACTCATTATGGTGAAATTTGCAGTGTTTGTGATATTGAGATCATCTCTTAGGGTTGTCAGAAACCATTCCCAAGAACTTGTGCATTCTACCTCACAAACCCCCATTCCAATAGGAAAAATACAGTCATTGGCATCAATGCTCATAGCAGTTAGCAGTACACCCTTGTATCTTGTTTTTATGTGACAACCATCAATGCAAATAAAAGGCCTGCATCCCTCCAGAAAACCTCTTTTACATGCATCATAAGACCAGTACAGTGTGGCCAAGTGCTCCTTCACTACTCCATCCACATTGGATTTATTTGTGCTAAGGAAGAACTTTGAGCCAGGGTTGGATTTCATGAGCTCATTTCCATAATCCCTCAGCAAGCTAAACTGCTCTGCCTCATCTCCATGAATTTTGATAAGAGCCTGCTTCCTAGCTCTCCTCAACTTCCATCTGTTGGGTGTCAAGTTGAACTTCCTTGTGACTTTTGTTGCAAATGTGTGCAAATCCATTTTTTGATTGTCCCTGAATTCATCCATGAAGTAGTTTGTAAGGAAATTAGCTGTCAGTGCCTTCAACTCCCAAACTCTCTCACACCTGTATGTAGCACAGTATTTTCTGACAACCATTGCTTCTTTCCTATTATCTTGAGATGCCTTCAGTAGCCAAGAACATACACCTCCTGGACAGTCACCCAAGCAGACAGCATCAATTCTAGCAGTTTCATTTCTGACCTTCTTAATTTTTACTCTCTCCTTAACACTGTAAGCTTTCAATGCAGCTCTGAGTTCTTTAGCATCAGCAAAAACCATCCCAACTTTGAATTGTGGTTCTTCCATGTCAACTTCAGCATTGAAAACCTTGAACTTGTAATTGAGCTCTTCTTCTTGTTCCTTGGAAAGATGCAATTCATCTTCAACTAGCCCAGCATCATCCTCTACTTCTACAATTTCCAGAGGTTCATTATGATCTTGCAATTGCCTATCAATGTTTGCTGCAAAAATGTCATCATCACCATCCTCTGCATCATAATCACTGTCATAAAATTTAGAATCTGTCTCATCTGCATTTCCATCAAAAGCTTCCTCATTGCTGACTTCATCTCCTCTAGCTCTTTCACTTCTTCTCTGAATGTTATCTTCTCCTTCTTTTGACTTTTCATTTATAGGATCATGTCCATTACTTTCTTCATCTTGATGAAAATCTGCTTCTTGTACTGGTGACCTTTCATTTGTAAGATGATCTCCATTATTTGGTTGACCTTGCTGAAAAGCCGCTTCTTCTGCTGGTGACATATCATTTACTACATGATCTCCATTATTTGGTTGATCTTGCTGAAAACCTGCTTCATCTTCTTGCCTTCCATCTCTCAACACATTAGGTCTTAGCCCATTCACAAAGCCAGTGTGATCAACATATAGAGTTAGAACCTTGTGATCCTTCACAACACCAATCATTTCAACTATGTGTGCATCATTTTTTATTGCAACTAGTCCTCTATTGAAATCTTCTCCAGGTGGACACCAATACACTGTCAGCTTTTTAGTCATCTCAATTGATAGCTGCCTAAGGAAATCCTCAATCCAGAGAATAGACCAGGTATTTGCATTGCAATTGTCAAAGAAATCAACAATGCCCTCTACATAATGCAGTGATTCATGCAGTCTAGAGAAGAAACCATTCCATACAAGCTCCACACTAAACCTATCAGGATCAGCACCTGCAGTCCAAAGTGTCACAAAATTCAGTTGACTGCCAATGTTCAGATGAGTGTCAAAAAATTCAGTTAATTAAGAGTGTTCAGACAACTCTCATAAATTCAGTAAACTTTCACAAAACTACTCCTGTCCTGCTGCATTCCATAGAACAAACATGCCTAGTTCATGAGGTGCAACAGTTCTCACGATTTTTACAACAAAAGTTCAAAATTTACGACGATCAAAAATCATAGCTTTTCTGAATCTGGTGATGAACACATAAAACTGGGCGTCTTCCCAACGATTCTTCACTGCGATCTACCACCGATAAACCATACCATGGATCATCTATTGCCATCCTACATCGAATAGAACTGATTCCATCGCCAATCTGTGCTAGAACAAACCCTATCTACAACCTCGCCGCCGGCTAGAAAAAGCAGAGGAGGAGGAAGAAAACTTACCGTACTCTAGCGCCTCCATGCCCCAGAAACGGTACGTGGGCTCGTCCGCCATGATCGCCGATGCCGCGCCGTTGTCTCGGCGACGTTGGAGCGGTGACGTAGAGCTCGAGGAGGAGGCCCAGGAGCGGCGAGGAAGACGCGCGCCTTCCAATTAGGGTGGCACCGAATCAACCGACCAGGTGAAACGCAGTAATAGCGCAGATTCGAGGGGGTTTTCGTAAAATTGCACACTGCCTATGCATCACCGTGAAAGATTGCTAATTCCTGCGATATCAAGGGGTTTTCTGCACTTTTCCGAATCCTACGTGGCGCGTGACAAGTCATTTTGTATGAAACTTGCAAAGCCAATGCAAGTTTGTGTACCACTCGGCCCCATTTTCATAGTTTTTGTATGAATTTGCTCCATCTAGACAAGTTTATGTATGCCGCATGCTAATACATCTATGATTTATTTTGCAAGTATCACGAGGGGTGTGGGAATTGGTGATCATTCAGATTCTTTCATCAAGAAAAAAAGGCAACAAATTTAATGGGTCAGTTATCTATAATACATATAAAGTTCATCCCCACTTAAAGCATTTATTGTTTGCAAGCTCAAATTTCCTGAAGCCACGTCACTGCAATTATCCTGTCCGTTAGATAGCAAAGATGTGGTCTTAAACTATGTGCCCACCGTCTGATCGTTTGAAAGGGAAAAAAGGTGACCCGTGTCAATCAAACTAAAAGAACCAACATTCGGCCTAGAACCGATCTTATCCTCTCAGATGTCAAAAAAACTCTCAGCCATCGTCTCCCCCGCTGTCCCGCACACGCAACCGCCTCCCCACCATGCGCAGGCGCCGCCGCTCCCCATCACGCGAGACACCGCCGCCCATTCCCATCACGCGCCGCCGCTGCCCCTTCCCATCATGCGCCGCCGCCGCCCCTTCTCCACCAGGCGCTGCCGCCGCTTCCTCCCCACCACGCACCGGAGTCGTACCCTACACGCGCCGCCGTCATTCCTCTCCTGTAAGAAGCTCGACGGCCGTCCTCCGGATATTGCCGGGGCCCTCCCACCGGAAACTGCCATCGGACTCTCGATCTCCCATGAGCAGCTGCTATTAATTCTTCCGCTAATGGATGGTATTCGTCCAGCTTCTGGAAGGTCTTCATCTCATCCACTCCCTCTTCATTGTCAATCCCACGGTGCCGCCCTCTCTTTCTCTCCCCAAAATATCTACAAAAAACGGAAACTAATGGGGGACATGCGACCAGTTTGCCCAAATTCCCCCTCCTTCTTAAACTCTCACCTCCACCTTCACCCGCTCATTGTCTTCCAGTCGGGTGTGTTCTAGCACCGCCATTGGTGAGTCACTCTCTTCCGTATCCTCCATTGTCGGTAGCACATAATATGATTACCAGCCGTGCTGCCTGATACGCATCTGCAGCCCACGGTCACGCATGACCTGTTTGCTCTCAAACTAGCATACTGCACTTTGCCTCTTAAATAATTTTTGCTACCGCTTTCTTATGCCGATTATTTTTACTACACCTTCCATGATTATGTTATCAGATTAGTATCTTACAGTTTGCCTGTTAATTATCTCTACCACTGATTCCTTCCTTCAGATGGTTATTTCTACCGCTGCTTACTTTATGTTTAGGTATGACTTTCAGAATTTTATTCGGACTATGATAGCACATTATTAGCTACACTGTAATGACCATGTTTTGCTACATGAGTGCCCAACGACTCGCCGAAGCTGTTGTTATTGGTCCTTCATTGCATACTGACAACTCCTTTTGGATAGTGAAAGATCCTTTTGGTACTATCTTTACATCATGTACTGAAGTTTTTATCCATCATCATATCAGTTTTCGTTTACGATATGGAATTTTCATGGATTTATCAGCAATAGTGTAACAGTAGCATTCGGGATTTAGTAGCATGTGAGCTTCTAAAATGGAGTTTGCAACATGTCTGAAATTCACATGCCATTAGCTCCCTATAAATTTAATTCACATTTTTCCTCCCTTTGCTTTCATTCATGTCTGTCGTGGAAGCAAAATACAGGGAATTACAGGAATAAGAATATCTAGCTACTTTCTATTTTTTGGTTTGATTCAGCTACTTGAATAACATAGTTCGTGGCTGCATAACACCTACAGTAAACTACCCCTAATATTGTACTCTTATTTTATTCTGCACAGACTTCTGTCTACTAGCAATACAAGGACAATCCGGCAGGAAGGCAACATGTATAGGTACTACATCAAATTTTATTTGTTTGTTCAGCTTTACACGCTTACCTTCTTTAAGACCGCATATCCATCTTCTTCAGGACACAAGCTGATGCACACAAAAAACCTCTGCCCACCTCATCTGCTCATTCATCCAGAGAAACTCATAAGAAGTATATTGAAGCTGTTTCAGAGGTGAAGAATACTGAAAGCCCACCGACATGCATCTCTTTCAAAGACAGTGTTGCAGGCAAACACAACACCACAAACCTTCCCGAAGATCACCCATTCAAGGCTGTCAAATACATCTTTGAGTACATGAAGAAAGGAACCCCATATGTTCAGATTGTTGTCATAAAGGAAGAAGGTGCCCACTTCAAAAACTCTAAATAAACTTTACAATGTATCATGCTACTTATATTCAATAAATATTTTCGTGGTAGCCATGATTGACTTTGTACCGACCGTCTTGGCCTATTTCTTCTATGATGAATAAGATACACCTCCCAGGGTTTTTTTAAAGATATAATTATCAAATAGAATCAATAATAACTATTTCCTTTTTTGAGTTGTCATATTGGCACATTTGTTTCATGCTTCATTTGTATCCAGTTTTCTCAAGTTACTTTGAAACCAAATATCATCTGAATATATTTTAATTAATGCCCACAACAATGCATGGGATATCAACTGTCTGCGTGCAATCAGATTTTGCATTTTTATTAGTTTGCAAAGATGTTCTCATAATGACAGATTTTGCATATTGTATGCGTTAATTAGTTTGCAAAGATATTCTTATTTTAAATGTACTCTAAGGATAATCTTTTAAATTTTCGCAGCAACGCGCGGGGAATTCACTAGTTTTATCTAATCTCATGCATTCAGTTATTCTCTCTTTATGACATGTTATATTTTATTATTCTTATACATATACTCGTTGTATCCTCTGTATTAATGTTTTTTGAAATCACCTTATCATGTATCTGTATTGCCGTATCCGTGCTTGTTGGGTACACTTGCTTGTTATGTTCATCAGTACAAAAGCACAACACACACTTAATCAAATGCATAGTCAAACGTGTGATGTCCGTTGCTCTCTTCATAGAGGTGGTGGTGTCTAGCTCATAGCAGCTGCTTCACGGCCAATCGATGCCCCCTTGCCCACACACAAAATAGATGTCCTCCTGCAGCACCCCAGCTGCCTACACATTGCCCACCGCCCTCGTCGTTGGTGAGGATGTAGAACATGTATGCGTTGAATTCCCCATTAAATTTCCAGCTCACATTTGACCATAGTTACTATATTTATCTTAAAGGGAGAAACATACAAATTGTCTATGTTTACTTATTGCGTTTTGGCACAACCAGATGGTCAGGTAAACAAATCACTTCTGGCACATAAGATGGTCAAGTAGAGAGATCACATCAGCCTAGTTTTGCATTGAAGCATCAACCTCGTGTAAATGGATTGATCATCATGTACTCCTAGAAATGTGCATATTCACAAAACAAAATAGCTTTCAAAAAACGTACACCATGATAAGTATTATCTATGGCGGAGAGTGCAGAAGGCCGAGTACTGAGTGTCTTTGGGGATTTTTGTATTCATTCACACCATTTCAACATTGCCGCTAGATTCGAGATTAATAGTGAACACCCCAACACCCGTGGACAAGGGTATAATTACTAGAGCCCGTTAGTTGAGTACCCCTAAGGCCCGTTAAGCTAGGCCCAACTGTAATGATAGTCGAATACGAGTTATTACCGTATGTCGATATTTGTAATCTGTATCAAACCCGACCCGATCCTCGAGACCTGGCCACCTATATATAGGGGCCAGGAGGGGACGGGGCAGGGCAGATTGAAAGCAAGCCAGGTTGAATACCCAAGTTTACTTTCGATATATACTTATTTTGACTAACTTTACCTTCGAGTTCATCCGACGCCCTATCTCCCTGATCCTAAGTCCTTCATCTAGGACATTTGCCGAGTTAACCCTCGTCAATTGGCGCCGATCGTGGGGAATCTGGGCGTTGGAATCATGAATTCGACGGCTTTTTCGCTTTTAGCCAACAGCAGTCCAGAAGTCGACGGAAGTCAAGAGATAGAACTAACAATTGGAAGTTTGAGCATCTTCATCGGGCCGTCGGGTTCCTCTCGCCTTTCGGATCCGACGAAACAAGATCAAGATCCGTTGGCACAAGAACCCGAAACAACAATAATGATGGAGTATTCTGAAGGCTCTTCCAGCGAAGTAAATTCGCCGGTCAGCCTAGAAGAAGTGCAAAAAGAAAAGATCGCAGAAGACGACGAAGAAAAGGAAAATTTTGACGTGGAAGTCCAAATCGACGATCTCACGATCTGCCTCGACAAGATCTCAGACAATTCAACAGACACATGGAAGACAGGGTTAGAGCTTTCTGAAGATAGCAACTCGATCTTTTCAAGTTTTAATAGCAACATCGGCAAGCAGTGCCAGATACTCGCCATTGTGGGCGACAACTCAGAAGAATTTGATGAAAATAACAACCCAGTGATAAACCCAGCAAATATCGACAGAGGAGCAAATCACCTAGCAGAAGGACAAACAGTGGAATCCCTCACAGCCAGGGAGAAAATTCGACTATCGGTCGACGAGTGGAAAATAATAAGAGAAGCCGTAGAACACGGCACGCCAATACCATCCAGCTCCAGCAAAGACATGCTTTTTGGGTATCATTACGCCCTCAGGCAGCAAGCAAAGCAATTAGCAAAGGAAAAGGTAGAGATACAAAGAAGAAAAGATTCAGCCATCGCAGCCAGTGAAGCTGCTCGTAGAGCACGAAGCGACGCATCGTACAACAACGCAAGGAAAAATCGTCGACATGGTTCAAGGTACGATAACCTCGAGTATTCTGACAGGCAGAGTATTTCCAAAAACCTCGACTCGTCCTTCCTATCGGTCGACGAGCAGGGAAACATCCTGCCAAAAACTCCTGAAGCAGCACTAGTGGCAGCACAAGCGTATCTACTTACAACTCGACCAAGTCTAGGAGATCCTAGAGAACATATGCATAGAGCAGCGCTAAACGGACTCAATATGGTGGGCCACAAGCTATCAGCAAAAGGAGAAGAAGCACATCACCACAAGGAAGTGCATAAAGCAAGATCACCTCGCCGTCACAACAGTCCTCGGCATAAAAGCAGCAAACACCGATCTCGATCGCCATCACCAAAACAGCACGGTGGAACTCGAAGATCGCGATCCCCAAACGAAAGACGCGACTATGAGGACGACGAAAAAGGGATGGGGGCATCGTGCTTTGCCCGTAGGGTTCGCATCACGCCAGTGCCTAAGGGATTCAAGCTACCTCATGATCAGCAAAAATACGACGGGTCACAGGAACCGCAATCATGGCTCGCAGATTACTTACAGGCAGTCCAAATACTAGGAGGAACCAAAGAAACAGCAATGCAAAGTCTGCAACTACACCTCACCGGCGCAGCAAGGTCATGGTTGAGCAAATTAGAGAAAGAATCCATCGGAAGCTGGGAAGACCTCACAAAGTAATTTACAAGCAACTTCAGGTCGACATACAAACGACCAGCATCAATAGAAGAAGTCAAGGCATGCGTACAGCAACGCGACGAAACATTACGGGCGTACATCCAAAGATGGAGCCTCATCAAAAACTCAGCAGTCGAAGTTTCAGACGAAAGAGCAATAGACGCGTTCATCATTGGATTAAGGCGAAGAGACCTAGTCGAAGAGATGGGTAGAATCAAGCCAAAAACAGTGTCAGATCTCATGGACACAGCAAACAGATTTGCAGATGGAGAAGATGCGTGCAACAACAAACGGACACGATCTCCAGAGGACGATAGAAGAAACAGATACGGAAGTCAAAGAAGACGATCCCGAAACTACGACACCTACGGCTCTCATAACCAAGTCGCCGCAAGATATAAAGACAATAGTTATCAGGGAAACGAACGCAGAAGCTCAGGATATCGCAGCTACGGAAGAGAGGAATATAAGAAGTTCCAACCAAGAGAATCCAGAGAGTACAACCCATCACCAGAGGATATGCTCAACGGGCCTTGTCATATACATTCAGCGTTCGTCGACGGGAAGCGAGTATCAAGGCACGCGATGAAAGACTGCACAACATTCTTAAAGCTACAAGAAGCAGCAATAAACAAACAAACCGAGGCAAGGCGACAAGGATTCGAAGGAAGCAACAATCCCGCGACAAACCAGCAAGGAAACAATGGAGCTCCTCAAGGACAAGACCAACAAAACAAGGGACACGACGACGACGACGAAGGGTACGTCCCATCAAAAGGACACATTACAGCAATGATACAACCTGTGCCCAAGTCGAACAAAGAAGAAAAGAGTATAACTCGACAAGTCAATCTAGCAGTCATGTCGCCTCCAGCTACAACAGAATATCTGCATTGGTCAGAACAACCAATCGAGTTCAACAGAGAGGACCACCCCATAACAGTACCTCGGCCAGGAAACGCGCCTCTGGTACTCAAAGCTCAAATCGGCGCGTATGATGTCGACAGAATATTCATGGACGCAGGAAGTGGAATTAACCTGATATACGCGAAAACACTCAGGGCAATGCACATATCATTGGAATTCCTAAAACCAACAGATTGCTCCTTTCATGGAATCGTACCAGGAAGTGCTAATTACCCATTGGGACGAATAGCACTCAATGTTTGCTTCGGCAACCGACAATACTACAGAAGGGAAAAACTAGATTTCGAAGTCATGGACTGGCCATCGCAATATCACGCGATCCTCGGGCGACCCGCGTTTTCGCGATTCATGGCAGTGCCTCACTACACATATTTGGTACTTAAAATGCCAGGACCAAAAGGAATAATCACAGTGAAAGGAAGCTTTAAAGTTTCAGATCTCTGCGACAGGGAATTCCACAAGATGGCGCAAAATTTTGGCATAATAGCCAACCATGCAGAAAAAGCAAAGAGCGCGACTACAGAAGGCGTCAAGCTACTCGAAGGATGCACCGCGGAGCCCGAAACAAAGAAGCCACGAACAGCAACACCAGGAGAAGACACAGGGAAAGCTACGGCGACATAAGCATCATAAAGACAATAGAGTAGAACAATAAAGGCCGTAAAAGCCACGAGTTATTCCAGGGGCAATGCCCTCTAGATCCAGAACACGGGTCACAGGCCGGATCTCTTGGGTCACCCCATGTATCTTACATTATAAGTATAAATAAAGACAAAGCGTTCCTCATATTCGAGTTTACGAGTCTTTCAAAGAAAATATGCGGCAAACGCACGAACCATACAAACACGCCTTGAGAATAAATTTCAGACATATAGTCGCGAAAAATCTCTCGCGTTCCACACATAATTTACAACATCGGGTTATCAGAATCATCTACACCTAAAGGATCTAAATAATGATACTCGCGGAAAAACGCGGCATCCGCCTCTAGAAGCCTGGCTACAAGTCTTCGAGCAGGTTGAAGCGTGTTCTCCATATGAACCCGAAGGCTAGCTCCACCGGGAGCTAAACTTAAGGACATCGTGCTATAATTCAATCTGGGGTGCCACTTGCGTATCCACCCGAGAGCAAAATTGGCACCAGCCACTAAGTTCAGTTCTATTAACCTATGAATACGATGGCTAAATCGGAAAGCATCAAGAAGAAGGGGGAAAGTTGCAGGCAAAGGATTACGGGGAAGCATAATGGAGTGCATAGTTGTAAGAGCTCGCCGGCAACCATCAACTGACTCGCCAATGTGCTGGGCACGATCTTGAAGCAATACAATGGCGCTACGGCGTCGAGGATCAGACCACAGAGTCTCATAGCCAGTCGACATCTTCTCCAAAGCAGCATTTCGCTCAGCAACTCGACGTTCTTCAGCAGCAAAATCCAAGCAAGTACCTACAATGACAAATATATCACAAAAGAAGTGCACAAACAGCCAAAAGAAGAAGTCGAAAGAAAACTCACATCGCAACAGCTCGCCGGCAGACTCGACAATTCCAAGAATGAAAGATTCGCATTCTTCATTGTGAACAACCTTCGCCGTCAAGCTGGAGACCTTTTCTTCAAGCGAAGAGATTTTCTTCATATAGCCGCTGGCCTGGCTAGCCTTTTTAATAGCCATCTGTGCTTGGCGTTTGGCCAAGGATAGGCGAGTCTCAAGATCGGAAATCCTGGAAGAATATTCTTCACAGTGACTACATCGACTAGAAGTCGACGAAATCTGAGGATTGAGTCCGCGAGCAGAGGAAGGAGCAGGAGCATGAGAAGAAGGATCACTGTCACGCATCGACTACAAAAAGAAAGAAAGGAGAGACAATTTCAGAAAGATAGCATAATACTCCATGCAAAGAAGATATATTTACATAAAAGCATAACCCTCTGGCTAAGATTCTCGGGTTGCACTTAATTGGAGTCTTTACATTCAAAAGGAGCAAACTAAGTACTACGGAGAAGCTGAATCTACGCCACCTCAGCATTGTGCTCCGTGGAAGAAGGGGGCGCGGCCAGTTCCTCGCTAGAAGTCGATGGTGGCACCGGAGCCTTCGGCGCTGGAGATGGTGCAGCAGGCACAGCAGAGGATGCCGAAGGAGAAATTGTGTTCAGCAGTGCAGGCGCCAACTTCTTCGCCTTCTCGAAAAACACCTTCATCTCGTCGCGGGTATAGCCATGAGGGGAGTTAACTTTCTCCCAGTCAAAGTCTGTACCATGCGCAAGAGAAAGGGCAATGGCACCTTCGGCGCCGCGCTTAATGGACAGCCCCTTCAGATGGAGAGTAGGGTCTTCATCGCTGTCAAAAGTCTTGGCGAGTTCAGTCAGACTGCCCTTCGGGATTGCCATCTTTTTCTTCGGCCACAACCCGGCAAATAGCCGTGACAGAACGCGGCCAACCAACTCAAAAGTTTCCTGGATAGATATCCAGTTCTCTTCGAGTAGGTTAACCGCATCCATAAGAGGATCATCATCCGTTTGCAGGGACGACGGAGATACCCCTGAAAATTCTATGCAATAGAAAAGAAAAGAAGAGGCAAGTGTCAACAAGTACACCAGTGCAACAGGGGACGAAAACAGAAGACAAGTCGAAAGAAACTTACTTTCGGCAGCAGTAGACATGGTGTGAAGACGCTCTGCCACGGCCTGCTCTCATTGAGCATGCTCTTTGTTGGCATCTGCTAACGCCCTCTCAGCATTCTTCGCCTTGGCAAGCGCAGATTTTTGCGACTTCTCAGCAATTGCCTTAGCAGAGGTCGCAACATCATAAGCTTTTTGCGAAGCTTTGAGCTCCGTTTCCAGCGACGCAATGCGAGCATTGGCTGTCGCTAAAACAGCTGTGAAAGCAGACGAAAGAAAGTCAGATAAACAGCAAAAGACAAAAGGGCAGAAGAAAAGTAATGATTGAATATCAAAATCGCACCTTCGGAAGATTTTGCAACCTTTAGGTACCCCGCACACTCCGTGCCCAGGGCGATAAATCTCTTGAATAGAGCCTGATAAAAGAAGAGTATAAGAGAAGAAGTGCATGAAAGGAAAGAAGGAAAAAAAAAGTATCGCTTACATCATCAGAAGAAACTGTAGGAGCATGGGCCTCCAGAGAAACCTCGGCTTCTTTGGTCTTCTTCGCACGTTTGAGGTTTCGGGCTTGAGTTTGAGAAACCTTCTTTATAGAGGCCCTGGTAGTCCTCGGAGCAACATATGGTTCGACAGGCTCCTCAGTCGCCACAGGAGAAGGTGGTGGAATAGCCGTCGCACATGTTGGTGGTTCTTCATCGTCACTGCATGAAAAGTATAAGTTATAAGCGCTAGGCAAGAACAAAGCAATTGAAAAGTTCGACTACAATACTTACGATGCAAGCATGTCAAAGTACTCCATATCTTCTACAAGAACGGGGGTTTTTCCAGCCGCTGCAGAACTCGATGAAGCAATTTCGTCGACACGTTTCCGTTTTTTGTCGACACCAACATCTTCAGCAAGAGTAGGAGGAGGAGATGTCGATGAGCTAGTCTCATCTTCTGATTCTTCGACATCATCTCCGTCCTGACTTTCGTCAGCCTCGGGGGCTTTAGATGCAGGAGATGCTAGATCAGCAGGAAGGGGCCCTTCCTCCGGAAGAGGGGGATGAGAAACAATGAATTGGTGACCCTGCATATTAATAAATCAGCAGAGAGCAGAGGCAAAGAGTAATGAAAGTCGAAATTTGATAAAAGTGGATGCAGCGATGTATACCTCAGGAATAGGGTGCACGGAGTCGAAGAAATCTGCCTTCAGGTCAGCAACTGAGTGCTCCTTGGTGAGCTTGGTGAGATTCCTGACTCGCTTGTCGACATCTTCTTTCGACATCAGATCTTCAGATATGCGAGTAGGGTCTTACAAGCCAGAATAAGTCCAAAGCTTGGTGAGGCGGTGCTGTAGGGGTTGAACTCGACGTTGTATGAAAAACGCCATGAGTTGGGTACCCGACAAAGCACCTCCTAAGCCTGTTTTTAGATTTTTAATGCGGGATAGAAGAGGAAGGATTTGTGCAACTTCCGCATCTGAGGGAAGTGAGTCCCATGACTTCAATTTCTTCACCTCTTGGGACGCGTCAAAGGGAGGAAGGCCGAACTCATCTTCGGGAGAGGATCTGCGGTCCTTGATATAGAACCACTTTGTCCTCCACCCTTGGACAGACGCGGCCATAGAAAATTCAAGATATTGCGCCTCAGGGCGCACAGAAACGACGGCTCCGCCCAGTTCGGGTTTCCTTGCCAGAGAAACATTGGGGCGGAGTCGAAAGATCGATCTCCAGAGAGCAAAGTGAGGCTCAATGCCCAAAAATGACTCGCAAAGAGTCACGAAGCAAGCAATATGCAGAAGGGAATTTGGTGTGAGCTGATGAAGCTGCACACCGTAAACAAATAGAAGCCCACGGAGAAACTCATGGGCAGGAAGGGAGAAGCCGCGAAGAAGGAAAGCAAGGAATATTACCCGATAACCGCTCGGGGGCTTCGGGATGCGTTCAGTACTGGGGAACTTGATGGAGTCTTGGGCGGCGATGAGGCCGTCTGCCGTGGCCTTCTCCACCTCCTTCTTGGTGATGGTGGAGCGAACCCAGTTGGTGGCAGAGGATTTGGCCATATCGCTCTTGGTGGCCAGATGCTTCACGCGCATTCAGCACAAAAGTGCGCTTGGGGGCTCCGCAAGAGAGGAAGAGGCAGAGGAGATCGGTAATGGAGGCGGCGGAGGTAACGAGCTGGTAAACAGTATGATTCCCCACTATGCCATTTATATATCCTCTGAGAGAAGGGTCGTGGGTTGCGACGTGGCGCAAAGATCGGAAACGGCAGCCCACCAACGGTCAAAAATCGTGCAGCCCGTTAAACGGTCATAAAATAACAGAAGTTACAGTGTTACCTATGAAACGGTTCGCACTGATGAAGAGCTACGTCATCATTGACACGATAAAGTAAAGGAACAAGGATGGCGCCGACAAATGCTGAATTTATGGAAAGGATTATCTATGAAGAATTTTTAGGTTATAGCCTTGGGGGCTGTTACTTTCAAAGTTAGTCGAATACAACTCTTCATTAAAATGATGGACTAATACTCGACGACAAGGTGTTCTTGAAAGTATCTCGAGTTGAAGAACTTCGAAGTTAAAAGTGTTTCAAGTTGAAATACGATGAGCTACATTATGAGCCTATACTCGAAAAAATACTTTTTTCGACTATAGCCTCGGGGGCTACTCCCATCGGGAGCGCTGAGCGCGCACCCGACGATATTCATTAGCAAAGCATTGAAGATTGGAGAAGTGTTACTCCCATCAGGAGCGAGTTTTATGGTTGTAGAAACCCGAATATTTTCAGTCAAACTTTGACTGCGACATAAGATTCTCGAGTTGCGTTATCGCAAAGAAACTCGAATGCCGTGATTTATCACGAAGGTAAGACCCCGGGATCCGTCCTGTGTGGCCTAGTATACGCACATGGATGCGCTCTGCTGGTATGTATCCGTGTCTACGACGCGAAGAAAATCCTGGTGGACGCACTGGGTACCCTGAGAACCACTGGGGCTCATTTTTTGTAAGTCCTAAATGAGGCAAAAGAGTGAGTTTGACCGGTATCCCGAATTCAAGTCCAAGGGGATTGAATTTGAAGTAGGTGACAAGTATCTGTTCCGGCAGTTAACTGACCTCTTGATCCGTCAGAGTTGTCAGGCTTGTTCATCGAGACCCCTTGCGAGCAAAGTATCATTATCATAAGTCGAAAGACCAAGTCGAAGATTGGAAGAAGATAAAGAATTATCCAAGTCAAAGATTTGAAGATTAGAGATTCAACCTGAATCTGCAATTCTGGTAGAATCTCAGGGGCTACTGACAAGGGTATAATTACTAGAGCCCGTTAGTTGAGTACCCCTGAGGCCCGTTAAGCTAGGCCCAACTGTAATGATAGTCGAATACGAGTTATTACCGTATGTCGATATTTGTAATCTGTATCAAACCCGACCCGATCCTCGAGACCTGGCCACCTATATATAGGGGCCAGGAGGGGACGGGGCAGGGCAGATTGAAAGCAAGCCAGGTTGAATACCCAAGTTTACTTTCGATATATACTTATTTCGACTAACTTTACCTTCGAGTTCATCCGACGCCCTATCTCCCCGATCCTAAGTCCTTCATCTAGGACATTTGCCGAGTTAACCCTCGTCACCCGTCTTTGCCACAATGACGCCATCTGCCGAGCCAAGAAGACGAGGAATCCCAAACATGGTGGTATTACACCCATGTCAAAGCTTTACCGTGACCGGCTGCCTCTCTCGACCAAAGATGGAGTTTATATTCGACTACACTTGTGTATCCAAGGACACCGTCTCTGGTCGCCATAAGAATGGTGGTCCGGATCCAGCGGTACACAAACATAGGAGCATCTACTACCTTAATTTTGTCAACGCGATAATTGTACTTGATGATTCTAGTGCTCAGCGTACAAGAACATATAACCCATTTCCCTGAATGATGTTTGGCCTCGTGTGGACGCATATATATTGTGCAGCTAGATGCCATCGTCGACATGGGGACCATCATCGACTTGGGAAATAAGGTATACTTTTCTTGTTGTTGAGCACTAGAATCATGAGTACAACTATGACGTTGACAAACTTGATTTGGTCGATACTCCATGCCGACGGATCCGAAACACCATTCTCATGATGGCAAGAGAGGGTGTCCTTGGATACATAAGTTTGGTCAGACCTAAACTACATATTTGGTCGAGGAAGCCCCACCGGTCACTCAGCTTCGGCATGGGTGCGGTACGCAGGCTTGGACCTATACACCATGTTTGGTATTCCTCGTCTTGTTGGTTCAGTAGATGGCGTCAATATGGTGAAGACAAGTTCTAGGGTCTTCAATATTGACCTCGAGTCTGGCAGCGATGTTGTAATTGTGTCAAGGAATACAAAAATCATCGAAGTCATCCTGTATATGGCCTTTTGGACTCTCTCCTGCAGGTTATATTTGTGATTGTGTATTGTTTTTAGAGCTATTTTCTTCTTTGTGAATACCTTTCCATTTCAGATCTCTTTACACTTCCAGGAGGACACAATGATCAAATCTGTTTATACGAGGTTAATGTTTTGGTGGAAAATTAGGCGGATGCACTTCCAAGTGTGATATGTTTACTTGACCATCTGGTAACAAAATAAGTCATCATAGACAATTTGTTTGTTTTGATTTAAGAGAGAAATAATAATTGTGGTCAAATATATGCTTGTACCAGTTGAAAATTTTAAGGAGGACATCGATCCTGGTCAATTAGTATCGTCACTACTCACTTCTTTGTTGAATTGTTAAGAGGCACGTCTCCAAAAATTTGTGCCTGATTTACAACATTATTTATGTTTTTACAAATGCCTTATCTCTTGTTTAGTGAGCCTATTTGTTATATTGAGGATTGTTCCCCCTGAATAATACAGTGCTAGCTGCACCATACTTCACAGGTACATATATATGTCATAACCTTCTTCACAATTGTAGTTGTGACACCCCCATATGCGTAGCTATAAGACTTTGTCCTTTTGGGGATGAAATTTCCATCTTATATTTCGTAGCTGCCGTATTTTATCTTTATCGAGGAACATCTGTGACTTTGTCGACTAAACAATGCTGGCACCGTTCCATGCCCGTACGCTATACCAATCTTCTGTTAGCGGTCTGTGTAATCGAGATGTAGAGATCTTTATTGAATAGAATGTAGGATTTTAGGATTCTGTGTCATTAAGGAATCTTGTGTTTTCTAGAGCTTGTCTAGCTACTTTTCCCCCATCTAAGTGGAACATAAATAATGGTTTCTTCTTCTTCTTTTTGGTTCACAATGCTCTTATTTTTCTTGAAAATGATGTATGCACTTGTATTGTTCAGTTTCCATGATGACAAATAGATATAGGAGGGAACAATGTAATTTGTAACAGAAAGCCCTGAACAGAGTTAGGTATGTAGGGGTATGGTTTTTTTATTGTGTCCACTCTTTCTTCACGTAATTTTTAATTTTATTATATAAAAATAATAAACTATACTTTAGTTTTGTGTTTTGTGCAATATTTTAAAAGATATATTAAATACTTGCACTGTTGAATCTGTGAAGGCAATGTTCTGTAAGGATTTATGTTACTGTACCTTGCCCGCAGAAATGTCAAGATTCCCTGCTGTCTCGTAGATCACAATGGAAGATCCTACTTGCTCGCAATTAAATCGATATAGCGCAAGGACGACTACGCAAAATTGCTGGGGAAACACAAGGGGATACCACTATAATGCATTGTAATTTCCTTCATTATTTATTATCTATTACTCGATGTTTTAAGCGCTGCTGGCCACGGCCTGCACCTGTGGCGTAGTCACACAAGTGAACTGCCGATGGTGTGCGGATGGTCACGCTGGAGCAGAGCGGCGAGGAGAGGTGAATATTGAATTGCATGCACTAGCCAGTTGAACCAAAAGTCCGAACTGATGGAAAGGGCTAGGCAATTTATTTTAACACTCACCCTACGTCTTTGCCCTTTGGCCTATTGTGACGTGTTTTGGGGAGCCGCAATATATTTCATTTTTAAATTTTGCGTTGGTCAGGATTTGATCCTAGGACCTCCTGCTCTGATACCATATTGAATTGCATGCACTAGCCAGTTGAACCAAAAGTCCGAACTGATGGAAAGGGCTAGACAATTTATTTCAACACTCACCCTACGTCTTTGCCCTCTGGCCTATTGTGACGTGTTTTGCGGAGCCGCAATATATTTCTTTTAAATTTTATGAGGCGACGGTTAAGGTGGCGATGAAGAAGGACGGCGTGGCGCTGTGGGTGCTGACGCACCACTATCGGCCCTGTCCAACCTCTTGCTTGCCATCACCTTCAACATGTTTCTTAACGATGTGGAAGAGACTGCAGAGCATTTGGTATACAAATCTGGGAGAGCAGCACCAAAGCTGTTTGAACATTGTCCTGTTGTAGTCAATAGCCATATCATAGTGCGAAAACTCCATATGGAGCTCGAGCTATAGGTAGCTCGATATAACCATCGTGTAGTCTATGTCGTGATTTGTACCGCACCAGTATTTAGCTGCTGTATTTAGTTTCATATCCAGGATGGACTGCTCCGGCACAGGTTTCGTTTCATGGACCTCGGCCCATGACAAACCATAACTGGCTTTCCTCGGTTCTAACGCGTCATGTGCAAAGCGAAAGTTAAACATGTGCCGTAGGGATCATTTTATCGGGGCCAGATTAGTCATGTCAAATCCAGCATTGTCTTTGCGCTCACGGTGTTGGGCAGCTAGCTCGAGCTCATCGCTTACGAAATCTGATTGATATCCTTTCTTTGTACTAGTACTTGTGATTGCTTGACTTTTTTAGCACACAATATGCCACGGGTGGATCTTACTTCCATCTAAGATTTTACATTGTTGCAGTTTGACTTACAAAACTAGTAGGAGTAGTAGAACACAAAGTGGTGTTCCGAAAAACTTTATAAACAAGTTCTGACAAAATGACAGATGACTTTGTATCCGGAATCATGCAGTGAATCACTTGCCGCCGACTTCATAATACAAACAAATAACCAGATTCTTCTCAATCCCGTGTTCATGTAATAACTCACTCGTGTGGAACAACCCTTCATACCAAAAAAACAGAAAACACACTCGACGCAGTTCAGATCTGATCCAATAGAAACCCCTTGAACAGTATAGAATCGTGAGGAGCTGATCCAAAACGCCAGGATTAGTTAGCTGGTATCCATCTTCTCGAAGAGCTCCTGTTCGTCAGTGAGTACATACAGCTGCTTGCTCTTTTTCAGCAAATACTCCAACCGGTGATGGGAAGAGAAGCAGATCTGGAAGAGCGCTCTCGAAAGCTTGCGGAATAAAGAGAAAAGATAGCTCACATTTAATTTCGCACAGGAAAGATACGTGATGGTGTGGAGAACATGTACCAAATTCAGAATTAGAAAACACGAACCATCCTGAGCTAAGTCTGCTTGCCCTCCCCACGCCCATGTACTGATGTACAAGCAGCTCGGTATGCCTCCCGGGATACGCCGGCACAGCTGACATTTCCACGCGATATTGCCAGAAATTAGCTCTAGCACAGATCGCTGCACATGCATGGACCATCATGATACCGGGCTACCTGTAGCCCGGCCTCCATATGGCCGCACTCTATCATAGTGCCATGTCAAATAACTGCTCGACTTGAAGTTTTTTTTTTCTCGCTTACTGTAGCAGATACTCTTTACATGCTAAAATAGTCTGAAAATGAGTGCTGTTGTTTTAATATTGTCACCTGAACAATTTCACCCAGATGGTGTTGTGCAACATAGCAATAAAGAGGTTCAGAGACACAGAGAGATTCAGTTTTTTCTTTCATTCTTAGCCTCTTAGGCAATGCACAAGTGCATAAGCTCTACAGGAAGTTCAGGATATTGTCACTTGCAACTACCAAGCAGTAATTAAATGAGTGAGAAATACATCCATAGTGAGCAGATTAGCCTTAAAATGTCAAGCAAATGCATTTACGCGAAGCTGATGTATACTGATGCAAGTTGATCCACAAATCAACACCGCCGATTAGTTCAACTCAAGCTCTCGTCCATCCAAGCGAAGCTAATGTATACAATATACTGCAAGGAGTAGATCTTTTTTTCCCGCCATACCAGATACTGCCTACAGGCTGAAGGGTCCAAGCAGTGTTGTTTTTGTACCTGTGTCTGAGCAGTTTTCTGAGATCATGTGGTGCCAATGTCGTTGCAACATAATAAAGGTTTCAGAAAATATTTTGCTCAGAAAGCACACAGATATGTTATCACGATTTTTTAGAAAGCACGGAGATGATTCAACTTCTTCCATGGGATCATGATTTTTTATCAACTCCATGTGAAATTGTTCTAACTAGATGACCCGTTGCGCCACTGGCGCAAAGGCAAATCCGAAGCGGCACTCTAGCTATAAAAATTAAATTATTATAATTCAAATTAAAATAGTAGTCTTAAAATCCTAATGCTATAAAAGTTTTTAGATGCATGTCCAAGCACCTCGATTCCATGGATTTTTGTTCAGCCCTGAAGAAAGAATTTGAGAATCTGAGTGTGGTTAACTGAATTCACTGGCGCAAAGGCCGGAAGCGGAACAATATTTATCCATGTTGTTGTCTATGATTAACATTCGTTTAATGTAGATTGTCATAGTCGGTAATCCTTAATATTCACATATGATTAAGCAAAAGGGCTTTTGTTACCACATGGAATAAGTGGTAAGCAACCTAAACAAAACAATATCAAGCAAAAAAAGGAGGCTTTTGTTGACAATTCACTGACCAACAGTTTGGGCTACAGTGTCAATAGATCATGAAAAACTATAGTAGCTGAAAGAGCTACATGATTTCAGTGGGTCTAATAACCGAGAACACATCCAAGAATGTCATAGTCATGAATTGTAAGAAATTGGACAATATGCTATGGAGTACTACAGAGTTGAATAGAAGCCATAGAAGCAAGACACAAATTTGCAGCAAGAATAGATTGACTACACGAATATTATGTATTATATTAAAGGCATATGATGGTAACTCCGTAACAAGTACATAAATCCTCCAAAGAGCATCTGACAAATAGAGATATATTGTTGAAGACAAACTTATAGAAATAAAGATGAGGCAAATGATATAAACAAGAGAAAGTGGCTTCCACAGCTTTCTAAATATGGCAACTTTAACACTGGACTGAACAATTATTCTAATAAAAAGAAAGCGCCAAATAAATTCTAAAGACGCTTGCAACCCCAAAAATTCGTATAGATTCGAACTTTATGAAAAGAGAAAACAAAGTCATGAATACATATAAACATTAAATAGGTTAGATTATGCATAGAGCCAATGGCGCAAAGGGCAGATTCAAAGCGGTATTGTAGGCATGAAGAATAAAGTGTACAAATATAAATAAATTCAGTAGTCTAGATAACCCAATACAATACAATCTTGCATGTGCAGGTCCAAGCGCTTCGATTCCACTGGCGCAATGGCGAAATTAAGACATAACTTAAGCCATAAGTTTAGCTATTAAGTGGAACATATGTTTAGGTGGTAAATCACCGTTATATTGACCCAGCGCGACGTGAAAGGAGAATCGATTATAACTCCTCCAGGTCATCTACCTTTGCTCATACATCCCTTTCCTTGTGTGCTTCACTTTTGAGCCCCTTGTCAATTTGCCTCCTGGTCATAAGCCCCTTTTGCATGTTTTAGCATTAGTTTATCCTGTGGTTCCAAATCAGTTGTTCATTACATGGACAGATGACTGAAATATTCTCTATTATCTCCTCTTCACGGGATGTTTTTAGTCAGCCTAGAATTTATTGGGTTAGTAAGATCGCCTCAGATGACTGAAATATTCTCTATTATCTTCTCTTCAAGGGACGTGTTTAGTCGGCCTAGGAATTATTGGGTTAGTAAGATTGCCTCTTGAAATTGATGGAAGCAGCAAGAGCGTCAAATTATGTCGTGGTCAGTCATGATGAATGATTCACCTCCATTACTCCCAATCGCAGAGGATCAAAGAAACTAACTCTTTTTTCATTAGGCTACTGTTCTGATGTATGTACAGATACATCTTGTCGCATATGCACATAATTAAGAACTCACTTTTCTGAAGAAACATCCTACTTCCTTTGATTATTTTCCCCAAAATGGATAGTAACAATTGATGAGTTTCTCTATCTTCAGTCCGTTGCATACATCCCTATGTAATTGGTACAAACTCATGAAACAACCTGATAAATTACCCAAAGTAATATGTGGAGAATACCACAACTCCTGACTTCAAGTAGATCCCTATTCTTCAGATCATTTACGACACACAAGTTTTCCAGACTGAAAGCAGCTTCCTGTCGAGGCCCATTCTTTGACCAGCGCCAGCGGTTGTGCTCCCGGCACTCATCCTTGTATTATATAAATGTACCTGGCACACTTTTCTTTGGCATTTATAACATATATTTGGTACATTTAGCAAGCTCACCATCTAAGCCTTAACAATAGAGGAGGGAAAAAACAGTGACACGGAAGGTAGAACCTATTATGTAAAAAAAAGATGGAGTTGGCATAGGTAAAAATATACATATGTTAAAATCTTATAAGCCTCAAAATTGACTATAGATAAATCCTTCAAACATTAGATGCCATGAGAATCTTCAGAAAAGAGGGAACATGTCCACCTGAGCAAGTGGGTTCATTATTTGTTCCTTTTGTGTTATAAACAAGGATTTGTGTATTGCATGGTTTGGGTACAAACAGATGCATAATTTGAATGTATTTTTATGAACAATATTAAATATTATTATTGGAGTACCTACTGGAACTAAATTGCACTTAATTTTTATAATAGATAAATGGTTTACTAATAGTAGGCCAGAGTTTTTTTTTGTTTTGAACAAAAGGCCAGAGATATTTAACTCATGGTTCTAGAAAATATGAATTCACCAACCAAGAATGGACTATTTAACACTGAGAGCCCACATAACTTGGAAAACTACAAGAAATATTTGCTCAGATCATGAATAGCACATATCAGCCTGGATGATACAGATCACAACCTTTTCTGTGTCTCCTATACTGAAGGTATACTCAATTAATAATAATAAGAGCAAGCTGAAGCTACAGATTATACAAAAATAGAGATAAAAATCTTGGAACAGAGGCATTGAACTGGAAAATCACCTTCACGTAGATATATGATAAAATTGAAGGTGCTTCAAACAAAGAGAACTGCAACTTTTCCTGTAGTCAAACCATACTCTTGTTGCGTTCAAATATTATACCATAACATGGCCATATACTACTCAGCACGCCAGATTCTGTAATACAAATATATAGTTATAATCCATTCTCTGAGGCATAATAATTAATTGTAACAGGGATTCCATTACAAATAAATGAGTACTGTGCACACAGGTTTGGAGAAACAGAAGCTCACTTTGGAGTACAACAGAAAAACGGTAAGAAATCACTTTAAGTTGTGGCAAATGGCACCACAAATATATGCTACCAATTCGATAATGTACTGTGGGAGTAATAACAGAGAAATCATTGTTTTTGCCTCTTTGGTAAATACAACTTGGAAACCTAAGAATCGGTCTATTCGGAATATTTACAGAAGAATGCATGCAATGCACTTACAAACAGAGCACGGGGTTTTCAGTTCTAGAACAGAGCACAATGCGGTTTGCAAATTCAGAGATGTGTGTTCTTTAGTCTCCTGCGATGAGACATCTGCATCTGATTTTATGGTTCAGTTTAGAATGTACCTACACTCATGATTAAACAAGAAATAATGGCCTTATTTATAGGACAGCACCACAACGGTTCTAAGCATCCAGGAGTAAGTGTTTCATATATTTTCAGAGATGAACGGTAGAGGTTGCGCAATCAACAACAAATGCTAAAATAGCAGCTAATGTCTGTGATGGGGTGTTTTTATTTCTACAAAACATTGTGCTGAACACAAATACATGAGTCTGTATCTGTTACAACCTACTATGGTCAAATGGCATGAACCTGATTTATATTGTACGTAGATGCTGATCTCCTCTTCACTGACCATGATTATTATTCAGTTACTAAGATCTTAAATCCCTTTCTATTTCAGATTAGAACATGCCACTACTTCTCTATGTGCCCTGTTTGTCGTGGCACTTTTGTAAGTCCAATAAAGGGTACAATCAGGGCCAAATGAAACTCAAACAACATGAGTGGTAATAGGACAGTACCACAAGGATCCATAATCCAATTCCAGTCTCTAGAGAGCAAAAGCTCCTATTTCCTTAAAATAATAGTAAAACAGTACTTACGACCCGATCCTTGGAAACTGAGCGCTCACCTAGGACTGGGAGAAGATCCGGTATGAGAAGATCCATGGCATCCCCTCAAGGTCTGAAGTCTATAATCCCTGCAGCAAACCAAGAGGGGGAAAATGGCAAAACACCGTAAGTCAAAGCAGAGAAACTCAATTGGTAGCAAAATGTATGTTCAATCATACGAACTTGAAATGCACCATGAATGAGATAAAATACAGCCGCATCTTCATGCTTCTCGATCACACCGACACCCACCAGTGCGGCCGGAAGCAAATATTCTTCTCTAAACCATAACATTCCATTGTCCACTGAACTGGTCTGTTGATCAATATGACCAAGGCAACGGCAGTAGATGCACGAGCTCAATGTTTCCTGCCGGCAAGAAAATAGAAGGCAACAATTACCTAACCCTTGACAGTAGTGAAACCAAATTAATAAACACTAACTACATACATGTGGCTGCAAATGACACTTAATAAAGCACTGAAATCATGGCCCATATGTATCTCTTCCACTCTCCATATGAACAGAAAATCAGTTTCTAAAGCCAGTTAGTGTGAAAGCATATTTTTTGTCAAAATAAGTAACAGTAACACCCGCTCGCAAGAAGATTGTATTCATAGAATAGTCCATGAATACCCAATAGTTTTTTCAAATATATATACATGCCAAAATTCTGCTATCTCTTGCCAACTAAAGTGCAGTCTAAAAGATGAAATGATAACTATTGGTCAGTACCATTTTGTTTGACTAAAGTAAGATAAATACAACTCTAGTAGCTGATTTGCTTGGTTAGAAAACCAGGGTGCCAGATCAAACAAAAAGGCTAATACTTAGCCACTCTCATCTCCAGAGTGGAGTTGAAAGTCCAATTTAGATAGGGACATAAAATGGGACAAAGTCTGATCAACCAAATTCATCTGTGCTGATGCCAATTTAGGTAGAGACCTGAATATAGTGCTTCACTCCAATAGAGCCATTGTTACAGGTAATAAAACTGCCCTAGAAGTTACATAGGCTGATCCCCACAGTAAAACATGTTATAATCTTTGAAAGGTAGCATTGCCTAGCATGTTTCAGAATACATACGAATTTTGTAATATATGTAGAGTTCATCAACGACTTTAAATCTTGTTGTACTTGCCAAGAGCAACCATAATGCCTCTTCTATAAGGCACCAAAACATCACAGATATATTTTCTTGACCTTTTTTCCTGAAAAAAAGAGTCGAGACACTATAAAAACCCCAAAACAGCTCCATACCAGCAAATGGGATTGAAACAAAACCTAATCATCAAAGTTCAAATCTTCCTCAAACTCTCATGCATCCGTTTCAAGAGAAAATGAGTATATCTTCAAACAAACCTCATACAAATAAGGATGTTTCTGGCATCTTTGTATATTATATCCAAAGAACATTGAACTCTGAATAAAAAAACAGCAGCAGAACTCAGGTCTCACCATAGGCGATCAACGAGTAGGAGATACGACCAAGGCGGCGGTTTCACCGCTATGTAACCAGAGAGCACACAAGATCAAGTAGAGCAACATCAATCTCAGAGAAGGGCACTCAACACCTAACCAGCTTTGCAACATCTTATACTACCTGTAAATGATATAAGATGTAATATTGGTAAAGAAGCAAACAAACTATATATTATTTCTTATGCTTGGACCAGCGAGAATTGAAACCGAGCATGAATATTTGACATTACCGATAACTCTTGCAGAAGGAACAAATGTTGATAAACTCTTTCTCGGCCAAGTATACTTCTCTATGCTAACTTGGACCCGGACATGGAGGAGTCTGCCATCGACCAAAGCCTCATCTGGATCACTATCAAATATCAGTATACTTGTATACTCCCTCCGTTCGGAAATATAAGATGTTTTAGCTTTATGAATGGAATGTATCTAGACATCTTTTAGTGTATAGATTCGAGCGAACCTACACACTAAAAGATGTCTAGATACATCTCCTTCACAAAGCTAAAACATCTTATATTTCTAAACGGAGGGAGTACATAATATGCTAGATAAAAGATGTAGAGTTCATTCATTGAGCTGTGGGAATAAGCATGGGCAAAAATATTTTAACAATTCACCTAACATCAGACCACTCGATGTGGTAAAGAAATCAACGACTACACATGATGAACTTATGACTGCCATTGGGTAGTTCTTTCTCAAGTTGCCGCAAAGGCGCAAATTAAAAAGTTACAATACATATCTATTAGAAAAAATGTTTAAAACTAAGGTTGAAACTTATCATGCATTGAGGATGGGCTGTAAAATCATTTATACAAAATAGATATTCCACTTTGCATCTAGAAACTGTAAATTCATTATGCACGGCACCAATGTTTGCAGGTATTATTAAGGAATATAGAAATCAAGAAGTAATAACTTCATTAGTAGAGCAGAAGAACAAGAAATCGGGTCATGGAGGAGCTCACCCAGAGTTTGGGCCCCTTGATCTTCGCCTAGTGCTTTGGTCGACCGGGCCCTAGACAGACGACAAGCAAGATCCGTTAAGTTCGAGCGCCGCCATGGAAGATGGACCCACCTGCTTCATATAGCTGCCAGCCGAGTTGTTGCCTCCTCGCCATCACCACGAGGTTGAGCCGTCCTCGCCTAGTGCGGAGGCAGGGGACGTTCTCGTCTGGTGCGGAAGTAGGGAGGAGGAGGCGGAGGTGAAGGAGACAAGCCGGTCTGTATCCCCGCTGCCGCCGAAAAAGGAGATTGTGGCTTACCTTCTAGAGGCAGTGCGCCACACCGGCGCCAGGGACTCAACTGGCGCGCCGCCACTATCCATCTCGCCGCCGTCCTCCGTGCGCGCTCCTGCAACACATCCTCCGGCCCGCCACCGCGGCCGTCCCCATCCAACTCTATGCGCGCTCCTGCAGCGCATCCTCCGGCACGCCGCCGCGGCCGTCCCTGCTCTCTGCGCCACCACCATCCTCTGGGACGCGCTCCAGCAACGCCCCCTGCCGTCGACCACCGCGGCCGTCTCGATCGCCTCCGTTCGCTCGCGGAGTGGGAGTAACCTGGAGAGGCGGCTGGGGATTGGAGGGGTGTTTCCTGCTGCTTCACCTCTTCCTCCCGTCCACTGCTCCCCTCCTTCGTCTCCACCATGTTGCCTCCTCTAATCTCCTCCAACGCCTTTGTGACACCATAGCACCTCTGTCTCCTTTGTTCCTCACCTCCGTCAGACCTGGTGCCGCCTCAGTATGACGAGCCGCGCCGCCGGAAGCATCCGCGGGTACCTGTGGGAGGCTCCCAGCAGCCCTGCCCCCGTGCATCCCCTCCTCGCGCTGCTCTTCGGGAGACAGAAGTCCTCGTCGCCGCCCTCCACCATCGTCGATGTGCCCTCCTGAGCTCTCTCCACCTCCTCCAGAGCGAGCGCATGGCCGTGGGGGCGCTGGAGCGGCTGGCGGTGGCCGTGGGGGTGCTGGAGTGGCTGATGGCGGCCGTGGAGGAGAGGCAGTGGCGGCGGCTGGTAGCGAAGGAGCAGGCGACGACGGCCAAAGAGAAGGCACTGGAAGCTATGTAGGAAGCGTTGGCGGCGGGTGGTGGCGGCCATGGAGGTGTTGGCGCCGGTCTTGGAGACGCTGGCGGCGGCGGGGAGAGGAGAGCATGGGAGGGAGAGGAAAGAACGACTGGCGGCGGCGGGGAGTGGAGAATGAGCTGGGAGCAGATATTTTTGATCTAGGTTTTCAAAGCGGTGCTTATATACCACAGACAAAAGAGTCTAGCCATTTGTCACACCGGATGCGCACGCGTAGCTGTCTGAATTGTCGGTCCCATACACACGCGGGCCCAATTGTCATGGACCTATCAATCCAAATAAAAAGTAAACAAAAAGTTACCGCATCGGACGGCTGTGGTCAAAAGCGGGATGGATTTCTTTACTGTAGAATCGATCCAACGCCTGAGAGGCACGGGGCGGATGCAGATAGGCTAAGGAGCCGGGTAGGCTAGTAGAATCGATCCAACGCCTCAGAGGCACGGGGCGGATGCAGATAGCCTAAGGAGCCGGGTAGGCTAGTGCCCTTTAGGTTTTAGAATTCCAACGACTTCGCATACAAAGTGGCTTATCAGGAGTGGCGTTTTGGCAATAGGGAGGATATATGCTCCCGATTTTTGAAACATGTTGTAAATAAAATTTCAAAAAAAAAAAAACAAACGTTTAGTGCATAGATCTCGACATTCTATATATGTGCTTACAAAGTCGTTTTAGGAGAAAAAAATTGTAGTGTGTAGAAAGATAAAACTTCGCGCGCATATAGAATGTTGAGACACAAGTGTTTAATTTTTGTTCTGAATTTTTTTTTAGATTTTAAAATATTTTTCCAGTGGCAGAAGCATATGCCTTCATGTGTCTAATTGCATTTCCGCATAAGATTTTAGTTTAGCTATTGACAACTGCAAGTCAGGAGATTTGTTCATAGTGGTGTTTTGGCTCTTGGATGACTTTTATTTAAAATACATGTTAGACGTATTTTGGAATGTTTAAAAAATTTGAACAAACAATTCATGCATACGACTTCACATGCCACGTGTACACAAAGTGGTTTCACGAAAAATCGAGATTCCGTGCCGCCTACGTAAAAGGGCAATTTTTTGTGCTAAAATAAGGCTTTCATGAGATATTTTTTGTCTTTATTACATAGAACATAGAAAATACCATATATTTTTTTGCATAACTTTACATACACACATAGTCTATGTGATATAGATTGTGAAGTTGTACATGCTTTTTTTGTTAGAATTTTTTGACAATTGGAAATACGTTTTTTTGTGAAGGGGGTATATGCAACCGTGAGCCGAATTGAATTTTTGTTCATTAGAGAAACTCCGAGTTAGGATACATGGCAAGTTTTTTGAAAGGAATACGGTAGGAGAAGTCCCTACAGTGTTTTTTTATAATAAGAACTCATATATGAGTCCATGGAGACTTGAACCTGGGTGGCTGGGTTGTACATCCACTCCCCTAACCATGTGAGCTAGGCTCACTTCTTGATACATGGCAAGTTGGTGGAGAGATGAAACAAGGATGAAATAATAAGCTTACTTTTCACTATTCACATAATCCGTGTCTTTTAAGGAATTATTACATATGATTTTAGTTTATGTGTTTCCATTGTGTTTGTTGCCATGTTATGTTTTGAGGTGATTCTATCGAGGAGACAAACAAAACTAATTAACTACTAATCCATTATTATTCTAACCAAGAAAGGCACTATAATTAAAAGCTAAGCAATGAGAGGCGGAGTTTATAGCCTTTCTCACTAAGACATGCATGTCTTCCTCGGAGCCAAGGGTGCGCCAGAATATCAACTAAATCGACTATATTGCCTTCATATTACTTACCTACTTATTTTAGTTTTTCATGTTTTAATTATTTTTCCATAGCAACGCACGGGTATTTGCTAGTGTAACAATAATTAATATGTTGCAATCTAGTGTAACAATATATATGAAAAATATTAATATCGACATGATCAAACCTATATTGCAAAAACCACCATGAAATATATTTGTGTAATGCATGCATGCAATATATATTTCAAAAATTAATATCTCTGTCTTTGTATATAGTCAGCATCTAACGACCAAACCACTCAAGTCCACACAGATTGGATGGAGATTGTACGGTGGAGAGGGGTGTCGCGCGCGCGTACCAGCGCGTGTTCGCCCGCTTGGAATGCCAAATTATATATATATGCAACAAATTGGGAAGAAGTGGAGATCGAACGAGAAATTTGTGACGTCGACTGGTTTAACTATCTCGGTCCAGTCGAGATACCAATGTACTGTATACACAAGAAGAGGGTGCAAGTGAATCCAACTTACAAAAAAAAAACCTTTTTTGAAAAACATTGCTTAAGCTCGCTTGCTCCGATCGAGCGTGTCCATGGCGAGCCCCCAGAGAGCACTTAAGGCATGGCGATGGAGGGTCCTCGACGTCGTTGACGAGAAGCAAACACTGCAATTCTTATTGTGTTAGAGATGGCCTTGGGTAGAAGGGCGTCTGCGCATCCTCGCTCCAGTTCCCAACCTTCTCGCGACCTGCCATCCTGCTAACTTAATCCCACTTGCTAAACACATGACCTCATTGACTTGCTCATCTCATCTCATCGATCGATCGATCGATCACCGTGCGTGCCAGCCCCACGTGCTACCTTCCATCCTTCCTTTTTGCATCGAGACAAGCGTTAATCCAAGCTAGTTTAAAGATTAAACCGAGATCGAGACGGGGATAGTCAAGGTCAGCTCCCACACCCACGCCGGGAGCTCGGGGCCGTGCACATGGCTGCTGCGCGCTTGCTTGCCGTTGCATTCTTGCTCGGCCTCTTCCTCGTCGTCGCCGGCAGCGGCTTCTCCGTCTCCGGCGCGGAGGAGCTGACGGACACCTCCTCCTCCCCGTCCACCGTTCTGACCACGGTATGTAATAAGAGGAAGTTGCAAGTACGCTGACCTCGGTCATGGCGTGCATGGCGCACGGCCTCTCGGAGTTTCTCTTTTAGTTTCCCTTTCTTGCCACAGTGATCAGCGGCTTTGTGTGTGTGTGTGTTTTTTCAGAAGAGCAAGGCCAAAATTGCCTTGGCGAGGAGGCCGAGCGTGCAGAAGGAGCTCGACGCCGCGAGAGCCGCAATACGGCGCGCCGCGCGCGCACGGGGCAGGACGGCCGGCAACGTCAGCTCGGCGGCGCCAGAATGGTTCCCTGGCGTCGAGGAGGACTACGCTGTCCTGGCGAGGGTGTACCGCAACCCGGCAGCCTTCTACCGGTATGTGCTCGATCGGCCTGGCGCCAGCCATCCCAAAGCGAGCTTCTTCTCCGGCCTGGTCTTACTCGATCACACTCATGGTGGGATGGCAGGAGCTACGTGGAGATGGAGAAGCGGTTCAAGGTGTACGTGTACGAGGAAGGGGAGCCGCCGATCCTGCACGCGGGGCCCTGCAAGAACATCTACACCATCGAGGGCCGCTTCATCGAGCAGCTAGAGCTCATGGCGCCCGCGGCGGCCGGCGTCCGGACGTGGGACCCCGCCCGCGCGCACGCCTTCTTCCTCCCCTTCAGCGTCGTCCAGATGGTGGAGCTCGCGTACCAGCGCCCCTCCAGAGACCGCACCCCGCTCCGCTCCCTCGTCGCCGACTACGTCCGCGTCGTCGCCTCCCGCCACCCCTTCTGGAACCGCTCCGCCGGCGCCGACCACTTCATGCTCTCCTGCCACGACTGGGTACGTCCAAAACTTCCTTCTCGAGCTAGCTACGCCGTTGGTGTCTGATTCGTTGGACTTCGTGTGGTGCGTAGGGCCCTTTTGCGTCAAAAGGGGACCCGGAGCTGTACGCGAATGGCATCAGGGCGCTCTGCAACGCCAACATGTCTGAGGGGTTCCGTCCGGGGAAGGACGTGAGCATCCCTGAGATCAACCTCTACGACGGCGACACGCCGCGGCAGCTCCTGGAGCCGGCGCCGGGGCTGTCCTCGCGGCCCTTCCTGGCCTTCTTCGCCGGTGGGCGGCACGGCCATGTCCGCGACCTCCTGCTCCAGCACTGGAAGGGCCGCGACCCGGACACCTTCCCGGTGTACGAGTACGACCTCCCCTCCACCACCGGCAACGGCACCACCGCCGGCAAGGGCACCCGCGGCCCCGACCGGCAGCGCGACTACTTCTCCTACATGCACCGCGCGCGCTTCTGCCTGTGCCCGAGCGGGCACGAGGTGGCGAGCCCGCGGGTGGTGGAGGCCGTCCACGCCGGGTGCGTGCCCGTGCTGGTGTCCGACGGGTACGCGCCGCCCTTCGCCGACGTGCTAAGGTGGGAGGGCTTCTCGGTGTCCGTGCCAGTCGCCGACATCCCCAAGCTCAAGGAGATTCTGGAGAGGATACCGACGGCGGAGGTGGAGCGGCTCCGGGATGGGCTCCGGCTGGTGAAGCAGCACTTCACGCTGCGCCAGCCACCGGAGAGGCTCGACATGTTCCACATGATCTTGCACTCTGTCTGGCTCAGGAGGCTCAACTTCAGACTGAACCAATAGCCATTTCAGCTCACTGGAAAGGAAAGAAGATGATGCCAAATCTCAAGGCCGGCCGATCCATCGACCCATCACATCAGAGTTCACTTCCTGACTAAAAAACTTGTCAAGAAAGAATTACAAAAGCATCGGGAGTTCAGGTCACAGCCGCAGCCTGCGGGACAGAACACTTCAAGCGGGATGTGAAGAAAAATGCAGTGCAAGAGAAGCTCAGACAAAAGAGCTGGCGAATCATCGATCTCAATGTCGCAAGCTGACAAATTACCCCAACTCCAAAATGCTCATGTACGATTTCTTATGGAAGAGTGCATGCGAAGCATGAGCTAGAAGATCAAAACCTCCTCATATGCTGTACATTTTGTTGTTGTGCTGAAATACTAGGATATACTAATAAACTTGTATCATACTTCCTGTTTTCTGTTGTTCTATATCCTCACGGCTGTAAAGATGTCACTATATCAGGAACCTCTTCGCTAGCCACCAAGCAAAAACATAGAGTGCATACTTGCAAATTGAACAATCCAAAACATTCAGGAGATAATAAAGTTACTGGTATATCCAGAAAAAACTAGTTACTGGTAGAAGTAACAGGTTGGATGAGAATTCAAACTACATAGGCACAAGGTATACCAAGACCTGGATTACTTTGCTTCCTTGATGAAAAAGAAAAGGCTTAATTAGTCCTATACTGTATGGGGTATTAACCAGAATATCCCTTTATAGCATATTCCAATTTATTATTATCACCAGACAGTAAAAGTATGGTATCAGACATTATGGAATAACTTAACGAAAGTCTAGAGTATATAGGACGGAAATCAGGAAATCTAGCAAAAATCTTAGAAACCTACCGTCTTTGTTGTCGCTAATAGCTTCAAAAGCATCATTATATTATTTCTCCAGAAAACACATGAAATCAACAAATTAAACAGTATATTCCATTATTCCTACAAATCATGTGGTGCTCATGTGGTGACATAAATCATCCTGTCCTAAATCAGCATCACAATCATACAAATTTCTATCCTCATAGAATATTCTATCTGCCAGGTCCTCCTATGAAAATAACAAACTGCAAAATACTGGTTATACACTAATTGCAGAGCTACATGCTCATGTATGACAAACATGAGTTTTCTGTTAATCGGAAGAATAAATCCAGGAGAAGTGTGGATAGAGAGATGAAGCCAGAAAGATTAGTTTGTACTTAATCAATCACAATATTCTGATCTTGATTCACAGAATTGCCAGATGGAGGATACCAGCAGCTATTTCACTGCTCGCAATGCATATGGTGCCGAAATACATCGACAATCATCCGTAGCCCACACAATTATAAGTCTAGATCACGATACAGACAACCAATCTTAGCATAGACCATATTTTCACAACAACACTTTCTTGGGCAAGCTAGACAGTTCATGTGGTTTCATCTTTTATATAGCTCACCCCTCAAACTCTAAAACAAGAAACATTGGCTATGTTTGATAGCAAAGTATTTTTAAATTATTTCAGCAATACTGTAGTTTCTCAAAATACCGCAGTTTCAAATACTCCAGATCTCTTTTTCTGAAACTAAAGTATTGCTAGCCCAGGTAGTTGAATAATATGGTTATGTAATACTTCAGTTTTACAAAAGCTTTTTTGCAAAACTAGGCTAATCCTTCATCAAAGCTAGTTTTGACCATCAAAGGTCTCACAGCGTTTCACAGGTCTCAACTGAAGGACAATTGCAATAAAGCATGAAGGTACTAGTCACTAAGTTCGTGAAAATCATACAGAGCCAGCACGAAATCATACTGCCATTAAGTAGAATGGCACCACAATGAAAATATAACAAGATACATGTAAAGCAACCTGGTCACCCCAGGAACAGCAATCACATTTGACAAGCATAACAACGACCAGCAAACAATTATTCATGAGATTAAATAAACACCAACCAAAATAAGCAGTTAATTTGGTTTATTTAACAATCACTCCAGTGACAAATACCACCACCATTTGAGGCCTCAAAATAAGTTTGCAGGTCACATTTACTGCATACGCATGGAAAGAGGAAAAGAGTACAACTAGAAGTGATCCAAAACTTCTTGGTGGATTATAGAACATGGGAATTCCAACTGCTGCAACATTCGACAAAGCTCTTCACATTTAGTATCTGTGGGACAGCTTCTCCTGCTCCTTGTAGTACATGGCATATCTGCACGACCACATCAAAATGAATCAAGAATGTCAAACGTTTGACATCAGCAAGTCATTTAGCTACTTATAATTAATAAAAATTGATTTTCAGTAGTTTTAAACATGCAAGCCACGTTGTACAAGAAGATCGAATGTGCTTCCAGCATAATAAGATTGTTTCAAGAGTCCAAACTAATGAATGTATGCGTTGTCAAAAGCTACAACCCCAAATGAAAAGAAACGTGTACATTACACTGAGCGGAAAAGGAAGACACTTAAGAGCATCATGAGAGCATTGAACAAAGCGCTGAACACGAACTCACATTACTCTATGAAAGCTAATGATCCACATGGGCAACCTTCAAAACCAAACTCATTTTGATAATCATTTCAAGTGTTAGAAATCATCAAAAGCGTTGAAAAAAGATATTAGCTCGCGGACTTGAAGCTACAGTTGTAGGATTAGCCATGAACATTGTGAAGACTAATCCCAGCTTAACCCGAGGGGCTTCAACAGTCAGCTCCACATAACCAATCAAATTAAACGAATCCCATCTAACCTCCCATTTCTTAATATATGCATCGTATAACTACCAAGATAAGTATCATATGCGCATACCAGCACCCGACACACCAAAAGAATAATTTGCAAGATCAGGTAGATTTAACTTCCCTTGTCAATTCAATTTCCACAAATTAGAAACTATATTCACAGACCAATTGCATTGAATCGACTACCTCTAAATTCCCCTCTCATTTCAAACCCTATTTCTCAAAGAAAAAAACATGCCTATACCAAATCGATTGCACTGAATCAGTTCTAAATCTCCCCTGTCATTTCAATCCCTATTTCCCGAAAACCATCTCTAGCTCGTCGGTCAACGCAGCGCATAGATGATACAGCAGATGGTTCTAACAGCAATCAGACATACAACACGTCACATCAGCGCGACTGTTCTAACGAAATCGGATAACCGATCGAGCCCCAAACCGGATCTGGCAGGCAACCGAAGCCACAACCGAACACCGCAGCCCCTAGATCTCCGCGCCGGCGCGCCGGTGATGGTTCGTGGGATAGGGGGGAGGGAGGGGAGGACGTACTGGTAGGTGCCGACGACGGGGGTGATGAGGAGCGTGGCGGAGATCCAGTTCTCCGACACCTTGTGGTGGATCTTGGTGGTGATGTCCTTCCACAGCCCAGGCATCACCTGCTGCTGGAACGGCGACAGCGCGTACACCACCGCCTTCATGCGCACCGGCACCTTCCCCATCCTTCTCTCGCCTCGCCGCTCTTCTCCTTCCTCCTCGGGGTGGTTGCTCCGGCTCCGATCGCCTCACGACAATGGTGGTGGCTTCTGGATCGGTCGTTCCGCGTCTTAGGGTTCCGTATATAGGTTAGGTGTGGTTGGGCCTGAGCCCATTCGTGGAATAGACGGCCATTTATGAATTACGCAGCGCATCGAGTTTAGGGCGCGCCTGGTTGGAAAGTACGGGACGTCGCACACCCTGGCTGGTCATGGGCTTTGCCCATTGCGCGTTCGCCCGGTTTTTTTTTTTTTGCTTTTTCTTCTTCCCTGTTTCTTTATTCGCTGTTTCACTTTCACTTTTTTTTTTCATTTCTGCTGTTTTTTTAAATTTCGAAATTTTTAGAAATTGAACAAAATTTAAATTCGAATAAATTTCCAAATTGGAACAAAATTCAAATTAGAACAAATTTCAAAGTCGGGAAATTTTTTTAAATATAAACAAATTTCAAAATTAGAACAAAATTTAAGTAGGAAATTTTTTCAAATTGGAACATTTTTCAAATTAGAACAAATTTCAAGTTGGAACGAAAATCAAATTTGAATGAATTTCAAATTTTTAATGAATTTTGAAATCTGAATGAAAATCGAATTTGAACGAATTTAAAAATTTGTGAAATATCCAATATTTGAACAAAAATCGAAATTTGAACGAAATTCAAATTTTGAACAAAAATCAAATGTGAAGAAGTTTCAAAATTTGTGAAATTTCCAATTTGAACGAAAATCAAAATTTGAACGAATTTCAAAATTTGAACACAAAAATTAAAATCTAATTTTTTAAAAAACATTGTAAAAGAAAAACAAAAATTAAACTGAATGAAGAAGAAAAAGGGAAAAGAAAACAGAGAAAAGAAAAAAAAAACGAAAAAAACCCGACCAGGTCGGCGCTAATGGGCCGGCCCACACCGCCCGCGGGGGTGTGCGGCGCGGTGCAAGCGCCGACCTGGTCGGAGCATAGGAATCACCTTGAGTTTAGGCAATAACAGTGTACGATACAGGCCCGGCCCAATTCTTTCGTAGACATGGATTAGACCCATGTGTCAGTGAAAAGTACCGTGATAAATCTAAAGTTTTTTTTTGAACGGGTACTAGAGATTTCATTCCAGCGGTGGGTGTAAAGTTGCACCACCTCAAAACCTGGAGTATTATCAGGAAGGCATAGGATGTGTTCGAGTACCGCAGAACCAGATCGATCAGCTAACAAAGCATTAGCAATGATACTACTCAAACACAAGCATGAAGGAAATATGCCCTAGAGGCAATAATAATATTGTTATTATCATATTTCTTGTTCATGATAATGTTTATACTCCATGCTATAATTGTATTAAGCGGAAACATTAATACTTGTGTGGTTTATGAACAACACTGTGTCCCTAGTACGCCTCTACTAGACTAGCTCATTGATTAATGATGGTTAAGGTTTCCTAACCATAGACATGAGTTGTCAATTAATAATGAGGTCATATCATTAGGAGAATAATGTGATGGACAGACCCAAATAAAGCACAGCAATTAGATCGTGTCATTGTGTTCATCTTTGCGAAGCTTTTCCTATGTCAAGTATTGTATTCCTTAGACCATGAGATAATACAACTCCCTGGTATCGGAAGAAAGCTTTGAGGTTATCAAACGTCATCCTATGAGAGGGTGATCATAAAGGTGTCTCTCAGGTGATCGAAAAGTACTTGTTGGGTTGTATGTATCGAGATGGAATTTGTCCCTCCCGTGTCGGAGAGATATACTTCGGGCCCACTCGGTAATCGATATCAACACCGCTTGCAAGCATGTGGTTAAGGAGTTAATCACGAAGTGATATCAGATTACGGAACGAGTAAAGTACTTGCTATGAACGAGATTGAACTACGTATGGCGATATCGACGATCGAATCTCGGGCAAGTAAAATATCGCGTGACGAAGGGAATACATATACGAGATTAATTGAATCCTGGCATCGTGGTTCATCCGATATGATCATCGATGAATATGTGGGAGTCAATATGGGTTTCCAGATCTCGCTATTGATTATTGATAGAAGATCATGTCTGCATATTCTCGAACCCGTAGGGTCACACACTTAACGTGCATCAACGCTAGGATAGAATGGATAATTGGTTTATGATTTTTTGTTCGGAGTCTCGGATGAGATCCAGGACATCACGAGAGGTTCCAGAATGGTCCGGAGAATAAGATTCATATAAAGGAAAGCAGTTTTTGGATTCCGGAATCGTTTCGGAGTTTATCGGTATTGTACCGGAAGGTTCTACAAGGTTCCGGAGTGGGACCAACGTGGCCCACTTATCAGAGGCCTGTGTGGGCCTAAGGGGAAGTGTCCTGGCCACTTTGGGCCAGGCGCACAAGGCCCCTAAGGCCCAGCCGGCCAGCCCTTAGGGGAAACCCTAAGGGAACCTTCCAGAAGAGGGAGGGAAGACTTGCCCCCTACTCTTCCCCCTAGGCCGCCGCCCTAGGGCTTGGAGGAGGGGCTAAGGCAGCCGGCCACCCTCCTATATAAGGAGGGGCAGGGGCGCAGCCTCCTGTCACTCCAACCCTAGCCGCCGGCCAACTGCTGCCCTCCAATCTCTCTCTCTCGCGAGTGCGCGTAGGCGAAGCCCTACCGCAGAAACTCTCCACTATAAGCACCACGCCGTCGTGCTGCAGATCCAATCTATTTCTCCACCATACTTGCTGGACCAAGGAAGGAGGAGACGTCGCTGCGCCGTACATGTGCATCTCTCGGAGGCGTCGCCACTTGCGGCGTTGGATCAGATCGGATCGCGGGGAAGAGACGGCTAGTACGACTACATCATCCATGTTCTGTTGAACGTTTCCGCTGTGCGATTTCTTCAAGGGTATGAAGATCTCATCTACCTCTCTCATTGATTACATCTCCTAGATTAGATCTTGGCTTTCTTGTTCGCATCCATAGGAAAAAATTTGATTTACTATGCTGCGAAACCCTTTAGTGGTATCAGAGCTAGATCTATGCGTAGATGTGTTTCACGAGTAGAACGCAACATGCTTGTTGCGGGCGTTGATGTTTTCTGTTGCAAACCTCTTTGTTGTGTATTTCTTATGGCGCGGCATAGTGAGATCGAAGCGGTCCAAGCCAACTTTACGCGACCTCGTTTGCGAGACCGGCTCCGCACTTGACGTGTGGCTTGTTCCACACATGCGGCTGGTGGATGTCAGTTTCTCTCACTATAGTAGTCATGTGATTTACAACGGATGTTAGCAACCATAATATCACCATTGTGGCTTTTCGTAGGTAAGAATCGTTCTTAACTTGCTACTCCCATAAGCCACGTAAAACATGCAACAACAAAGTAGAGGAGTCTAACTTGTTTTTGCAGGGAGTGTTTCGTGATATGGTATGACCACAAGATGTGATGTGATATATGTGATGTATGCGATGATCATATTTTGTAATATTTCACGACTTGCATGTCGATGAGTTCACAACCGGCAGGAGCCATATGGTTGTCTTTATAATTGTGTATGACCTGCGTGTCAACTTCTTATACGCCATGTAATAGCTTTACTTTATCGCTAAGTAGTTAGCAATAGTTGTAGTTGCTATTCATGGTAGAGGCAATCATGGTGGAGTGATGGAGATCATGCCGACGCGCACAAGATAGAGATCATTGCGCGGAGATTGGCTATACCATGTCACATAAAATTATATGCATGTGATGTTTATCCTTTTATGTATCTTATTATGCTTTGATCGCGACGGTAGCATTATAAGATGATTCCTCACTTAAAGATCAAGATAAAATTGTGTTCTCCCCTCGTATGCGCCGTTGCGAAAGTTCGTCGTGTTCAAGCATCTTGTGATGATTGGGTGCTATAAACTCTACGTTCACATACAATGGGTGCAAGCCAGTATTTGCACATGCGAAGATACTTGGGTTTGACTTGACGAGCCTAGCATGTATAGACATGGCCTCGGAATACACGGACCAAAAGGTCAAGCATGAGTCATATGGATGATATGATCAACATGTTGATATTCACCATTAAAGCTACATCATTCACGTGATGATCGGTCTCGGTGTAGTGAATTTGGATCATGCTTCACTAAACAACTTTGAGGGATGTTGAATTTAGTGGGAGTTCATTAGTAATTTGATTAACTTGAACTAATTACCATGAACTAAATCTTGATGTATTTGCATAAGTCGTTGTAGTTTTTGGCACCGTTTCCCACCGACACTTAGCTTAATTGATTTAAAAGAACTATAGAATTCTGGATAATCACTTTACGGACTAGTACCGTTTAGTTAGAATGTCAAGAGTAAGGATTAAGTCTTATTGCAAACTTTAGCAAACCTCACTTGCTCTATGCAATTTAATAAGTTGTATTAATCTAAGAGCAATGATTCAAGTTTAGCATCTAAGATCATGTTTGCCTCCATGAGAAATTGATCTTCAAAATTGTTTGAGAATCAAAGTGATCTTGGAGCTGAAAGAATTGTTTCAGAAACTAACAAGAAGTGAAAGATATTTAATATCTAAAACTTTGATTGTTTGCAAAATGATTAAGTATAATTTAGTAAAAGAACATATGCTCATATTGTATGAATATATGCAAAGATTGAAGACGCTGGGCGTCCCGATCACCCAAAAGTTTGGGAAACTAATATTATACTTGCATTTGTCCTTAAGAGCTATAGTAGTTTCATCATGAAAGATGTCCTGATAGGACGAATGAAAAGGTATCGGCTAAATTGTTTTGCCATACCAAAAGAATACTAAAGAATGGAATCTGGAAGAATACCAATTATATGATGATGGTGATCCACCTCAATTTGCAAAGTCCAAGGCCATTAGTATTTGACTGACATCCTTTGGACTATGTATCAAATGATTGACGCCATAATTGATGTCGATAGATTCTTCTAAAAAGAGAGGAAACGCTAAATAGGATCTGCAAAAGTATTTGGTAGAAAAAGGAAAAGACTGGAATTGTCTAGCTCAGGTATATAAATGATATACATGTTATAGATGAATTCTTTTGCTCGTTAACAATGTAATTCTTGGGTATTCGATACTGATTTGTTGGTATGAAATGTCATACAAAGCAACACAATGCAAGAAGTACAATGGCCTAAGTAACTAGTAAAAGAATATGGTAATGATGCATGTCGAGATACAAATAAAAGTGTTATTGTGCTTCTCGTCGACATCAAACCTAGCCTTCAAGATATTTCATGAACTTAATAATTGTTATCTTGTTCTGGTATTATGAGAACAATTGTTGTTCATGTTATTACCGTCTTCCATAATCGATGGATAGATTATTATAAATCTTGTTGGTGAAATAGATATTTATAACACTGATGCTAAAGGTCACAAGACAAAACGAATTTCACTTATATATGACACCGCCGTTTAAGTCATATTGGAAACAAAACATGAAAGAAATTCTATATTGATAGATTTTCGATTCATTTGATTTTGAATTGATTGACGCTTGTAAGACTTTTCCTAAAGATGATTAAACTCCGTTCATGGGCCATGGACAGAACAAGCGACTAACTAAATGGAGATCGTACATGTTGATGTATGTAGTCCATGGTGTGAAGTCGATCATGGTGTATTTTCTATTTTCATCAATGACTCGAATAGATGTATGGTATATCTACTCGATAAGATAGAAGTATGAAACAATTGAAATTGTTCAATTTATGAAGTAGAAATTATTGTAACAAGAAAAATTCAAGTTTTTATAATTGGATCATGAAGAAGAATATTTGAGTTACAAGTTTAGCAAGCATCTAAGAGTTAGAGGAATTGTTCCACAAACTTGCATCGTGATAAACACCATAAGAGTATGGAGTTTTCGATGGATGTAATCAAACCTTGTTTGACATGGTTAGATCAATGATGAAATAAAACTACCAATATAAGTTGTGGATTATGCTTTAGAGACTACCGCTTTTCACTAAATAGAGCACCATCATAATCCGATGAAATGACACCGTACAAGTTATAGTTGTCTTTTCTTAAATTTTGGTATGCATGACATAAGTAAAATGTTTACAACCAAAATCGGATTAGTAAGTCTTTGTAGGGTTATCCCAAAGAATGTCGATGGGTGTTTCTTCTGCCATAAACCCAATTAAAAGTGATTGTCACTGAAAGAAGTGAACTTCTTATGAAGGAGTTTTTTGTGAAAGGTTTAAGTAGGAGGAAGATAGAACTTGATGAGGTTATTGAATCTGAGCAAGATGATCAGAGTAGCGCAGCACCAGAAAATGTTCTGGAAGCGGCAACTGCATTCATAGCTCACGCGTCTACAATATGTTGTAGTCACGGCATCGAAGTTCCTATTTAACCAAGTTGGTCGTAATAAAATAGTAAGATTTGAGGACGAGATATTATTAGATAATAGTAACCAACAATATACAAAGAAGCGGTGATGGGCCCTGACTTCGTCATATGAATTATTCTAGCAACAATTACATATAGAGATATGATAGTTGAATAAACGAAACAACGTTCCTCTACCGGAATGCACACCAAGGACGTGTACCTGACACGACCCAATGAGTTTTATTGATTCAAAGGTTGCTAGATATGTATGCAAACTTTTATGGTAGAAGTAAGCATAACAAAGTTGGAATCTTCAATGATAAAAATGTTAAAGTGTTAATTTCATCAAGATATTTGAAGATGCTTGTATTACAAGAAAGTAAGTGGGAGCGCTCAGACATATTTCTAATACTTTATGTGGACGACATATCGTTTATTAGAAATAATGTGTTTTTCTTGATATTGTCAATTTTTCATTAAAATTGGATTTTTGATGAAAGACTTAGGCAAAACCAGAATATTGAGCATCAATGTCTATGCAGATAGATTGAGGCACTAATATAGTTTTGCTAGAGTACATAGATGAAATATTGAATTTGTTCAATATGGAAACAATAAGAACGGTTCTTGTTGCATGGAAGAGGTTGGAGCAAGAATCAATTGTTTTGACACTTGATGAGTGAAACCGCAAGAATGATTTTATCGATCTTGTATACCATGATATGTAGATCCAGATATGTCCGATGCTCGAAAAGGTTACGAGCATTCATATGATGATCGTTGGACAATAGTAAGAATATTCTTATGTACTTTCGAAGAACTAAGAATATATTCTGTATGTAAAAGTGACAAATGTTTCATTGCAATGTGCTACATTGACTTTGTCACATATACAGGTAAATTTTTATCTCAATTTTAAGCTATTTGTTTTGAGTTAGAAGGTGGAACAATAAGATGGAAGAAAGTTCCATGATGACTTTGATGAGTTCCAATGTTAGCATTGTGGCGGACACTGCAACGAGGGCTAAGTATATAATCGCTTTAGAAGCGGCATAAAAGATGCAAAGTAGATAGTGATAATCCAACTTATTTGTGGCACTGTCGTCTAGGTCATATTGGCATAAAACGCATGAAGAAACTCCATTCTGATGAACTTTTGGAGTCTCTTGATTTTGAATCATTTGATACGTGCGAGCCATGCCTCATGGGCAAGATGATCAAAACCCCGTTCTCTGGAATAATGGAGCGAGCAACGGACTTATTGGAAATCATACATACCGATGTGTGCGGACCCATGAGTATTTCGACGCGTGGTGGATATCGCTGTTTTCTCACTTTTACTGATGACTTAAGTAGATATGGGTATGTCTATTTAATGAAACATAAATTTGAAACGTTTGAAAAGTTCAAAGAATTTCAGAACGAAGTGGAAAACCATCGTAACAGGAAAATTAAATTTCTGCGATCCGATCGTGAAGGTTTAGTTCCAAGTGTGCTAGTACTATATAGTTCTATTGTATGACAATAGTAACAACATAGTTTTGGCAAAGAAACGAAGGTTTCATCAGAAGACCAAATTTATACGATGCCATCTCATACAAGATGAGTAATGCGTGCTAACGCAAAAGAATATGCAAATACAAACGGACCTGAAAGTGTCAGACCCGTAGATAAGATTTACCACATGCAACGCGTATGAATAACACCGGAATGCCATAGGTGTTAAAGGCGCAAGTATGACTAGATTATTGACTCTAGTGCAAGTGGGAGACTGAAGGAAATATGCCCTAGAGGCAATAATAATATTGTTATTATCATATTTCTTGTTCATGATAATGTTTATACTCCATGCTATAATTGAATTAAGCGGAAACATTAATACTTGTTTGGTTTATGAACAACACCGTGTCCCTAGTACGCCTCTACTAGACTAGCTCATTGATTAATGATGGTTAAGGTTTCCTAACCATAGACATGAGTTGTCGATTAATAATAAGGTCATGTCATTAGGAGAATGATGTGATGGACAGACCCAAATAAAGCACAACAATTAGATCGTGTCATTGTGTTCATCTTTGCGAAGCTTTTCCTATGTCAAGTATTGTATTCCTTAGACCATGAGATAATACAACTCCCTGGTATCGGAAGAAAGCTTTGAGGTCATCAAACGTCATCCTATGAGAGGGTGATCATAAAGGTGTCTCTCAGGTGATCGGAAAGTACTTGTTGAGTTGTATGTATCGAGATGGAATTTGTCCCTCCCGTGTCGGAGAGATATACTTTGGGCCCACTCGGTAATCGATATCAACACCGCTTGCAAGCATGTGGTTAAGGAGTTAATCACGAAGTGATATCGGATTACGGAACGAGTAAAGTACTTGCTGTGAACGAGATTGAACTAGGTATGGCGATATCGACGATCAAATCTCGGTCAAGTAAAATATCGCGTGACGAAGGGAATACATATACGGGATTAATTGAATCCTGGCATCGTGGTTCATCCGATATGATCATCGATGAATATGTGGGAGTCAATATGGGTTTCCAGATCCCGCTATTGATTATTGATAGAAGATCATGTCTGCATATTCTCGAACCCGTAGGGTCACACACTTAACGTGCATCGACGCTAGGATAGAATGGATAATTGGTTTATGAGTTTTTGTTCGGAGTCTCAGATGAGATTCAAGACATCACGAGAGGTTCCGGAATGGTCCGGAGAATAAGATTCATATAAAGGAAAGCAGTTTTTGGATTCCGGAATTGTTTCGGAGTTTATCGGTATTGTACCGGAAGGTTCTAGAAGGTTCTGGAGTGAGACCAACATGGGCCCACTTGTCGGAGGCCTGTGTGGGCCTAAGGGGAAGTGTCCTAGCCACTTTGGGCCAGGCGCACAAGGCCCGTAAGGCCCAGCCGGCCAGCCCTTAGGGGAAACCCTAAGGGAACCTTCCAGAAGAGGGGGGGGGAAGACTTGCCCCGTACTCTTCCCCCTAGGCTGCCGCCCTAGGGCTTGGAGGAGGGGCCAAGGCAGCCGGCCACCCTCCTATATAAGGAGGGGCAGGGGCGCAGCCTCCTGTCACTCCAACCCTAGCCACCGGCCAACAGCTGCCCTCCAATCTCTCTCTCTCGCGACTGCGCGTAGGCGACCAAGGAAGGAGGAGACGTCGCTGCGCCATACATGTGCATCTCTCGGAGGCGTCGCCACTTGCGGCGTTGGATCGGATCGGATCGCGGGGAAGAGACGGCTAGTATGACTACATCATCCACGTTCTGTTGAACGTTTCCGCTGTGCGATTTCTTCAAGGGTATGAAGATCTCATCTACCTCTCTCGTTGATTACATCTCCTAGATTAGATCTTGGCTTTCTTGTTCGCATCCGTAAGAATTTTTTTGATTTACTATGCTGCGAAACCCTTCAAAGCACTCCCAAATATTCTCAGTGGGATCACAATTGAAGAGAAGATGGAGGATGTCCTCCGCATGAAGCCTGCATATTGGACACCCACCACTTGTACCGATATGACGATTGCACAAAATACATTTCAAAGGTAAAATACCATAAAGAGGCTGTCAAATAAAGATTTTGACTTTGCTAGTCACTTTCAATTTCTAGGCGTTCTTCCACACAGGGTTTGTTGCTGATCTTCCAGGTAAAGCAAATTGACCCGCAAAGGCACCAAATTGATGTCTCCAGTAAATCCGCCCATACGGAGTAAGGTTCCAAGCAACAAAATCATTGAACGCTTGATTGTGAATTGGAATTTGTAGAATTCTACTAGTATCAACAGGATTGAACAGATCGCTCAAGAGTGTAGTATTCCATTGGCCGATGATGGGATCAATTAAGTCACTGACCTTTGTGAGCCCCCCTTGTTGATATACCTCTCCTGTTAGGGCTTGAGGGGATCCATGTGTTTGTCCATATATTGATTCTTTCACCATTGCCAACTCTCCAAATATAGCCACGCTTAAACGTAGATAATCCCGCCACAATACTTTGTCAGACATAGGATGAACCGGCTTTTGGTCCCGCTTTCAAAATATCCCCATGGGATAGTACTTAGCTCTCAAGACAAGGGCACAAAGAGACTCCGGATCATTCACTAGTCTCCAAACTTGCTTGGCTAGCATAGAAAGATTAAAAGAGTGAAAATCCCTGAACCCCATACCTCCTTCATTCTTTGGGTAGCAAAGTTTCCACCACACAAACCATTGTATCTTATTGCTATTCTCATCATCTCCCCAGCAGAATTGCGAAATCGCATCCATCATACTTTTACACAAGCCTTTAGGAATCAAGACTAACATTGCATAAACATGAATTGCTTGAGCAATGGCTTTGAGTAATATTTCTTTACCACCAATATATAAAATTTTCTCCTTCCACCCATTGATTCGCTGAATAATCCTTTCAATGAAGTGTACAAAGCATCACTCCGATCAGCCCCAACCAGAGGAGGGAGCCCCGAGTACTTATCAGAAATTGCCTTAGTATCAATATGTAGTGTATCACAAATCTCAGCTCGCATAATCACATGGGTATTAAGGAAGAAGTATATACTTGATTTTGCTAAGCTCACCAGTTATCCCGAGTTTGCACAATAGGTGTCCAGAACACGTTGTAAGGAAATTGCATTAGTCATATCCGCCTTCATCAGAATCGGGGAATCGGCAAATAAAAGGTGTGAAACTGATGGTGCATTCATGCACACTCGTATCCCATCGATGCCACCAACTTCTTCTTCAAACAACAGTAAACTTGATAAACCTTCTGCATATAAAAGGAACAAATAAGGGGACAAAAGGATCCCCTTACTGCAGCCCCCTCGTGGGGATAAACATCCCTGTCTCTTCCTTTTACCCTTTTTGGTTCTTATATTTTTTCACGAGAATTCTTTCTTTTCTACTGTTTTGCTTTTATCGTTCAATTTTACTTTTTCTCAGTACCTTTTATGTCCATAGTTTCAAAATAAATTACTTTATTTTCTAAATTTTTATTAAAAAACCAGTGGTCAAATAACTAAATAGACAAACTTAGAAAGAAATAAAACGAAACATAACAAACAACTTGCCATTTTAATACTATCTCTATTAACTCCGTCAAAGAAACCCACCTCCGTTAACATCAATAAAGTGCTAACAATCTGTCGTGAGGGTCAATCATATTGGTTAATGGTTAGTGCAAACTCACTAATGCAGAACCATCTTGCAGTATAACTGGTGGGAGGTCAGCGAGGCTTCACAAAAATTAGATTTTACTGGCCAGTAGATCTGCCTCCCAGCGAATCTGGAACGTCTATTTTTTTCACCACCGCCTTCATATATAAGGCAGCCCACAGTAAAATCCTAGCCGCCGGCCACCGAATCCCTTGGTTGTCTGCTCCTTCCAATCCCCTTGCGTTGCTTCTCCCCCAATCCTCTTCACCTCCGGCCACCATTGCCACTAGCAGAGCCACCTCCTTCTCTCCATGATCTCCTCCTCTCCCAATCCTCTTGCGCCTCCACCTTTCCTCTCTCTGTGTGATGCCGCCGCCTCTCCTTCCCCGGGCCGAGCTCGCTATCACAACGAGGAACGTCAACTGCCGCTCGCACCGCCTACTCCATCACAGAACCTCCAACCTCTTCTTACCTTCCACCTCATCTGAAGGTGACGTGCGTGCTTTCTTCTAGCTCTCTTTTATTTTGTTTATGTGGATCTGAAAATAGCTGGCTATTAGGTGTAGTTTGATGTGCTAAGAATGAAGAAAAAGGGCAATATTACCTACCGCAATACATGTTTTTAATGAAATCGGGTATGTTCTTATCTCTCTACTGTTTTTTTTTGGGTTCAGCTGTGTTATAAAAGAAGAAGAACAGAAGATTGGATCCAAATGTAGCAGGTATGGTTAGAACTTTTTGAGCTCTGAACCATAGGGCAAGCTAGGGAAATTTCTCTTCGTGTTTCAGAGCTTTTCTTCTAGATTCTCTTTATTGAGTGCTGTTTGCAAAATCCTAAAGTACCTTAAATGGTGTGAATATGTTCTATTCTCACACTTATTGATCTACTAGTGCAGGGTTGTCATTTATCTCTATTTTTGGGTTCAGATGTGTTATGAGAGAAGAAGAATCTGGCAGGTGATGGTTAAAACCTTTTCAGATCTACCATTGTGCAATCCTCTTAAAATTGGAGCTTTTCTTGATGATTCTAACCTACACTGTGCTAATTGTTATGAAAGAAGACGAAGGAGAGTCTATGTTGCCTCCATCTCTGGCTTTCTTCTTTGCTTGCAAGTACTCACTCCTCTCTCTCCCACTCCTTTATGTGGATTTAATTATAGATGTTTGCATATTTTGCTTGTGCAGACTAATTTTAATCGATGCCCATGCGGTGTTTGATGAAAAGCCAAGCAGGCTATGGGGGAAATTAGTTCTTTTTATAGTCTGCAGTAAATTCTTTCTGAAATATGGCTCTACTCCAACAGAACTGCTTGCCATTTAAAGTATAATGAAGCTTCGTAACATTGAGAGTCTGATATAAATCTTTCTAGGAATTGCAGAAGCTTGGTATTTTCATTAAGAAAAATAGAAATCTTAAGGTTGTACAACCCAGCACATGGGCGAGAATTGGTAGTTAAATGGAGTGGAGCCGTTTTAGAGACCAGTTCACGTCCGATTAATTTGGTCAAATGGCTCCCCTCCATTTAACAGTAGAATCTGTCGCTGCAAAGATGTGCTATTTGTTATTGACAGTTTCATTTTAGCCTTATTTTATGCTCATTTGTTCTTCCCAGTAATCTTATTGCTTTCTTAACAGTACAGGGATATGCCATATCTGTGTTTCTGTTAGTTAGTTCATTCATCAATATATAGTTATATAGTTTTGTTGTAATCAATCATGTGAAACTGAAATCTAATGCCAATTTTTTGCTTGGATGTAGTTTGCAATTGCGGAAGTCCTCCGAATTCGTGCTTTTGAGTTATGAGCTGCTGGTTTTCTACTATCCAAAAAGGTAAACAGCTGATAGAACTTCAATAGAATTCCATTTCATTCTAGGTCTGTTTTGTGTGTTCAAGTCTACAAAAGCTTAAACTTCTTGCTGAGTTGCAAAATTGCAATATCAGAGCTGCTTATTTTCCAATGCCTGGGTGGCCTCTTGTTTTTCATTTACGCATCTTCCTCTGTTGGCAAAATTCGAATTTACTTTGTATATTTTAAATATATTTCTCGGTTCTGGAATGCTTTGAGTATGCTTGCTTAAAAAAAATAATTAAACAATATGTCTATCTTTTCCCTTGAATATTGCTTTCTCAGTTGACCATTGGATATGCTACCGCAGATAATGGCGTCCAACCTGAATGGGCTATCTATTGAAGTTTCACTTGATGACAGTATCATGGAGCCCCCTGCGATATAGCAGAGTCTCTCTTGCCTCAGGTTTTGGAAATACTTCACCCATGTTTGTATACATGTACTCATCTCTGACTGCTTCTCAGAACAGATTTTGGAAGTCGATGATAGAGGTATGATGTTTACTCTTTGGATCTCATATTGTGCAATAGGATTAGTGTTATTCACGTAAATCTTCAGTTAATGTACTGTGTGAGGAGGAACAAGGTATATTTGCTGCTATGTATTTGCTTCTGTTGTAATATGCTCATCTTTTGCCAAGAAAAAGAAATGTATACTGTCCCATCTTATCCATAAACTTTTATATAAAACTGTTAACATCTTTAGAAAATATGGTCAACTTAGATGTTGGGGTCGGTAATATGTGGGTTCCTAAAAATTAGCAAACTTGTTTAGGACAAAAATAATATCAAAGGGTTTTTCTTTAAGAAGCATACTCTGCTCTAAGGGGGCATATTGCTTCAGTTTGCTCTCTGTTAATCGTTTGGTTTCTATTCTATAGGTATAAAATTGCCTATGTTGGGTCTGATGGCACATACAAATTTAGCTTGTGTTCTTTGAAAAAGCTGGCAAAGAGCTTATTGGCAAGCCAGCCCTTGTCCTTATCCCTTCCAAGCTTCCTCATGCTATATCGATGGACGAGGCCATTCGATTTGCACGCACTGAGGGTCTCCAGGAAATATCGTCTGGTTGTTTTGGTGACTAACAGAGTATTGAGCCAGAATCCCTTTCAAGCTTCCTCATGCTATATCGATGGACAAGGCCATTCAATTTGCACGCACTGAGGGTCTCCAGGAAATATCGTCTGGTTGTTTTGGTTACTAACAAAGTACTGAGCAGAGTATTGAGCTAGAATCCAATAAATCATCTTACCAGGTCCATAGGATCGACACACAGTATGGGAAGAAGCCTCATGCTTCTGCTCTCCATCGTAAGCCTGGCTTAGTGCTAGCCTCATCCAACAACTATGCGGATAGTGGATTAAATTCCCTTTGTGAAGCTTTGGCCAATGATGCTACCCATGGTCATCCCAGTTCTTCAAACATGGCAACTAAAATTTCTGTTGATCTAGGCTCTAAAAGCATGGGTGGTTCTGCGGTAAGCTACTCAAAGTCTTTCTCTCCGGCATTAACGTCTGTCATACTGTCCAGTTAAATTGGTAAAGTAGATGATTATGTGTTTAACAGTTGGGCCTCTATGTTCTAAATGTAATGTGCTTTTCTTAACCAATTGAATATATTTTCCACCTACTTATTAGCTTTGTTGTCTCCTTTTCTGTCAGTTTGGGTCGTGTTACTCAGGCCGTCTTATTGACATGTTGATTCTGGGATGGTTTTCCACAAACGCTGGTGGGAGATAGGTACGTTTTCCTAGATTGCATCTTCATATGCTAATTTATCTAGGTAGGGGGTACGATCAGAGATGCCTTCAGTTCAGTCTTAATAACCCCTGGGCTTAAATTTGCTTGTCCTTCTCTAGCTGCTCATGTATTGTCTGGTGGTGCCCTGGCTAAATAGAGAGGCCGCGTGGCAACTGTTAACAACCGTCTTGATAAAGTGTTATTTCTTTAAAAAACATTAAAAACATTTATATTTTTCTTCCTGTCCTCGTGTGGATTAAAGTAGACTGTTGTCAGCCATTTTTAACTATTCAACACAACATTGTGCTGCTCTTAACTACCGTTCTTATGCTATCACCTAATTATTGTCTTAGTTGTTACTCAACAACCAGCTGTTTCATGGAGGTTGTCAAAATTCTAACCATTGTCATGCTCGAGGAAATATGGAAGAAGCTGCAAGTGCCCAATCAAAACACCAGGTTCATGTACTACTTCTGCATGTTCTCTCTGCTGGCACACGTCTGTCACTCTGGTGGCACCATGTAACTCACCGGCCACCATACCGGCACGACGGAGGTTTACGCAAGCTATCAATATGGGATAGTTACAGCATAAGATATATAGGGAAGATTGAAAATAAAATACTGCAAAATTGTAGCTACAAATGAAAGATTATAGCTACCACTGCTATGTGTAGTATTTTTTTTTCATTCTCTGCGTAGATTTATTACTGACTACGTATTATTTGTTTGTATTACTGCTTAAGTTATTTGTGTGTAATTTTGTGCTGGTTCCACTAATTATGTTTATGAAGTTCTCTTTGTTGTTCCCTCAGGTTACTATATAATAATAATGTTTTACAAAACTGTCATCAATGTAGCTATCAGTGCCCTCTAAAGCCCATTTCCTTCCTTTTGTGATTAGCCTGCACATATGAATTAGGTTTCTATTGCAGCAGTTCATGTATGCAACTTATGAGGATGTTGCTTTTGCAATTCCTACATTCTGAGTTGTCTCCGTACTTCCTATTTGAATGACTAAGTTATGTGCATTTGTAACATGTCACTTTTTCATAATAGACTTACATGCATGGTGATGGTGTTTTAACAGAAACATGTTGCAGTTCTTTGGGCAAACTGACTCAGTTATTTTTGTTGGCACCACTGTCCAAGATTATTCTGCCACTTGCTCTTTATTTCGTTACGTGGTGATAGCAGAGTATCATTTCTATGTTTCCTGTTAACATACATTTGCAGGGCAAATGGGTCTAGGCGGCAGGAAAGCATGTAGACATCCAAAATAATTGTCCTCCCTGCTAGGTACAACATTTTATCTTTGGCTTCCAATGCGGCTGACCAATTTGAACCCATGGCAGATTATTCGTTGGCTACCAATATTAAGTTATGTCACCAAGTAGGCGGCTATTCGAGGAAATGTCTTGCTGAATTGATCAACATTTATCTCTTGCATGTGATTATTTGGAACGTCTGTAGGATAAATGAGGATGAGCTTCTACTCTGAACTTTGGAACCAAGGTTGAATCTATAAAAATTGTTATGCAGTCCTGCAGTATAAGGTTGTTTATAGCCTCTTCAATTCATCCATTTTGTCGCTTTTGACACGCGATGTGTTAGCACCCCTGTCTGATAGGCTTGATTGATCTATTTGTATTTTTGGTTGGTTCTAATAATCATGTGTATGATGTTCTCAGCTTATTATTAAATGTTTTATAAATTGTTCATTAATATGAAAGGCCGGCGCCAAGGCAGATTATGTCGATGTTGCTTTTGCTGTTATTACTTCCTTCTAATATGTTGCACTATTTTCCTGATGGTATATAAGTGTTTGCTCCCTTCATGATTTCATGTGCCTTGCCCTAATTTTGTTATATAAAATGTAAATCAGCGTAAGTTCAACGGGATCGTGCGCCAAGGTGCACCCCTAAATCTAGTTCTTATTATTCTATGACCAATGCAGAACAAATCTAGGAGTGCATATGTACGACATAGAACCCATTACTTCACACCTAATCTACATTTCCATTTTTAATAAAAAAATCATTGAAGTTCACCATCTATCTGCTAGCTAGGTATACGGCCATATTAAAAATTCAGAAATATAGCCCAGAAAGCCTTTGGTGCGTGAAAACTGAAGAGACAATTTTTCTTTTGTGAATTCTTCTGAGAGAACAGACTTATGCATAATTTCATACAAGAAGCTCACATGTCAATGATCACATGCTTACAATGAACGTCTGGCACAACATGGTATAGACCCCGCAAGTATAAGGAAATAACAGAAGAAAATCAGCAAAGGCTTCAGCAAAAGAGCAAGGATACTTGCGCACAGCCATGTCCTTCCGCCCTCGGAATGCATGGTCTTCACCATATATGCAAGTAGAACAAAATTCCTCTCCTCAACTGAAGCATCGTTCCTCTCTTCTCTTTGTCAGCTTTCCGGAAAGAGAGACAAGGAGTTGGTTTAGGAAAGATCTTGACTTCTTGCCATGGATGGAAAAATAGAAAAACACCAATGGATATAATCATACTATTTCAGGCACAACTACATTGTGGCCGCTGTTTTATTTAACAGGAAAAAGATTCAAGCCGAGTGTATACGTGCTCTCCATGACCAAACAAAATTGTATCAGGGACGAGTGCGTGACCATCCCATCTCCTAACGAGTATAAGTATACCAGGCATACGCAATTAGCTTCTCACAGCCCCCATAGCCCAAGCAGCCATTCCAAGAGCGAGCGAGCTAGGCCCAACGAAATGGCTGTAGCAGCACACACGAGGGCGGTGTTGCTGGTGGTGGCGCTCTCTGTGCTGGGGCTGGCCACCAGCGGCCTCGCGCAGCTGAAGAGCGGGTTCTACACGGGCAAGTGTGGTGCCAACGACGTGGAGACGATCGTGCAGGGTCTCGTCAAGGCCCGCGTCGCCAGTGACGCCGCAATCGTTGCCCAACTCCTGCGCTTGCAGTTCCACGAGTGCGCCGTCAATGTATGTGTTACTATTCTAGTGCTTGCTGTGCCACTGCAGATCTTCTTCTTCTCGATCCATACGTATATGGATATCACATGCATAAATTACCTGTATATATGATGTAGGGCTGCGACGGTGGGCTTCTGATCGACGGCCCCGGGACCGAGAAGACGGCGTCGCCGAACCTGAGCGTGAAGGGCTACGACCTGATCGCGACCATCAAGACGGAGCTCGAGAGGCGGTGCCCCGGCGTCGTGTCCTGCTCCGACATCGAGATCCTCGCCACGAGGGACGCGGTCGCTCTGGCCGGCGGGCAGCGGTACGCGGTGCGCACCGGGCGGAGGGACAGGCGGCAGTCCAGAGCAGCCGACGTGATCCTCCCCGGGGAAGGGGATACGGCGGCGCAGGCAACCTCTTACTTCAGCAAGCTCGGTCTCAGCCAGCTGGACACGGTGGTTCTGCTCGGCGCGCACACGGTGGGCATTACACACTGCAGCAAGATCAAGAGGACGCGCCTGTATAGCTACGGTGGCAAGCTCAACACGACGGACCCGAGCTTAGACCCGAGCGACGCGTCGGTGTACAAGAAGTACGTGTGCCCCAACACGGCCTCATCGGACAACAACATCCTCTACCTGGACACCCAGGCTAGCGTCTCCAGGATCGACAATAGCTACTACAAAAGGCTGCAGGGACGCCACGGTGTGCTCGCCGTCGACCAGAACCTATATGCCAACGGCAGCTCCACCAAGGGGGACGTTGACAGGCTCGCCAACACAGACCACTTCACCTGGCTCTTCCCACAGGCGCTTATCAAGCTCAGCGAGATCAAAGTGCTTACCGGCACGCAGGGAGAGGTCCGCAAGGTCTGCAGCAAGTTCAACTGACCGGTCATGACTTTTGCTTGCAACCACTTTGTTGTGTGAGCACGTACGGCGTCATCGATTTATCCAAGAAAATATCTTTTTTATTAACTTTTGATTTTGATCGAGTTGAAATTATTTAAGTTTGATCTAGTGTTTAATCCATTTGTTTTGTGTTTCACATAACGTCTTGCAATAAAGTTCATGGTTATATATAAGTTTTTGTCTTGCCGAGATCATCAAGGAGATAACTAATGTTGTGTCTGATATTCTAAATAAACTAGGAAGATTCGGCGCGGCGGCACGCTGCACCCGTGGATTATGGATTAAGTTATCAGTTGTCTGAAAGTAAATTTGCTTTGCAATATTGTGCATAAAGTCGTGAAGGTAAACGAAAATGAACTGTCTAGCAAAATCGTGTTACAATGTTAGAATTGAGCCCCCAAAAGACATGTTCAATGCATCAGATCAAAGCACAGAACCATCCACAGTATCCCTACAACTTTGTGCTGTTTACTTTCAATATTACATGGAACAGAATGATAAGGCTCAGGAAAGTGCTAGTTTATACAGTGAGGACTACATATATTTTTACATAAGGGTGTGGTACAGGTACATACGCTCTCAAGCAGAGTAAACAGACTTGTGGTTGTGCATCTGCACAAAACTTTGACAATGTCCCTTAGGAGACAAAATTCTGTTAGACATTTGGCTGCAGACTACTTTGTTGTTGCCTTACTGAAGGTCTCATTTGTAAATATAGGCCAGATGACAAATAGTGAAATGTATCTGCTGTCACTTATGACTTGCGATCCGGCAGACTCGCATTAATATAGAATTTGAAGCCTTTTTAGAATCTTCCGTCCAGAAATAGACTGATATGCATGAAGACGTTAGTAGATCAAAAGTTAGCCTGCTTATACAGTCTATGAGCAGCGACAGCAAGCAACTCAGATGAACAACAATTTATTTCATCTCTCTTAATTTGTCTGTTCAGTAAAAATGAAATCATGCTCCTCTGTAAATATGAATATTGCTTTCACACAATTTATTTAGAAACAAAAAGAATTGTGATAACAAAGATTCTATGAACTGCGGAAGTGAATTGCAGGTAAACATGGAAAGAGGCCTAGAAGGATGCAGGCCTAAACATCCCACCAGGGAGGTACTGCCGCACTAACGACTCATGTTGCTATTTTAAACAAAGATAATACATATTGGATCTTGCCTAGTGGTAAATGTCTTTCTTTGCTTTGAATAAGTTGTGTTTGAACTTTGAACCCAGCTGGATCAGAACAAACAATGCATTTGTTATCTTTTGTACGGGTCTAACAAAACCCAATAAAAAACTGGGCCCCGACTAAATGATTGCTGGTGCACGAATCCCAAAGATAGAATTGCATAGTGAAGTTTTACTGGCTGGCGCCCATAGTTTTTACCTATCTTTGTTGGAGAGGATTTTCCATGTTAAAATCTTGTGTTCCCCGCTGTGATTTCCTTTTTGTTCTTCGTTATTGCTTGGCGCATTTATAATAACAATATAAATCTAAATGACAAATAGACGGTGGACTGAAGAAACACACACTAAAGATAGATGGGAGAAAAAACTACGTTAAGACACTACAGAGAAATATTTAAGCTTCCATGGAAAAGTTAAGTGGTCATGAACATAATAACAGATAAACAAAATGAAGCTATTTTCCCGAGAAAAAGATACAAGGTATCATTAGTGCATTTGCAAAGCAGCTTATATAAGACACTCGTCAAACCCTCTGCCGCCCCCATTTTGCAGCCATTGCTCTGCCACCAAACAACTGCATCAAGATTTCAAAGTACTAATTAAATGCCTGTAAGTATAAACAAAATGACTAAAATACAAGATGAACACTAAATAAAAACTTGGCAGCTAGGTTCCAAAGCTTAACTATAGGTGACCGCAGTAAATGATGTGAACTAAATAAGAAAGGCATGCAAATATGTATGAATGATGTACATAACTAAAATGACATACTATAAACTAGAGGATGAGACCTAAACACCGAGAAACAATAGAATGGGGATTGATGGACTATAAAAAAGACGCCAGAGAAAAGAAAGAAATGTGGAGAATAACAAGAATGATAATAAGAAGGCAGAAAAAATGAAGAATGAAAAAACTGAGAAATGTCGAATATTAAATGTTAAGTAATGGATATGAATGACAAGGAAATTAATAATAAACACTAAATAAAGAAAGACCAAAAGAATTAAATGAAAGGATGAAGACTAGGCACTGAATAAAGAGATAATAAGGGACCGAGTGAAGAATGAAAAAAGAGATACTGAATATTGAAATAAGTGATACTAAACACTGGAGAAGTGATACCTGAAAAACAATGAATAACGAATTAAAGAAGACTTTGCATCCTATAATAAATGCAAGACTGAGAACAACATGGCAAAAAGACAAGACAAATGACAAGGCAAAAAAGGCTGGAAACTGAGAGGCTCAAAACTAAAGGAATGGAATGAAACTGACAAAGAAAGACTAAAAAATGAGACTAAATTAATATAGGATGAGGAAATATAAAATGGGGAAGCAAAATGAAGAAAACTGTTGAAAAACTGAAGATTGACAAAAATGAGACTAAAGAAATGTAGCTAGACGAAACCAAAAAAGGATGCTTGAAGAGAATGAAAACAAATGACAAGAGCGAAATGAGACTGAAGATATATAGAATGAACACTTAAATGAAATGAAATGATGAATTATAACTTAATGAATGACAAGGCAAGTAAGACTAAACACGAACAAAAAAGGTGAAGAAATGAGTCACTAAAAAACTGAGGGACTTAAGAAAGAAACTGACACATTAATATACTGTGCTGAAGAAAGATACCGAGAACTAAGAAAACAGAGGTTGGAGCCTGAAGAAATAAGAGACATAGAATGAAGAAAGAATGGTCGCTGAGAAGTGACAGAAAAGTAGAAGGATAAAAGAACGATGTGAGAAAATCCTGATTTGCAAAACAATTGTTCTAGCTTGTTCGATCGTCAAAAAAGAATGTTACTAATTGGAATGATACTATGTAAATCTGAATAAAATGCCACAAACAAAAAAATTAGGGCATTCTAGGGGACCAAAGAAAACAAGTGCTAGCACATGCTTTTAATTAGCGCAAAATTCTAGGGGAAGAACCCGAGCCTTCCGCTCCAGCACCAACTTATCCGTGGTGGCGGAACCGAGGCTAGCACCTCACCGCAGCCGCTCCACCATGTACGTGTGTGAGCATGTAAAGGCACTCCGCTTGTGGACTCCGGCTTCTTGCTATGGAGGACTAGTTCTGGTTATACAGGGCACATGATAGTGTGTCTAACACACACCTTTATTTGGAACTCTGCATGTGCACAGATACAACAAAGCTATGGTATATCCGAATCATATATTACTAATGCTACTGGTGAATCCGCTACTCACTGAAATTCTGAGAACGCTTTTCATCCCGTTGTAGCTCCCTTAAACATTGTTTGCATTTTTTAAGTTTACTTTCAGTATTACTTACTTCATTTTATTTATGTTCTTACTTCACTGGTACTATATATATCCTGGCAACCTATAGTATAGACTATTTCCAAAACAAGGTTTGGGTAAGAACATGGCTGAGCCGATAACGTAGTTGCGAAGTCGTGTAGTTTCAAAACATGGAGCACTTGTAGACGATACCTTGGGGGTATATTTGTTGTTGTATGTATGTTTGGGTAAGAACAATTTTATTTATTGTGGTGGAGGAAATTCAGTCATCACTCCTCCACAGTGGCCATGGTGTTGGCGATGTGTGTCTCCACCATGGTAGGGTTCTTCTGAGACCCAGATCGACGCTACCACGAGCTGACCGAACTGAGAGATAGGATTTACGTCCGCGACTCGAGAATCACTATCAACTACAGATTGATTTACAGATACTGTCAACTTTGGGGATTGGAACCAAACTCTGGATACCAATTGTCACGACTATACTTGTAATTCAAGGAGATGAATTTAAGATCTAAAAGTTACAACTAGACTTAGGGATACAAATAAGTGTTTCTTCTCACTTTTTATATTATGTTCAAGTCTCTCTTCTCCACGAGCTTCACACGTTGTGTGTCTCTTGTAGGGCTGGATATAAAGCTCGAAGCTCGGCAAGCCAAATGAGCACTCGTTTGGTCGACTCGTTTGAGCTCGGCTCGTTTTCTTAACGAACCGAGCCGAGTAGTAAATTTTGCTCGTTAAGGTTAACGAGCTCAAAATCAATTAGACGTTGTTCGTAAACTACTCATTAAGATCGTCAACAAATGTTAGTCCAATATGTTCTGTTCATGACTTCTCTCAAAAAATCTAAAGAGAATGAGGGCTAGTTATTTATGCTAGGCTACACACTAGGTTGCTTTGCATTATCGAATCCTGATGCTACCTAGTGTATTTATTGCCTACCGATGCATTAAAATATCAGTCAGGCTTAAGCAATATTTTCTTAACGATCTTAACGAGCAGCTCGCGAGCGCTCGCTAACACATAACAAGCCAAGCCAAACAATGATTTCATCTCGTTATCCTTAACGAGCTTAATGATCCGAGCCTTATCGATCACGATCTTTAACGAATCGAGCCTTAACGATCCGAGTAGCTCGTTATTCCAGCCCTCTCTTGTTTAGTTGTACCTGGGCCAACTCCTTCACCTTTCTCTTGACCCGCTTGCTCCCAGGTCATGGTTGTGGCATGACATATTCTTATATGATTATTTGTTAAAGCATTACATAATCATTTTTAATATATGCAATTTTGGTTATAAAGATGTAAACATACTTTGTGGAAAATTAATAATTGTGTATTAGTGGTTCGCGCAAGGCGCTCACTCCTAGCTTGCCTTTGAGTGATAATGAGGAACACAATTAAAATCACTTTCTTGGCCATGCACATCAACGTTTTAATTTGTTTTTCCTTTTACCCTTTTTGGTTCGTATATTTTTTCACGAGAATTCTTTCTCTTCTACTGTTTTGCTCTTTGTCCTTCGATTTTACTTTATCTCAGTACTTTTTATGTCCAGAGTTTCAAAATTAATTAATTTAGTTTTTGAATTTTCATTAAAAAGCCGGTGGTCAAATAACTAAATAGACGAACTTAGAAAGAAATAAAACGGAACATAACAAACAACTTGCCATTTTAATACTATATATTATAAAGAAATGAAACGGAACATAACAAACAACTTGCCATTTTAATACTATCTCTATTAACCCCGTCAAAGAAACCCACCTCCATTGACATCAATAAAGTGCCAACAATCTGTCGTGAGGGTCAATCATATTGCTTAATGGTTAGTGCAAACTCACCAATGCAGAACCATTCTTATTATTCTACGACCAATGCAGAACAAATCTAGGAGTGCATATGTACGACATGGAACCCAGTTCTTCACACCTAATCTGCATTTCCATTTTAATAAAACAATCATTGAAGCACACCATCTATCTGCTAGCTAGGTATACGGCCATATTGAAAATTCAGAAATATAGCCCAGAAAGCCTTTGGTGCATACGGCCATATTGAAAATTCAGAAATATAGCCCAGAAAGCCTTTGGTGCGTGAGAACTGAAGAGAGACAATTTTTCTTTGGTGAATTCTTCTGAGAGAACAGACTTTATGCATAATTTTATACAAGAAGCTCACATCACATGTCAATGATCACATGCTTACAATGAACGTCCGACACAACATGGTATAGACCCCGCAAGTATAAGAAAATAACAGAAGAAAATCAGCAAAGGCTTCGGCAAAAGAGCAAGGATACTTGCGCGCAGCCGTGTCCTTCCGCCCTCGGGATGCATTGTCTTCTCCATATAGATGCAAGTAGACAATAACTCTGTAGAAAGTGTCAGATGCCTGACAAAGAAAATTCCTCTCCTCAATTGAAGCATTGTTCCTCTCTTCTCATTGTCAGCTTTCCGGAAAGAGAGACAAGGAGTTGGTTTAGGAAAGACCTTGACTTGTTGCCATGGATGGAAAAATAGAAAAACACCAATGGATATAATCATACTATTTCAGGCACAGCTACGTTGTGGCCGCTGTTTTATTTAACAGGAAAAGGATTCAGGCCGAGTGTATACGTACGTGCTCTCCATGACCAAACAAAATTGTATTAGGGACGAGTGCGTGACCGCATCCCATCTCCTAACTAGTATAAGTATACCAGGCATACGCAATTAGCTTCTCACAGCCCCCATAGCCCAAGCAGCCATTCCAAGAGCGAGCTCTAGCTAGGCATCGAAATGGCGGCAGCAGCGCACACGAGGGCGGTGTTGCTGGTGGTGGCGCTCTCTGTACTGGGGCTGGCCACCAGCGGCCTCGCGCAGCTGAAGAGCGGGTTCTACACGGGCAAGTGTGGCGCCAGTGACGTGGAGACGATCGTGCAGGGTCTCGTCAAGGCCCGCGTCGCCAGTGACGCCGCCATCGTTGCCCAACTCCTGCGCTTGCAGTTCCACGAGTGCGCCGTCAATGTATGTGTTACTATTCTAGTGCTTGCTGTGCCACTGATCTTCTTCTTCTCGATCCATACGTATACGGATATCACATGCATAAATTACCTGTATATATGATGTAGGGCTGCGACGGCGGGCTTCTGATCGACGGCCTCGGGACCGAGAAGACGGCGTCGCCGAACCTGAGCATGAAGGGCTACGACCTGATCGCGACCATCAAGACGGAGCTCGAGAGGCGGTGCCCCGGCGTCGTGTCCTGCTCCGACATCGAGATCCTCGCCACTAGGGACGCGGTCGCTCTGGCCGGCGGGCAGCGGTACGCCGTGCGCACGGGGCGGAGGGATAGGAGGCAGTCCAGAGCCGCCGACGTGATCCTCCCCGGCGAAGGGGATACGGCGGCGCAGGCGACCTCTTACTTTGCCAGGCTCGGTCTCAGCCAGCTGGACACGGTGGTTCTGCTCGGCGCGCACACGGTGGGCATTACACACTGCAACAAGATCAAGAGGACGCGCCTGTATAGCTACGGTGGCAAGCCCAACACGACGGACCCGAGCTTGGACCCGAGCGACGCGTCGGTGTACAAGAAGTACGTGTGCCCCAACACGGCCTCATCGGACAACAACATCCTCTACCTCGACACCCAGGCGAGCGTCTCCAGGATCGACAATAGCTACTACAAAAGGCTGCAGGGACGCCACGGTGTGCTCGCCGTCGACCAAAACCTATATGCCAACGGCAGCTCCACCAAGGGGGACGTTGACAGGCTCGCCAACACAGACCACTTCACCTGGCTCTTCCCACAGGCGCTTATCAAGCTCAGCGAGATCAAAGTGCTTACCGGCACGCAGGGAGAGGTCCGCAAGGTCTGCAGCAAGTTCAACTGACCGGTCATGAGTTTTGCAACCACTTTGTTGTGTGAGCACTGAGCATGGCGTCATCGATTTATCCATAAAATATCTTTTTTATTAAATTTTGATTTTGATCGAGTTGAAATTATTTAAGTTTGATCTAGTGTTTAATCCATTTGTTTTGTGTTTCACATAACGTCTTCTAATCACATGCACAAAGAAATGCATCCAAATATGAAGTCAAGAAATAACCAATACATCTTCAACTACGCAGATCTGGAGTACATCGAAAATATTATTAAGAGAACGAAAAACATAGAGTAATTGCTAAGAAAAAGCCTCTTCTATGTGGCTTGAATGAAAAAGAAAGAAAGTTTTGGATCATGTCTGCTTCAAAATGTTCAGAACTTCAGCGTGATTGCATTTCTCTGTGCATGTGATTAGCACTTATCAGATAAGTTTGATATTGTGTCATATCCTTAACTTTCAGGAAGAGAACCAGTTAATTTTCTGCATGTTAATGGTTGGTTTTTTTTAGGAAATGTGTTAAACGGTTAACTGACACAGATAAATATCTTCGTGTATAAGAAACTTGTTCAGAGAAACAGAGAAATTTGTAGGTGGCATTTCACATTGCAATTCTAAACATTGGTAAATCACAACTACTACACAAAAAATGTATGTAGAGACTAAGAAATACCCGTTAGAAGAAGGCCTTCACCTCCATTTCTTGAGTTCCAATTCATTATGTAGGGATGTAGAAGTAAAAGCTTGTGGAGGCCAAGACAGATTCAGAAGTTTGCCCAAAATCCATTGGTTAAAATCTAGCAACCCACATTATCCAGATTAGATCTATGCAAAACAGTATGAAGAAATCGAACCTTCTCTTAATCTTACCTTTTGAATTTGAGGCAGCAGCTTTACTTAATTAGCTCCTTATTAAAATGCAGAGGGAAACCTTTAATCTAGCAAGAAAAAAAAGATAACCTTACCTTCCTCTTCTAATTATGGAGCCAACTTTGTAACCTGATCACACTGGATCTTCTCTGTCTATTGTTCTGTGGAAAATCATATAGTATTATGCAGTTAGTCAGACCAATTGCATGATAAACTTTCCATCCATGCATGATACTAAATTGCAAACATTTTTGTATGCATTACTAACTGAAGGGAGACATCTTCGTACTTCTAATTCCTACATGTTTTTTCTATTGCCATGTTCACCATAAATGCAGTAATACACAAAGCCATCACCTTTGAAACAACAGAGAATTTTGCAGGGCCAAGCTAGTTTAGGCAGCGATATAGAAAAAGTAATAGCACGTGACCTATCTTTTCTGTAGAGATTCGGAAAAATAAATTGATTGTAAAAAAACAAATATAAAGTGGCTGCACAAATCGGCATAACCATAAAAGAAGGGGCACAAAATAATAACATATATACACTGGGAGTAGCTATATGAACCACAAAATACGCAGCAGCATGACATGTAAATAAAACAGATACTAGCTTTATGTGCATTAATTCTATAGAACTGACACTTGTTTTATGGTTTTTATTGCATTCAGGATATACAATCTTTGCTCTGAACACATGAGGAAAAGATAAAGATACTTACAATATGAGAAACTCACACTAACGTGTTGCTAGACATTAGCACAAACACATTGCATGCGGTGGAGGGCAAGTCTCGGAAGAGAGTAAATTCATTAAGTTTTGATTCCTTTGTGGATTCGCTGCCAAGGGGGATAGATGTCCCCCTTGTGGCAACCGTATGATGCCTTTGAGATCTGTGCGGATTCCTGACATCCAGTTGATGTTTACTATTAACATCTTTCTGGTAATCAAGTTTATAGACTGTCGTGCTGTTCAATCGACTGCATGTCTCCTTAATTCACGCTGGCTTCATTTTAGATGGACTCTGCATGTTTATTGGAGTGAGGTGGTCTGAACATACAAATCACGCGTCACAGCTTTCTGATTTTTGTATTGTAGTGGTCGGTAGACAACACTATTGACACATATGATGTAGCATATTACAAGTGATATATAGGCAATACTAGTTATATTCGATACTACATGCCAAAATACACGTCCACCGGAGTACTACTAGGGTTCACTAAGCTGTAGTGGGTTGCCTGAATGGTCCTCTTCCCCTGCGTATGATGTACCATCTCACTGTTACTGTCTGCTACTCTATCATGTGTCAGCTTTATTATGAGATAGATTAGGTCGTAGCACCGGGAGAGGGCTCTCTTAAGCAAGATTCGCGCGTATCTCAACAATGCATGATAGATGGCATCCGGAGGGGGGGGGGGGGCAGCTATCCTCCTTGGTAGCAGACTATTAACCTTTGATTCATCCCTAGCACGGCTTCATCGATTTATCCAAATAATGTCTTTCTTTAATAAATTTTGATTTTGATCGACTTGAAATTATTTAAGTTTGATCCAGTGTTTAATCCATTTGTTTTGTGTTTCACATAACGTCTTCTAATCACATGCACAGAGAAATGCATCCGAATATGAAGTCAAGAAATAACCAATACATCTTCAACTACGCAGATCTGGAGTACATCGAAAATATTATTAAGAGAACGAAAAACATAGAGTAATTGCTAAGAAAAAGCATCTTCTATGTGGCTTGAATGAAAAAGAAAGAAAGTTTTGGATCATGTCTGCTTCAAAATGTTCAGCACTTGCATTTCTCTGTGCATGCGATTAGCACTTATCAGATAAGTTTGATATTGTGTCATATCCTTAACTTTCAAGAAGAGAACCAGTTAATTTTCTGCATGTTAATGGTTAGTTTTTTTAAGGAAATGTGTTAAACGGTTAACTGACACAGATAAATATCTTCATGTATAAGGAACTTGTTCACAGAAACAGAGAAATTTGTAGGTGGCATTTCACATTCCAATTCTAAACATTGGTAAATCACAACTACTACACAAAAAATGTATGTAGAGACTAAGAGATACCTGTTAGAAGAAGGCCTTCACCTCCATTTCTTGAGTTCCAATTCATTATGTAGGGATGTAAAAGTAAAAGCTTGTGGAGGCCAGACAGATTCAGAAGTTTGCCCAAAATCCATTGGTTAAAATCTAGCAACCCACATTATCCAGATTAGATCTATACAAAACAGTATGAAGAAATCAAACCTTCTCTTAATCTTACCTTTTGAATTTGAGGCAGCAACTTTACTTAATTAGCTTCTTATTAAAATGCAGAGGCAAACCTTTAATCTAGCAAGGAAAAAAAGATAACCTAACCTTCCTCTTCTAATTATGGAGCCAACTTTGTAACCTCATCACACTGCATCTTCTCTATCTATTGTTCTGTGGAAAATCATATAGTATTATGCAGTTAGTCAGACCAATTGCAAGGTAAACTTTCCATCCATGATACTAAATTGCAAACATTATTTTATGCATTAGTAACTGAAGGGAGACATCTTCGTACTTCTAATTCGTACATGTTTTTTCTATTGCCATGTTCACCATAAATGCAGTAATACACAAAGCCATCACCTCTGAAACAGCAGAGAAATTTGCAGGGCCAAGCTAGTTTAGGCAGCGATATAGAAAAAAGTAATAGCACATGACCTATCTTTTCTGTAGAGATTCCGAAAAATAAATTGATTGTAAAAACAAATATAAAGTGGCTGCACAAATTGGCATAACCATAAAAGAAGGGGCACAAAATAATAACATATATACACTGGGAGTAGCTGTATGAACCACAAAAATACGCAGCAGCATGACATGGAAATAAAACAGACAGCTAGGCTCTACTTACCGATAGTAATGGTTGTTCTTATGATATGGAAATAAAATAAACAGCATTTTGAATCAGTCTTTGGAGGAACCTGCAATGAGGAGCAAGCAAGCTACATGAAAATATGAATCAGTGTTTTGCATGAAGTGCTAGATTTTGCCACATCGGGAATTCATAACAAAACACTGAATCGAGCCCTTGTACTTTTGGCTGCTCAAATACATGCTCTAGGTTGCTGTTCAATCAAGTGCATTAATTCTATAGAACTGACACTTGTTTTATGGTTTTTATTGCATTCAGGATATAAAAATCTTTGCTTTGAATACATGAGGAAAAGATAAAGATACTTGTAATACAATACATGAGAAACTCACAATAACGTGTCGCTAGACATTAGCACAAACACATTGCATGCGGTGGAGGGCAAGTCTCGGAAGAGAGTAAAATTCATTAAGATTTGATTCATCCCTAGCAATAACCGATCCCAAATAAAGGAAGACTAACAACAAAAGAAGATGGGAGACAAACATCCTACTTGCTGGTCAACATCGGCTTTTTTTCATGCCTCCTGGTGCTTTGGACAAGGCCATTGCAGTACAAAAGCTGGAAAAAAAACACGAAAATCAATATTGGACAAAGATATTAGCAGAGGTTGACATAACACCAATGAAAACACCGTCTCACTAGTATTATATTGATCAGAGTGGTACAACAGAAACATCGCAGGTCCAAGGTAGGTGCATAGGATTACAATTTCATCATACAGAAGAGCTTCAGAACTTCCTCAACAGGTAGAGGTTTAGTCCTGGCGACTACAAACGAGAATAATACAATGAAGACTCAACTAGAGCTCCACTAATGCAGTTGGCTTGCTACAGAACTACCCTAGCTACTTAGGTTCTAGGATTAGGGAATTGGATCCCTTCTATTACTATTCTAGTTTTCCACTAAGCTTGGCATAGTCGTTGACTCCGTTGATAGTTCTGACATTGGTCGAGGACTTCATCTTCATCTTCAGTGTCTCGAGGTTGCCTCCTGTGTTGCCTCCAATCTAAGCAAGGGTTACGAGGGAGTGGGGTGAGTAACGAGCGTTACACAGCAAGTTCATATAGGGAATAAGGTGTTTTATGCACTATCTACAGCCTTAGACTCAAGAGTCAGTCGGCAATGCAAGTTTTCGTAAACATTTCTTCAAGAGGTTGCTTTTATTCAGAAGAACTATGTCTGTCAGTCTTCACAGGTTGATTAGAGCTTCGATGGGCTCCTTTCCTGCCGTGTTCGCAGCTCCTTCCCGAAGCAGGGAGTATCCAGATACTTTCTTACACTCTGCAGAGGTGGTCACTTGTACCCATAGGAGATCAACACTTTGCTGCACAACCGAGCCGCGAGCTCGTCCACACTTCCTTGGTATGGGGCCCAGCCGTTGATCCGAGCCAATCACTGTTCCTTCCCGCGACCATGCATACCCACCCTTTTGCGGCTCCAACTTCGGTTCGCTACCCTCGCCGGTCTACACCTTCGGTAGTTGCCGACCTCGGCATACTTGCCTTTCCTAGATAATGAGTTAGCCCACCGGTTTCCACCGGCACAAACTCTAGAGTTAGCCCCACCGGTTTCCACCGGCGCAAACTCTACCCCCGTCTTTGCCGCAATCCATCATAGACCGCCAGAATTGTGAATTCATTAGGGGGAATCCACCCATCCCGAAGCTCCGCGCAGGGAGACGACTGCTCCGAAACGGCCGGTCCGTTGATATGCATGAGGGAAAAGATACAGCTGACTCTTCCGTCCCATTCCAGACCCTATGGTTGACCGTATTTTACGGCACAAGAATCACTGGCGACATTGGTTATTAGTCCTAGGTGAACATTCCCGGTACAGTGGGACCTCCACCATACTCTTACCATGGTCCCACTGCCCACCTTCCTAGGTCGACAACCATTATGATTGCTAACCACTAAGCATATTCATTCATGAAAAGCAGAACCTTTGCTTTTTAATGCAATCATAATTATAATACCACCGGTATATTTGCAAGTACTTTGTTAAAGATAAACAAGAGATATGAGCAAGAGTGAACTTGCCTTTCTGACCGCAAGATTATGTGAGTCAGGGTCTTCGATACGATAGAAATCCCAATTCTGAAATAGCAATCATCATCCGGTAGGGATGATGTTAGAAATCTGCAGCATGATATGCATAAGATATGATATGCATCACTCTAAGCGTAACCTAACCCCGATGATTTGTTATCATTGAGTTATGGTGATGTATTTATGATGTGTTGCACTTTTAAATCACACCATAACATGGTTGTTAAGCATTTTAGGTTAGATCACTATCAGGTGCTATTAACGGAATAAGATTCTAACAAGAGCTATTGTTTAGGGTGTTATAATCATTCCTTGCTACAAGAGAATGATGGTTGATGGTGAAAACATGAAGGTAACATTTTTAAGTTGCATCTTATAATTAGCAATCACTTGGTTTATCATGGATATGTAAAGTCAAAGTAAGGTATACACATAGCAATACCTAAGTAGTTATAGGGTTGACAACAATCTTAATATAACTTAGGGTTTATAACTAACAGGAAATGGTTTGATGATTAGTTTCAAGGTATCTCAAAAGAATAACTTTTGAAGAACACATTCTTTAAAAAGGATATTAGTATTAACTCATTTTAAGTGATCATACTTATTCTAAGGAATTTGGGTTAATTAATAGATCATGATTCTTCTTATTATAAGTTTCTAGGTTTTAACTTAAAATGTTAAAGTAATTAAGTTAATCATTCAACATGGTTGAATTAAGCACTTAGAGCTAACTACATATTTTCTGGATGAAAGTTGAGAAATAACTTTAAATACAAGTTACTATTTACTTATTGAGGTCCCCCATAATTTTAATACTTTAAAATTAACTATGGAGAGTAACTCCAGTGTTTAGGTGCTGATGGCAAAGCTGAAATTAAGATCCTATCATAATAAAGTAGTAACTACCATAAGGTTGTTTGAGTGTGACAATTTTTATTACATTCTTAGAAAATGATTTGATTCCTAAATTTGATTCAAATTCATATTCAAAAATAGTATTTAGGCATGTTTTTAAATTGCATTCAGAATTATTCCACACAAGTATATAATCTTACAGTACCAACAGATAGATATTATTTTTGTGATCATTTTGATATATTACTTGCATTTTTCTGATAAAATGAAATAGATATGATTTTTCTAAGTTTTGGATGTTTTCTGGAATTCTGAATTAAGCATACAGATACTTTTTTCACTCAGCTAACCCTAGCTACTGAGGCTGACACGTGGGGCCAAAGTCCAGGTCAGAGGCCACGCAAGCTTGACCGGTCAGTTGGTTGACTGGGTGCAATAATTCTTTTTTGTACCGAGACTAGTACCAGCTGCAGAGAATGACATGTGGGACCCGTGCTACGCTGGCTGCCACATGGGCGTGTCGAGTCAACATGAGTTGACTGGGAGCATCTCACCGCCGACGATCGCCAGAGATGGCGACTGAGGGCTTCCGGGTAGTTTGGTGAGGGCGTCCGAACGAGCAAACGAATACGAACCTATCTACGGTCTCGCCGTCAGGTTATGGTCACCGGAGTGAGCTCCGGTGAGCTTCACTACGGCGGCGTTCGGCCGGCGAACTACGATTACACGTTCAGGACCACTACAAGATGCGAGAAGGGGCTCGGAGGGTGCGCAGGCTCACCGTGATGATAACTGCGGGCTCGGCGAGGCTAGCTGGGGTCGGAGGTGCCTGCACGACCAAGAATCCTGGCGATGACTGGCGGGAAGAAATTTGTCGATTCGTGTTGCTTTGGGCTCCCCTTGATGCTGGGATCCACCAGGAAGAAGAAGAAAACCAGGAGCTCCTCCCCAACCATTCTTTGGGCTCTGAGGTGATCTCCATCAGTGGCTTGCCGGAGCTCCTCCGGCGATGGTTTCCGGGGATAAGGAGATCAGAGAGAGATTGAGAGAGAAGGAGAGATTGGGGAATATCAGAGATAGACTAGGGTTTCCTAGCGGTCATTGGCATGATTTTATAGGACAAGAGGTCGTCGGAGTCGTGGTCACTGTGGCGGCGGTGGCCGAGATGCGGCGGAACAGAGGACCTTGATTCGGGCGCGAATCACCTCAAAAACTTGCCAGTAGGCGCGACTGGGATAAGAACGAGGATGTGGCGGTCAACGATGGTGGCGGTGGTCTCCAAAGGTGGCCAGCGAGGTGCCTCATCGTCGGCGCGGTGTCGAGCGCGTGGAAGAAGAGAAGGGGAAGAAGACGACCCCCTCCCCTGGAGGATAAGATCAAAGGGGTACAGGGCCGCTGGGCTGGTTGTTGGGCCGCAGCTGCTGGGCTTCGGTCAGGTACGTTCTTTTATTTTTTCCAGCTTGTTTTCTTTTTTTTAGATTTGAGTTTGGTTTTAATACTATTTTGCAGGGATTTAGCTCATGACTGATTATAAAATAATGGGAATATTTTAATGGGGCAATATGTTGTATTAGGATATCCTATATGTGCATGGCACATAAAATCCATTGCACATTGTGCAGGATTTGAAAAGAGTTCTTAATAGAGATGAATTCAAACACTTCATTAGAGTGTTCAAACCTTGACCAAGTCTTGGATAATTACCATTGATTTGTAGAACCATTTATGTGCAGTGATATGATAGGATAATACTAACAGTAATGTTGGATTGCATGCATAGGTGTATGAATATTATGCATATGTTGATAGTAATTTCTTGGTATAGACATATGCATGATATGAATAGCTACTCTACATTTTCTAGGTTTGATTTACTTCCAAGTAATTTACTTGTTTGTTCTTGGTGCTCAGATGATCATTTAGATGCATGTGATATGCCCCTGAATCATGTATATGTTTTTAGTAGATGATTTTAGAGCATAGGCATATATTTCTCTTGCCTATGGTGAGTGCTTCCTATTCCCAATACTACACTCCTCTCCTCTCCTACTAGATCACCTGGTGGTCTTGTGAAGCTTGTTCTTCGGGAATTCTGATAAACCTGCATCTTGTGGCATGCCCTGCACCTCCTAGCTGCTTGACCTAATTCCTAATTGAACTAAGTAACCATTTGGTCTTGGTCTTGCTAGTTTGGTTCTTGTGGTGTGCTGGTGGTGGTGAATCCTGCCCTGTTGCTCAACTCATGAGCAGGTGGATTGTGTGGTGGTGTTGCTAGTGTGATGGTGGTGTTGCTTGGTGTGATGGTGGTGTTTCTTGGCCCCCCTCTAATGTATGATATGGCTCAAATTCGTTGGTGCCCCCTACCATGATTGCTTGTGTCAAAATGGATGCCATGGGGTTCCTTTTATAGTGTTTTTAAGTCCACCACAAGTTGACACCTCAAGTGGTGACTCTTGTTTTCATATGGTGAGTAAGCTACTTGTTGTCAAGCTCTCATGCATGAGCATTACTTGGGGTTCAAGTAAAAGAAGATATTTTCATGTGGATAAGTATGAACATTACTTGGGGTTCAAGTAAAGGAAGATATTTTGAAATGCATTACTTGGGGTTCAAGCAAAGGAAGATATTTTTCAAGTGGATAAGTATGAACATTACTTGGGGTTCAAGTATAGGAAGATATTTTGAAGTGGATAACTATCCTAGGTGGCATGATGATTATCCTCTAATAATCTTTATTTTGGATAGCCAAGTGGCATTTGGCACTAAATAGACTTGTGGCTGAATAACTCATATTCTTATACATATTTGTAATTCATAAATGAATTGTTATCAATTGATGTGGTATTAATTGTTTGGAAGTTTAACTTCCAAAGTTCATATTTGAAATGATCCTGTTATTTTGAATTATGCACATTGTCATATCTTATTTGTTCCTATTATAAGTTGTTCTCAAAATATCCAAAGTTAGCAAAGGTCATGTTCAAATTTTAAGTGATTTGATTTGATTTCACCAAGGCATGATCATAAGAGTTTCAAAATGATCATAGTTATTTTTATTCAATAGTTTGAACTATTTAAGGTAATGTAAATGAGCTTAGTTTTGTTATATCTCAAATAGTTAATAAGTTATGATTTAAATAAGAATGTGTGGCTTTTATGCACTTTAGACCTTGTGGTTTACCAATTTTGGTAACAAGTTTAAAAGTGAATTATATAATACCCAGAAGCACTGGATAATTATTTAGTTAAACTCTATTGTAAACTCCCCTAATCAACTTGGTACTAGGTTAGTCTCTCCCTCTTCTGAATTTGTGGATTAGATCCTAAAGTATCATCTTAGGAGATGAGAATGATACTTGATTTGATATAGACTCTCTCCTCTTGTCTTGGAGCTAAATAGACTTAGATGGAAAGATTATGTTAATCAGGATATGAAGACAAAGTAGATTAAGAGTCAAGGTAAGACTTGTGTTGTCTTCCTTTAAGCTAGTGAATGGCTTCATGATTTAGGTTTAAGAAATACCATGTGATCATGGTAGAATTGGTATAAGGTCCTAAAATGATGTGTTAACATATTAATCCTACCTCACATTCATCTCCTTTGATTGTTGTTATTATCTCTACCCGAAACAAGGTTGTTAACAAAGGTCATGTTGAAGTTTATCGCACTTCAGTCGATGAGCTACTTCAATTCCATTAACTCAAGAGAAGCTTCAATCACTTTGACAAGTTTTATTTAAAAGCGCAAAATTCCCAGATTTTCTATGCATGAATGCAATGCACACTTCGGTGTTCTCTCTATTTCTGGCCTCACATCCTGGGATGTTACAGACTCTCCCCTTAAAATCAACTTCGTCCTCGAAGTTTGAGCTCTCTTACGTTGGGCTGAGCTTATCATCGATAACATCTAACTTGCAACTCCTTCTCCAAACTGATTGGATATTGATGATATCCTTTGTTCGGAGTATCTTTGAAATCCTCTTTCTCCGACTCTGAACAATTGTTACTTGAATGAGTCCTATGTTGTCTTCCAACATTTTTGGGGAATCCAATAGTCTTCGGCTCCTTAATTTACTTAGTTTTACAAGCTATTTTGGTGAGGTCTCCATAGTAGGGTATCAACTTTCTACTTTGGGTCCAGTTATAGGTTATAAAATAAGGTTTCACGGAGCTCAAGATAAAACTTAAGAGGTCCGTTAAGGTATAGGCATACCTAAAGATTCAGTTCTAAGGAATGGATTAGACTCATTTAGCCTATCCAATCTAGGGTTTTGGTTCACCTTCAATTTTTTTTTTGATCTTGGTCCTCTATGCTTGAAAAGTTCAACTGTGGTCATACTAATGGTGGTTCATGGTCCATAATTGTCTAACTCCTTCACTGTCCTAATGGAGCTACAGTGAATCTTAGGAAAGTGTCGTTCAAATATACTTCATCCAACTTCCATGATCTTTGGTTTCTCCCCAATTGCTGCTTCTTAAAAGTATTAATTACTCCTTTGGTCAAGTTTAAGGCCTAATTGTTGCTTCCATGAGGTATAAACCTCAACTTCCATTTTGATGAACTTCTGAGGCAAGTATCAATACAGTACCTTGACATCACCTTATGGAAATAAGGCTAATCTTTTCTTAGTCTAGACCTTGTTCTTATTCCAACTGATTTGGTCTAGTTCCACCAACTTGTTGCTACACTCTCCCCTTAGGCTTTCCTAATGGTCTCTCAAAGAAATCTGCGGTGTACCCACACAATTGTGGATATCCGGTATGAATTCTTTGATTATGTACTTAGGTAGGGCTTCTATTCCACTTCTGGAGGTATGTACCTCCCAAAGTTCTAAAGGTTGATGAGAATTGGGTTATCCCATCGCTATCCATCCACATTCGAATGGTAGGGTATATACAAAGCCACGGGAGAAATCCGGCAGAGTTTCTCTTGTACCGGAGGACATCCACGACAGGCAATTGTATATATTGAGCAAAGTAAGGGCTAATAGGAATACAAACGAATCAATGGCTTCAACGGATCATTAGTACATGAAAACCTCACAAGTCTTGGTCCGTAGACAAAGACTACAACTCTAAGATAAGAAAAGATGTTATTAACGTCTTTACCACCAATCTACAACTCAAGATTTCGGGACTAGGGATCAAAGTTATACAGAAATGTTATGTGTCTTAGTCACGCTAGCAACGAGGGTTATTGGGGTTACCACTCCCAGGCTGAGTAAAGCAGCAGGCAATACCGGAATGGATCATCGGTACTACAACACCTCAATCGACCCGTGATGTACTAAGCATAACCAAGGCTGCATAACAACGAGCTCAAATACCTCCAACTCAACTGTAGCTAACTTAATTAGTGGTTCTACTCCGTGATCTGGTGTTCGGATCTAGTATTTACGAACCTAGAGTTCCACTAAATTCTATACCAACTGTGGTATCTCTTAATCAATTTTTCTCCTTCTAGGGTTTGTCTTGCAAGAAATACACCATCTACAGGTTTCTTCTCATACCTTTCCCTCTTGTTTGACTTCCTTCTTGTGATCTCCTCCTATTTTTCTTGACTGCCTTAGGAATTCGTCTCTCCCTCACACGAATCCTTTAACCCTATAGACCAATACCATGAAGTAAGAACTTGATAATGCAACATGCATTTGCATATCAAAGTTAAACTTCATGTATGGATCTAGTCAATCAATAAAAATCCAAGAAGAATCCAAATGTGTGCTGGCAACATACATCATCATAAGCCCGTTGAGTAAAATATCTCTCTAATTCTGGCTTAGATGTGTACTTTATAGCACCAAGTAATATAGGTTTATATCGTGCTATATTGCACATGTTGGTGGACTACTACTCTTTGTCTCAATGTTTACTTCAATTGCTCAATTGCAACCAAATAATTTGAACAAAATGGGTTTGTGAGTCTTTATAGCTGACCTATACGTGCCGTTCTATCCTTCTATAACTTACCTTCCGTTCTATTGAAGACTACCCTCACATGATCTCTCGAAACTTCTAGCATAGCTGCTCTAAACACCTACTTCACTAAGTATGGTTCACACAACTCCATGATGTTCATGGGTTCTCCGTTTGTAGCTTTGCTAAATCTTCTCGAACTAAAGACTATGGTTGTGGTACACTTGACCTAGTTACCATGGTTTGGAGAACTTCATTCACCTTCTCCTTGAACTTCTCCCTCCTCAGCAAGGAATTGCTGGTTTTATTAAAGGTTCTACACCATCATGTAGAGATTCTCAAGTGAATCTAACATGATCTAAGTGTTTACATTATTGACACTACTTACTTGTATATGGCATCTTGAGTATCCATATACATGACTTAACCTGAGGTCCTACTACCTCGCATAGCTTCACTTCAACACTCAATATCATCCTACTACAGTTTCAGATGACTTAAGTTTAACATAATGCCTTTGGTATACTTCTTCCAATAGGATAGTTCCCATTCCGGTTGTATACTCTCTTTGGACTATCATGTATTGTATACCAATTGTAATCTACCTTCCATCCATTATGTAAGGTTATAATAATTGTCATAACTACTTGGTATGGTTCAAGATATCTAACTTCACTTGAGAAGACAGGTAAGAAATTTGACTCAAGTGTGTCAGGAGTATTCTTTTATTGAATCCATCCCAAGCCATAAGAAGAATTAGTTTAGATAAGATGGCTTCCTATAGTCACTACCAAACCTATAGGTCTCCTATTAAAGGGTTTTAATCCTAGGGTCAAAGCGTTGCTCTGATACAAACTGTGGTGACCCAGCATACCACTGCATGTGTAGTATGCAAGTGTTGACATAACACCAATAAAACACCGTCTCACTAGTATTACATCGATCAGAGTGGTACAACAGAAACATCGCAGGTCCAAGGTAGGTGCATAGGATTACAATTTCATCATACAGAAGAGCTTCAGAACTTCCTCAACAGGTAGAGGTTTAGTCCTGGCGACTACAAACGAGAATATACAATGAAGACTCAACTAGAGCTCCACTAATGCAGTTGGCTTGCTACCGAACTACCCTAGCTACTTAGGTTCTAGGATTAGGGAATTGGATCCCTTCTATTACTATTCTAGTTTTCCACTAAGCTTGGCATAGTGTTGACTCCGTGATAGTTCTGACATTGGTCGAGGACTTCATCTTACATCTTCAGTGTCTCGAGGTTGCCTCCTGTGTTGCCCCAATCTAAGCAAGGGTTACGAGGGAGTGGGGTGAGTAACGAGCGTTACACAGCAAGCTTCATATAGGGAATAAGGTGTTTTTTATGCACTATCTACAGCCTTAGAGTCAAGAGTCAGTCGGCAATGCAAGTTTTCGTAAACATTTCTTCAAGAGGTTGCTTTTATTCAGAAGAACTATGTCCATCAGTCTTCACAGGTTGATTAGAGCTTCGATGGGCTCCTTTCCTGCCGTGTTCGCAGCTCCTTCCCGAAGCAGGGAGTATCCAGATACTTTCTTACACTCTGCAGAGGTGGTCACTTGTACCCATAGGAGATCAACACTTTGCTGCACAACCGAGCCGCGAGCTCGTCCACACTTCCTTGGTATGGGGCCCAGCCGTTGATCCGAGCCAATCACTGTTCCTTCCCGCGACCATGCATACCCACCCTTTTGCGGCTCCAACTTCGGTTCGCTACCCTCGCCGGTCTACACCTTCGGTAGTTGCCGACCTCGGCATACTTGCCTTTCCTAGATAATGAGTTAGCCCCACCGGTTTCCACCGGCACAAACTCTAGAGTTAGCCCCACCGGTTTCCACCGGCGCAAACTCTACCCCCTCTGCCAAAAACCCCCGTCTTTGCCGCAAATCCATCATAGACCGCCAGAATCGTGAATTCATTAGGGGAATCCACCATCCCGAAGCTCCGCGCAGGGAGACGACTGCTCGAAACGGCCGGTCCGTTGATATGCATGAGGGAAAGAGAGACAGCTGACTCTTCCTCCTCCCATTCCAGACCCTATGGTTGACCGTATTTACGGCACAAGAATCACTGCGACATTGGGTTATTAGTCTAGGTGAACATTCCTGGTACAGTGGGGACCTCCACCATACTCTACCATGGTCCCACTACCCACCTTCCTAGGTCGACAACCATTATATTGTCGAACCACTAAGCATATTCATTCATGAAAAGCAGAACCTTGCGTTTTTTAATGCAATCAAATTATAATACCACCGGTATAGTTTGCAAGTACTTTGTTAAAGATAAACAAGAAATGAGCAAAGTGAACTGCCTTTCTGACCGCAAGATTATGTGAGTCAGGGTCTTCGATACGATAGAAATCCCAATTCCTGAAATAGCAATCATCATCCGGTAGGGATGATGTTAGAATCTGCAGCATGATATGCATAAGATATGATATGCCACTCTAAGCGTAACCCTAACCCGATGATTTGGTTTATCATTGAGTTATGGTGATGTATTTATGATGTGTTGCACTTTAAATCACACCATAACATGTTGTTAAGCATTTTAGGTTAGATCACTATCAGGTGCTATTAACGGAATAAGATCTAACAAGAGCTATTGTTTAGGTGTTTAATCATTCCTTGCTACAAGAGAATGATGGTTGATGGGAAAACAGAAGGTAACATTTTTAAGTTGCATCTATAATTAGCAATCACTTGGTTTATCATGGATATGTAAAGTCAAAGTAAGGTATACACATAGCAATACCTAAGTAGTTATAGGTGACACACAATCTTAATATACTTTAGGTTTATAACGAACAGGAAATGGTTTGATGATTAGTTTCAAGGTATCTCAAAAGAATAACTTTGAAGAACACATTCTTTAAAAAGGATATTAGTATAACTCATTTTAAGTGATCATACTTATTCTAAGGAATTTGGGGGTTAATTAATAATAGATCATGATTCTTTCTTATTATAAGTTTCTAGGTTTTTAACTTAAATAAAGTAATGAAGGTTTAATCATTCAACATGGTTGATTAAAGCACTAGAGCTAACTACATATTTTCTGGAGAAAGTTGAGAAATAACTTTAAATACAGTTTACTATTTACTTATTGAGGTCCCCCATAATTTTAATACTTTAAAATTAACTAGGGAGAGTAACTCCAGTGTTAGGTGCTGATGGCAAGCTGAAATTAAATCCTATCATAAGAAAGTAACGACCATAAGGTTGTTTTGAGTGTGACAATTTTTTACATTCTTAGAAAAATGATGTGATCCTAAATTTGATTCAATTCATATTCAAAAATAGTATTAGGCATGTTTGTTCAAATTGCATTCAGAATTATTCCACACAAGTATATAATCTTACAGTACCAACAGATAGATATTATTTTTTGTGATCATTTGTGATATATTACTTGCATTTTTCTGATAAAAATGAAATAGATATGATTTTGCTAAGTTTTGGATGTTTTCTGGAATTCTGAATTAAGCATACAGATACTTTTTTTCACTCAGCTAACCCTAGCTACTGAGGCTGACAAGTGGGGCCAAAGTCCAGGTCAGAGGCCACGCAAGCTTGACCGGGTCAGTTGGTTGACTGGGTGCAATAATTCTTTTTTGTACCGAGACTAGTACCAGCTGCAGAGAATGACATGTGGGACCCGTGCTACGCTGGCTGCCACATGGGCGTGTCGAGTCAACATGAGTTGACTGGGAGCATCTCACCGCCGACGATCGCCAGAGATGGCGACTGAGGGCTTCCGGGTGGTTGGTGAGGGCGTCCGAACGAGCAAACGAATACAAACCTATCTACGGTCTCACCGTCAGGTTATGGTCACCGGAGTGAGCTCCGGTGAGCTTCACTACGGCGGCGTTCGGCCGGCGAACTACGATTACACGTTCAGGACCACTAAAAGATGCGAGAAGGGGCTCGGAGGGTGCGCAGGCTCACCGTGATGATAACTGCGGGCTCGGCAAGGCTAGCTGGGGTCGGAGGTGCCTGCACGACCAAGAATCCTGGCGATCACTGGCGGAAAGAAATTTGTCGATTCGTGTTGCTTTGGGCTCCCCTTGATGCTGGGATCCACCAGGAAGAAGAAAAAACCAGGAGCTCCTCCCCAGCCATTCTTTGGGCTCCGAGGTGATCTCCATCAGTGGCTTGCCGGAGCTCCTCCGGTGATGGTTTCCGGGGATAAGGAGTTCAGAGAGATTGAGAGAGAACGAGAGATTGGGGAATATCAGAGATAGACTAGGGTTTCCTAGCGGTCATTGGCATGATTTTATAGGACAAGAGGTCGTCAGAGTCGTGGTCACTGTGGCGGCGGTGGCCGAGATGCAGCGGAACAGAGGACCTTGATTCGGGCGCGAATCACCTCAAAAACTTGCCAGTAGGCGCGGCTGGGATAAGAACGAGGATGTGGCGGTCAACGATGGTGGCGGTGGTCTCCAAAGGTGGCCAGCGAGGTGGCCTCGTCGTCGGCGCGGAGTCGAGCGCGTGGGAGAAGAGAAGGGGAACAAGACGACCCCCTCCCCTGGAGGATAAGATCGAAGGGGTACAGGGCCGCTGGGCTGGTTGTTGGGCCGCAGCTACTGGGCTTTGGTCAGGTACGTTTCTTTTATTTTTTCCAGCTTGTTTTCTTTTTTTAGATTTGAGTTTGGTTTTTAATTCTATTTTGCAGGGATTTAGCTCATGACTGATTATAAAATAAGGGGAATATTTTAATGGGGCAATATGTTGTATTAGGATATCCTATATGTGCATGGCACATAAAATCCATTGCACATTGTGCAGGATTTGAAAAGAGTTCTTAATAGAGATGAATTCAAACACTTCAATTAGAGTGTTCAAAACCTTGACCAAGTCTTGGATAATTACCATTGATTTGTAGAACCATTTATGTGCAGTGATATGATAGGATAATACTAACAGTAATGTTGGATTGCATGCATAGGTGTATGAATATTATGCATATGTTGATAGTAATTTCTTGGTATAGACATATGCATGATATGAATAGCTTCTCTACATTTTCTAGGTTTGATTTACTTCCAAGTAAATTTACTTGTTTGTTCTTGGTGCTCAGATGATCATTTAGATGCATGTGATATGCCCCTGAATCATGTATATGTTTTTAGTAGATGATTTTAGAGCATAGGCATATATTTCTCTT